>JASAOG010000012.1:2050000-2731971 GCA_030265305.1 Biomphalaria pfeifferi
GCCTTATAGAAGTGTAATTGTATCAGTTTGTTTGGGTCAGTCATTTAATGAAATGTGTGTACTAGATCTAGACTAACAATAACTTATCTGTTGCGGTTAGAAATAGTTTTTTGTTTAGCGCAATTTCATGCTTTTAGCTTTTGCGCTATGATCCTGTCAATTATCAGAATCAGTTGGGGAAAAGGGGTCGGGGGGAGAGAGAAGAATGTGAATGCTACCTTGATCGCTTTTTAAATGTACGCCTTGAATTCGAATTCGAGGGCTCAAGCCATAACACTAAACACTGCGCCAGCAAATTGATTATGAAAATAGGTTTTATAGTGATCCAGTGTTTGTTTCAAACTATTAAGCGACGACCTAGTTCTCTACACAAAGTAAAAATGGGAATGATTCTGTCGAGTACAATTTCTTTCCCTTGTTTGATACCAAACACACTAATTAATTACCAATAGTTAATTAACAATTTTTTTTTTTAATATTGTTTCTCGTGTTGTCAGTGTCAAGAAATAATTGTGTGCAAAGTTTCAACTTGATCCGAGATTGGGTCTGGAAGAAATCATGTGCACAAACTGTTTACCAGATAGACATACTGACAGACAAAATGAGTTGATACAAGCATTGTTAAAATACAATGAGATGTTCATCTCACATTTCTCCAAAAACCAAGCGAACTGTCAAAGTCTTCAACAAACTGAGTTCTTGGCCCTGTCAATTTGAGATGTTTTTTTAGCGGCCCCCGAAAAGGGAAAAGACGCTATTAGTTTTGTGCGAAATGTCTGTCCGTCCGTCCCGTTAAGATCTCGTAAACTAGAAAAGATATTGAAAATCCGACATCACAATATTTTAGACCATTCAAATTTCTGATGCAACGGCTACTTTTTTTTTCCTGAAAGCGAAAAATCTAATTTTTAAAATCAGTTATGCAAGCAGTTTTTTTTTAAAGAGAAAAAGGTAATTAGTATGCATTATAAGTTAGACCTAAATTAAAACGAATAGTAATCTTATAAACTTCATTTTCGTGAACGAATTTATTTATTGCGACAATGTTTTGTTTTTTTTTGAGCATTAGAATAAGAGATTGAGCCTTTTCAAAAACAATTACATCAATTATAAGACTTCAGGTAGGCCAGGAGAGGCGTGGTAGCTGAGCGGTAAAGCGCTTGGCTTCCTAACCGGGCGGCCCGGGATCGAATCCTGGTGAAGACTGAGATTTTCAACTTCGGAATCCTTAGGCGCCCCTGAGTCCACCCAGCTCCAATGGGTACCTGATATTAATTGGGGAAAAGTAAAGGCGGTTGGTCGTTGTGCTGGCTACATGACACCCTCGTTAACCGTAGGCCACAAAAACAGATGAACTTTACATCATCTGCCCTATAGACCACAAGGTCTGAAAGGGGAACTAGTTAGGCCAGGTTCACATCTAACTTTGCATTCACTTGCACCTATCCTTTGATCTGCTGTACCGTTGGGACACTACACAAGATCTGTCAACCTTTTTCTCCATTCTTATCTCTCATTTGTCTTTGATATAATTTCATTTGGATGTTCTTTCTGAAAATATCAAAGCCTGCCTGGGTGGACCACTTCGGCGGCCGATTTTAAGGTTGTGTTTCCACACAAACTGTCTTTGTAATCTTGTTTGTTGATTGTTTATATTTGCAAGTCACTGGGTATTAAAGTACAAATTGTGGCTCAAAACAATGTTGGCAGTATCAGCTTAATGTGATATTAAGACTCTAGTATTCTCCACGCTACTGACCATCCGATCTGAGTTGATGTTGGCCTCATTCTAATGTTGGCTTACTGTTTCAGTCTAGTCTGAAGGAGGACGAGATCGTCTTGATCTACAACCGTGTGCCCAAAACTGGGAGCACCTCCTTCGCTGGCATCGCCTACGACCTGTGCACCATCAACAAGTTCCATGTGATACACGTCAACATCTCAAAGAACCAGAGAGTTCTGGGATTATCTGACCAGGTGAGTCCAAGATGATGTACTATAAAACTATTGGCTCATTTATTTGGTTCCATTTGACACGTAGATCTAGACTAGTTATGTATTTATGTGTCCAAAAAAGTGCAGACTGCAATCTTGTAAGTCAGGGGTTTAATTTCTTCTCACACGTGACAGAAATAAGCTCACGGGATTGGACAGTGTTCAAGCCAAATAAAAATGTTTACATTTATTGCAGATTTTCATATATGGCGGAAAGACAATAAATAGCTAGTATTTTGGTGTATCCGGTGCCAGAAGAAAGAACGTGTTGTGTTAAGGTTTTTTAAAGTTCTATGAGAATTTTTTTGAACTTTTTAGAACTGTACTCGCCGATTTCTAAGCTCATTTATTTATAGCTCATTTTTTTTTTTTAAAGTTGGCAAAATTAAAATTCAGTTGTGCGCCATTGAATTGTTTAGTTTTTTTTTTAAATCCCCCAATAATACAATTATCGAGACAGGATATATGTACAGAGAAAAAAGGGGTCAGGGGTTCACACTATTGGTCAGTTGTATAACATTACCTTTCGTGACCATTAAAGCTACGAGTCATTTCTTCAACATTTGGTTTATTTAATCGACAAGGTTCAGAGAACATCTGTACCTTAGACTTGAGTTGAAAAAAAAAAATACGCTCATTTAATTGTGTCTTTAACACGCTCTGTGATCACTTGAGCCCAGTTAAAAGTCACGTGATCGCCGCTCCAAAAAGTATTGTTCAGAATCCCGAAACGAACTCATAAGACATGTTTCAATGATCGAGTCCCGTATTCTGAAAGTACTATTTCAAAAAAAGAAACAAGTACTTTTGACGAAGTCTGTGTCTTATTAAGAAGAAAGAGAGAGACTCTTCAAGCCTTGTCTGGCTCCAAGACTAGCCCGAGTACAATCATCATAAACTTGACATTTACGGCCCGGTCTTTGTCCGGCCTAGCACGTGATCCGATTGACCAGTGACGTTGTTCGTGTTCAAATCACTGGCGGGTTTGGTCTATGTACTGGGCTGACCTCTTAGGAGCGTCTCTACTTTCAAGCCGTTTTATGTTAGTAGTCCTTAAACTCACACCACAGCAAGCACCTGAGACTGGTAACACAATCACAGTTTAAAACTGTGTGCTAGACATAGTAAGATTGGGGCTGGGTAGCTGGATGCTATACATTAAAACTTTGAAGGCTATGCATGCTTTATTTGGTTCGCGCGCACTTTAACAAAGATGACTAACACAAGGCTATCAGAAGACAAGAATCCCTGAACAAATATTTTTTCCCCTAGCGTAGAGGGGCCAGTTTTGGTGCGCAACTTGCTATGTTCAGTTTTATTGCCTTTTTTTAAAATTATAATATTAATCATCCAAAGCAAGTGTAGTTTTTTTTTTCTATTAATTACACAATAAATAAATAAATATTTTTTTTAATGAATGAGCGTTCTCATTCTGGTATCACTTCGAGACGAGAAGTAGTTCTCTTGTTGGTATCACTTCGAGACGAGAAGTAGTTCTCTTGTTGGTATCACTTCGAGACGAGAAGTAGTTCTCTTGTTGGTATCACTTCGAGACGAGAAGTAGTTCTCTTGTTGGTATCACTTCGAGACGAGAAGTAGTTCTATTGTTGGTATTACTTCGAGACGAGAAGTAGTTCTCTTGTTGGTATCACTTCGAGACGAGAAGTAGTTCTCTTGTTGGTATCACTTCGAGACGAGAAGTAGTTCTCTTGTTGGTATCACTTCGAGACGAGAAGTTGTTCTTTTGTTGGTATTGCATCGACCCTGTCCTTCCTCATCAGTAAAATATATCTAATTGACGTCATACAATGGAAAACAGTGCAAAAGGAAACAGGAAAAGATGTTCTTTTTTTTCTTTTATTTATTTTTTTTAATGTGTTCAGCGTTTCCTACCTGAGAACGACTCAAAACTCTTGTCAATATGAAAATTTTGCCTCGTAATCTCTATAGATCTGTTTGTGAATAGACTCGGCTAGGAGAAACTCAGAGCTATGGTGTTATTGGTTTCTGCGTGAGGTCTGATGTAGGAATATCGCACATGAGTAGATGTTAATGGCTGAACCAGAGAAGATTAAAGGGGGGGGGGGGCAGAAGACCGATCCACGTGTGATTCTAGGAGATTGAAAGCTAAAGTTAATTGAAGTATCGTGTTAAAATCATTAGGCACCCCGCAATTTAATTTCTTTTCATACTTTTTCTACATTGCAATAGAAGGTTGTTTATATTCATATATCTGTTAAATAGAGACCATTTATTTTGTTTGAAAATAAGTTTTGGAACTTTATCCAAGTTTTTCTATATGAAATGAAGTGCTACACCAATATGGTTAAGACTAGAGCTACTACTGAACACACAACCATAATCAGAAAGTAGTTTGAGACGCGCTGATTTATGACATGCTTATTGAATGGGCTGCACTATAAAGTGATGGCATTGAGAGAGACCGGGGGGGGGGGGGGGAGTATGGAAAACAGCGAGTTTTTTTTTCTCCTATTGCACAACTTCCGCTCTCTAGACGTCTGCTTCTGCTGTCTATGGATTTTAAAAATACGGACGGGAAATGTTCGTGATGAATGGTGTTTAAATTAAATTTGCGGTTTACGTCACTTGTGACCATTTAAACGCAGCACGCGCGCGCACAGACCCACGGCTACATATACTTTTATGTCTACCCACGTACTTAAGCAAGGTAATTAAGTGTTTTAGAAAATGCCATTTGTCTGAATGCCAACTCTAATCACGCACGGCATTTTCGTCCAGAGTTTGGGAACGGATGAATGGAACAAGTTTTGTTCCTTGCAAAGTTAGCCTTTGCTAAATCGTGTAAGTTGGCCACGCCCCAACGTTGGCCTTTGTAATGTCATCTTTTTTTTTTTTTTTTTTGCTTTGGCATTTAAAAAATACTCCCCAAGTTCTACAGGTTAATGATTAGGCTTATTAGCTGCTGAGGGAAATCTATCAGTCTTGGTGTGGCTGCAGTTGACTGACATGTTTTTTTTTTTTTAAATATAATTTTGTGTGTGCTATAAAAACTTGGTAAATCTTTCAGTAAGTCTGAAACTAATATTCCACTTGGAATTAGTGTACTAGAACAAAAAGTTCCCCTTTCAGGCCTTGCGGTCTATAGAGCAGATGATGTTAAGGTCGTCGGTGTCTTTGGCCAACGGTAAACGAGCGGAGTGTCATATGGCCAGCACAATGACCAACCGTCTTTACTTTCCCCAACTAAAGTCAGCCACCCATTACAGTTGGGTGAACTCAGGGGTGCCACAAAAATCCCCCAAAAATCAAAATCCCAGTTTTCACCGTGATCTGAACCCAGAACCACAGGTTCAGAAGTCAAGCGCTTAACCACTCAGCCATCGGGCCCTTTTTTTTTTTAAAACCACGTACTACCTGTTGTCTTTTTTAATGAATCAATGTTTTTGATTGGTTGACAAGAAGACGAACATCGAATTGGTTTCAAGATACAGCGCGAAGATGAGAGAGAACTCGTGTGCAGTTTTAGAGGACAGAGACGTGGAAACCCTAATAAAACATGGCCGTCTTCCTGGATCGTGCTCAAGAGACTTAAGTCTTATTATGAAGCCTTAGAGAATGACCAGTGTTCTAAAAATAAATGAAGATAGAGAAATTAAATCCTAATTTGATTGATGAGTACGCCTAATGTCCAGTTGATATTTTTAAAAATCTTGTTCTTCTGCCACCTTCAAAGAAACAGAAAAATCTCACCAGACCCTCGAACTGTAAACAAAATGAAATAGAAGCCGATAATTTTTAAACTGCTGAAATTGTTGTTCTCACTAATTTTGTGACGAAGTTTCTGTTTTGACAATGTCCTTGGGGACTAGTTCAGGGCTTGACCTTCTCTGGCAGTTCCGCTCAGACGTAAATGTTCATAATTAAGTTCGCCTTGCCATTCCATCACTCACTGTCCTTGTAGTGTAGAATATCTCCCTGCTTGCTGCAGGTGAACTTGTGCATCTATGTTGGATTTATTCTCCCCCCCCTCCCTTTTTTTTGTCTGAAGCAGGTGTAGTGTTTATGGGCAGGGGAGAGGGTGTGTGAGTGATGGTCCTCATCTCCATTATGTTCAGCTGTCTGAGCATCTCTTTGTCTTTGGCTCATCTCTTGCATTATCTTTGTCTTCACTTTGTCATAGTCTCTTTACGTTTTACTTGCCTCCGTGAAGAGGGTGAATACACAAGAGAAATAGGGAAACAAAATATCTCTATAGCTTCCATGGCATGAGGGATCATTGGAAACAAAACAACATCCTCTATAGCTTCCACGGCATGAGGGATCATTGGAAACAAAACAACATCCTCTATAGCTTCCACGGCATGAGGGATCATTGGAAACAAAACAACATCCTCTATAGCTTCCATGGCATGAGGGATCATTGGAAACAAAACAACATCCTCTATAGCTTCCATGGCATGAGGGATCATTGGAAACAAAACAACATCCTCTATAGCTTCCACGGCATGAGGGATCATTGGAAACAAAACAACATCCTCTATAGCTTCCATGGCATGAGGGATCATTGGAAACAAAACAACATCCTCTATAGCTTCCACGGCATGAGGGATCATTGGAAACAAAACAACATCCTCTATAGCTTCCATGGCATGAGGGATCATTGGAAACAAAACAACATCCTCTATAGCTTCCACGGCATGAGGGATCATTGGAAACAAAACAACATCCTCTATAGCTTCCACGGCATGAGGGATCATTGGAAACAAAACAACATCCTCTATAGCTTCCATGGCATGAATCAGGAATCATTTGAAGCAAAACAATATCTCTATAGCTTCCATGGCATGAATCAGAAATAACTTAAAACAAAGCAATATATCGATGGCTTCCATAGAGTGAATCAGATATTAACACACCGTTTAGATCAGCCTGAACATGTCGTGTTGATAGGATTTATTATGCATATTATACAACGAAACACAACGTAAATTTGGACTTTAGGTAAAACTTGCTTTCTTTAAAAAAAAAGGGGGGGGGGGACAGGTATTCAGAATAAGGGAAAAAAAAATCGATTTTTCAAAAACAGTTTATTTGACTAGTTTAACCTCTTAGGAATGGGTCTATATTCTGTTTAATACATTAAGGCTATAATAACTTTATAATTGAATAAAATGAGCGCCTGAAGGCAGCACGGAAAAACTTTCTCCTAGATACCCTCTACCCCTCACTGGTCCACAACTGAGATTGGACCAAAGCGCTCTGAGCATGCTATATAAGCATGAAAGTAGCGTTATGTAAAAGCCATAATTTATTTATTTTATTTTAAAATGAACTTTTGAGACGTTTTGTTAGATGGAAATAATCTAAAATTTATCTTTTTTTTTTTTAACGATACAATTGTGCATTTTTTTTTTGCCCTGAACCCCCCCCTGTTTAATCAAAGTTTGGGAAGGGATCGACAATGTGTACAACTATTGACCTCTTTTGATTGTTATGTACCACTTTATGGCCAACCATTACAATCACCTTGGCCAACCATTGCAATCACTTTATGGCCAACCATTACAACCACTTTATGGCCAACCATTACAATCACTTGTCTTTGGCCTCGAACTCTTGACATTCAGGAGAATCCCTGTCACGTCACATTCTTTCAACTTTAACACGAAACGTGTCAAGGTTAGGGTCAAGGTCCTTAAGGGCTACCTTGTTATCTGCTGTATTGGCTAAGTCTGTGCCCAGAAGGTGAGTACGTTATTAGATACACCTTCATGTTGTCAGCACATGCATTGACCTGAGCTGAGGTGTCTGGCCTGTCATCACTTAGGATAAAGTTGTCCAGGACTCACAGTCCAGACTGGTCTTCACCAGACGGAAACGTCAATTGTAGCGCAGACGTACCCGAGGCATTTGGGGGTGGGGGGGGGGGCAAGAGCGAGCTGAACTCCAGTGACGAGGGAGTCGTTTTTCTCCGTTTGAGCATCTGTCATTGGAGTCAACAGTTGTGTGGATATGTAGCAGGTATGGGGCTAATAAGCCGAGGACAGGTGGACTCTACAGGTGCAGGTGATTTAAAGCATAGACTTATCTGGCACAGTGTTACGAGAAAGACAGGAGCACATCTTCCTTCTTAGGGTCTCATTTATTTTCTAACCAGGTTCAAGATACGGTATTCTCAAACTTTTACTTACGACGAATGCGATTACGCTTGCGCCCTCTCGTCGTTTAGTCAGCTATGGGGGCCCGGAGGAGCTCCGCAAAATCCCCTTCGGAGCCCCAGCGCCAATCGCTGACATGCATTCTGCGCTGCAGTAATGCATTCTCCTATAGAGAAATTAAATACCATTTTAACACAGCACCAGAAACTGTTTCAAATTCATCCAAAGCTCAAACACAAATTAATGTCTTTTATTTGATGGTCACTTTCATCAAGGCTCATTCGATTTTATTTTTCTTTCCATTTCTCTATTCGCCCTTGTCTGTTAATCTCAGTCTGTTGATCTCAGTCTGTTTTATCTCACTCTATTTTTTCCAGTCTGTTTATCTCAGTCTGTTGATCTCAGTCTGTTTTATCTCACTCTATTTTTTCCAGTCTGTTTATCTCAGTCTGTTTATCTCACTCTATTTTTTCCAGTCTGTTTATCTCAGTCTGTTTTCTCCAGTCTGTTTATCTCACTCTATTTTCTCCAGTCTGTTTATCTCATTATTTTCTCCAGTCTGTTTATCTCAGTCTGTTTATCTCAGTCTGTTTTCTCCAGTCTGTTTATCTGTCTGTTTATCTCTCTATTTTCTCCAGCCTATTTGTCACTTTTTTCTCCAGTCTGTTTATCACAGTCTATTTTCTCCAGTCTGTTTATCTGTCTATTTTCTACAGTCTGTTGCAGCATTTTGAACCTTTTTTCTGATATAAAGGCTAAAAATACACACACACACACACACAAGAATCACTGATTCAAATGGATAGCCTAATGACATGTCAGCATTCTTTGTCCAGTTACTCATTTACTGTCATTGACCACTGGGGATTAATCATCTAGGTCCCTGTCTAGTCATGGCAACTCATTTAAGTCATTGTCCACTCGGGGTCAGTTATTTAAGTCAATGTCCTATCGAGGTCAAAGATTTAGACTCTAGTTCTCGCTATTTCAATGTCTCTTCAATCAAGTCTTTGTCTTCATTTTCCTCTTTCTATATCCACCCCCCCCCCCCCCCCCCCCCCCCCCCCAAAGTTAATCTCCAGTGAGAGCGCTCCCTAGGAGACATCATTGCGTGAGATACAGTGATGTATTCTATTAGGAAATCCTTTCTTTGACACAGTCGCTAGGGAAGATAACTCGATACAGACTTCACAGATTTCTGTTACCTCATTTTCGCTTACTTTCTCTTCCCGCATTAATTCCCCTTTTCCACATCTCTATCATATAACGATTCCTCCTTACCTCCACCCCCCACCCCCCCCCCCATTCACTTTCACTTCAAATGAAACTCACGTTTTCTTTTTTTTTTCTTGCATGAAATTTTTTTTTGCATATTTCCAGTAATTACGTTTGTGTCTAACTGAATGTCGTCTGCAAAGATCCATAATTCACCGGTTCCGTGCTCCTGCATTCTCTCCCTTTCATTTACTTTAGAAATATCAACTCACGAAAACCTCTCGCCGCCCACACACACACACACAGGGGTATGTACTTTCTTATGCTCCACATATCTGACCTACCTTAGCCTTTGTGTTAGTGTTGATATTTAGGAGGCAAGTAGAAAAAATTGATGCACTAAGTGTTTTTGTTTGAACTCAAGGCATCAACTAGAATAGATCAAGGTTAAGTTAGAAAATAACAGAATCTCGGCATTGCACATGTGTGTACGCGCTCACAGGCTGGATGTTAAAGGTCACGTTTGATTTAGCATAAGCACCACGTGTTTGTGATCTGATCTTTTGACTTAAAATTTAAATTAAAAAAAAAAGCTAAAATGCTCTCTGAATATGTCAACATTTAATATTCTATGTTGAAACACTATGTTAGTGTTGTAATGACCAAATGAACAGATTTGAGATGCCCATATATTTTTGCTAGCAGCAAAATATTTTGTTTATAATAATACTTGATATTTGTATAGACGTGGGCACTAAACGCCCTGTTTTGAAGAGAGAAGTTTTTATTCACAGCTAATACCACGAAGTAATCCACTGTCTCCGTGTTCGTTATTTAGTGGACACTTCAATTGTCATTGGCCTCCTTCAGTCGTAGAACGACTATGGTTCATCTCGAACACTTTTTCGTGTGACTAAGGAGCCCTAGTTTGGAGAGACACTCCCGCCCACCTATATTGCAGGTCAAGGCGGCTTTCGCTTTGGTGGTAGAGGAGTCGGCCATTTTTCGTATGGCACACTTTTCTTAACCGGTAACTGACACTTCCCGTGTTTGGCCGACGCCAAAGGCAAAGCTGGAGTGTCCTCCAGTTTTTGGTTGGGCTTTAAGTAAACGAGATGAAAGCCTGGGCATTGCTTATGGTCGGAACGATGTCGCCCACACAGCAGTTACCCCCCCCCCCCCTCTCCTCGCAGCTGATGAGATCAAAGGAACGGAATATCCGATACAGTTTGGGATCAGTAGCGCCGCAGGCTGTGCTAGGCTGTAGCACAGCGTGCCGCAATCTGCCTAAGGGTCACCAGCTCCTGATTTTTCCTCAGGGTTGTCTCCCGAAGCCTTTCCCGTGTTTAGGTATAGACGCAAGGCAGCGCAGGTTTGGATTCAATTGAAAGGACCAAAAACCGTTTAGAGAGTCTAATTGTGGTCTAATGTTATGCCTGTGATCGTTTCAGTGAGTCTCACTTTGGCACTGATAGTATTGAATTACTCGTTTGGTGAGTCGCTTTCTGCCTCATTCTGAGTCACTCAACTTGTGGGCTATTTATAACTACATCCGTGTTGTTAGCTTGTCACGAAGGTCAATTAGGCTCTACTAGTATTGACCTTGGAAACTATAGAACACGTGACGCCATGTCTGCTGCTACCTAAAGTGACCGGATGTATTAGTTCAACGGATTTCATCATTCTATCTTGTAGACCTATTCCAGTTTTGTCAATGGCTTATCACTATGGGTAGTTATAAACCATAGCCAGGCCCTTCAAACACAACTATTTCTGACGAATACGTTTCCATGACGCTTACTATTCGACTAATGCCAAGTTTTCTGTGAGTCATCGACTCATTAAGTAATGGGCTAGATGTGCACTAAGCAAATAAAACAATTTTTGTTAGTAGATTTTGCGTTTCAATTGAAGACATCAGCCTAAAAATGAAATATCTACTTTAAAGATTAAATAGCTACAAAGTTTGAAACTAGTTTCTTCACATAGTTCAATCTATGTTCAACTTCTATCAACTCACTCTGTAAGTGGAGTCTTGTACACGTGATTTCTCCCACTTCCCATTCTCGGATCTAGTGGAAAGTTTGCAATTTTTTCATTGTGGATAACTACACATGAATCAATTAAAAAGATAATCAATTAGTTACTTAGTTAAAATAGAGACTCTAGACTCTAGGGCCTACTTAAGCTAAGGGAAGATAAGAATCAAGTCATTCGCTAAAATTTATAACTAACAATCCTCTATAAAACCTACTTTTATAAGTACTTGGATAGCTCAGTGGCTAACAAGTCGGCCTTGCATCGTGGAAGCTCCAGTTCGTATTTAGACTCGAATTACTTTAAAAAAAATATTTTTGAAAAGGCAGCACGGAAACCTTCTACCAGATACCATTCAATATTTTGTTTTTATTTTTACTAATACTATTTTAGAGGAATTTGTAACGTTCTGAATTATGAACGGTTTCACAACCTAACAAGTAGCAGGCCTTCGTAGTTACCATTTTTTTAGAACTCCGATTGAGTGTGTAAAAGAATGTATAAATATAAACAGAAATAACAATTTAATTAAACTACCAGCAGCCTCGATGGAACCTACTTCTTTAATTCTTTATTTCGATGAAGGTTTCGTTTCGGAGTTGATATACTATATACAAGCTTGAAACATTCATTCAAAACTAAACAGAGTCACGTGATCTATTTCATTATAAAGGTTTTGCAATTTAATATCTCATGAAAGCTTGTCTGGGAGTTCTAGAGCGTTGCTTGTAAGCCTCATTTGTTTTGGCGTGTGTTTGAATCCTGTCTAAACATTTGGACTCTTTATGTTGTTTTAATCCATCAAATCTGGACTGACGAAATTTCAGTGAAGAGTTCCAGAAAAAAGATTTCTCAGCCACGCATTTTTTTCCCCTTTCCTAATTTGATGATCAATTCAAGCCTGTCTTCTTACATTGACTTGTTATAATTGAAGAAGTGGTCCTCAGTCTTTCTAATAGGTCTCTGGGAGAAAAAGTTGAGCTCTATGGCTGTAACCAAAGTATCAGTGCAGCAACACTTTAGGAAACATCGTTCCTCCTGGCCTTGTTTGAGGACCACAATAGAAATATGTCAGGTAATATTGACGAGTCGGGAACTTGTCTAAACATTGCATTCTTGTCTAGCCTGATAACAGATGCAAGTACAGGATGGCATTGAACTCGGATCAACTGGCGCTGGTCTATTTTCCCTAGAAGTCTATGTTGGATAGGTGACACGCTTGAAGCCGAGACAAAGGTTTGAATCTGTAATCATTGTAAGGTGTTGTTAATGTTGATGGGAGACAAGGTCAACATTGAAAATACTTTTAAAAAAAAAAGACAATACCTCCTTTATGCAACTTATAGAGCGATTGTTTTTCTTGTAATAAAAACAGTGGAACATTCCTCTATTCTAGAAAGAATACTGGTTTAGAAAGAATCATGGTTAAGCGAATGTATAGACCATATTATATTCCAATGATAGGCCTTAAGATATGGAAAGGACCTCATTTACCAATCGTAAACAAACAACATTTAGCCACGTGATTTATCTCTTCTATACAAATCACGCAATACACCATGGCTATCACGTGACAGTTTTTCACCCGTTGTTTTATCAATATTATCACGCGGCTAAATGTTGTATGTTTACGATTGGTGAATGAGCTCCATTAGAAAGCAATGCGCTAAATTGTATTAAACATTAATGTATTAAACTCTTGAATAAATAACATTTGGGAAGTCCCGAACGCGATAGTCCCGACTAGAACGCATAGTCCTTTCAAAGCCGATGTTGGATCTAGATCTAGATGTAATTCTCTAGCCAAAATTAAATTTATTGATTGATTTATTATTTTAAATTATAAGTCAACCTAGAGTAATCCCCGTGTGACCAATGACCTAGTCATTCTTTTCTCAGCGATATACATCAACTGTTAAATTTCTAGAAAAATCATTAGAGCCGATTTTGAGATCTGCGTTTAGGTTCCTCCTCCCACCCTCTAGGTTCTAGGAAGAAGTTGTGACTTGAATAGAGGTTTTGTAAAAACAGTGGAAGTTCATCTGTAGACTTAAATGCGAACTATATTTCTGTTAGGACTGCTGGTACTCACGCAAGTCACTAGTAACACGGTATTTCTGATGGAGCATAAACACTATATAAACTAAATGAATGACAAAGTGGAGCTGTATTGAATGAATGAACTGACTTGAACTGACTCTCATCTGCGACTTGGTCTTTCTTTTATAGTATTCAAATGAACTTTTCTAGAGGCCACATTAACTTTCGGCCCTATCTTTCATGCTGGCCAGTTAGACTTATTTGCATAACGACTCGTCAAGGTCTTTACTGGAAGTTTCTTTTGTAACGTCAAACACAAATAGTGTCTCCTTGACTGGTGATTAATAAGTCAAGTAGCAATTGGAACTACATGACTGATCCAAACTAATTGATACAATCATACAACTACACGTAATATAGCCTTTTTTTCTGTTGAAGTATTTTTTGTAGTTCCCTTGTTTGTATTGAATAAACTTTCTTGAAATAAATGAATGGTGAAAATTGCTGAGTCTTTTTGTAATGGTCTTCCTTCTATAACATTTACCTTCAGCTGGAATTTAATTGTCAGTTATTAACAACAAGTGACATTTTCTTTCCCTGGATGTCTTATAATTATTTGGCTTTTATAGTTATTGCCGTACAATTTGAGACAGCAATGTCCACTCCTTCTACTGTGTGTTCAAGTTACAGTTCAGACAGCAATGTCCACTCCTTTTACTGTGTGTTCAAGTTACAGTTCAGACAGCAATGTCCACTCCTTCTACTGTGTGTTAAATTACAGTTCAGACAGCAATGTCCACTCCTTCTACTGTGTGTTAAAGTTACAGTCCAGACAGCAATGTCCACTCCTTCTACTGTGTGTTAAAGTTACAGTCCAGACAGCAATGTCCACTCCTTCTACTGTGTGTTAAAGTTACAGTCCAGACAGCAATGTCCACTCCTTCTACTGTGTGTTAAAGTTACAGTCCAGACAGCAATGTCCATCTCTTCAACGTTGTTGTCTGTGACATTGGAAGGCCAATAATTGTGTGATCTCACTTGCCCATCGATTAGTTCCCCCCTGGCAGGCATTAAGAAGATCGCCATGTCATTAAATACAACTCCTTGACCTCCAGGGACACTAGTGCCCTAATCCGGGGACACTGTAGTGGGGAAGTCTGTTGTTTGCTATTCTTCTATCTGGCATGTTTTCTAAACTTCAACAACATGTGCGTCTGTGCAGCCAGAGAGAAGGGAGGGAACCAAACACTCTGTTGACTGTGTTAGTAGTTAGGGTATCTCATCACTACGTAATCATAACTATTCTATGTTCTTCTTGTGGTACTGCCAACATCATCTTTTCCCCCCCCTGGTTTCTTTGTTAAAACTGTTGTTGTTGTTTCTTTTATTTCTTGTACCGACTTTGCTAATGCTGTTATTGTCTTGTAATGACCTGCACTAACTTATCTTCACTGTTACTGTCACGCTTGGCGAATGGGTGGATGAAAGGGAGTGTATGAAAGATCTTCCCAATCCTACACAAGTATACATTGATTAAGTTGGAGGGAGGTTGATATGTGGTATAAGAGTCTTTTACTTTAACACTGCTCCTACTTCTCTAGAGTCAGAATACAGATGACTTAGCAGAGTTGGAGTCTCTGAATAACAAGAATAACACATGAATACACGTAGGACGTAATGCTATTCCCTATTGAGCGAACGTCTGTAACTTATAAGATAAGAATAAACATTTATTCCCAATTCTTATGTAATAGAAATTCCGAAAGTAAGAACACCATCAATTAGGAAATTTCATCAAAATGAAATGGACAAAGCAATGCTAAGCTCGATAATCTCACTAGATACGCCAGCGATTGGTTTCAAAGGCAAGGCGACAAACAGGAAGCTTAAAGTAAGGGGATGTTTTAAAATAGGAATAGTTTGTATTCTTGAAATTGTTCAAAGAAGTTAGTTCTAAGGAGTAAAAATAGCCTGAAAAGTAGAGGTCAGTGTTAGTTTCATTAGACAAACATCTTTGTTAGTGACCACCGTGTACATTGAGGACAGAATTGTCACTTTTTAAAGGAAAGGGATGACGGTACGGAGAATTAGAAACAAGTGAGGATTTTGTTACAGATGTATATATGCATAAGTAAACTAAACTATTGAATAACATTGATTTCCTTTTCATCTAGTAAAAAATGTGGTTTATATGTGTGTACTTATCATGTGCATGTCTAATTAAAAAGTAAATGGTGTTTTTTTCATATAATCCTATGTAAGCGTTACACCTACATTATTACACTTATCCTGTTACACTTATCTTATTACACAAAAACAAAAACGTGTTTAATAGATGTCTAGAGTACTGCGAAACTTTGTCATCTAGTCAAATGAACTACATGTATGAGGACCAGACAACTACAGAACTACTTTCAAACAATGAGCAGACGTCATGCAGCGGTTAACCAAAAAAAAAAAAAAAATTCGAGCAGGGTTTTTAAAAATGTTCGCCGTGTCAGAAATAGTTTCTGCTTCTGTTTTTTCTCTCTTGCCTTCACTCATTGTTTTACCTGCAAGCACTTTGGGAATACATTGCACCAGGCATCCATGGGCATACACCTGCTCATTAAATACTCGTACATCATTCAAGTACTAGCTATATCGATACCGACCCGGAATATTCGATTATTGTGATACATTATCTCTTTATCTTAGTTTAATCGATTCTGTTTTAAGATAACTATTTATTCATGTACTGGTAAAGAGAACTAAGGCTGTTTAAAAGTTCAGTACTTTAGATCATTTGTATTTTAACCGCATTTTTCACTTTTTATTTACATTGCTGTAACGGATTCTCTATGAAATGAAACAGGATCGATTCTTATTCAAATGTATTTCTCATGTGCACATCGTTTATGTATTCATTGAGCGAGTCGCTGTTGAATTTATTTAAAAAAAACAACAGGTTGTTGTCTTACTTTGTATGGAGATATTATTAGAACACTCGAGAATGTTATCTGCGTGTATATATCCCATTTTGGGGTGGCCGAGTGGTATTAACGCATTATTAGAGCACGAGAGAATTTGTCAAGAACCAGATTCTCCCCCTCTCGTTGCTACTTCATTTTACCTCACTTTAATATATATATGTATCAGTATTATTCCATTGGCTCTTTTCACCTAGTGATGATTCTCACTCTTGGGTGCGTGTAATTACTTTGAATGTATATAAATTAAACTAAGGACAACAATGTCACAACATAAATGACCACATAATGAATACTCATTGTCACAATCATCAATTGTGGATGTCAGATGTCAAGATCCATGAAGATGCTATGATAGATGTCACGTTGAAGATTATCTTGATCTATATCTCAACATCAATGATCGTGATTGCCGAGGATCTTGAAATCGTCTTTTAATAAGATAATCGTATAGAAGTAGATCTAGTTGATAATACAATCATTCAGAATGTTGCCAGTTGATAAGAGGATCATCTAGAAGTTGCCAATCGCTAAATCGTTCTAAGTATGTTACTATATTCAATGAAGAAACTTCTCTTCGTCTAAAACAATTACTTTAATTCAGAACTTGAAAAAGCTATTCACAAATAATTACAATGGTTAAATGTACTTGAATAAAATAACAGATCTACACAATAATATGAGTTCTAATACAAAACTCTAGTACATGTTCTCACTAACACGTTCCATACAAGACTGACTAAAAATCTAGAACCTTTCCCCGGGTATAGCGTTGTCACGTGTCTAACGCACCTCGTTGCAATGCCAACCAATAAATGCAGCTCAATGTACAAAAATTAATATTTCAAAACCAATCACATTTATTCTGACACACAGCCCTCCGCGTGATGGAATTTCCCGAGGTCGCTGACGAGCTAAATATAGATACTGTGTACGTGACACTCATAATAAAGTCAAACTCTCTAATTAAAACTAATATTTAATACCGGTATTCTAAATAGGGCATCGATGGCCACTTCAAAATCATGTAATAATTGTAAAGATTGATTGATGAATGAATTAATAATTGCAAATATCGATTATTAACAAGGTTACAAAAGACAGTTTGTGTGGAAACACAAACTTAAAATAGGCCCCCGAAGTGGTCCGCCCAGGCAGGCTTCAATATTTTCAGAAAGAGCATCCGAATGAAATTATATCAAAGACAAATGAGAGATAAGAATGGAGAAAGAAGGTTAACAGATCTTGTGTAGTGCCCTAACGGTCCCGCAGATCAAAGGATAGGTGAAAGTGAATGTAAAGTTAGATGTGAACCTGGCCTAACTAGTTCCCCTTTCAGACCTTGTGGTCTATAGGGCAGATGATGTAAAGTTCATCTGTTTTTGTGGCCTACGGTTAACGAGGGTGTCATGTAGCCAGCACAACTACCAACTGCCTTTACTTTTCCCCAACTAATGTCAGGTACAAATTAGAGCTGATTGGACTCAGAGGCGCCCGAAGATTCCATAGTTAAAAATCCCAGTCTTCACCAGGATTCGAACCCGGGACCCCCGGTTCGGAAGCTAAGCGCTTTACCGCCTCCTCTGGCCTAACTGATGTCTTATAGTTGATCTAATTGTTTTGCAAAAGCTCAATCTCTTATTCGAATTCCCCAAAAAAAAAAAAAAAAAAAAAAAAATTCCGCAATAAAAAAAAGTTTATGAAAATGAAGTTTACAAGATAACTTTTCGTTTTAAATTAGGTCTAAATTATGATGCATACTAATTACCTTTTTCTCTTTAAAAAAAACTGCTTGCAAAACTGATTTTAAAAATTAGATTTTTCGCTTTCAGAAAAAAAAAGTAGCCGTTGCATCAGAACTTTGAATGGTCTAAAATCTTGTGATGTCGGATTTTCAATATCTTTTCTAGTTTACTAGATCTAAACGGGACGGACGGACAGACATTTCGCACAAAACTAATAGCGTCTTTTCCCCTTTCGGGGGCCGCTAATAAAAACACTTCTTCATACCCTGGTCCCAAAGAATTATTTCCTACATGTTGTCTCTGGCAAACAACTCACACCTCTTGGAGCCAAGATCGCGAGCCAGCCTCGGCGACTTGCTCCCAATGTCTGTATGTGTCGTTCACCAGAAAACGCGTCACACGCCCCTGCTAACACTGCATGGCGCTGTGTCCCGACTGCCCCAAAACTCTACTCTATATAGGCTGAGACCCTAACCCACGCCTAAACTAACGCTATTAAATCGTCCGAGTCTGTCCCATCCTACGGGTATCGAGTCGCCCTACCAGGTATAAATCTAAGTGTCACACTATTCCTACATATTTCGGATGTTCCTTCAGAGTTGAAGACAGTTTACTTCCTAGTCCAAACCTCCCGCAGGGCGACGGGGGATGGGAGCGGGCAGGATTTGAACCCTCGACTATCGATAAATCCGAACGACAGTCCAGCGCGCAAACCGCACGACCAGGCAGCCTTTGTCTTTGTCAAGTCTGTCGGTGAGCCGTGGAAACACCTTACAAAATAATTAACTTTGCTCACGCACACACACATATCTGTGACAGAATTTTATCTGCTTGTATATATCCCAATTTGGGGTGGCCGAGTGGTATAAACGCACGAGTCTTGAGTTCGAATCCCCATTCAAGGTTTTTATTTTTTTCTGGGGTCTGCTCTCATCTATCATTCTCTCGCCCCCCCCCCCTTTCCCAAGAGCAATATGGCCCAGTGTCTAAAGCTAAGTGTACTTGCTAAAAGCCAATGCTGATAGCATGAAGAGACGCACTGTACACATCAGCACCCTCATCAATTAGCTGTATTAATGGCGTAGTGCTAAGTCTACTAGATTTTAGATCTAGACTCAGCAACGTAACGCATGTCATGAATTAAAAAAAAAAACAGTTATGAAGTCTTGTGTACATTGGTTTTAATGTCTAGTTATAATGTCTGTTGTTTTGCGATCTTTGGTAAATGAAGCGGTATGTATACCATCGATAACAAACAGTTAAGTACAGGGACAATAGAATCCTGCCATCTTCTGACTCGAAGTCCACGTGAACTAGTGGCGTCCTGCAGCTATTGTCTGTCCAGTATGACTCGTGTGTCCACAACTCAATATAGTTAGATCAGCATTTCCTTCTCTGTCATCTAGGCTGCTCTGGTGTACGTCGCTCAGATTGAGTTCATTTCATAAATATAAAGAAATGAAACAGGGGCATTAAGCAGTCAGTACAAAAATTATCGTTCCTAGCATTTACCACAGCATAGCGTTTGTCATCATTTGTGCATCATTAATTGTCTCCCTTGGGGCTGTATTGAGTGCTGGGCAATCTCTGAGATGTCACTTAGTGTAAAATAAAAAATAAAATAAACGGAATATGCTGTATTTAAAAAAAAAAAAAAAAAAGCTAAGTGTTTAATGCAGTAACATGGCCATACATCCTATTCTGTACTGTTGACTTAGAGAAGGCGGACATGGCATATTAGGTAATGGCCACTTATCGAAACAAATCATTAGATCTCTAGGGAATCTGATTGAATCAAAGAGCAATGAATTAGGATTGAATGATTTCCGTGATAACTAGGAATCATTTCTTTACAAACGCTGTCTTAATGATCACAATCACATAGTGCTGCACAGATTTCTTATGTTCTAGCTATTTGAAAAGCAGATCTGTTCGTTGCAACTCTAAGGTCAAGGAGTCACACATAAGCATTGAATTTCTGTTAGTGCTACATAGTGAAAATAATTTCTACATTAATTAGCGGCAGAACTCTATACTGGAAACTCACTAAATTCAGTTTGGTTCATAAGGTTAGCTTAGCGAATCGTAATAAAAGGTCAGTCAACCGTTCAGTAATGTGTTGATAACTAGGTCAAGGTCATGCAGACCATATGCACTCTTGCATGTGAGTTCATTGACCAACGTGACGATTTAGCTGCGTTGAGAATTCTTATTGACGACTTTGAGTCAATGTTTCTTAGCTTTATGTAATGGTACCCATATATCTAAATGTGGTAAAAAAAAATGTCTATCTGTAATCCAGTAGAGACCGAGGGGGAGCCCCCTCGGGGCTTCTCTAGAGGCGTTCGGCGTGGACCCTGCCGCCTGGGGGACGGGGGCGCGTGGTGTCGCGCTGTGGGGATTGGCGCGTTGGTTGCTGGGGAAGGGGGGGGGGGCGCCAGAGAGGGAAAGCAAGGCCAGCTGGAATGGCCTGCCCAGTGTGCAGCCGAACGATCTGTGCCACACGAGGAGGCATAAAGCCCCAATGCAAAGCCCTCAGCCCCCTGGATGACAAAGTGGTCATCATGGAACCACGATGTACGAGCTATACGGAGACCGGAATGTGTTGGGAAACGCTGTAGCAGAGACTCCAACTGGCCTCTAATGTTATTCTTAACTCTCTTCAACTCAAACGAGCAAGACGTTGTTGCAGTTGGTCATCTCTGGTTGATTGGCAGGGATCCGCTTCCCTCAACTGGAGTTTAGGTGACCTTCTAGGAGCTGTGACCTTAGAACTGACATTTTGGCAGCTGCATTGGGGTGGTCTGGCAAGGTTGTACATCTTCTGGAATGTTTCCCTTTGATTTGTACAACTCTACGTCAGTCTAGGGACTAACGGAACATTGTGCAATACTCTGCCCTTACAAAAATAACAACATACATGTCCACTACGATACGTGCATTTCCTTGCAATGTTGATAGAAGAACAAGCAAGGAATACTTTTTTAAAATCAAAGGAGAAAGAACAGCTAATTACTGCCTTAATAGAAGATTACAGGGTTTAGCTCCCTTTCTGCTACATCAAACAAAATTAATTAATAAGTACTAAATAATTAACTAATTGGTTACTTTTTGGATTTATTCGTGTATTGTCCTTGACTAAGAATAATTATGCCAAATGTCGACTTGATCCGAGAATGGGAAGGGGGAGAAAACCGTGTCAAAATGTAATAAGAGGACCAAATCTATTTATAGATCCAAATTTCTTCTTAGCGGCAATTATTCCCCTAATTTCGATATCAAGCAAAAAGATGAATCACCAACAATTAATAAACCAATTGGTTATATTTCTATGGATTCATGTTTTGTCAGGTACAATGAATGCGCGTGCAAAGTTTTAACTTGATCCTAGAATGGGAAATGTAAGGATGATCATGTTCAAACTTATTACCAGACAGACAGAGAGTTGATATAAGTTTTGTCAAAAGTCGCCGGTTTTTATACTCTCCAACTACAAATGATTTTGTATCATCTACTGTTTGAACATCGGTACAGTGTCACTGATCTAGTCAACACGTTAAGGATAAATAGTTTTCTTCGACTTTATTACTATTGGACGCGAGTAGTAAAGCATTTGTCTTCCGAACTGGAGGGTCCCGTGTTCGAATCCTTGTGATGACTGGAATTTTTAATTTTGGGATCCACCCAGCTCTAATTGATGCCTGACATTAGTTGGGGAAAGGAAAGATGGTTGGTCTTTATGCTGGCCACATGACACCCGCGTTAACTGCGGGCCCAGCGTTCATATCACCTTTACATATCATGAAAGGGAACTTAGTTAACTTAGTATTACTTTTTTTTTTTTGGTAACTTATTTATGAATACGAGCTTCTTGGAGGACGTTGTGATGGATGCTTGAGGCTATTAAAACTCTTCACTTTTATCTGCTTAAAGCAGAAATGTGGAGTATCACTAAATCAATAGTGGAGTGTCACTAAGTCAATACTAGCTTGTTCCCTAGTCTACATCTTTAAGGATAAGTATGAGTTCCGTCCTGACTCACGTTTCTGTTTTAAAGTATGGGCTCAATGTCTTGTCCAGAATGCCTCACAATGTCCAGATTTTATCCAAATATACCTAGAACGTCCTAGCGTTTTTAAACCTTTTTTTTTTCCACCTCTGATATCGCTTGCCCAGCAATCTTCAAAAGCCTTGGACGTTTTAGATTCACCTTTGAGCCTCCGCGTCCTTCCACAAGCATAAAGATAAACAAATGAACAAGCAATAATTGGGCTGGGAAGCGAATGTTACATGTATCATTTCTCTTAGGGTTTCCCCATGACGGCAGAGGCCAAGCTAAAAATTGTTTGTATTTTAGGTTCCGGAAATAAATACAGCAATGGAACTTGTGTTTAATGTCTGTAGCTTGTGTCTGTGTGTGTGTTCGTCCTAAACGCTTGTAATTCTAACTGTTTATTATTGTTTTTTTTTTAAAACTCTAGATGCGGTTCATTAAAAACATCACTGGTTGGATAGAGAAGAAACCAGCCTTATATCACGGACATATCTCTTTCATAGATTTCTCCAGGTAGGCCATGAAGTTTACTTTGCTTGGAGCATTTTTACGTTCAATTATTTGTCTGTCTATACATTGTACGTCGTGTACATAAAATGTTTGCATCTAAAAGACATCACGTTCTATGTTCTTATATAGAATCAATACAATATATGTTCACTTTTGGTGTGCTCTATACATTGTGCCGATGTGCCAACAATCCTAAGTATCAAAAGATCAGATATCACTCTTTTTGACTTTTGGAGAAATTAAAAGGGGGATGATACACCTGAATTCTAAATCCTACAGTTCCTAAAACTTTATAGGACTTCAGTTTCTCCAATGTACAGTACATTATATAGGACTTGATAGTAGGGTTTTTATTATGAACAATAGCATCAAAATGTCTTAGAAATGTTTTATTTAATATCTTATCATAAATCTAATAAGATAGAAAGACGTTACATTATTTTTATTGTTCTTATAAAACTCGTCATAATTTTCTCCCTTCACCAATTAGTATCTTTGTTCCGAACAGTTTTTACAAAATGTTTATCTCTGAAATCTTTGTGCTGTCATTGTCTTGTATTTTATCTCAATTTTTTTTTAAAATTCTCTCCCCTTCCTCTGCTATACGTAAAACATTTCTCAAAATAAACAAAAAACAACAAGAATGTTGAGATTTTTTTTTTAAACTCTGATGAGTACTTGGCATTAATTTGGAAAAGCGGTAGGTCGTTGTGCTGGCCACATGACATCCCCGTCAACCGTTGGCCATAGAAACAGATAAACTTTACATCATCTGCCCTATAGATCGCTAGGTCAGAAAGGGTTACTTTGCTTTTACTAACAAAATATCTTTCGCAATTTTTATAACCTGTCTTGTCTCTCTATACCAAACACCAGTGTTTCCCAAGCTATGTTCCGGTGAACCCTTGTGTTTCGCCAGGCCTGAATAGGTGTTTCACTAACTACTGGAATAATTAACCAGCAAAGTGTTCCGCGAAATACTCAGAATGTGCGCCGTGTTCTATTAAGGATAAGGTTTGGGGAAACACTGCCATACACAATAGCGAACTTGATGGATTCACACTGCTGTTGTCTGACTTTTATTAATTAATTTTGTTTACAAATCCCTCCCCCTCCCTCCCACGATCATTTTGTTATCCCCTCACGTCCTCGAGAACTCGCTGAAGTGAAGCATCATTTAAGTTACACGTGAGCGACTCAAGCCACGGCGCGTGCTCGTAGTTCCGACAAACGTGCAAACGTCTACATAGCCGGTCACTGATCACCGCATCTCATGTGCACATCCAATCCATTGGGTTTGGGCTATTGGTACGCCAGATAAAAAATCCCCTCCACGTTGTGATCAGCCGATCGATCTCTCTTCCCAATGGAGCAAACTCCCAGCGTCCCGTGGCGTGTCTGAGGCACCTAAATAATTAGTCTAGCTTGTCTTAATACACCTAAATAAATAGTCTAGCTTTTTCTTAAACAAAGCTTCATAGTGTCGATAAAATCTTGCTTTTAGATCTAGGACGCTTCTTCACAAGTCATTGTCAAATGGAAGCCTAAATGTCTACTATTATAATGATATATTATTCAAGAAGTATATCATTCTAATTGACTACCATTACAATGGAAGAAGTAGTCTAGCATATAGTTATCTAATAGACTATAAGTATAATGGTATAATAGTTTAGACTTAACAGAAAACTATTTTTGTCAAAAGTCCTATAATCCCCAAGTCTAATCATAGTGTATAAGTATTATTGATGGCTTCAAACAGCTAGCACAATCACCTAGCACAATCACACTTGACTTGTAGGCGTATGTATTAACTTGACACACACACATTTTGTAAATGAAATCTTTCGATAGCTATAATTAAAAATACACTTAATTTTATTTACAAATATCTACATACTTTCTGTAACAATGTAAGAGTGTACATTATACAAATAAATAAAAGATGTTAAAGAATATTCATCAGCTCTCTCTCCACTCTGTTCAATCTGCAAAGTTAGTTCTTTTCGCGTTCCATCCTTTACACACTGCACACAGAGTTCAAAAGTAGCAACTTAGCCCAAGTACAGAGACATTTTCGACACGCCTTCAGGGATCACATCTTTAGGATCACATCTTCAGGGATCACGTCATCGCAGAAGTTCAAGGGAAACGAGTAGCTGCGGCTTCACTATGCACTGTGGGTAGAAATTTCGAGGGGGCCGTACGGGACCTCTTCATGGGAAGGTCGTGGTTTGGGCATCATGTGTCAGTATAATAGTCTAAAATGTATTAGTTTAAATAGAAAATATTCTAGTCGATTAGTCTAATAATCTCTAAGTATTATTAACTTAAGATTTCAACACAGGTTGCGATGGTCTCTGGTTTACATAGTGTCAAGGATTAGACAGGCATAAGAGGACTGCAGGCTGCTCATTTGTTCTTGCATGTTCTTTCCGTTACGTCCGTAACGCGTGCGAAGTATGCATGCACACCAGAGTCTCAACAAAAAGGGTCAGCCAGTCTATCAGCTGTTCAAATGAGCGCTGCTGTAAAGTATGGTGAAAGATACTATGAATCAAACATCGCGAGCTCACTTGGTAAATAAATAAAACAAGATTCATACCCTGAACAGACGAAGTAGTTTGAAAAGTATCTACCTTTAAAATAATGATCAGTGGATATGGAAATCAGTAAATACTTCACTAACCTTTCAAGCCCCTTCCCTCCCCTTGTCTGTAATCACTCATTGTACTATTTAGCTTCAGAAGCTCTAATTGCCACTAATGAATATTTCTTTCCAGTCCACCGAGCGCCCCCAACAATTTGTGGAGTGCATCACCAGTAGGTCGAGTGCACCACCAGTCTGGTCGAGTGCACCAGAGGTTACCCCCCCCCCCCCCCCCCCCCCCCCCCCCGCTGCTCAAGTTTGGAAATGTTAATCTAGCCGACAGCGCCGTGGTATTCCGACTACCACATAGCGTGATGTGTCAAACCATTGCCGGTATGGTGTTACCTCTGGCAGCGTCAGTCTACACGTGTGCCTCGTGAGTGTGGGGTGGGGAAGTCAATGGAAGCAGTTCATGCTTGACCTGTACTCACACTTTACGCTCCCACGCCGTCCCCTTACCTTCTCGGTGTTGACTTTACAAAGTTTGACATCGACTTGGTGTGCACAGTCTGATAGTTAATGGCTTAATAATACAGTCTTGCTGAGTGTTACTTAAGGGAGTTCTTCTCAGAACTATTGCATTGTTGATGTCGACGACTCTTTTGGGTTTCCCTTATGTTTTGTAGTTCGCTATTTTTGCTATTGTTGCTGTTAATTAAATAAACAATGTTTTATTTGATTGTTATTGTTTTGTTTTGGGGGGGGGGGGGTCTTTTGGTCTCATTTCTGATTTTTGAGAAAAAAGTATTGTATCATCACAGTAAAGGAATGTTCTTTTTGACTTCTCGTAATAGTAGTTATCTAATTAGATTCTATCCAGCGACTGTGAGGCTCTACTTGAACCAATCAGCAATGTAGTCTGTTTAAAACCCAGCTTAGAATACCTTCACACAGTGATGTACAAGTTCTTAGTCTCGACCAACTCAAACATTGACAAATAGAAACTTTGGTTTTAATCAACGCCAAAGAAAAAAATATGTGTTCAAGTTTTGTTTTTTGTTTGTTTGGTTGAGAAGAAACAAGTTGTAATCAAACTACGTTGTAGTACTTTGAATGTTTATCCATATATGGTCAAAATAATAAAATGTCTGTCCTAAATATCATTGGAAGAAGACAAAATAGTTCAACAGAGACAACATCAACAACTTGACAGATAGCCACTTGACTTGACAAATGGCTGGCATTCTGGAGTGAATGTTCATTAAGTTTAAAAGTATATCCGCATAGTGTTGAGTTCATTGTTTAATGGCAGACGTTTCAGTATTAGGCCATATAACAATCCTACGAATGTTTACAAACTGAAGTGGTCATGTAGGAGCCGACGTAGCTTGTGAAAACACTCCTTTTGCTACTGTCAGTTGACGGAATCTGGTCTGGCCTATACACCTTCCGATTTCGTCAGTGTTCTGATAGCTCTTACTCATCAAGTACTGTCAAAACTTACTTGTGACTGGAAACATTATACTTCTGGATTTTATACATTTTTTTTTTTATAAAACTTATATCAACTCACTTCTGTCTGTCATTCTGGTAGAATTTTTGTACCTGTTAATTTTCTCGCTTCCCATTCTTGGATGAAGTTCAAACTTCACACAATTATTTACTGTACTTAATAAAACATGAATCAATCAAAAAGTTAATTAATCAATGAGGGGTTATTGATTATTTTGGTTGATATCGATAAAGGGAAATAAATCATACAGTTTTGAGATATTATTTTTTTTCATTTTCAATTTTTTAAATAAATATTTTGCTTTTTTTTATTTATAATTTAGCGCCAAAATTGTTTACCTCCGAGTAGTACAAGTTCATTGAATAGAAAAGTTCTTTCCCTTGTTATTTCCAACCTTTCCCCTTGGTTGTGTAATGTATAATCTAATTGGCAGAGCATAAAAGCCTGCAGGCTTACCCTGGTCTGCGAGCAGCTTTTAACTTGGATTCATTGATCCGATCTCATGTCTTATTAACTACAGACTCGCCCATCACGTGGATCAGTTGCGCTTATTTACTAGTTGATAAGAGTCTTTGTTCTGTTTAGACAGAGGCATACAAGATTGGAGATTTATAAACACACTACTAAATAAGCAAGAGTAGTGAGTAGAGCTCTCTTCTGATTACGTCACATCCTTACAACTAGCTGTCACAAACAACACAAAACAATGACGCAATACGTAAACTAAAAAGGCTTAATGTGTATATATTATATATTTTATAATACCTTTATTCAGGTCACAACTTCATGAAGGAATCTGGGTGGAACCTGGACGCTGATGTCAAAAACGGCTATAACGATTTTCCAAGAAATTTAACAGTTGATGTATATCGGACATCTCCTTAATACAACTTATAGAGCGATTGTTTTTCTGTTAATAACTAATGATTTAAAAAAAAAAACAACAATGGAACATTTAGTCCTTTCAATACCGCTGATGGATCTAGATCTAGACCTAGTTCTCCAGCCAAATTTAAATTAATTTCTTTTTTTACTTAACGGTCAAACTAGCGTTTTCCCGGTATGGTCAACGAGCTAGTAAAATCTATGTTTAATGTTTTTCTTGTTAAATTTTAATTTGACGCTTCGTTGCCTAAATGTCGGTCTTATTATGTTTGACTAATTATCCTGGGCGTAATTTTTTGTCTATAATATTCTGATATACTTCAACATTTAACTAGACTGTAACTAGACAATGATCAGTCGAAAGTATTTTATATTCACCTGCTACCACCCCCTACACCAGTCCATCTCCCCCTTCCCGTCTTAAGTCCCAACAAGTTGGGTGGTTTTTAAACGTTTTGTGATGGTGTGTGATGGTGCACTGTTTCCTCAAGCTGTGTGTCTCGTGTCGGCTTATGTTCACGTGCGCATCACGCTCCTGTGCACAGACAATATCCATCAGCCACGGAGTTCAATGGACAGGTCGACGTAATCATCGTATGTGAAGCCAGGGCTCTGGTCTCCAGGGGTCCAACTTGTTTGATGTACAGACACAGCGACATTCTAAAAACTCAGACTTGAACGGGGGGGGGGGGGGGTGGTGCTCAGGGAGAGGGTCCTTGGAAGAGGAGGGGGTGAACAGTGTTTCAGCACCAGGGCGTTATGAATTACGATTCTGGCTGGTGCATTTTATCTTGGCCTGGAGGGTCATGCTGACATTGTATGTGGAGATTGTATTTTAAAAGACAAATCATTTTGTCTTGAGAATTCCCCCCCCCCCTTTGCCCAAATATCACATTCACATTGTGTGTGTGTGTGTTTGTCTTTATCATTCTTCGTCCTTTGGGCTTCCTATGAAACACTAAGACTGTGTACAATACTGCGACGTTTCCCGGAATCCACGGAGTTCTGCCTCTATTCTGATATTTCTGCTTCATCTGTTATCTATCACAGAGATGGCCCATTTTAATTCGGTCTACCAGTAGATTTATTTTAGCAAGTCTTAGGCTGATACACAAGGGCTTTCTAACGATACTGCAACTCTTCCGTTTTGGTATATAATGAAAATGGTTTCAAACATTGTTTTATAGGGAATGAACTTGTTCTCTTGTCAGTGATTTTCAGTTGAACTTCAGCCCCTCTGTACATATCTTCGGACACATTCGTGATTAGTCATCAAGCAAGTTATTAGCTGGTACGCTAGGGTTAGCTTTCTACTAAAGAGAACTTACACACAAAAAAAACACAAAAAACCACACAAAAAAAACACAAAAAAAACAAGACGAAATATGACGTGAAAAACATTGGCCTTGTTTCAAACTTCTGATCCAATAGTTCCCTACAACCTGAGCAATGCCATAATGAAAGCATCATTCGAGACTTGAAGACCTATAAGTATTGTAATACACATTTCATCCTTAATGATTTTCTTAATTAGTCTCTCCTTTCCCTTCACCTTCTCTCTCTCTCCCCCCCCCCCCTCTCTCTCTTACTCCAAAATCGTGTTAACATTTGTATATATCCTTGAAATTTCCAATCTACTAGACAAGAACGCTCGAATGCTCCTGACCAGTGACTCCCAAAAGTTTCCCGTCTTCATGGACATTATCTTAGCAAGGGCAGATAACATTTCTTTTATTCCCTCTGGGAGTGGACGTTAGCACTCCTAAATATGCTCTAATAGCGTACAACTCTATTATCTCCCCATGCGCTCATAATTGGTTTCGTGATAAATATTGCTGGATATAGTTGATAAAGGAAGTGAGTCGGGAGTCTGAGACTTCTAAGACTTGATCTTGTCTGCTGGCACTGTGACTACGAGGCAAGCTGCTCAATGCTGGTACAACAGTTACCGACATCCAGCCGGGGAGTTCTTATCACAGTACAGAGTTTTTAAAGGAAAGAAAAAAAAAACAGTTGATGGCGTCGCAATATATTTGATGACGTGCTTATATACTTGGACTTTCGAACTTGTGTCCTTGTTATAAATTACTTTTGATAGCCTTGTCCATGCATAGTTCAGGTGACGTGTGTAACCAAAACTTGATAAGACTACTGCTACTTATATCTTTTAGGCTTATTTGCAGAATTGAAGCGACCCGAGACCAATCGTTATTCAAGGCCTGAACACTGAACTGCGACGTCACAACCTGTGGGCAGTTTAGACCAAAAGCTCGTTGTCACGTCACAAGTTTAAAACGCCCATAGGTTGCGACGTCGTAGGTTGGTGTTCAGGCCTTGTATACCGATTGGTCTCGAGCGATCTGGCCATTGTTTCAACAAACAAGCAGAGGTCATTTTTCATGGCTCTTTACTTTACAACTGGTTCTAACCACCGACAAGTTGGTTGAGACAAATGAGATACAGTAATTAATGCTTTATGGTTTTATAATATGTATTTTTAAATGCTAGTAAGTTTGAGTAGAAACTCGAGAGCCCAGGTTTGCCTCTTAGGATCACCAGTCTAATCAAAGTTCAGCTCTGTAGAATACAGATATCTATGCTTTCAGTCACATAGTTTATATCATCCTGATAACAAGTGATACGAACATTCTTATGTGTATAGATAAGCCAACATTTCTTTATTCTTTAAATTATGTTTTATTGTTAGAAGCCCATCTTATAGTGCAGACGAACAGTTTGTCAGACGTTGCTTCTTGACTAAGCGAGGTAACTCCTCTACAGAATTCAATGGAATGGTGGCAAACGTAACCCAAACAATTAAAAGTTTCACAGATAAAACTGAGCGTGAATTAAGAAACGAAACAAGAAGTTGACATTGAATGGCGTTCCATTCACCCCAGCACACGCTCGGACACGTGTCAATGTCAGTAAATGAACAGCTTGGCACTTCATTACACAGATAGCACACGTGATACGGAGCTACTTCAACTCGGTCTCAAGTTTACTTTGAACTGCTAGATCTTACCATGAACATGACATTTTTCTTTTGTTAGTTATGTTCAACTTGACATAGGTACTTGTTTTTCTTTAATCTAAACTAGTCTTTAGCTCTTGGTAGAATAATTGGTCATTGCAGTGGCAGCAAGACACCCTCGTTTAAAAGTTGCCACGGAAACAGATGAGTTCTACATGATCTGGCATGGCGTCGTTGTTATTGTTTTACTTTCATTAAGTGATGGCATTCATAAGCCGCTACTGAGACTCAACGTTCACCATCTAGAATGTGTCATTGACTAAGCTGTCCTAGACTAAATGTTAGAGTATGTCTAAACTCTACATCAGACAAAATAGAATTGTGTTTTTTACATGACATATTAGACTAAGTACATGTGCATCTGACTAAACCCCACGCCCTACACTAATGTATGGATGTGACTCGTTGCCTAAACCCGACACTATATAAAGTAGAAAGTGTGGCTCGTTATCTAAATCCTACAACAGACATAAAGTATGGAATTGATTCGTTATCTAAACCTAGACCAGACATAAAGTATGGAATTGATTCGCTATCTAAATCTACACCTGACATAAAGTATGAAAGTGACTCGTAATCTAAAACCTACACCAGACATAAAGTATGGAATTGATTCGTTATCTAAATCCTACACCAGACATAAAGTATGGAATTGATTCGTTTTCTAAATCCTACACCAGACATAAAGTATGGAATTGATTCGTTTTCTAAATCCTACACCAGACATAAAGTATGGAATTGATTCGTTATCTAAATCATACACCAGACATAAAGTATGGGAATTGATTCGTTATCTAAATCCTACACCAGACATAAAGTATGGAATTGATTCGTTATCTAAATCATACACCAGACATAAAGTATGGAATTGATTCGTTATCTAAATCCTACACCAGACATAAAGTATGGAATTGATTCGTTCTCTAAATCATACACCAGACATAAAGGATGTTTAAACACATAAAGTATATGCGGGGTTACTCCACACTGTTTTACATAAGCATAGCTGTGCAATTGTAGAGGCTAAAAGAATACCTGTAAACAATTGGTGGGTTATCTCTCCTGTAATGTATGTTAATAGACTCATTCATTAGAGAGGATCATTACACGGGTGTAAAGGGAAGCAAAGTCCTCCATGTAAACAGGCGGCTGGCCATGAAACAGGCCGAATGTAATGTCATGCTTGCCTCCTGATTGGACTGTTTACGCAAGCCGTGCACAAATAGTGCAAGAAGATAGCGCTGGATCGATAGGGGGGACAACTCGACTGGCTGAGTTCCCCTGAATGATCTCCGTGAGCTCCGATTCAAACGATAGGATAGGACAACTCTTGTATGTCTAGTTACACTGGTTCAATCTTCTATACATAAGAGATTTCAATGGTATAATCATATGTAGTTTGCTATATATTTGTACGAAACAAAGAGTTACATATTAAATACGTGGGTTTTTTTTTTTGTACCAATGTATGTTCAAAGTGTAGTGTTGTACATACGTATGTTATGTGACGTCTTTAGTGTACATCCGTCGTATGTCTACTGTGTGACGTCTTTAGTGTACATCCGTCGTATGTCTACTGTGTGACGTCTTTAGTGTACATCCGTCGTATGTCTACTGTGTGACGTCTTTGGTGTGCCTATGTATGTTATGTGACGTCTTTAGTGTGCCTATGTATGTTATGGTGACGTCTTTATTTTATGTATTGTTATGTAGCGTAAAAACAAAAAAAGGGTTTTGATCGTTTAGTTCATTATTGCTGTTTGTTTCTACAGTTACAATTAAATGTACTATTGGTGATTCTAGTCCATCACTCGTGTCTCAGAGACACTCAAAGGGCTGAATAGATCGATGTATACTATGTTTAGATGACTAAAAAAACGAAGCTTTGAAACATGCACTTCTTAGTCAATGTCCTGACTCCCAAACCTGACATTATCATTGACATCAAGGTATTGACACCCTAAATCTTTTAGTAACTTCTGGTAAGATACAAGAATAATGTTCTAGTGTTGTTTGTCTATTTGAAGGATTGTTTGAACATCAATGTTTTGTATATACTGTGTCGCCACCTAACAACAGCCGCGTATCAAAAATGCCAGAGTGAGAGAGAGAGAGAGAGAGAGTACCTGTGTACAGTAAGAGTTCCATCCGCGCCATGCCAGAATAATTTCATCTTTCCTCAGAATGTTGTGGATCTTCGAGATGTGCCAATGGAATTCTGGGAAGGTGAGAATAGTAGCAAGAACTAAAGATGTTGAGTGCAGCGTGTCCTGGAACTTTGGGACTGTGCTGTACTACTGTTACATTCTAGCACTGATGGCCGCCCCTTGATTAGCGGCCTCTAGGATTTAGTACAAAGACTATGTCATCGACTCCTGAGTTGAGTTCTATGGCTAAGAGTACAAGGGGGTGTGCGAGAGCACTTCAAATTGTGCGATCAGTTGAAGCTACATCGAAATGTGTTTTAATAAATATCTAAAGTGAAAGATGGTGTGTATAAGCCATATGTTTCTAAACAACACCAGTCCCCAAAGCAAATCTTCAAACAAGCAAATCCTTTGAGATCCATTAGAGTTGGAGTCTCCGGTCATACAACCACGCTGACAGAGTCTACTGGTTGATGTGGGTACAGCATGTCTCCAGGCCGCTGACAGAGTCTACTGGTTGATGTGGGTACAGCATGTCTCCAGGCCGCTGACAGAGTCTACTGGTTGATGTGGGTACAGCATGTCTCCAGGCCGCTGACAGAGTCTACTGGTTGATGTGGGTACAGCATGTCTCCAGGCCGCTCACAGAGTCTACTGGTTGATGAGGGTACAGCATGTCTCCAGGCCGCTCACAGAGTCTACTGGTTGATGTGGGTACAGCATGTCTCCAGGCCAAACAATCTGCTTCTTGTCTCCCAGTTTCTCTCATTATGCCCACCACCCACTCTTTCCCACCCCCAGGGCATTGTTTGTCTCCCCTTTATTTACCGTTTGTGTCCCCCTGAGGCTTCGGCGTTAGAGCGGTTTATGTCGTGGGTAGTGTCCCCCTGACAGCTCGACAGAATGTATCTTTTCAATTGACAATTTCTCGGCATTCAATCGATGGGCAGTTTTTCATTCTCCCCCCTTTTTTTTTCTTCAGCAAGGTCACCCTGTCTTCACGTTCTGTAGCCACACCCCACCCTTTCCCATGCTCATGTCACCCACATCATTTTTTTTTAAACGACCACTTCCACGTTTCTGAAGCCCACTTGTTATGGAGTGTTTGTGTGTGTGTGTGTGTGTGTGTTTCTATGGTGACGGTGGAAAAAAGTTAAAACTATGCAGTGTGAGTGATGCAAGAGAGCGACATATTGTAGGTAGGTAGGGCCGACGATTCTAGATTGACAGAGTGAAAAGACTGAGTTTTTATAGTGAGATTTTGTTCAAAGTGCTACTTTTATATTATTTCTAAAGTCTACTACATCTATTTCATTTGATCTCAAGTTGAATTTGTTTATAGTGTAACACAAGTTCTATTTAGTTTTGTTCACAAAAGAAGTTATTCAAGTTATTTCAAGTTTTATTAATTAAGATTATTTCGCTGTCTACCAACAGCTTAGTGCTACAAGTTAAAGACCGTCGACAACACCACTAGCACGCAATTTTCTGTAGCCCACTATCACTATTCTGAGGTCCGGCACCACTTATCTGAAGACCGCTACCGCTTTTTAGTGACTGGTACCGGTACGTTACCTCCCCCCACCCCACCCCCTTCAACATTACCATAGTTCCATTTGAATGTGACTAGCCGAACTTATGTTTGTGAGCCAGTAAATTTGGGCCAGTCAATTAAACCGACTGTAGCGTGCAGCTAACAAATGACATTGTTCTAGGCTCCGTTGGTGTATTTATGGATAGGGGAGATCACCAAGAACGCCAAGAGTTACTCTTTTATTTTCTAGCGACTAGGAAGATGACTCCTCATGCATACGTTACTAGGGGAAATAACACACTTACTTTGGTAGAGATTTGTTTAAAAAATATCGTTGTCATCGGTTGTCAACTAATAGATCTGATCCGAAGAGAAAGAGAGAGAGAGAGTACATAAATGGACGTAGTCTGTGATCCATCATTTGATAATAATAATAATTCTGTCGATGTATATACACGTTGAATAGAAAGAAATAAAACTAAAACATTGGCTTTGAAAGTTTTATTCTTCAGTTTTCCTTCGGAAATATTAATTAGTTTTTATTTTAAATTATGCACGTGTATGTAACCTAACCACGGATACTAAATTGTCTGGATAATAGTTCGCCTGCAAAATATTATCATCTATTTCGCATTAGAAATCTCAGAGCTTGATGTTATCTCTCACTACCAGGTCGAGATCATAATGACCGCTGTCCGGAAGCTGTTGACCAGCGGCACGAGGACAGTCCAGAGAAATTGGATTTAACCACACGCAGTCAATCTTTCTGAGCTTATTGATTTTCAGTTTGGACAAGACAAACCGATTGGAATGTTGTGTTTGTGTTGTCTGTTAATAAACCAAGTTCAATCAGTACAATTACCAGAGCACAGTTTTCATCATAAATATTTTCTTTTTCATATCACGATCCTTGCATTTAAAAAAAAAATGTTTTGCGAGGGGGAACAAAAAAAACGGGAAGGGGGGGGTGGTGGTGTCTTTTTACGTTTTTTTATAAATAATCTTTCTATGTTCTCTGTGTGGCGTCTTTTTTTTTTTTTTTTTTTTTTTTTTCTGGTCCTCTACTCTTTAATTATTAATCCATCGTGATGGATTATTTAATCTTGTTCATGGACTGAAGAAAACAGCCCACTATTTTTCCTTGGCACAGTCTGCAAAGGAGCTGACAGCTCAGCCGCAAAAAGCTGGCTAGAAGAAGAAGAATATCTTGTTCATGTAAAGTTCCCCTTTCAGACCTTGCGATCTATGTTTCTGTGGCCCACGGTTAACGAGATGGTCATGCGATCAACCGCCTTTATTTTCTCCCAAGTAATGTCATGGGACAAAGTCAATGTTCAGCTGCACATTTCTTATCTCTCGTCAAGGGGGAAACCCTGGAACCAGGGGTTCTCAAACTTTTTTTGACCCAGGGACCCCCTCAAATAGTCAAAAATTGCCCATGGACCCCTAAGTGAAAAAGCTACATTAATGCATAGCATAGAAGTTACAAATAAAAAAACAAACAAACAGCTGAATGTGTGTAAGTTGCAACTGCTATAAAGCTTATATCACCTCTCAACGAGCACATATTTCTTGTGGGTGGGTTTCCTTTATTTGTCCACCTTCTAAAATTGGATTCTGTTTTTGTAGCAAAAAAATTTTTTTGGGTATCCTTGCTCAAACATTGAATATTGAATCCACCTTCTAAAATTGGAATCTGTTTTTGTAGCAAAAGATTTTTTTTGGGTATCCTTGCTCAAACATTGAATATTGAATCCACATTCTAAAATTGGAATCTGTTTTCGTAGCAAAAAATATTTTTGGGGTATCCTTGCTCAAACATTGAATATTTGTAGATGATTCAAAAAGCTGCTCCTGTATTAGTATGGATTCGTCTGTGATTGGATTCTGAGTTTGCCATTCTGAGTTAGTTCCACCTTCTAAAGAGTTCACTACCCAGTCGGGAATATATAAGTGAAGAATGTTGTCAGATCTTTGGTTTAGGTCGTCATGGAGCAGTGCGTTATAGAAATATTTCAAGTTGATTATTATTACTAAAATGTTCCGATTGGATGAACTGGCTTTTAGTGAAGAAGGTATTTTATTGTCTATATTTTTAAACTTCCCTTATGTTCGTGTTGTGGACCCCCGGCAATCACTTGCCATGCTAGCCTTGTATGTTTGGTACGTTAGCCTATGCGTGTCTAGTACTGAAAATAGAAATCTCCTTATGGTCTGTGCTGTCAAAACTGTCGGAGTGGTGCAGACATGTCAAGGATGTCAGAGTTTGACACTGGCACGAGCCAGCTCAACACCAACAGCAGCCTGTCTCTGCTGTCCTATGCGTTCAACGCTCTCAGTCTGTGCATAAGTGTTTACATGAGGAAATGTTTGCACTCATGTTTTCAATAAATAAAAGTTGACTTGGGACTAGGGCGTAGCGCATCAATGGCGCTCTGGAATACACTGAAACTTGAAGGAAGTCAAATGGTGGGAATAGTGTACCTCACTTTATACAACAGAAAGAAGCCGGTTGTCTTTTGTGGTGTACTATCTGAACTCACTTGAGATCAAAGAAAGTATGCTTGTACACTTTTGTTCCATAGTGACTGTGTACACTCGACATTGTCATCTGTCAGGTAAAAAATATATTTACAAACAAGAGTTCGAATATAATTGGAATTAATACATTTTCACAAAATTGTAATATTCTGTATTGATTGATTCAATTTTAGATCATTACAAAGCTTATATCAACTCACTCTGTCTTGACTTAAGGAAAAAAAATACAATTATTGTGTACTAACCTAGGTCCGGTTGTGTACATGTTGATTAGAATTTTTTGGTCATAGCAAGTTTACACTTGTAAGCTTACCTGAAGCTGCTAACCAGCCTCTAGGGTCCTGATATATACTACAATTACAATAACTGTGCCATTCCCAGGATTATACTTGATGTACTAATGTAGAGCTTGTGACATCAAATGAACTAAGTTAAATAAACAATGTATAAACTATCCCCCTAGGATGGTCTGTCTACGCAAACATATAAGAGTGAGTTTCAAAAGTGCCGGTGGGAAATGAATGTGAAAGATACCAACACCAAACGCACATCTAGCCTCAAGGACCTTAATAAAATTACTACTGCCATTACGCATGGATAACCTTCCTCTAACAATATGTTATCTCTATCTAATTACTGCCCCTTGAGGAACATTTCGTCAAGACTGTTGGCATATATTGCTTTAACAATGTCTTCAAGTCTATCCGGTAGTGGAGACTAGAAGAAGCGCGTGTCAATGAAAGTTCACTGCGGTAAAGAGATTTCCTGTCGTTATAGGAGACGGGTGGGTGAATGTGACACGCAAACAATAGGAATTTCTGTGTGGTCAAGGATTAGAGCTGACCCTTTCATTGATTGAACAGTTGCATGTGCAAACGTACAGGAAAACCAAGCAGTCTTTAAAGGCTTCATTCTGTTAGAGTCTGTAGAGTAAGACTTAGTAGGGAGATGTAGAGAGTCTGGAGAGCGAGACTTAGTAGGGAGATGTAGAGAGTCTGGAGAGCGAGACTTATTATTGAGATGTAGAGAGTCTGGAGAGCCAGACTTAGTACGGAAATTTAGAGGACCTGTAGGGCGAGACTTAGTAGGGAGATTTAGAGAGTCTGGAGAGCGAGACTTAGTAGGGAGTATTAGAGAGTCTGGAGAGTGAGACTTAGTAAGGAGATGTAGATAGTCTGGAGAGAGTTTGAGACTAAAGCAAGTACTGTGTTGTAGAAATGTATTTGTATGAATAAAGATTGAAACTGCTACACAATTAGAATAGACTGTTATTGAAGAATAAACTAAATCATCAACTATAAAAGAACTACCTGCAATAGTTATATTGCACTAATCTGTATTTCTTGTTTTAACCATTTCTTAAAGCCTATTTAGTAATAATCTGTGTTTAAAGAACTAATTGGTATTACTTCACTTGTGTCTTAATGGAATCCATAACGGACCGGGTTAACACTAGGTCTGGGCTAAGAATAGAAACCATTAAAAACGCCCTGATAGCAATGAGTTGTCTGAATGTGTCCTAGATCGATACAGACCTGTAATTGTTCATTGTTTGTCAACCTATCACTGGACTGCCCAAGGGTCCAACCCATGTGGCAATCGTAGTGAATGGAGAAGTGAGAAGATTAAGCAGATAAATCTTTGTCAAACCGTCTAACGCTAATCATCTTACCCGTGCCACAGTGTACAGACCATTTGATTCAGACTAGGGCTCAATGAGATGATTCAATGTACAGACCATTTGATTCAGACTAGGGCTCAATGTGATGATTCCATGTACAGACCATTTGATTCAGACTAAGGCTCAATGAGATGATTCAGTGTACAGACCATTGGATTCAGACTAGGGCTCAATGAGTTCAATGAGTTCTTAAGTTCATCAACTCAACCATTTTTTGTTTCATAAATGACTAAAGTCTACATTACATCAACATGAACAAACCCAAACTTAGATGAACTATCTTTTCAACATTATTCTAGCTCCATCCCCCAAGTTCAAATCTTATTTCTGCTAAATTCGGAGAAAAAAAAGAACTACTCGATACATTATTGAGAGAATGTAAACATTGAAATTCGACAGTATCAGAAGTATGTAGGATATATGTTGTTAAGAAAGAGAAATGCATGCATTCTTATATAAAGACGAAGACCTTTATATCAAGCCACAACTTTAATCTGAGGTTGGATGAATGAAAGGTGGTGAAAATCCTGGGAGGAATCCGTTAAGGGCTGTGGTATCTGGCAGCCATTCACTGCTCGAGACAATATTGACGGCTGATTCGGTCGGATCAGTCCATATGATTGTGCAGTGCTTCCCGTTGGAGCATATTTATTGCGGTCCCTTTCAAACTATGAGTCCTGGTGCCTCCACTGCTGGGTCAGAGGAAACGTGTGTCGCATATCTTGCTTGAGTGTCCCCCTGGAAGAATGAGGGCTACAAGGCACTATGCCGGACGGCCCAGTTTCTTACCAGAGAACTACGGGAGTAGTCCTTTCTGCTCTGTTCGCACTCGGAGTTTTGGTCACGGTGCAGCCGTCTGTACTTTCTTGTTAGTCAACTCATGATTTTGTTTCTAGGTAGCATGGCGTTTATTTGTAGCTTACATGGTTAGTCAAACTCTCCTAGTTGAGCTACTCATGACTGATCAAGTGTACTGAGCATTGGTGTTTGGCCTATACTTGTGAAATAATCTCACCATCTTATCTTTTTATGGTTTCTTAAAATATGCATTGAAGACAAAAATATCTTGCATTCATATTTTAAGGAAGATTTTAAAAAAACAAAAAAAACGTTATTTATAAAGATATTTCAGTTTTTGAGTCAAGAAATCGAATTTTTTAAAAAAGTTTTCGGAGAATCCGTTTTCTCATAACTCTCTTTGTTCTTTAGCGTCGAAATCTTTCTTGCCCAGGATTCGATGACTAGTGATCTAACAGATGATGTCAACAAACGGCCTCATACAAAACCTTTCAGTGTAATGGACACGTATCACCTGGCGGGAAACGTAAACTCCCATAACGTCTGCTGGTGTAGAGTTCACAAATATTTCTCACTCCTTCACATACCAGGTACATCCCGCGCCTGGACCAACACACACAGTCCACGTGATGGCACCTGTTTTAGATGAGAGTCTCAGGCTACTTTGGGCAGCTCCAATATTTTAGACATGCCTTGTAGCTATATGAAACTCTTCACGTTAGTTCAGTAAAAAAAAAAAAAAAAAGGTCTCCATTACCCAGTCGAGCGTTGGGTTAAAAACGATTTTAAAAGAAACATTTTCTTTGAGACATAATGTTTTACAGGCGAGGGGGGGGGGGGGAAATATAGTTCCTGCCCAACTGTTTGTCGGGATATTCACTGTTGCTATGGCAACGGCCATACGTTTTTACTTTCCCAAATAGCTGGCGGATTTTGAATTTTAATATATTGCCGAGCAGCTAAACAGGAAACCAGGACAAAATTGGAACCCTGGCTTGCTTTCAAACGGTACTTCTGACCAGGACAAGGTTTTTGTGCTCATTCTGTGGTGTATCATAGTATTACATATTAATACTGCTCTAGTGACAACCTATTTAGATGTTTTCTAGAAGATTGTATTGATTGGTAGACACATTTGAACAGTTCTCCAGACCAGTCTTGAAGACTACTTAAATCCGCTCCCATTATTTCAAGTCCATTATTAAGAATTCCTGTCATCAGGATTATTGATTTTTTTTTTTCCTGTACCAGTGTTTCTCAAACTGTATTTACCAATGCCTGATATTCTGTCACATCTCTGTGCATCATGACTGAAGTGACTAAGACAGTATTTCTAATATAACTTCAGACAGTATTTCTAATATAACTTCAGACAGTATTTCTAATATAACTTCAGACAGTATTTCTAATATAACTTAAGACAGTATTTATAATATAACTTAAGACAGTATTTCTAATATAACTTAAGACAGTATTTCTAATATAACTTCAGACAGTATTTCTAATATAACTTCAGTCAGTATTTATAATATAACTTACTTTTGTAACAGTTTAACGTAAATGTTAACTATTGTAACAGATTGTCCTATAACTGAGGCCAACTTCTTTTAGAAGACTTGTACTACTTCTGTAGCTTCTATAACGGACATACTATTACTCAATGTTTGTATCAGTTCTAGAACTTGACTCTTCTGACACATTTAGACTAGAACTTGACTCTTCTGACACATTTATTCTAGAACTTGACTCTTCTGACACATTTATTCTAGAACTTGACTCTTCTGACATTTATTCTAGAACTTGACTCTTCTGACACATTTAGACTAGAACTTGACTCTTCTGACACATTTAGACTAGAACTTGACTCTTCTGACACATTTAGACTAGAACTTGACTCTTCTGACACATTTATTCTAGAACTTGACTCTTCTGACACATTTATTCTAGAACTTGACTCTTCTGACATTTATTCTAGAACTTGACTCTTCTGACACATTTATTCTAGAACTTGACTCTTCTGACACATTTAGACTAGAACTTGACTCTTCTGACACAATTAGACTAGAACTTGACTCTTCTGACAGATTTATTCTAGAACTTGACTCTTCTGACATTTATTCTAGAACTTGACTCTTCTGACACATTTAGACTAGAACTTGACTCTTCTGACACATTTATTCTAGAACTTGACTCTTCTGACATTTATTCTAGAACTTGACTCTTCTGATACATTTATTCTAGAACTTGACTATTCTGACACATTTATTCTAGAACTTGACTCTTCTGACATTTATTCTAGAACTTGACTCTTCTGACACATTTATTCTAGAACTTGACTCTTCTGATACATTTATTCTAGAACTTGACTCTTCTGACACATTTATTCTAGAACTTGACTCTTCTGACACATTTAGACTAGAACTTGACTCTTCTGACACATTTATACTAGAACTTGACTCTTCTGACACATTTAGACTAGAACTTGACTCTTCTGACACATTTCGACTAGAATTTCAATCTTGAAAATTACATCAACTTGAGCCTTGTTTTAAAATGAGTTCAATGGACGTAAAGCTTTGAATGAATACCATCTCTTAGCAACTTTCTCTTGTTACTAACCGTATTGTACATTTGGCAGTTCTTTCGAACTCTACTGACACATCACTGCTATCACTACCTACTGACACATCACTGCTAACTATCTACTGACACATCACTGTCTTCACATAAACTACAATGTAAATTGCAATGTACACTACAACGCTTAGTTGCTGCTTGATTTCAAATAAGTTTAGAAATGTGTGTATGTGTTGACCTAGTTCACAGTGTGTGTGTGTGTCTTCTGGTCTTGTTTCAGTTTTCGTCTGCTTGGTGTTCAGCTATTAGGGGAGGGGGGGGGGGAGGGGAGCTGGGGTGTGACAATTATCGAATATTTTTTTTTATATTTGATGACAGTAGTGTTGTGTGATGTAAAACAATTATAGGAGTGTAAGAAATAGAACAATTGTTCTAATGTTCCATAACCTATTCAACTCTTTTTCTCCAACCATGCTAGGCATGATGGATGTACAGTAATAGATCACCAATGAACTTAGAGATCTGTACGTTTTGGTATGAAAATAATAATGTAACTAAGTTTTTCTTAGCGAGTTAGTCAATGTTGAATCAACTAGTCCACATTTCTCTTGACTAGACACTAGAATCATTCACTAAACTTTAGAACACTCGGTAGCTATTTTCTTTGATATGTACTAGATGAGAAAAAAAAAGGCTGTCTCGTAAACTTTTTGTTTTAAATTTATACCATTAAAAAATATTTCACAAAGGTAGAGAAAATATTTGTTGTTGTTGTTTTTTTTTTCCACTCTCTCTTCACATAGCTTAGACATAGCGCTTACATTTATTGTAATAGTGTAGAAACATGCTTTCAACACATCTTACACATAAGAACTTTACTGTCTCTAGTTCTCTAGCCTAGAAGCTTGACATATTTATCTCACTGACACCATTGTCCAAACTTCACACACGACCATGGAAGGAGCCAATTTGATTACCTTCAACTCATGATACTTTCACAGAGCGACCCCTCTTTCGCCCCGTTCTACCTTCTTGTCTAGTGTTTTGAAACCCGGGAACTTGTAATATTTGTTGTCTTTCCAGATGGTTTCCATAAGGCTGAGAGGCTCCGCCACCATTATCTGAAGTTAAGCTTTGATCTTTGTGGCCTCGTCGTGTATCTAAATCACTTCCTTCTAGACCAACTTTAATGATCTCTTTCTTGTCCTCCCGGTAGGACGTACCAGCCTTGATTAGGAAGAAGCTCAATTTGACTTGGCTTCGCAGGCATTTAATGGGTAATTATCTCCCCTGTACCGAAGGCTTGACTAATGTGTGTTGTTCGAGTTACCCCTCTTTGATCTTATGAACCTTCAATACGTTTGTCCTCCTGATTTCAGGAAATTTTTTGTTGAAGCACTACTGTTTGTGCACCAAGCTTCACTTGCTGTGTGCTTGTGTGCATGTGTGTGTATGTGCGCCCGTTCTCATTGTATTGTTCTATGTCAATGCTATTCAATCGTTACATGAACCTCCATGTGCGTCTTGAAGTCTCTGCAGCAGGATTAACCCAAACTATTGCGGGGCCCATTGCGAAACGGATTGCGCGGGGCCCATTGCGAAACGGATTGCGCGGGGCCCATTGCGAAACGGATTGCGCGGGGCCCAAACTGGATAGGGATAATCATAATGTCAAAATAAGATATCGTATTAGAAAATACATTCGTTTTAGCAATAAATTTGGTATATATGAAAGCTGACAATGCCGGTTTTTTTTTTAATCGCGTTTAGGATTGGCACCCTAAAATGAAAATTGTCTTTATTTTTCAGGAGATTTTAATTTTGTCCGGAGATTTTCAAGACATTTTAAAAACATATTTTGTGATTACATGGGATTTCCAGGAAACCCATTTATGATGGTTTAATTTAATAATTCACACTTGGAATTATCGCGGGGCCTATGTAAGTGCAGGGCCCACTGCGACCGCATAGGTTTCAGTGGCCTAAGTCCGGCCCTGCTCTGGGGAATGGCAACATTAGTCATAGGACGTCACGATCGAGTTATCTCGCTTCTTCTTGTATAAAATATTATTCATTTTTCCTTTCTTCTGATGTCTATTTATATCAAGAGTTTAGAAATATTTAGCAAGTGAGAGAGCGTGTACCAAAGTTTATAAATATCTTGCAAGTGAGTGTGCCCCAAAGTTTATAAGGCTCGCCCTTCCCCAACGTGTGTTCTCGTAAAAAAAAAAAAAATCCCCCACCCTGCCCCCCTTCCCTTGGGGAAAATGGAGCTGAGACAAGTGTAAGGCCTCAGCCTGACCGAATCGCCACTTTGACATCACTCACTGTCCTGGTTCACATCTTCTTGGAGTTAGCGGTGTGGTCTAAAGATCTATACTGTTAGTTGTTTGGTGGATGGTTTAGTTCTTGTATATTGATCATTAGGTCAGTCGGTCTTTATTTTTCGGGCTAAATCATTAAATTGTCTTTCTCGACATAACCTTCTTAATTCGTGTTCAAATATCAAACTGCTTTCAATTGACAATTCTTTTTACCACTTACATGAATCTAGAATTATTGGTTGGATCTAAACATTTCTCTGTGTATTCTTCTTTTAAAAAAATATTTGTATAGTGTTACAAAAATATTTGCTGGTAAAAGTTTTGGTTGTTTTTTGTTTTACTATTCTCTTACAAACCCCACCACCTTGTTTCCGTACATTGGCAGTATAGCAGCAAGACTACTATATTGCTTATATTGCTACTGCACATGCACCTTGTTTCTTCACTTCCGGCACATATTATTTTTTCCTTTTCCTTGTAAAGGCAAAGCTCATGGTTAGGTCAAACTATGTCTATGTAGCATCATCCAGACAGATTGTGGCGGATGTCAGGTGGCGGCCCACATCTAAGGGTCTGACAAGGCGTGGAAGCACGACCATGTCCAGACTTAGGATCGGCCACACCTACATCACGGACTCCTTTGTGCTGAAGAGAGAGGAGCCCCCACTTTGTGAGTACTGTGACTCTCGTCTCACCGTGGAACATATCCTCATTGATTGCCCCAGATACCAGGATATTAGGGGACAATTTTTTCAGAGCGCACAATTTAAAAACACTGTTCGATAGTGTCGACCCTGGGAAGGTACTGGACTTTGTCCGGGAGGTGGATTGTCTGCGAAGATTTGATTTGTGTAATTGTGAACATATGATATTTACAAAAGATTTTTACTAAATTATTAAATTTTTACTAACTTTACTATTTTAACTGTGAATAGACCTTGTTTTTAATAACTTAACTAAATAAAATTTAGCTCTTGTGGTATGAAGGGAGAGTAACCTTTTAGGGATTACGGGCACGACATGGCCTAAAGTGTGCCAGTGTGCCAAAACTCAAACTCTGTTAAGTTGGAGGTACTTTGTCTTGCTTGCAGCTTTACTTCGTTCTCCAGCATTGTACCTCAGAATCTTGTTCTCAGTGTTCTCCGAGGAAGTGATTAACTTGTAGACATTGGAGTGATGACTGACAATAGATAGCTAATAACATGATAACATCACTCCACTGAATAGTTTGTTCCTGCACTCGATCTCTAACATTCCACAATGCTATAAGGGAATCTTAGAGTCAATCTGCGGTGTTTGTCTCTGGCATCCAATGTAGTTGTCCTCTTAAGAGTCCTGCAAATTCCCTACAACATCTGGCCGAGCAGCATTTAGTTCTTCGAAGATAGTATGTTCATCGGCAGGTGGAACAAATGAGATTAAACAAACATTTGGCGAGATAAGAAAAGTGATCGCCAGCTTAACTATTCCTGACACACCTAAGTTTGCCAATGTTGCGCATGAGACGCCCTGGTTTGATCAAGAGAGATGCCGCAGATTATCAAGATTTCTGATTATACTATAACACAAATGCCATAACACACACTTCATCATATATCTTCTTTTTTTTTTTTTTGTCAAGCTATGCATTTTTCACCATTGGTGAAAAAGGAGAATGAGATAAACATTTTAAAATACTTTCTTTCTTGACTTATCTTCTTATCTTATATAATACAGACGTTGCTTCAGAAAAGAAGATGATTACGTCCTACGCGTCATGCATGTAAACCAATGACTTAAATTCCGCCAAGTCACTGTTTTTCCTGGCTGGCTCAGGCAATCCATTCCATGCTCTAATAGCACTTGACTGTGTATACATGCACTAGTTATTAAGCTCAATTCTTTGCAAATATGGCATACTTTCAGATCTATTAATATTATACAAAATTGTGCTGCCCAGGACCTTCATTTACTAAAATCTGCGCTATTTTGTTTTGCGCTATTTTATCTGGAAATTTCGCTCTATTTTGTCGGGTCACTCTTTATTTGCACTGAACGTCTATCGACTCCAGTAAGACCTTGTTGGTACTAACTATAATAGAGTATGGTTTTTTAGTTCCACAGTTATGAGATTTAGTTCTTAGTACCGGCTGAACTAACGTCAACACAAAGTCCAGCAGTAAATGTGATCATCTGTCTAGTAATGGCGTTGATCTGATGTGGTCAGTTCCGTGCCCTTAAGTGAACTCTTCTGCCTGCTAGATGGAGGATAGAGTTACAAAGGGACAGGGCAATTACTTCCCACGTCCAGTGAAAGACTTGGTCAGTGATCCAGTTGACCAGCCATGTTCCACATTTCACACAGTAGACAGTCTCAGTTATTGGGCTCAATTCTCTCTCTCTCTCTTTAATGCACTGGGTCTCAAACATTTTCTGATAGTCGTCCATGAGAATGATTAGATTCAAATGTCCAGTCTCGTCTTGGTTTCAAAAGTGAGCACCACCATCACCAACAAAAAACAACAACAAAAAGAAATGTCAGTTGTTGTTGTGGTGTGTACTGTGTTATTTGGTAAGTGGCCAATAAATACAAAATTTATAAAAAAAAAAAAAACAAAAAAAAAACGCATTTTTGAGAGAGGTATTACCAAGTCCGTTACAGTTTTCTTTTTAATCTTCTTATAAACTATAAAGTAGAATGTAAGGCGTATGTATGTGTGTGTGTGTGTCAGAGTATATCAGAGATATACATATTTCTTTTTAGAGATGTGCGTGTTTCTTTGTAGAGATGTACATGTTTCATTTTAGAGATGTGCATGTTTCTTTTCTGAGATGCACAGGTTTCTTTTTAGAGATGTACAGGTTTCTTTTTAGAGATGTACAGGTTTCTTTTAAGAGATGTGCACGTTTCTTTTTAGAGATATACACGTTTCTTTGAAGAGATGTACACGTTTCTTTGTAGAGATGTACAGGTTTCTTTGTAGAGATGCACAGGTTTCTTTGTAGAGATGTACACGTTTCTTTGTAGAGATGCACAGGTTTCTTTGTAGAGATGTACAGGTTTCTTTGTAGAGATGTACACGTTTCTTTGTAGTGATTTGTGATTTTGGGCACATCGGCACAATTTAGGCCATGTCGTGCCTGCAGTCCCTCAAGGGCCACTCTCCCTCCACACAGCAAAGGCCAAATTCCATACAGTCAAATCATTAAAATCAAGGTCTATTCACAGTTAAAATAGTAGAGGTAGTAAAAACTTAATAATTTGGTAAAAATCTAATGTAAATAGTACATGTCTACAGAATTCATAAATCAGATCTTCGTAGACAACCCCACTTCCCGGATAAAGCCCAGTACCTTCCCAGGGTCGACATTATTGAATAGTGTTTTTAAATTAGTGGCTCTAAAATATTTTCCCCTGACATCCTGGTATCTGGGGCAGTCGATGAGGATATGTTCCACGGTGAGGCGAGAGTCACAATACTCACAAAGTGGGGGCTCTTCTTTCTTCAGCACAAAAGAGTGCGTGATGTAGGTGTGGCCAATCCTAAGTCTGGACATGGTCGTGCTACCACGCCTTGTCAGACCCTTAGATGTGGACCGCCACCTGACATCCGCCACAATCTGCCTGAGTTTATTGTGAGTCTCAGCCTCCCATCGGTCCTGCCACTCTTGGTAGATGGCAGAGGCAATACTTTGTCTCGGGTCTGAGCAGGGAATTTGAGTTCCTGACACCGCATGATTTAGGGCTCTCTTTGCTTCTCTGTCTGCGGCTTCGTTTCCCTCAATGCCCACATGGGAGGGGACCCAGATGAAGGTGACATCCGTATGGTCGGCTGTTATTTGGTCCAACAGCTTCAGGCTCTTATGTACCAGTGGAATGTCAGTCTTCATCCGCCCCAAAGCTTGCAATGCAGATTTGGAGTCGGAGCAGATTATAAATTTCCTCCTTTCTGATGCTTTGACGGCCATAAGTGCAAGCGATATTGCATGCAATTCGGCCGTAAAGATGGAACAGTACACGTTTCTTTGTAGACATGTACACGTTTCTTTGTAGAGATGCACAGGTTTCTTTGTAGAGATGCACAGGTTTCTTTGTAGAGATGCACAGGTTTCTTTGTAGAGATGTACAGGTTTCTTTGTAGAGATGTACACGTTTCTTTGTAGAGATGCACAGGTTTCTTTGTAGAGATGCACAGGTTTCTTTGTAGAGATGTACACGTTTCTTTGTAGAGATGCACAGGTTTCTTTGTAGAGATGTACAGGTTTCTTTGTAGAGATGTACAGGTTTCTTTGTAGAGATGCACAGGTTTCTTTGTAGAGATGTACAGGTTTCTTTGTAAGAGCTATACGTTTCTGTTCCTAGATCCACATGTTTGTATATGAAAGATGTACACGTGTTTTACATGATTAAAGATCTGTGAACATTTTTTTAAAAGTATTCTTTACATTTTAAACTCAAGATTCATTAAGATAATGAATGAGGATATGGATTTCAAACGATGTGGGACAGTCTGATGAAGTAATGATTTGTCTACATACACATATATATAACAAAATAGACTGTTTACGATAGTTTACATACATAGGAAGATCTCTCGAGGGCTATGAAGGTACTGTTAGCATTGGAGGAAGAAGAATTACTAACTTGCGCTTCGCAGATGACATTGACGGCCTAGCAGGGACAGAAGAAGAACTAGCTGACCTGGTGATGCGCATTGATAAGACTTCCGCAGCATATGGCATGCCAATAAATGCCGAAAAAACTCAAATTATGACCAATAGCCATCAGGGCTTTAAAAGAGGCATCAGTATTGGATGTGAAAAGCTAACTAGTGTTAACAGTTTCAAATATCTCGGAGCTATTGTCTCAGATGAGGGAAGAACAAAACCCGAACTATTGGCCCGAATAGCGCAGTCCACAGCAGCCCTTTCAAAACTTAAAATAATACGGAAAGATAAGGGCTAAGCCCTCTGCACCAAAATCAGACTGATGCACTCTCTGGTCATGGCCACATTTTTATATGCTTGCGAGTCGTGGACGTTGAATGCAGAGCTTGAGAGGAGGATCCTAGAAATGGAATTGAGATGCTACAGAAGGATCCTAGGCATCACATTCAAAGACCGCATCACAAACCAAGAAATCAGAGACAGGGTTACTGTGGCGATCAAAGCCCATGACGACCTGCTAACTATTGTAAAAAGACGAAAGCTTAAAACCTATGGCCACATTACAAGATCTACAGGGCTCGCAAAGACCTTCCTTCAGGGAACAGTGCCATGGCAAAGAAGAAGAGGCAGACAGAAAAAGCGATGGGAGGACAACATAAAAGAATGGACGGGCCTGCCATGGAGAGAGGTTGTAAAGAAGGCAAAAAAAAAGGGAGGAATGGAGAAAGACGGTCGACAAATCTTGCCTGGTGCCCCAACGGTCCAACAGACTAAGGGATAGGTAAGGTAAGTTAAGGTACATACATAGGCAGCCTGGTGTGATTGTGTTTTGTTTTATATTGAGTCTACACATTATGAACTCTTGAGGGGGTTATGTTTTATTGCATTAGGTCACACATATCTTGAAATCGTGCTAACTATCCCAAAACAAATGTAATGACCAACATGTCGAAACAGACGTAGATTTGTGTACTTTTGTTTAAACCTTATGAAGAAATATATTTTCAGAAATTCTGCTTTTGACTGACACTGGTTGACTCTATATCTCACCAGCCAAGTCTAGCAAACAGTTTGATTTTACAACAATAGATCCATGTATATCATTTTATCTTATCTTTTACAAAAATGGCTTCGGTCTTTGACAACTTAAGTCTCACTCGTCAATAAAGGTTTCTACTGTCACCTGACCTCTCCTACACTCGCTCAATTTTATTTATCACTCTTTCTCTGATCCACTCTTCCTCTCTTTGTCTCTCTCTCTCTCTCTGTCTCTTTCTTTCTCTCTAATTCTTTGATTTCTTCTCTCCCTTTTTGTATTTTCTGTATAACTTGATAAGAAAAAATGTTTGTTGGAACTTATAGGGCATTAGTGTATTTCAAGATTTGAGAACCATTGTAGATCTGTGTTGTTCGAAATGCCAATGAAGCACATTAGCTTCAAGTCAAAGTTTACTTAGGAACTAGATCAGAACTTTTCAATATTATGACATTATGTCTTCGCGCAAGGTTCAAGTATATCTCTTTCTGTCTCTTTCTTTATCTCTCTCCCTCAATCTCTCTCTCTCTCTCTGTCTCATTCCAAAAAACTTCACTTGAGGCATTCATTAAGCATTACCCAAGGGCCCTCATTAGCTAGTGGCTATGCCAAATACTTAACAGTTAAGGGAGTCCGTAAATACTATTTGGATCTACTAATGAGGCTGGAATTAAAGACCTGTTTTAGTTCAAGAACTTTATGAAGGGAGCAATTTGTCAAGTTGATTGTGTCGTATGTCTTAGTAAAATGTGCTTTTTTTTTAGTTTCATCTACCAAGAAACTCTTATAAACCAAGACATCTCCAATGTTTAGTCTTATTATCAAGAAACTCTATAAACCAAGACATCTCCAATGTTTAGTCTTATCAAGAAACTCTATAAACCAAGACACCTCCAATGTTTAGTCTTATTCTGCTCACTGTTGCTTTGTTTTAGGTTCGGTGTCCAGAAACTTCCCATCTACATCAACATGGTTAGAGAACCGCTGGACAGGCTGATATCCTACTACTATTTTGTCCGCTTTGGTGACGACTTCCGGCCTACTTTGAGGAGGAAGAAGTCTTGGGATAACGAGGTCAGTTTGGACGTGACTGTCACATTGCTACGTGTGTGTGTATGTTTTGTTCTAATCATGGAAGAAGTCTTGGGATAACGAGGTCAGTTTGGACGTGACTGTGTCACATTGCTACGTGTGTGTGTATGTTTTGTTCTAATCATGGAAGAAGTCTTGGGATAACGAGGTCAGTTTGGACGTGACTGTGTCACATTGCTACGTGTGTGTGTGTGTTTTGTTCTAATCAAGGAAGAAGTCTTGGGATAACGAGGTCAGTTTGGACGTGACTGTTTCACATTGCTACGTGTGTGTGTGTGTTTTGTTCTAATCAAGGAAGAAGTCTTGGGATAACGAGGTCAGTTTGGACGTGACTGTGTCACATTGCTACGTGTGTGTGTGTGTTTTGTTCTAATCAAGGAAGAAGTCTTGGGATAACGAGGTCAGTTTGGACGTGACTGTTTCACATTGCTACGTGTGTGTGTGTGTTTTGTTCTAATCAAGGAAGAAGTCTTGGGATAACGAGGTCAGTTTGGACGTGACTGTGTCACATTGCTACGTGTGTGTGTGTGTTTTGTTCTAATCAAGGAAGAAGTCTTGGGATAACGAGGTCAGTTTGGACGTGACTGTGTCACATTGCTACGTGTGTGTGTGTGTTTTGTTCTAATCAAGGAAGAAGTCTTGGGATAACGAGGTCAGTTTGGACGTGAATGTCACATTGCTACGTACGTGTGTGTGTGTGTTTTGTTCTAATCATTTGATTAACACACGTCTTGATGATGTCATTGTTTGATTTCCACCTGACTACTTGTCAATCACTTTGAAGCTCCAGGATTCGTTCTCTTATAGTTTCTTGTTTGTAAAGTGTAGCATGGGACGTTCTACAGACGTCCTGTTGATAATAGTTTCTTGTGTACCATGACATGCTCTACAGACGTCCTGTTGATAATATTTTCTTGTTTGTAAAGTGTACCGTGAGACGCTCTACAGACGTTCATTAAAATAATTTTTCCCTCGCCTGTCCCGTACATAAGGTATTGACCTTCTTTATTCCTCTGTCTTTTTGCCTTGGGTATCATCAATGGCAGAACCGTCCATTCTTTTATGATGTCTTCCCATCACTTTCTCTGTCTCTTTTTCTTCTTTCTGGTACTGCTCCCTGAAGGAACGTCTTTGTGAGTCCTTAATACCTTGTGATATAGCCATAAAGTTTTAGTTTGAGTGTTTTACGACAGTAGTTAGCAAATCATCGTAGAGCCCAAAAGCGGTTGTAATCCTGTTTCTAATATTTTTGTTTGTGATGAGGTATTTGTGAAACTTAGGATCTTTCTGTAGCAGCTCCATATGTGATACTATTGATAAAACAATGAAGAAAACTGTCAGGTGACAGCCTGTTTGTATTACGTAATTTGTGTAGAAGAGATAGAGAACCACGTGGCTAAATTTGTTAATTTACGATTGTTGAATGAGGTCCATTCATCTCTTCCGCTTTACTCAACTGTTTCGAGTCGAACTCAACAAAACCGAGTCACACGTCTTACTTCGACTGTATCAATTGTTAGGCTCAAATCCCCTGTAGTTCGCTGTAACGACTCTAGTCCACTTCAGTTAACTTGCATCGAGTCGTACACGTCTCTCCCACTGTCTCGCACAGTAGACAACAGTAACGACTACTCTACCGACGACTGACTTTAAAATACACTCACTGGCTTATATAGTCCCTCCAATGTTGTAAAAACACTGCTAGTGCCTTCCGGAACATCACGCGAGCACACGTCACTTCCTGTCTTTCTTTATATACACGAAGAGAGCAGAGAACACTCGCTGCTGTGTCATCTCGCCGGGGTCACACGTAGTGACCTCTACCTGTCACTGTTCATTAGTAACAATATGTTGGACAATATCTGTCACAGCAACATAAATAAAGACACAGCTATAGGGCACGAGCCATGGCATTGAAGTGTACACACGTGGCTTAACAGGCAAGTTTAGGTCTATAACTATAATGTTGTCATTAGATCAGCTACTGGATCTATCCTCTCCATTGAAACATCAACTTTAGACTATAGATCTACTAAATTGGAACATTCGCTCTAACTTATTGGATACTATTGTTGAGAGGTGTGCTTTGTCTGTTGTGATTTGAGATGATGCTGTTTGTAGTCGAGAGGTCTTATTATTCCATATACTACTCAAAAGGAATACAACTTCAACAGCTAAATCAAGTAAAACGGCCTCTTTAGAAATAGAACAATTTATTCACAAATGAAGGACACAGTTCACTGTCGTCAGATCTAGAAAAACACATCTTAAGACATAATAACCTAAGTCCTAAGCAATAATGGAGTGGGTCCATTGTCCTTAAATGTCTCGAAGCTACATCTGTTCCAACTTTTTAAATGTCCCTTCGCGTCACTAAGGAAATCCCCGATTAGTCCCAAACTTCTACGCGTCTAAACTATTGAGTCTATACACTTATCAATCTAGGCAGCTAGATCTACCATATTATGCTGTTTTTTGTTGTTTTTTTTAAACTGGCACTGACGTTTTTCTTTCACTTGGTTGAAATGTTTCATAATTATTGATTTTTAAAGTGCTTTTTGTTGTCTTCATCTTAAATGAATCATTTTCCCATCATGATTTCATCTAGCTTTAGCTCTAAGCTTCACATTTTCTGTGTGTAGACGGTGGTGTCATCAATTAATGAGTCAGCCTTGCATTCGATTGTTTCAGTTGTCTGTTCGTGATGCTATTTGTCTTTCTTGTTTCATGAATTTTAACTTTTTATCATCTGCCAACTTGGGTTTTTCAACATAAACCTTGAGATGAGTGGGATGGATAATGAATGAAGGAAATGTTTGTTCTATGAGTCTATGAGGTATTGAGATTTGCTTCTATGATATTGCTAGAACAAAACTAATCTTTATTATCTGTGAGGAAATTTGTTTGACAATTGTTCATTACAAAAAACAATACATAATTAGAGTAAACAATTTGTACAACCTGTATAGCTAAAAGGGATAATTTGATAATAAACCACACAAGATCTGTTGACCCTCTTTCTCTCTGTCTTTTACCTTAGATAGAATTTCATTTATTGACATTCATTTATTGACAGGCTTGTCCATTCTTTTGTCTCCTCTTCATTTTCTTTGTCTTGTTGTTCTTCTTTTTCCTGGTACTGTTCCCAGAAGGAAGATCTTTGTGAGCCCTGAGGACATTGTGATGTGGCCATAGAGTTTAAATTTGTATTTTTTGACAGTAGTTAGCAGTAGTTGGGGTTGTACTCTTGTTTCTAATATCTTCATTTGTGATGGGGTCTTAGTAGTTGATACCTAGGATCTTTCTGTAGCATTATTTAACAACTGGAATTTATTCAGTCATAAATAGATCTGAAATATTAACATATAGATCTATCAGCTGCTGGAATACATAAAGAATAAACAACCATGCTAGTTCAAAGGCAGCTGTTCTATTCAAACCTTTGCTGTCAGCTGTTTTAGTACATATATCTGGTAATCTTATATCTTGGGAGTGGAAAACTTGTAATGAACTGCAGTAGGGCAAAGAAGCACTGATAGCTCAACTTAGCTTCCTGCCTGGTAGCATGCTGGAGTTATCTTGAATATGAAGAAGTGAAAATATTTGTGGGGGTGGGGAGTCTTAAGAAATATTTCCAGCATGGCTAGTGTGTTCAGCCCACAGCCCCATGATACATGCACACACACACACACACAATCCTACATATACTTTTATAGTAATCTTTCATTAAATCTCTAGTACTTCTAGTCATCAATATGTTTGTAGTCAACAAACAAATATCCTGTAATTAGTTCACTTTCAGACTACAATTAGGAACACATAGAAATTGTATTGCAATAGGCTTAGGATTACATGGCCCAGTTTAGGCTGTAGTCGAGAGGTCATTGGCCTTTGTTTCTTTATCAAAACTATACGGTTTTTTTAAAATAATTATTTGTTTCAGAATTATCTGTACTGGAAACTTTTAAAACTACCCAAATCTTGACTTTTTTAAAAGCTATATGATGTCTCAATGGATGAACTTTTTCTTGAATAACTATTTAATTTTTCTGCATTGTAAGTTCAACTTATTATTTTATGTTAATTTTTATTCAGTCATTTGACGAGTGTGTGGCCAGGGATGGCAAAGACTGTGATCCTGAAAACCTGTGGGTTCAAATCCCTTACTTTTGTGGTCACCATGCAGACTGTTGGTATGTATTTAACTATGATTAGTCTAGTGGGACTTCATTATTTTATATCATTTAACTTTTTAACTTTTGTTTGAAAATTTATTTTACCATTTTAAACAAATGTAAATATTTTTTTGTAATTAGTTATGTTTTTAAATGTATACAAATAGCAAATCATTCTTTCATCATTTAGTTCGGTGTTTTTTTTTTTATTTTTTAGTTTTTTGGTTCTAATAACTTTTTAATCATGTAATGAAATCAATGATTTAAATTCTGATATTTCTGTCCATACTACTTTCAAATGCTTATCACCATATTTATATATATATATGTTTTCTTAGCTGTATAAACTTAAGTAAATGACCACTGAATACACTTAAGTAGATGACCACTGTAAAGTTTCAATTACATGAAGACTCTATATATATAAACTGATGTTGTTGTCTTTGTCCTATCAGGGAGCCGGGCAGTTCATGGGCACTTGAAGAGGCAAAGAGAAACTTACTCCATCATTATCTCCTAGTGGGCATCACAGAGGAACTTAGGGACTTTATCGCTATACTTGAGGCAACATTGCCCAGGTTTTTCAAAGGGGCAACTAGACTGTATGCTGAAGGTAATGTGTAGCTAAATCTAGCATAGAAATACAAAAATCAAACTAATTTTTAAATTCAATCAGTTTTTTAAGTTTCTCAAACACAAGACTAGGATAGATCTATGGGAATGGGTCAGTGTCCCGTACAAGTTCTGCTGTGCTCTAACTGCCATCAGACCAAAGGGAGTGTCCTTTCTTTAAGTAACCTGACTGTTTGGTCATCTCCAGGTCATGATGTCAAGCGAAGAAAGAAGAAGAGGACTGTCCAGGCCACACCCACCACACTAACCAAACTAAATAAATCTTTGGTCTGGAAGCTAGAAAAAGATTTTTTTGAATTTGCTGCCAAACTCTTCCAATATCATAAGCAGCTGGTGTTTGAAAATGGCACTGGTGGTAGGTGGAGAGAAAAAAGATTCCATTTTGGGAAAGTAAGACCCAAGGAGAATGAAGGCCTCACTTTGGTGACTTGATGGCTTTTAGTGGACTTTTTGACCTTAATGCTTGGTTGGTTGTATATTTTTGCATTATTTTCCTATGTTGTTAGCTTATTTTCAAAAGTGAACATTATACAGTTTTAAAAAAAACTTTTTTTTTTTAATCATTTTTTTTCAGTGGTGATTTCTTAAATAAATTCTTTTGACATGTTTTTTAAAGTAAATTGAGTTTAAAAAAATGCTTTATTAGGAGTTGTCACTAACAGCTCAGACCATTTTAATGTGTCATGTTGTTATACATGCTTGCCATTAGTCTAAACTTCATTACACTCTTACATTTTGTTTGAAACACAATGTAAAGGTCATCTACTTCTGTTGTCAACAGTTCATAAGTTTGTGATGTGACTAAAGAAATAGCCTAATACTTTTTCTTTATTTATGGAATGGTGGTCAGGAACATTCTAAAATCCTAGAATTGCGGACATCATTGTGTTTTGTTCTTAAGACTCTTGCTTTAGAAGATAATCATTTAATCTTTTTACCTCCTAAATATGATTTAGTCTTGTTCAGATTTGTTGATTGCAGTAAAGTACCTTTTAGGGAAACTCAATGGTTTTGACAATTTTTTATATTATATATGTTTTGATTTAAAGCTAAGGAATTTATTATTCTTTTTATTTTATTTAAAAAGAAACATTGTAATTGATGTTTTTTTGACGTAATTTTTCTGTGCATCCAACAGTTAGATTTTAATCAGGTTTCTATGTGGTGTCAGAAGTGTTGATTACACACTATAGTAGACTACATTTGGCTTACTTATGCATATATCTAACGAGTTTGCTAAAATCAGTCGGAGACACAGCCTTTTTACTTTTTTGGGGCGAGGCAGAGATCAAGTTATCTAATTTTTTAAAATGTCAGTGAAGCGATACCAATGTTTATAATAGCCTATTAAGTAGGTCTGGAAGGCACTGTAAAAATGAAGTGATTGTAACCTTCATGACTTATTACAAAGATGCTGCAGTGATGCAATTAGTTAGATCTAGAGGGGAGTAATGTCTAGAGGAAGTGATGCAATTAGTTAGATCTAGAGGGGAGTGATGCAATTAGTTAGATCTAGAGGGGAGTGATGTCTAGAGGGGAGTGATGCAATTAGTTAGATCTAGAGGGGAGTGATGTAGGCAATGTCTGAAAACAAAAATCTCATTTTATCCTTTTTCTTTTTTTTTTTTTAACACGAGAAGAAATTACTGTTTAATTTATTTAATATTAATTTTTCTAAATAAAAAATAATTTTATTTTTACTATTACAACTTTTAATGCAGAATTTAAATATGTCAATAAGTCAAATTTGAGAAACCATTAGAGTTTCCCTTCAAGTATTTAAGTTTAGGTAAATTATCATTTCTAATTTCAATTTGTATATATTTTAAAAAATGATGTCATGAATAGTTGTATATCTAAGTTTTGTAATAAACTGTTAGAGGGGAAGCAATTGAAATAAATCCTTTCAACCTTATTTCATTGATGATAATCTTTCCTTACCTTCTTTAACTATTATTTTCTATTTTTTTGTTCTAAAAATTTTTTTACTTTTACTAACAATCTAATTTGTTCTCTTGGCAGGTCACAAATCTCACTTGAGGAAAACTGCAAAGAAGATTCCAGCCAAGTCTCAGACTATAGAGAAAATACAAATGTCTCCAATTTGGAGGATGGAGAATGAGTTCTATGAGTTTGCTCTGGACCACTTCCACTACATCAAACATCAAATGTTTGAGAACCTCAATGGAGAGCTGCTTGTTAGGGATGGGAAGTTTATGTTTGAGAAACTCAGGCCCAAAGTGTCAACTCCAGATCTGGAGAATTGAAGCAAAGAGAGGAGACTACAATCTTCACAAGCTACAGATGGTCATGAGTGATGAGTTACAGTACAGTATCACAGCGCTGTCTTTTGAAGCGATGGGATGCAGAATATCACAGCTCTCTCCAATGAAATGATGTAATATGTGGTGTGCCACATAACATCACTGTAGGGTCTTATGAAGTGATGTAATGTGTGATGTGACCACATGTAACATCATCACAGTACAGTCTTATGAAGTGATGTGATGTGACACAGATCAACATCACAGTACAGTCTTATGAAGTGATATGATGTACACAGATCAACATCACAGTACAGTCTGGTGATGTGACATGACACATGGTGACCCTTGTGAAATGTGCCATGCACTGAGATAACTAAAAGCTCCTACACAATCAACTGGCTTGTAATAATCATGTTATGGTGTCACTCACCTTAGAAAGGGAGTTAAACTATCTTTGTTCACACAGTGAAACATCACTGCGCTGGCTCTGAAGATGGAGATCATTCACATGATACATCAAGAGTGGAGTTTTTAAAAAAATAGATTCCCTCTAGATTGGATAAAATACAAAGCTAAGCATTTACATTTTTATTTTAATTGAAAATGTTTTTGGAGGGAACAATTTGAGCTGCACAAATATTGTATGCATTGAAATTTGTATCTACCAGTCTTTAGGAGTTTAACTGCCTTTTGAATAGCACCTAGTGTATACTTGCTAGGTGTAACATTGCCTTCTAAACACAACCAATCAAATGAAGCCTCCCTCAGTTTCATCCCAACTGTACCTCAGTCATATATACTACATTAGAATTGTCATTGTAATGCTTCAAGTGTGTTCAGTAGACTGACCCCCACCTCAGGATACCTCCTAACCCCGCCTCAGGAAACCTCCATAATTTCTTTGGTTGTTGGATGATTCAAAACTCTCTTAATTGTGCAATACTTTACTTTTTATTAACATGGGACATTGAAAGGATGTGTGATGTATACATATATCGAGGGGCCACGACAATTCATTCACCCAACTATTTGTTCACGTGACATATCGCTCACCAACTATTTGCTCAAAGACAACTTGTTCACCGACAGTTGGTTCATGACAAAAAGTTCACTGACAATTCGTTCACAGACAAATTGTTCACTGGATAGTAACATATTGTTAATATTATATAATCTCATCACATGTTTTATTTGTTCTGATTTCTTAGTGAAAGTTTACCAAGAACATAAAAATCCCAGAGAAAAAAATGCACATACACTTTCAATCATGATAAGTTAAATTATTGTTGTTTATTTGCTAACTCAAGTATTTTTGTTTCAAAGAAAAATTAAAATAAAATTATGTAAATTATATTTTAACAAAAATTACAATCAAATTATAATAATAAAAAGCAAAGGCACATATTATATAGAAATAAATAATTAAACAATATATGATTTCTTTTAATGTTAAAAAGAATCCTAGAGATAACATTATATAAAACAACATGTAAGCAAAATTCACAGAGATAGCTAGCACTGCTACAAAGGAAAAGTTTTTAATGGCCACCGTAATAGAAATTATGACTAATTCCTTTCAAAAAATTCTCTAAGTTAATTCTAACTGGCCATGTAGCATGTGGCAATCTTTGCTGCAAGTCGAATATACCTTGGACGTTGTTTTCGTCCAACGACTCCTGCATTCATTTCCTGCATTAATTTTTGTTTTATCTTGCAAGTGTTGTAGTCCTTTGATGAGAAATTTCCATAAATTTGAATACTGAGCCCCAAATGTGTGGACCACTTTTAAGTGAAACCCCTCAACTTCATTGTCTGTCCTCTCAAAGTGCTCTATTGTGCGTGATCGCACATTCCACATTTCAATGGCTGCAACTCTAGGTGTGCACCTGACACCTGCAATGTTGTGCCCAATGTAAGTTATTTCAAAGTAGGTTTATAAATTGTCAAGCTTCTGCTGTATGTTCTGTTGCCACAGCAGTATCCAGGGCTGGAGAATAATCAGCAGCTCTTCCCAACTGTTAATAACTTACTCAGTGGGACGAAAGCCATTGGAGCTATCATCTTTAGTCGGGTTGCATTTTCAACACTCTGGCCATAAAAAGTTGACAACCCAGTTTCTGTAGCAAACAGCGATGGGGGCTGATTAATGTTACCTGTTCATTGATATTGTTCTAGGATTTATATTTCATCTCGTGATTGTGGCAAAGGCAGTGGCACCTGAGATCTGTTTCTACTTCTCTGTATATTTCACGTCGCTTTATGTGATCAACTACAGGTAATCTTCCTTTTGCAGCTGCATAAGTTACCATCAAAGAAGTTTGCACAATGTTAATAGTAGTGTCACATCCTATGGCATCAGCAGCAAGTTGTTTCTATTTATTTTTGACCTGACAAATTTCAGATCTTAACGCATCTGGAAGATGGTTATGTTGTTTTGTCTGTTCAATCGTTTCTGGTGATTCCACGTGCTGGGCAAGCTGGTCGTAGCTCACAAGTCCAATATTCAGTTCCTTGTATACTTGCCGCTCTGTGCATTAAGTAGCATCTTGAGTATTTAAAATCAGGCCATTTGAGTTGATTGAAAGTGTGACTTTGTTATTTTATGCACTTTACACTATTGTATACACTAAAACCAGTGAAGTTTGATAGAGCTATTTAAACCAATGCTGAAAAAAAATATTGATTGTATTAGCATGATTTGTATAGAAACTTGGTTTTAAGATATTATAGATTATATTATTAGATGTTTCGGTGTAATAGATTAGATGTTTTGGTACAGATATGAGATACTGTTCTTGTACTATAGTTATTGTTGTTAAAGGCCTGGAAGTATTTGTTGTAAGGAATTATATACCTTTGCCAAATGATACCCCTCACCTTTCCATAATCACTAACTTTGCAGATTCTTTTGTTAAGTGAAAGATAGGACTATATAGTTTGCTTTTTAACATTGCTTAATCACATTTTTATTTAGTTGGCAACCCTGGAGTTAAAATTTAGCGTCTTTGTCATTGTGACCTAAAGAGGATTCATGAACCAATATGATCAGTTCACATTACCTATTAGCGGGTATAGCTAAAGGTAGTCTATGAGATGTATCATTAATAACAGTCCCCGTGTGACTTTATTGTTAATAACGAGCTCCCATGAGAGTTATAGCTAGGTTTAGGTATTTAAGGTAAATAGATCAGTGTTAAAGGTGTGCTGGCACGTTCGTCCAGAGGTACATTGGTCCCTATTTGTACTTCCTAGGTTATAAAGTATAACCTCCAGGTAGACAATTAAACTAATGTATGCAAAACAAGACTAAGCAAAGTCACAGATAAACAGGTTACATAATGTACTATAAGCTTCAGGGAAACTTATGAGCCTACAAGCTTCATAGAATCCCACCTATAGACATCCGTTCAGTAAAGCCTATCTGATTCAATACAGGTTGAATCCCTCAGAGACAAGGCTATAAAAATGTCACATTTGGGAGTACCCCAGGATGCAGAACATCAGGGTTAAACATACTGCCTGGAAATCATTTGAGGCTATATCTACTAATTAATACATTATATAAAATACTACAATGACTAAAGATATACTTAGCCCAAAGATCTCCAGAGCAGGGCACACTTCTCCCGAGTACCCCAAGACACACGACCACTAACAGAAAATACAATTTACAACACAGATCCAGTGGTCAAGAGCACTAAACACGGTCCACATGCCCTTATATAAACTACGTAAGGGGAATCACTCTTGTTTTTACAAGTAATCAAAAATAATAATAATAATCAAAAAAAAAAGTAATGAAAATTAGTTATTTCCCCATTATGTCACTGTCATTGTTTACTTTATAGTGAAAATGTCCAATAGGTTAGGTGAAAAAAATGTAAAATAAATAAATAAAAAATTATAAATTAAAAAAATATTTGAAAAATACCAGACAAAATCCAAAGATGACAATTAAAAAAAACTTTCACCAATGTTTTGCAAATGTGTAGGTGAATGTAAAAATCAATGACTGATCAATTAACCATTTCTCCTTTTATAAATAATGGTTCCCTGTCCGATTAAGTTTTATTTCTTCTAGAGCCGCCATTCTGTCTAGCACTCAACTAGATGTTAACTAGAGGATCCAGCTGAATGGGTAGATAAAAAGGGGGGGGGGGGGCACAGGTAGAGGAAGGCCCTAAAGAGGGTTAACTATAATGGCATGATGAAATAGATATGTTAATTAAACATCTGGACCGCTGTTAAGAAAAGCAAATATGGGTAGGGCGAACAAGACTACATGACGGACATGAGTGTAAAAGAAGGCCTACATGTTGAAAGTAAAAATGTTACCTATAGTAAAGTGAGGGCCCGTTTAAAGTTTTCAGCTTGCTTGTAAGATCTCTTTTTTCTTTTAAGCATAATTTTTATCACATACTGTCCTCATTAACAAAATATTAACAACAACAAAAAAATTAACAACAACAAAATTAAAGAAGTCGGATTAGGCCAGATCTCTAGCAACTTTTTTTTTTTTTTTTAGATATAATAGCTATACAAGTTTTAATGTAAACAAAGTAAACATGTGACGAGAATATATAATATTAACAATATGTTACTATCCAGTGAACGATTTGTCGTGAACCAACTCTCTGTGAACAAGCAGTTGGCGAGCAGTATGTCGCGTGAATGAAATGTCAGTGAACGAATTGTCGTGGAACCATATATCGATGTGCTTATAGAATGGAGGGAGAATAAAATCATTTAGTTTTTCCATTTACTTATTAAAGCATTGTTTTAGTACAAAGTATTATCAATCAAATTGTTTTTGTTTTTTTCAATTCTGGTTTAATGTCATATTGACATTACATTATTTAAGTCAATTATTCCATCCATATCAACATTTCTCATTGTATACACCATCATTTTACCTGTTATCTTAGTGTACAACATCATTTTACCTGTTATCTTAGTTACAGCATCAGTTTACCTTATATCATTGTGTACAGCATCAGGTTACCTGTTATCATTGTGTACAGTGTCAGGTTACCTGTTATCTTAGTTACAGCGTCAGGTTACCTGTTATCATTGTGTACAGTATCAGATTACCTGTTATCATTGTGTACAGCGTCAGGTTACCTGTTATCATTGTGTACAGCGTCAGGTTACCTGTTATCATTGTGTACAGCGTCAGGTTACCTGTTATCATTGTGTACAGCGTCAGGTTACCTGTTATCATTGTGTACAGCATCAGGTTACCTGTTATCATTGTGTACAGTGTCAGGTTACCTGTTATCATTGTGTACAGCGTCAGGTTACCTGTTATCATTGTGTACAGCATCAGGTTACCTGTTATCTTAGTTACAGCGTCAGGTTACCTGTTATCATTGTGTACAGTATCAGATTACCTGTTATCATTGTGTACAGCATCAGGTTACCTGTTATCATTGTGTACAGTGTCAGGTTACCTGTTATCATTGTGTACAGTGTCAGGTTACCTGTTATCATTGTGTACAGCATCAGGTTACCTGTTATCATTGTGTACAGTGTCAGATTACCTGTTATCATTGTGTACAGCATCAGGTTACCTGTTATCATTGTGTACAGTGTCAGGTTACCTGTTATCATTGTGTACAGTGTCAGGTTACCTGTTATCATTGTGTACAGCATCAGGTTACCTGTTATCATTGTGTACAGTGTCAGGTTACCTGTTATCATTGTGTACAGCGTCAGGTTACCTGTTATCATTGTGTACAGCGTCAGGTTACCTGTTATCACAGTTTTGTATATGTTTATGTGAAGTATTTTTTTCTCTTCAATAAAAATGATCAGTCCAGTGTTCTGTTCAACCTTTTTTTTTTCTGATACTTCTTTCATTAATTGTATACACCCAGAACACATGCAATCTGTCTTTTTTTTTTTGTATAGACATAGAATTTGTCTTTGAAATTTCAGCAACAATTTTATTTTTTGTAGAAAGTGTTTCAATTAGTGGGTAGCACATTTATTTATTTCAACTGATTTCAAGGTGAATGCGTTCCTGTAAAAAAAAAAAGTTGCATAAACTATTTTGTAAAAGTGTTCCATGTTTAGTTTGTGGTCAATATTTTTAAAAGGTTACTTATTGACTTTTAGTTGCTGTTGGGCAAGTCTTATGTTTAAAAAAAACAAAAACAATTGCTATTTTTAATTTTGATTTTTTTTTTAATGCTCAGGGTTTTTGTTTTGATTGAATATATGTGTTGTGTTGTGTTCATTTATTTCCAATATTTTAAAGACATTCATCATTTGAAATGTTTGCTCTAACACTTGTTTGGTTGTTACTGTAGTGCTTCAAAAAGTCCACTGCCAATAGGCCAGGTTTGGGGTTATAGATTTAATCAGTGATGGGAACTAACTTTGAAAAGGTTTTGGACATTTTCTACACCAGCATTTGTAAACCTTTGACATATTGCATTTAGTCCAGTAAGGAGCTGAAGAATATTTTTCATGGCTACAATCAAGTTTATACAACAAAGTTCTAGTGAGAATTTTAAAATTGAATAAAAAATATTTCAGTCTTTGTGCACTGACATTAAAGACTTTATTTCACAGTCATTGTATCCACATTGGAAACAAGAAATGAAATAATAGTTGTTTCCTCTTTATTTTTTTGAAATTCAAATATCAGCCGCTCTCTTTTCTAAACCATTGCTCTTGCTTTGAATTTTTTGAAATTCAAATATCAGCCTCTTTCTTTCTAAACATATGCGCTTGCTTTGGATTTTGATTGAATGCTTTCAGCCAATGCATGTACATTTATTATACTTGTGTAGGTACATTTAAATGGGAGTACTTTGATTTAATCCCTTCTTTCTTAGCTTGGAGTCTAGTCTAAATTAATGGATTATGTCTCATCAACTGGTGTTGGGGTAGTATCTTCTCCATGAAACGGCTCGAATGAAGTTTTGAAAGCCAGACATAGCTTTTTCTAAATACTTCCTGAGTGTGACATACAATACTGTTTGTTTTGTTAGTTATCTGTTCATAAATTTAAATGTAAATGAACTTTCTACTCTGAGCCTACTTAAAATACTTAAACAGCCACTTAACATTTGAACTACTAAGGATATTGGTCTGGGTGGCTTTTAAAATAAATGGCCCACTAATGATCACTTTTGGCCTTCTTATGAATGGAGGCTGTTGTATAACTGTCTCCTTTTGATCAGCAACAACTGCCTAACAAATAATAAGAATCCTATTTTCATTACATGCTAGCCAAACTTCATTGTTTGGAAGAGCTTATTGCTCTTTGTAATCTAAAACTTTTTGAAAGCAATCTTTCTTAACTTCTATTTGGCACTGTATTCCTATATCACTAAATACTGATTGAGGAACTTAATGGAAACACATCAATTAGATTGTCAAGTATACTGTAAAGAATTGGTTCCAATCAATATTTTCTATTTTGAATTAACCTAAATCTCTTACCTTCTCTGGCTTTACAAAACAAATTAATTTTGTTTAAGTTGAACTTTCTCATCAAAAAGGAGATGCATTCATGGCTCTTTGGATTCAAATATTAAAATGCACTATTTAAACAATGGCATGACTTCCAAATTACAAATATAAAAGCTGGTCTAGTTTATGACCAATGAAAATCTAGTGTTCATAAATTCTTAGTTTTTGTTGAGTATCCTGCAAGGGTTAAAGTTGTACTTTTCAAAGGAACCAAATCCTGGCGAGAAGCAGCTTTCAGTTTTCAACATACTGAGGGCAAACTCTCCTAAGCTATCTTGCCTCAGTGGGGTGTCTCCTATCATGACAAGCATGGTATCCACCACTAACATGCCTTGATCAGTGGTTTCTGCAGGTTTTTGAGTAAACTCCCTAAGGACTAAATCATTCTCTAGAAATTCTTCCGTCTCCTCAGCTTTCTGGATGAGGCCCCTTCTTTGACATCTCCTGAAGCTTCTGCCTTGGCCAGTCCTGTTTCTGAGGTGATCCCTAGTGTAGTGGAGGCGGCCCTGGTTATTTGTTTGGCGTAGCTGGCTTTATTCCAGAAAGCGTATGCCACAAATAAGGATAGAGCTAGAATGTGGGATAGCTGGAAGCTTAGTAGCATTCAAACCTTGTTTGTCTTTTTGACCAATTAGCAACCCAGCCAGATGAGTGAAGAGATTTGGACTACATGTAGCTGAGAAATATGATCGGTCTATGATGCTCATTGATCTGCCATAAGAAAGTAGGAATCTGCTTTTCCAATCTCCTCTCCCTGGGTTAACAGAAGAGGAAGTTCTTCTGTTGATTAAAGATCATAAATGAACCCAAAAGTGTCTCCTTTCTTTTGGAAGCCATATGCTTATGGCACATACCCAATCTTTTATGAGCACACAGTCTTCATTGGACGTGGTTAGGGTTCCATACCTCATACCAGCAAATTGGTGGTTGGGGAATTTTTTGAAAAACATATATAAGCTGAAACCTTTTTCTTGAAGTCTTTATTGTTCCACCAGTTTGCTCAGGAGGCTGTAGTAAAGTGTTAAGAATGGGTTCCAATCAATATTTGCTATTTTGGATGAATCTAAATCTCTTACTTTCTCTGGCTTTACAAAACAAATTAATTTTGTTTATAAGTTGAACTTTCTCATCAAAAAGGTGATGCATTCATGGCTCTTTTGATTCAAATATTATAATGAACTATTTAAACAATGGCATGACTTCCAAATTACAAATATAAAAGCTGGTCTAGTTTATGTCCAGTGAAAATCTAGTGTTCATAAATTCTTGATTTTCTTGAGTATCCTGTTCAAGTTTATCAACAAGATATCTACTCAACAATTTTAAACAGGCATTTACGTGGAATAATTTTCCTTTACCTTACCCTTATGCTGTCTTTTAAGGGCTTCCACCAGTATACCATCCGGGCCTACTGCCTTTCCACTTTTTGCACTTTTGATGGCTTTGATGATTTCCACTTAAGTAGGGGGATCCATATTAAACTCCATTAATGCTGCTACTGGAGGTATTCTGGAATAGATTCTAGAGGTTGTCAATTCAAAGTTTCCTGAAAACCCATCTCTCTCTCTCTCTCTCTCTCTCTCTGTGTGTGTCCAACATCCCTGGTGATGATCTTTCCTTGTTTGTCTTTTATTAACTTGTTGGTGTTGGTATTTCTTCGTGGTAAGATTCTTGTCATTTCATACAGCAACCTTTTCAGGTCTCTTAGCCTGGCTGCCCTCTCTGGCTGTCATGTCATGCAAAAGTGTTTGTTTTTTTTTTTTTGTTTTTTTTTAATCCTCTCATGCATTCTTTCTTACTGACTTTTGGCTTCTTAGATTTGATTTCTGCTCTTCATTCTGGTTGGTCTCTCTCTTAGCTCGTCCTCCCTAGAACTTCTGTGCATTTCCAAATGTCTTGCAGTGTAACTTGATGGGCTTGTCTGTCTCTAGTCCAGCAAGGACTGCACACAATTATTTTTTGTACCTCTCACTGTTGGAGAATTCCTTGTTGTTGTCTGTCTTCAAATACTGGCTTTAAAAATTGTAGTGGAGGATCCTTGATTGCAGCTTGAGGATCCTTGATTGGAGCTTGAGGATCCTTGATTGGAGCTTGAGGATCCTTGATTGGAACTTGAGGATCCTTAATTGGAGCTTGATCCTTGCTGTTTAAATTAGAAAATAACAGTTGGAGGTCACATCAGCTTGACTCTGACTGCAAGTAGGCTTCTCCTCCATTTTGAGAAATTTTGCAATGGCCTATTTGATTTTCTATGTTACCATCTGGGCAAGTCCAGGTTTGTCTTGTTACTTTATGGACAAATGGCTCCTTCTATGCTGATAACATTGAATGCTTAGAAATCAGCAAAAAGGTTCCCATTTTCATTGCATGACCTGCACCATGTTTTCCCTTGTAGATCTCTCTACCAGTATTATTTGGATCTACTTGTGCATTCAAGTCACTCATACTAATCTTGATATTTCTTAGGGTTGAGTTTTTCTGGTATGGACTGTGAAACATTTTATAGTTCTTTTTTCTCCTCTAGTGCTTCATTTGTGGATGTGTAACATTGGCTGATATTTTACCTCCCTTTGCATTAAACTTGGCTGACTAAAAAAGCTGACATCAATTTTTGTTCTATTTATCTCAGAACTAGAAGGTTGAGTCCAAGTAGTGAAGAGTTTAATTACATTTCAGTTACATCAAGTTGTAAGGCTGAGAAGAAAAAAACAATTGACTACCCATCAAGGAGATTCCAGTTTAAAACGAGCTGTGTTATATTTCATCATCATCATCACTCCTTTGAGTTCCTCGTGGAACATAGGGCTTCGACAAAAACATGCCACTCTCCACGGTCTCTTGCTAGCTTTTTGATGGTGTCCCAGTTCTTCCCGGTTTTCTCTGCTTCTTCAAGTACACTGCGTCGCCATGTTCTTTTTGGTCTTCCTCTGCGTCTTGTTCCCTGGGGGTTCCACTCTAAGGCCTGCCTAGTTTCATTGGTTTAAGTAGAGTGGTCGGCCTCACAGGATTCGTTTGACTTTCCCTGCATAGCTTCATAAGTCTCCTTTGTGGAGCTCTACTTTCGCCTCTGACAATGTTTGTGTTTGTGCTTTTGTTCTGGTTTCTATAACACTATTTTTATTCCATGGACAGGTTGTTAGCCTATCGCACAACCCCTGTGTCCCGGGGAGGGGGAGGCACCTTTTGTCTGGCCTCTTTCCTAACAGACCTGTCCGGCTTGGTAGTACCTGCCAGGAGTGATGAGCTCCCGCCGGTTTAGCTCTGAAGGTCATTGAGGCACTCAAGCTGTCACACCAGGTGACAGTGTGTTGTATTTGCTGAGCGCTTGAAGGCATTGCTGAAACTTTCTCCAAGCTACCCCCACTGGTCCACAAAAAAGATTGGACCACATTGCAACTGAACATGCCTTAAACAAAAAAATGTTTTTAGTTTTTTAAACACCTTTGTGGGCCCATATTTGTCATGGAATAGTGTTCATTACTGATAGTAATATGCAAGGGGCAGTCTGTCTTTTGGATTATAGGAACTATGGCAAACTAAACTAGCAGTATTTGTTCATAGCTGGTACGAGCTAGACTAGCAGTATTGGATTGGATAAATATTTTACAAAAAGTTACATATTTAAAAGTATGTACTAAAATTTGTTCAAGGTGTTGTTTTTAGCTCAGACTATTTAGTATGGTTTCAATATTTTACACAAATCAACTTATTTCTATAGCTTGCTCAATTAAACAAAAAATCCTCTAAATGTTATTTTAACATTACTTGTATATGTTGTACTAGGTTTCTATAGCCTGGACCTCTTTAAGTGTAAATGAAGACTTTCCACAAGAAGTACATCATCACAAGTGAATCCAATGCTATTTGTTCTATGTTTGTATTTAAAACAACTCTCAGTTCGAAACAAAATGTTAGCCAAGGACACCTGATTGTACACCAAGGTAAATGGAAACTGTAGGCAGCAGATGCATTTCAGTGTAGAGTTGTTGTTCTTAAAGACAAATATTTGGTGAATAAAATGAAAAGTGAATTTTGAAAGTTCTATTCATTTACTTCTTCCTCTGTTAAGTCTGGTTGGCAGTCACAGTGGATCTACCTAAAGAACAACAGGTCTCTTAGCCTGTGATAGACAACTGACCAAAAAAAAAGTCATGGAATAGTGTTCATTACTGATAGTAATATGCAAGGGGCAGTCTGTCTTTTGGATTATAGGAACTATGGCAAACTAAACTAGCAGTATTTGTTCATAGCTGGTACGAGCTAGACTAGCAGTATTGGATTGGATAAATATTTATAGAAACCTAGTACAACATATACAAGTAATGTTAAAATAACATTTAGAGGATTTTTTGTTTAATTGAGAAAGCTATAGAAATAAGTTGATTTGTGTTGGCTTGCATGGGCCCAATACCAATGTTTAGACTACATCATCTAAGCAGTCATACTGGCTCACATAGACAGCTTTGCCAGAATATAGCTTTTCTAAGCAACATTGTTGGTTCAATAAACCTAACTTAAACCCAACACACATCTTCCCTGTTTCAAAATGTGTTCATTGTGTTTAGAATAAAGTGTACCAGTATAATTGTTTTTGTTCATTGTGTATGTCAATTATTTCCATGGCATGTACAACACAATGAAACTTTGTTTGTCATTTCATTGAGTTTCAAATGAGGAATTGAACCCAACTCTACAAAGTCCATAGAAAGTTTTTTTTTGTTTTCTAACCCTAATTTTTACTTGTCCTACGATTGAGGAGGGAATTCTGAAAAAGCTTTAACATGTATATCTATGTCAAATGTTTTGTATTCTGATCTGTTCATTACATATTTGAAACAAGTTTCTTAAGGCTTTTGATATTATTTATAATTATGTAACATTATTTGATAATAATGTTATAATTGAACATAGATTGAGGTATTCCTGTGAGTTGTAATGAGCAATAGGTCCAATAGCTTTACTATCTATGATTTTCATTTGTCCATTCTAAGATGTTCATCTCTAGTTCAAATGTCAGCCTGGTGAGTGTCATTTATATTTATTTTTATTTTGTGAGGTGCCCCAAAAAAAATTTATTACCATATCTAGTTGACATATAGTCTGGTAATACTTTAGACATGTCATGCAGATACAGCAATACCTAACTTATTTGCCTGATGTATATTTTTTCCACGTCATAATGTAACCAATATTTCATGTGCTACACCAGATAAACATGTGTGTATGGTTGTGAACTTGGTGATGATGATTTTGAATATAATTTGATTCAATGTTATCTGTTGTCCTGGCAATATTGGAATATGTATATTATGCTCAAAAACTTAATTGTGATAAATACAAAATTGAAGTCAATTCAGTGTCCTATATTTTATTTTCTTGATTTGTGGGTCACACATTCAACCCTTTGATGGCAAGACAATTAAGTTTCATAGAGAGACACTTTGTTCTTGATGCTGATTCTCTTTTGTTTTTCATCATAAGCAAAGGAAGAATCAGGTCAGTCAGTGAGCTACAGCTTTGGCTAGAAATTTGACACTTTATGTATAACATTGGAAAAAGAATTGCAAGCAATTTGGCCAGACTGGGAAAATTCTAGTTTGGTGACTTGTAATTTTTCAAGTATAAAAAAAAATGTTTCAATTTGGCTAGAGGACTAGAAAATCTTTAACTTGAACATATTAAGTCTCACAAGTAGGTCCTATCCATTCAACAGTTGAATAAATTAATGTTCAGGAGCATTTTGGGCACTGTTTTCTAACTCTAGATGTAAAGGTCTATCTTTCGAACAGGGGGGGGGGGGGGGCAAATTACGGACAGCAGGCCACATAAATGTGGCCCACTGAAGTGTTTTATGCTGCCCACAAACACCTATAGAAATAAGGTGTACCCACAAAGTATTCATATAAAATGCTAATATATTAAAATTCCTGTGTCATTTTACGTCTCGAGAGACAATCTTTTCCCTTTGTAACATCTTGTGTGACTAAAGAGCCAATCCTTGATACACAGCTGCGGCCGCAGGTTGGGCATATGTAAACACCAGTAAAATAAATAAATGTAAATATGTATATAAATTATTGAAACTTCTGATTCTTATCACTTATGATAAAGAGGTTAAAGAAACAACATTATCTCTACATGTTATTCTTAAACGTTTAAAGTAAACAAAGAGATTATTCTTATTGGCACTATTTCGAAACATTCAGTCTAAGACAAACTCAAGCCAGTATATATTGATTGCTATGAAAAACTTGAAATTGTTTGGTTGGCAAGATGGCAAGTGTAACAACTGATGGAGCCCTTGCTTTGACTAAGAAAAATAGTTTTTGTGTTTTAAATTAAAGAACAATATCCCAACCATAAACTCTAAAACGAGAATGTTTGCACAAAGCTGCAATGAATATCAAACGCAAGGAGTCAGCCACAGAGTATTCTGAGAAGTACTTGATGATTTAAAAACAAAACATTTCGAAGTTCGGTATCACAGTAGTGTCTCAACATGGGCAAAGGTGTTGAGAAGAATATGGGAAATCAATGAAAAAATTGTTAGGTTCCTTGAAGGGCATTGACTGTGACTTTGTTGCTAATATTTCTAATGAAGAGTGTATAATGTTTTACATTATAAAATCAAAAGACGTGTATGGTTTGGTCCTTGCCTCCATGGTTTTAGTTGTGGGCTGCGCAGGCCCTGATCGAGTTGGGACACCGAGGTTAAGGTGTACTATGTTATTTGGAATAAATTGCTTGTTTGTACTTGACCGTGTATAATACTAGTTACCAAATCTTATTCATCTGTCATGTCATGTTACACTATTAATTCATTAAATTGTTGCCTTTACATTCTTGTTATTCAACTGATATAAGTTAACTTAGCGTTGCATTAATATTGTTCACGTTGAACAATTGTTGTTCATTTGGATGACATGTAATCGAGGTTCAGTAGGCCAGAGTTTACATATTATTACTCTTTACTTTGGTTCATACTGTTCATTGGTGGGGAGCCTGGGAACCTACAACAAACCCTACTTAACCTAAAACCCACCATGACACTGAGCTCACCATTAAGTGCAGAAAATGATTCAGGACATAAGTCCAAGCAAATTATGACCTGAAGTTCCAGTCAGTTCTTCCACAGGAATTTAATGCAAACCAGAAGCTGTATTTCCAGACTCAAAAAACTTTGCTGCTAAACTTGTACATCATTTGGGTCCAGATGCATCAGTGAACAAGCATTTGTCTTTAGTTTGAAAAATGTTAGTAAAATGTTTTACATGTTTCGGATGTTCCTTCAGAGTTGAAGATAATTACTTCCTAGTCCAAACCTCCAGCAGGACGACGGGGGATGGGAGCGGGCAGGGTTTAAACCCTGGACCATTGATAAATCTGAACGACAATCCAGCGCGCAAACCGCACGACCAGGCAACCATCCTTGTTTGAAAATAAACAAGTGTAATAAAGGGTCGATGCTGACTGGCTGTAATTTGACAGCAGTCACAAGGATAACAACTAGTAAACTAGTTCCATAGTTCTGGAAAATTATGTAAAAATGTAAACAGTACTAAATACTTCCCATTAAGGCAACTGTACATTCGTGATGTGACAATAATGGAATTGAAAGAAATATTCATAAAATTAGATTTAGAAATTGAAACTCTTCTTGTCATTCCTCAATTGGGAGTGTAAAAAATTGAGATGTAAACATTCGGTATAAATATAAAATAATACAAAATGTCTGCTGGGTTATTTTTCTAATTTGCAAGTACATATTTTATAAACATACATGCAGCCCCCCATTCCAAATTTTCTTTTAATGCAGCCCTCAATAGAAAAAGGTTGCCCACCCCTGTGTGACAATATTATAAAGTCTAGTAGATTTATACATTTGCTTAACATGGATTTTTTCTCATAGTTAATGTGGCGGGGATAAAAATTGTTTTTTTTAATGTAACATTCGTTATTAAAAGCAAAAAAATTGCTCTATCAACTTTATGTGGTTCATTTATAGTGACTGTTAGGACTTTTCCTCCTTGACAAAGGATTTCTTGACAATAGCACTTCAAGTTGACAGTCTTTCACCTAGTGCTACATGTGTGCTAAGTGGGGAGATAATAGTGGATTTGACAGTCAAATGAGATTTCTAAAAAAAAATGTTTAATGCAGCTAAGAGTGAATTATTGTGCTCAACAGTTTTGTATTAACATATGTAAATTGTACATGTTTTGATATATTAAAACAGCCACTTCTGTTTGAGAGTTGATAATAAACTAAAAGTTTGAGACCTAGTCGTGTGTAAAGCTTCCATTTTCAGGCCTTGCGATCTATAGAGCAGATGATGTAAAGAACATCTGTAAATTAAAAATCCCAGTCTTTGAACCTGGGACCCCTCAGGTTGGAAGCCATGCGCTTTACCACTCAGCCACCGCACCACCTAGTGATGTCAACATTGTGGTTATCTTTTGCCAATGGTAGTTCAATGTAGTATGTTGATTTACTTCCCCTGAGTTATTTATAGGAGAACACATAAAACCCTCAAAATTAGGCACAAGTTTTTAACAGTATCTGTTTCTTTCTAATGTTTAGTTTCTGGTAATGAAAAAAAAAAATCCATCCAAGGCTGTAACTGTTTATTAGATATATAGGTCTAGGTAGACAGTGTACAAAAAAGAAAGAAAAAGATCACAATTTATTTAGAAATTGAAGGGTTTTAAAATTATCTAAAAGTTCATCATGTTTTATACATAAAAAGCAGAATATTTTTACCAAATAAAGAAAACCATACCACCATTGAACAGTTAATAGTTGTAACATTAAATGTACATTCAACATCACTATGTAAGCTTTCTACATAATAATGATGGAAAGAATAAACTTTTTTTTTTTACAGAACTTATGTTTACATCAACAGCTTTATACAAAATGCAATGATACAGTCCTGGTCCTTGTGGATGTGTTCATCATGTTTAGTGGATGTCTCAGAAAGAAAAGAACTAAGAACCATAACTATTAGTTATTGTTTTGTTCTGTCTCTGGTTATCAAGTAATGTCTGCTTCCCCTTGACTCTCCAGACTGCAGTTCACATTAACACACACACACACACACAGTGATATAGAACATGGTGACAAATCTATTCACACACATGCAGAGTTATGTAAACACACAATGTTTAGAGTTAGTTACACATCACATAGATACAAGTCCATTTAGAGCAATAGAGTAATATTTATTTTTAAAAAATACTTACTCCAGAGAAAGTATTTAATATACATCAGTAGAGATTTAAAAAATAGAATAGATACCATCGTACAGTAAAATAAGGCAAGTTAGCCAACAGAGATCATAGAATCAAACAAAATTATTTATACATTGGTTTTATTTTACATTGCTGTAAGCATATCTGTTTCTCTAGCTTAAATCATGAAGTCCACTTTAAAACTGCTAAACTACAAGGCTTAAGTACTTCAAGGTTTCTGATCACATTGCTAGTTACTTGTGTCAACTTTCTAGTTTTCTTCTAAAAGTTCTATTCATTAATCATATATTAAGATGAACTGCTAGGTTTTATTTATTTTTTTCACTGACACCAACTTCTTTTCAAGAGAAAGTTTATCAATAAAGGTTAAATAATAAATAAAGTGCTAAGGTTATTTTTTTAGATGTGTTGAATAACTAAGTTGAAACTAGATACAATCAAATAATGAAGTGCTAAGTTTATTTTTTAGAATAACTAAGTTGAAACTAGATATAATCAAATAAGTATTTAAAAAGAAAATGAATAGCTTTTAATCCTTAAACTCAAGTCAAAATATAAAACCATAAAACAATTTAAAGTAATGTAATATAGTCTAAAGACCTCTTACTGTGTCATATACTGGATGATGAAACTATATGCAAAATAATAGATAAGTACTCATTTTGTTACATTAAGTTTTCATATTTAAAGTACATAAAATTTTTTAAAAGTCAAAAAGAGTGTTAAATGTGAAAAAAACAAATTAGAGCCATGGATATGAGTATTGTGTTGGCTAGGATTGAACAAAAATGGACAGATTTTACAAAAATAACTTTAAAAAAAAGTTATACATAAAAAGTATTAAAAAAATGCATAAAAAATGTTGAAAATGCACCAAATAATTACGACTGGAGGAGAGATACTTCTATATTTAATGGTCTATACAAAATGTATGCTAGACAAAAAAAAAAGCTTTAAAAAAAATGATCAAAACCTTGTTGTACAATTTCTCCTACTATTAGCTTCCATTCTCTTCATGGAGAAAGAGCAAAAACTTGGAAGTTGGTCAAAGTGCTAAGCAGAGTGTGAATGTGGAATGGTGTGCTATTGCATACTGAATTAAAACAAGGAAGAAAAAAAAATAGAGGAAGTCAACACAGTATTTATAATTTACGAGAATGTCAAGGATTCAACCTCTTCATTTTGTAAATGACAAATAAAATCTGAATCTTTAGTTTACTGTATTATCTGAACATAATTAAGGAACTGATTTTGAAAAAAAAAAAAAAAAATTAACTTTCATCTTGTTTAAAAATCAACTCTAAAATGTCAGGGATTTCAAAGATTTACAAATGTGTCACTTTTGAATATCAGAGCAATGTGAGAGGTTAACACGGCTCAATGGCCACAACTGTACAAAAGCATTGAGGTCTAAACAAGGTCTCACTTTGAATGTTGAAGTCTCTCAGTCAGTGTCTTAACTTTTGTTCCCTTCTTCAAAAAGTGTCTTTCATGATGCAATCAAACAGAGGAAGACAACTTGGAACTTACTACAGTCAATTGAATGATTTTTTTTTTTTTACACTGTAGTTACATGTGGCCTTCACATTAGAACTTAGAAAAAAAAAAAAAGAACAGGATGATTGAAATTACAACCAATTTTTACCAGATAGGTCAATAATAAAAGATCACTAGCCACTTGACCAAAACATTTTGTAAAAAAACAAAATACTTCAACAAAATAAAATTCTGAATTACTACAGTCCCTATAATCTATGACTCACTCAAAGCTTATCCAGCACAGCCCTGCCAGTAATTTATAGCTGACTATTTGAAATTACCCAAGGAATAAAAGATTGGTTCTTACAAAGTGTAGCACTAATCACTAAAGTTTTAGTTCTCTAACAGTAAGAAAAAACTCTGAATTCAAACCTCTGCTGTCTTACAGCTTGACCCAAACATGGGAAAGGCTTCAGGAAAAAATCCCAAACTGTATCGGCACTTGCCGTTCCTGTGGACACATCAGATGTGTGGGAGTTGTTGGCAACAACATTTTGATCAAAGCTAGATTTAATGCCCAAGCATTCACCTCATTTCTATGAGAGGATCAATAGTCACTTCACTACAGAAGGAAACCATAGATAAATCAATCAAATCTAAACTAAATGAAAATGTATGCCATCACCTGCTGATCATGTGACTTATTGTTTACATTGCAATATTGGAACAAACAACCATGAAGTCTATTGACAGCTTGTAGACAAAAAGTTCAATATAAAATATAAAAATGTTCATGTTAACAAATATACATTTGGCCAGTGCCCAGTGAACTATACAAATGTTTTGGTGGTACAAATATGTATGTAACTCTTATTTGATTAAATCTATAAGAAATGCTTTCACTGTTTAGGTGTTTGCCTTCAACAAAGAGAATTATGGTGTTTGCTTTGCACAAAGAGAATTATGGTGTTTGCTTTGAACAAAGAGAATTATGGTGATTGCTTTGAACAAAGAGAATTTAGGTGTCCACTTTGAATAAAGAGAATTTACATGTTTGCTTTGAACAAAGAGAATTTAGGTGTCCGCTTGGAACAAAGAGAATTTACAAGTTTGCTTTGAACAAAGAGAATTTAGGTGTCAGCTTTGAACAAAGAGAATTAAGGTGTTAGCTTTTAACAAAGAAACTTGTGTACCATTAGGTTTACATTTCCCTAAAAAAAAAATTGAGTCCATGAAATAAAAAACAAAAAATACCTCTCCCACCAATAAAAAAAAGTTTGAGAAGCCAAAGTATTTGCACAACAGATCCCTTGGAATGAAATATCAAAATGTAATACAAAAGCAATAAAAAAATATATATTTTCCAAAATAACAGAAACATAATGGGTGAATAGAAACAAAAAATTGTATGGAAACAAAACTAAACTTACAAAATGAAACTAAACTGAAACTTAATGAATGGAAACAAAATACACTTACAAAATCAAACTAAAAAGAAACAGAATGAAAAACTCAACCGGTACATACACATCAACAATGAAAAGTCTCAACAATAACCTGGGAAATGGAAAAAGAAAAAGTTAAATGTCTGCCATAAAAGATTTTTTGAGCAAAAAAAAAAAAATAGAAGTACCCATCTCACTCATAATACAAGCTTATAATGAAAGGGCGTAATACAAATTTATAATGAAAGGTCATTATACAAGTGTATAATGCAAGTTCATGAAGTTAGTTGGGGAGCAAACAATGTTGTAACCTACATGCAGTTAATGAACCATTGAAACAAACGGCTATCAAACCAATATGTTAGTTAACATGTTTACAAAAGCAAGGCACATTAACTTTAAAAGTAAGCTGCAAAATGTCAGCGTGTTACTGTAGAATGAAATATACAACTATTGTATGTACATCATCTCAATTTCTAATAGTATAGTGTTAAAATAAAAGAATAGTTAGGTCTTAGACAAATCAGTATTATCATTTTTTTTAACAGTCATTTATTGTTATTTTTTTCCAAGCTTCTTTATTTTATTATAAGGCTTCAAATTTCAGACTTTTTGTTTAAAAAACTTTTAATATATAAATTATTTGTTAATGTCAATCTCAAATTGAATCATATTATCTCCCTTACAAGACATTTCCTAAAAGTAATTTATCTACGAAGATATATAAGGCCATTTTCTAACCTTCTCATTTATCCTACTCCCCTTTAAGTTTATAAAGATCTATTCCCATCTATTTCTTGTTTATCATCCTCTTTAAATTCTGAGTTTTGCTCATGTAGTAAGGTCTCTCCGCTGAACCATCATTTCTTTCTGAATCTTCCACTGAAATTACACATAAGTATAATTAAACACAACAAAATAGTCACAGGCAGTAGAATCAGACAGAAAGCCCAACCCAGGAGATGGAAGTGTCTTGCAGCACGTTAGTAGATGGTGGTAGGAAAAAACAGGAACATCAAAGGCGCAAACGAAAATGGAAAAAGCACATTGCTTACATTCAATATTGCATCCCAGAGCAAGATAAAGTTCTGCTCATAGAAAATATCAACAGGATCCCGGCTAAATAAATATTTTGAGATCCACAACCTTTTAGACACTGTCAATCATGTGTTTCATATTTTGAAATTACTTTGTATTCAATTGCAATACTAACATAATAGAGAGGTCAATACGTTGGCTTTAATTTCCTTTGTGTAAGGCCTAAAAATAATGTGCATCTTCCACTTAAAAAGTTAGCAATATCATTTTCAGAATTACATTTTTTGAGGATCACTGATGTAAAGCAAATACAATACAGGTAAACAAGCCAAGTCACAAGACTGCGACCAAAGTTACTGCATAGAGCCATCAATGAAACCTGTTTGTTAAGGTTTCAGGGGGCAGCATTTAATTCTCACTGCCTTTAGGCACAAAGATGAGCCTCTTGAGATTCTTGTCCCTGTTCATGTAGAAAGGTCTCTCAGAGCTGCCATCATTACGTTCAATATCCTCCACTGGAAGGAAAGCACAGTGCAAATGTAAGACAGACAGTGCAAATGTAAGACAAGACAGTTGAAATGTAAGACAGACAGTTCAAAAGTAAGACAAGACAGTTCAAATGTAAGACAGACAGTTCAAATGTAAGATAGTTCAAATGTAAGATAGTTCAATTGTAAGATTGTTCAAATGTAAGACAGTTCAAAAGTAAGACAAGACAGTTCAAAAGTAAGACAGTTCAAAGTAAGACAAGAGAGTTTAAAAGTAAGACAGTTCAATTATAAGACAGTTCAATTGTAAGATAGTTCAAATGTAAAACAGTTCATAAGTAAGACAAGACAGTTCAAAAGTAAGACAAGACAGTTCAAAAGTAAGACAGTTCAAATGTAAAACAGTTCAAATGTAAGACAGTTCAAATGTAAGATAGTTCAAATGTAAGATAGTTCAAATGTAAGACAGTTCAAAAGTAATACAAGACAGTTCAAAAGTAAGACAAGATAGTTCAAATGTAAGATAGTTCAAAAGTAAGACAGTTCAAAAGTAAGACAGTTCAAAAGTAAGACAGTTCAAAAGTAAGACAAGATAGTTCAAATGTAAAACAGTTCAAATGTAAGATAGTTCAAATGTAAGATAGTTCAAAAGTAAGACAAGACAGTTCAAAAGTAAGATAGTTCAAAAGTAATACAGTTCAAAAGTAATACAGTTCAAAAGTAATACAAGACAGTTCAAATGTAAGACAGACAGTTCAAATATAAAGCAGTTCAAATGTAAGACAGACAATTCAAATGTAAGACAAGACAGTTCAAATGTAAGACTGACAGTTCAAATATAAAACAGTTCAAATGCAAGACAAGGCAGTTCAAATGCAAGACAAGGCAGTTCAAATGTAAGACAAACAGTTCAAATATAAAACAGTTCAAATGTAAGAGTTCAAATATAAGACAGTTCAAATGTAAGACAGTTCAAATGTAAGACAGTTCAAATATAAGACAGTTCAATTATAAGGCAGTTCAATTATAAGACAGTTCAAATATAAGACAGGCACAAAGCTTTCTTTTCTTTGCCCGTTAGGACTGAAAGAAATTGTCAATAAATTAAAAAAAGAATGTTTAGAGCTACACTTGGATCTTTGGGACATAAAACGGGAATTCGTTTTTTACAACTAGTCTGACCTAAGAGACTTAGACTGACCAGAGGTAAAGAGATATTTCAAGTTCCAATTAGAATTACCCACATGTCCACTAACAGACTTGTAGCAATCCTCTGATCTCAGCCAGATAGTTTAGTACCTTCTCACTCCTTTTAATCTATATCTGGTGATAAAATCACTATTTGACCCCTTTCCATGTCTCACCTGTCAATTCACTCACCAAAAGTCAGCCAAGTTTCTAAAATAGCTTCATAGATTCCATCAATAGCGGCAAGTGGTAAAAAAAAAACACATGGAATTCCTGTTTGATCCCCAGTACAGAAGTTGTGCTCTTTCACATTCCTGTATCTCTACAGATGTGATGAATACAAATTCTTAATATGCTTTGTTGTTTTTTGGCAAATTTTCAACATATTGAGCCCGCATATAAGCCATTCCACATCTCATGCAGTGATTCACAATCTTTATCTGTAGCTTCATCTTTTCTGAACTTATTGACATTGGAAGCCAAAATACCTTAGTTTTGCTATCATCTAATCTCATAACATCAAAGCAAACCTCAACTATAAATCAGACCAACCCAAACCAAACTCAGTATCAGATGAAAACTCAAACTTAAATCTAACCCAATCAAACCAAAACTTTAAAAGATGAGTTTGAATCCCATCTCTAATCATGATACAATAAATATTTGATTTGATCATTTGTATTCATTACATTTGTTGAAGAAATATGAACGCGATGCTCCACAGTGTCACTTCAATGCAGTTATTCTAATACTTACAGAAACACAAGAAGATGGTATCCACAGCAATGCTGTACACATCAAAGAAGGAATCAGCTATCAAGTAGGTTCCAATTACAACAAGCTGTTAAGAGTACAATAGAAATGTTTGGCTTTCACTTCTCACATTTCAAACTGTAAAGTGAGACTTATGTAATCACTGATACTTATGTAATCACTGTGAGACTTATGTAATCATTGTGAGACTCATGTAATCACTGTGAGACTTATGTAATAACTATGAGACTTATGTAATCACTTTGAGACTTATGTAATCACTGTGAGACTTATGTAATCATTATGAGACTCATGTAATCACTATGAGACTTATGTAATCACTATGAGACTAATGTAATCACTGTGAGACTTATGTAATCTTTATCATAGCCAAGTTTAAGTAAGTTTCAAAAGGAATTATGATATAACTGAGTGTCAATATTCTCAGTACTGGGTACTACTGTAATTTAAAATAAATAATTACAACTATATCAAAAAAATTGTTACATAATATTAGTTGATGCTTTACAAAAATGTTATAAAGACTAACCACCACAGCAAAGAGGAAGTAATTCATTTCTGGAACAACCTTCTCAAAAAATGGAACTTTCTTTTGGAACCAGAAGAAGGCAATAACAGCTGCAGTAGATTTAAAACATTACATTTTAAACATATGTGAATTATATATTGAAGTGACAATAATAATGAAACTAAGACTAAAAAAGAATCAAACATAATACTCCTCATGGAATTAACAATACATGATACTAATTAGAATTACAATTTTAAGTCCTGAAAACCTGTCTCTTTTTAAGCCAGTGGTCCAGATAGCTCTGCCACATCCCTAGCAAGATGAATCAGTGTTTACATTAAATTTTCATTATTTTACTTCATAAAGTATTTTTCTGAGATATATCAGGTGACTGTACACTAGAATAAAGTACCCCTTTCAGACCATGTGATCTACACTCTGTAGTATAAAGTACCCCTTTCAGACCATGTTATCCACACTCTTTAGTATAAAGTACCCCTTTCAGACCATGTGATCTACACTCTGTAGTATAAAGAACCCCTTTCAGATCATGTGATCTACACTCTGTAGTATGAAGTACTCCTTTCAGACCATGTGATCTACACTCTGTAGTATAAAGTACCCCTTTCAGATCATGTGATCTACACTTTGTAGTATAAAGTACCTCTTTCAGACCATGTGATCTACACTCTGTAGTATAAAGTATCCCTTTCAGACCATGTGATCTACACTTTGTAGTATAAAGTACCCCTTTCAGATCATGTGATCTACTCTCTTTAATATATTCATTCATTTTCATTTTCTGGTGGAAAATGCTCTATGTCTTCTTAAAGTATGTACTTCTCCTTTGTTTAGAGACTTATTCTCAGTTGTATAATGAAGCACACAAGAAGTTGCAAAGGGAAAAGATCGTCTCTTGAGACGTAAAATGCCACAGATAATGAAGCATACAATCAATACATGCACATGCAATACTGTATTTCCTTTTTCATCCCCATTTCCTATAAGCTGACATTTTTAAAAACTATGGGACCCTAAATTCCAAATGAGTTTTTGTGGCTCTACTCTAGTGACAAAATAATTGTACCAATAGCTCCAGTGACCATCAGCTTTGAAATGAGCATCAAGAAATCACAAACTTTGTCTAGTACAGCAGCCCTAAAGAAAGAACAGATTTGTACATGGTTATATATCTCTAATAAATAATTAAGATGTTTAGACAAATGAGTTTTTTAATGACATAATATGCTTACATAATTATACTAAGATGACATAATAATAGATCATAGGATGTTAAATACGCAGATGGCACAATACTACAAGATCCAGTTTAGTATTAATTGGGTTTACCTCAGAACATTTCTCATAATTAATAAAAATCCATCTTTAGCCGCAGTACAGAAGTTGCGACCATGAATTGCTATCTAGAAATAGAAATGTGAAGAGATTATAAAAAAAATATTTTAAATAAGAAAAACTATTTAGTTTTTTTTTTAGTGTTTAAGTATGGTTTTAAGTTTTAATTATTATTTTTTTTTTTTTTTAAATTCTATAAAAGAACTAGAAGGCAAATTTCAAAATGTGTTTTTGTCAAGAGAGACAACTTAAAATAAAGTTTTAATTTCTACAGTTAAGCTTCAATCTGAAGGGGCACAATTCTTCAAAGAGATGTTTATCTACTACCAGAATACTAGCCAGCATTTCTTACATGAGAATGATAATTAATCATTGTATTTATAGTACATCGTAGTATAACTCACACAAATAAATGATAATTGCAATTTTTTTAAAATATGGTTAAAAAAATACAATAATAAAGGAAAAAAACTAACCAAAATATAAGCATTTTTGTTGATGTATCTCAGAAACTTTTCCAAACACCAAAAGCAACATCGCAAACAACTAAATGAAATGAAATGGTGTAAACATTGGTGACAAACTGTTGTGAACACAAAAAGGTCCAAAAATAGAACTACGTAAAATTTGTAAACATCAATTTTAATAGAAAGTAAACAAATTGAAATGTAATAAAGCAGGTTCCACAACTCACGTTAGAATGAACTTTGCAACTTTGTTTTCCGAGCCTTTCAGCTTCCTATTGATATACTCCAGGAAAGCTCGGATCATCTGAATGATGGCAATGATCAGAGAACCAAAAGCAAGGGATCCCATGTGGTACCTATGTACAAGAATTGATTGAATGAGGGTTGAAACAAGATTAGTCTAGACGATAAACAAATACACTAGACAAACTTTCTAGAATACTTGTGGGTTCTGCAAGTTTGTAAGTGGTACAACTAGAAGCACATTCTACTAAATGCTTCCCCTGACATGTACCTCAAATAACTGGTCTGATAACTCCTAACCTACACATGTGGCTCCAGCAAAAATATTTGACCAAAAAAATTAAGTTTGATTACAACTCAACACATATGGTTGTAATTTTGAACCTTATGGTTGTAATTTTGAACCTAATGGTTGAAATTTTGAACCTTATGGTTGTAATTTTGAACCTCATGGTTGTAATTGTGAACCTTATGGTTGTAATTTTGAACCTATTTACTAAACATGCAGAAAAATATTAAAAGTTTGCTGAAAGTTCAGGATAAATAATTTGGTCTTGACACAAAAATGTTTCCATCTATAATAAGAATACACAGCGAAGTTCTTCATCTCCTAGGATCCAGTTCTTTCTTCTTCATTCTCATGATCAAGTTGGAAGGTCATTGTCCCTAATACTCCACACACTGGCACTGATCGCAACATTATTATTTCTCTTTGAAAATCTATGTCCATAATGAAGCATAATATCTCTGGAGGAATCATAATAGTTTAAGATTCTTAATCAAAAGCCATATTGATCAACATATATAGCCCGTCCTTCATGGTTGAAGATGAGCACATATCTCATTTCCTATGAACACGAAGATGACTGTTAAGTCCATTCCTCGCTTTGAAAGATCGGCCGCATGGGTAGGTTTGGTCAGTTGTAGATAGGCCTGCTTCTTCTCTCAGCTTTTGTTGGTTCGGCGCTCTTTCACCCTGGCCACTCTCCTTGCTTCGTATCTTCCGACTCTGACACTCACAGCTTCACATCATGAGGAGCGATCGTGAATAAGTGTTTCCCAGCTGTTGATGTCAATATGACCTTCACCTATCCCATATTTATGTTCAACTATTGTTCTTCATTCCTCGTCTGTCTTTTGCCTTGGACAGAATCTCTTTCAATGACAGCCCTATCTCTCTTTTTTTTTTATGTTGTCTTCCCATTACTTTCTCTGCCTCATCTTTTTTTCCAGGTACTATTCACAAAAGGAAGATTTTCGCAGACCTCAGGACCTTTTGAAATGGCCATAAAGTTTCAGTTTTTTTACAGTGGTTAGAAGGTCATCATGGGACCAATGGCCATTGTGATCCTGTTTCTAATCTCTTCATTTGTGATGCAGCCTTTGAAGGTGTATAAGCATGTCAATTCTATTGTTAGGACCAGCAGTTAAATCAGACCTGCCAATTATTTTGACCTAATCCTAAGGGACCAAAACAAAACTATAATACAGTCAAAATTGGTTAATGGGACGAAAACAATCATGTGATTCCAAATTTGACTATAATAGTAATTGTAATAATGTTTTAACTTGAAACATAAACAACTGTGTGAGCATTGCCTAGGTATTTCTATATCCAGTACATTTGCTCAACTCACCTTAAACTTCTATAGAATGAAGACCACAAAGGAAATGTCGGGATATCTTTATTTTTATCCCAAGCCCAATAGTAAGAAGCAAAAGCTCCAGCCAAGGTCATTTGCTCAAGGGCAACGATGAAATTCATCAGCCAGAAAAACATAAACACCATAAAGATCAACATGGCTGTCTTGTAGCTGGAAATATCAAACACATACAACTCTATCACATCCAAATTTTAACTGAAGATGCTTGTTTCAGATATTAAAGTTGTATACACAAATTAAGTTTTAAATATTATAGTTGTATACACAAATTAAGTTTTAAATATTTTTGTATTATTTGTGTGTTACCTATCTCCACCATATCTAACAAAACTGCAGAAGTCTCCAAGAGTTGCATTCTCCTGAAACCAAAATAAATTAAAATTTTTCTTCACAAAACAAATAAGATATGTATAAATACTTAATATTATTTGAGCTTTCAAAAACATGAATCGTTACAAATTTGGCGGTACAGCTTTATAAAAGGAATGCTTCTGAAAAACTAAAAACCATAATGTAACCTATAAAACATACTGATGGATCACAAGGGAGACGAGCCAATAAAGCATTTACATCATTGGTGGCATTGTAATATTCTGGTTCTCCCATTGATGAGATGTAACTGAAGATGGAGTTAAAGTTAGTAGCAGACATTTGAATTCTAGTTCTATTTAGAAAGGAAAGACATTTTTTTTTTATAAAGTCACTAATAAGTCTGAAGTTAATACAATACACATAAAGGATACACCATGCTACTGATCCAGTAAGCCAAGACTAGAATTTGTAAAACAAATGGGACCAGTGGCCACAACAACACACACCACATGTGACTGATGGCTCTGAAAAACAAATAGTCATTAAATCAATGTTGATGTCAACAAAAAAAAAGTTGATACATTTTGTCTACCTGAAGTCCTGTACACTAAAACTAATGAACTGAAAAGAAGCACCACATATGATATGTGATTTCTTTATTTTTGTATGTAGTTGATAGTGCTCAGGTTCAGTGATCAGATTAGTATTACCTTCCTATGTCACTGGCTAAGTGATCAGATTAGTATTACCTTCCTATGTCACTGGCTAAGTGATCAGATTAGTACTACCTTCCAATGATCACTGGCTCAGTGATCAGATATGTATTACCTTCCTTTGTCACTAAGTTCCCTTTAAGACTTAGAACTTCAAGGAAAAGATAATAATTTAAATAAGTTTGATTGTTTTTTAGGTGCCAAATTAGCAAGTGGGTCATGGTGCCCAAAACAGTGACCAATAACATTAGCTTCGCCTACAACTATTAGATACTTACCGGAAGTGAGTGGACTTTAGACAAGTCAATATATTTTTTTTTTAATTCCTAACACTGATATCTGAGTTGGAGATTCTAGTAACTCCACCACCAGAAACCCAGAAATATAAGCTTAGTAAAAATAGTATAGTTGCAGTTAAAACTCCCACAACTGTATGCTTCCTAAATTATGTAATGCCTGAGCTGCACAAACTCTAAAGATAACTTTTCTTACACTATTATAATTACTAGAGATTACAGACAAGTTCAACTTCCTAGCTTATATAACAAGCCTGTAAATAATGAAAAGATAACACAAACTCACATGCTGGCTTCCGAGATCAGTTTGGTGGCCAGCATGATACGTGAACACAAGAAGATGGTAATAAGCAGAAAGATTGCCAGGATTGTGGCTCCAGTACAACCTAGGACAGCAAAGGGAAACAAGTTGATTAGTTGGGTTGGAAATACATGGGAACATAGGAATAAATAAGGACAAATACAAAATGTAAACACATGGAGAAATAAATTATTTTTTTTTTACATTTTATATTCAAATAGAGCTCATCAGTTTTATCATAGAATCTGATTGTAGAAATGAAACATACCCTCTTTTCAATTAGAATGGAAGGATGTAGAATTTAGTTCGGGCAATACATATATTAAGTGACCTATATCAATCATTTTTATACGTTCTATACATTAGAACTGTATATATTGTGATAAAAACAAATTTCTATTTATTACAATTTTTAGTTAACTAGGGCATTAATATAAAGATAAACTAATTCAGCACCTTTGCATTTCAGAAATGTTGGTAACTTAGCAAATAATAAGATTCTCACTTTATTGAATTCTAAAATGGGTCAAAAATATACAAAACTTTGATTTAATATCAAATAATGGAACAAATATTTAAAATGAATGTTAAGATGATAATATCAATAGGAACATTTTTTTAAAATGTAGACATGCTGGCAAAAGGAGAAACTAATGAGAAATTAAGTGACCTACCAAATGCCAGCCAGGTCCTGGACTGTGACAAGAAATACTGAAAGTCAAATTTAAACTCTTCTGGGAGGCCGTATTCAGAGGTGACGTTCATGGACTTGAGTTCATAGTACTTGGAGTAACTATAATAAGTACCTACAATCATAGAGTGAGGGGCAAGTTAAACAAGATTTATTGTAGTCATTTAAATATTCATTTCATATTTTATTGCTGTACTAGTGACTAATGTTAGTCATTTAAATATTAATTTTATTGCTGTACTAGTGACTAATGTTAGTCATTTAAATATTAATTTTATTGATGTACTAGTGACTAATGTTAGTCATTTAAATATTAATTTTATTGCTGTACTAGTGACTAATGTTAGTCATTTAAATATTAATTTTATTGCTGTACTAGTGACTAATGTTAGTCATTTAAATATTAATTTTATTGCTGTACTAGTGACTAATGTTAGTCATTTAAATATTAATTTTATTGCTGTACTAGTGACTAATGTTAGTCATTTAAATATTAATTTTATTGCTGTACTAGTGACTAATGTTAGTCATTTAAATATTAATTTTATTGCTGTACTAGTGACTAATGTTAGTCATTTAAATATTAATTTTATTGCTGTACTAGTGACTAATGTTAGTCATTTAAATATTAATTTTATTGCTGTACTAGTGACTAATGTTAGTCATTTAAATATTAATTTTATTGCTGTACTAGTGACTAATGTTAGTCATTTAAATATTAATTTTATTGCTGTACTAGTGACTTACCAAAACCAAAGAGACCAATGAAGAGAAATATTGTCAACCAGACCATGACAGTAGTGATCCACCTGAGTAAGACAATCCATACCATGGCCAGGACCATAGCAAGCAACAGGCAGCTGGGTTGAAACAAAATCATCATTTTACTTTTGTTTCATATCAAACCAAAGATATGAAAATTACTAACATAAAAATCTGGCTATATATTTTCAAAATTAACTGTAAGTTTATTATTAAAATGGTCATTGTGCTGGCCACTTGGCACCCTCATTAACCGTTGGCCTCAGAAACAGATGAGCTTTACGTAACGTCTAAAAGGGGAACTTTGCTTGCATTATTGCACTCATATTTATCACCATTACATATCTACCAATTTGAAGCATGTGAACAAAACTAGCTGACTTTGACTTAATTAGTATTTTATACTGAGAAAAGGCCCAATGACAAAAATCTACAAGACCAGGATTATTTTTGTTACTGTGTTATTTAGCCCTCTGAAAAATGTAACTTGCACATTTTAATAAAAACATTCACATTATGTGTCCAGATATTTTCAATACCTTAAAAAAGTCATAAACATCTGACACATTAACAACAGAATAAACTGATGAGGAAATAAATGAACTTTGTTTTTGTTAGAATTATTTTTAAAATATGAGTAAAGACTTACAAAGCTATGAGATGTGCAGAGTTGACAACATAAGTTAAGACTTACAAAGCTATGAGATGTGCAGAGTTGACAACATAAGTAAAGACTTACAAAGCTATGAGATGTGCAGAGTTGACAACATAAGTAAAGACTTACAAAACTATGAGATGTGCAGAGTTGACAACATCTTTAAACAAAAGTTCCATTGTTCCCTTCAGTTTATAAAACTGGGCTATGTTACTGAGGAGAATAGAAGAGGCATGTTTAGATATTATATTTCTATAGTAACTAAACTTTGTATTCTAAACTTTATATGTATTACATAATAGTATATCAAGTTGAATTAATGTACTAAAAGATGAGTTTTGTCACTGACATCTGAATTAAGTCACTCAACACACAAGACATACATTGTAAATCATAGAATATCATAAAATAACGCAGAATCTTTCATTTTGAACACTAGGAAACCAAGTACACTATTTGATGACTGTCATAATATAGATATGATAAGTCTAGGACACTTTCCATCATTTTCACTGACCACCATTTTGTGTCTGTTTGGTAGTGATAGGAACTAAACTGAATATAAAAAGTTAAACTAAAACTTTCAACCAAAGTAAGGTAGTTAAACTAAAAGTTTACAATGAATTTCAAAATGTAGTAAACTAAAAAAGATTATTTAAACCATACAAACTTTTTCATAACTTTTTTTTTTGGCAGGGGGAGGGGGGGATATCTAGACTAGCTATAATCATCCGACTCTATGCCTAACTAATTCTTTAAACATTGTAGAATATAATAAAATCAGTAATAAGGAAGATGTTTCATACATAAACGTTAATGCACAATAAAATTTGAAAAAAAAAAAAAGATGTCTAAATGTATGTGTGCTTGTATTTTTGCCTTGAATTAAAACCTTTACCTGGTACTTTTTTTAAAAAAATTATATTAACTTATTATATAATGGAAAATCTTACTAATATCGGTAAAGTTTAAAATCTCATTAAATAACAGATTTAGAATTTCACATTTCTAGTAACCAAAGGAATAGAAACAAAATTGTTGGAGTTTTATGAAACATTTGACCTGTGTAAATATTTTAGTGTAAAGTAAATGCTTGACTAACCAAATGCCAATGTGTTATTTTCTTGTCTGACCACTCACTAACACTATCGATTAACTGTTACAGTTACAGTACACTAAGCCTACAGGTTGTTAAAATCAGTCGGACACAGTCTATTTACTTTTTGGTCAGAGAGGGTGTGGATTAAGATTTTTTTTCTAGAGTTGGTTATCCTAATGCTTTCATATCTATAGGCCTAACTGTCAATTTAGACCTAGATCTCAAAAATAAGTCCTAAGGCTAGAATCTATTATATGTTTCAGCTTTATCTAAGGTTTAAGCTATAAAAAAGGGTGTACTTGTTCCTGCAGTTAATAAATTATTGTTTGCAGCAATTGAATTGATTAAAACTACTAAATATTGACCTAACTCGCTTATCAGATTCCCACTATAACACTGCTACTTTCAAGTGCAAATATTGACTCCCATAACTTCTACTTTACCCTCTTCAAATGCAGACTGACCAAATAGTTGTTAACTGCATCCTTTTTTCATAATCAAAGTTGTTGACCAGAAAACATGGATGTGCGTTTTAAACGCTACCACATGTTGAAAAGTTTTACAAATTTTAATTAAACTTTTTAGTTTGTAACTAAACAAAAATAATTAAACTACGATTTTAAGTAAACTATATTTTCCTAGCTAAACTTTGGCCTTAATTAATCTTTTTTAGTTAAGCTAAAAGTTTCTAACTTTTTAGTTAACTTTTGCCCATCACTACTGTTTGGGATTTGTCAATGCCAAGAATCTGCTTTAGCTTTATGTCTCAACTGTGTCAATAGTTGTTTTTGGCACAATAAATGTGCCTGCTCTTTGCATGGACCATTGTACAATAAGTCAGTGAGGCATCAGTTGAAAATCGTAAAAAAAATAAAAAATTGGGTGAAATAAACAGAACCAAAAACCTTTTAGAAATATATTCTTTAATGTTTTCAGCAGCGTCTAGCAGTAAACAAAGATATTCTTTAATGTTTTCAGCAGCGTCTAGCAGTAAACAAAGATATTCTTTAATGTTTTCAGCAGCATCTAGCAGTAAACAAAGATATTCTTTAAGGTTTTCAGCAGCGTCTAGCAGTAAACAAAGATAATGTTCTAACCCTGCCATGTACACAGTAATCCAAGTAGTGCAGCAGGAGCGCACTGTTAGAGACTAGAATGAGATGGATGTTGACATTGAAGAAGATAACGACTTCCACCCAAGTCTAGAGCTGCCATTGTTATTATGTTTTTGTGATGCCCCGTTAATATCATTAAGCTGCCTCCCTTAAGTTATTACAATATCTAAATCAACTGGCAGACAATGTTAACATTAATAAAACAATTGTCACATACATTTACATCCAGACGTAACAAAACTTACATGGTTCCATTCTGAATCAACCCACCAGTGACCAACTCTCCATTGGCTCTTTTGATATCATTTCCGAAGTTATCCTTCAGGGCATCAACCTTGTTTAGAGCTTTTGCAAATATACTTGGCATGCATCTTCCAATAACTAGACAATAGAAAAACATGAATGAATTTTATACTAAATTTTCACAATAAAAACAATGTCAAAAAAAATAAACTTAACCTAAATAAAACAGAAAAACATTTTCTTTAAGATAGCACACCATACTGTTATTGCTTGGACAATCTAAACATGACCATTGACAGGTATAACTATTTATCCAACAATCAAACTTACTTGGTTTAGACTCCAGGTAGTAAGCAGCGCACAGCTGGTCTTTGACAAGTTTATCTACAGGAACCTAACAATAACAGCAATAGTTTGAGCATTATGTCTAGTTGGGTAAATTATAGATATGTAACAAAAACATTGACAAAATCAACAGTTCTTCCCTGATTTACAATCTTTCAGGTTTTTATATTTTCTGAAACATAGTGAAGTTGGTAATTTATGTAAGATCTAACATTAAATTATTATAATAGTTATGTATGGTTTATGATCATATAATTTCTAGTTGACTTAATAAAAGTGTAATAACAAATTTCCTTGTCAAATTGTGTGGCCTCTATGGTCATGTGACAAGAGAGAAATGCTGTGTTCAGTATCTAGAACATGGTTCTGTTGAGTATTTGGAGGACAATGATTGATGTAGCCAAGAGTATGGAGAATGGATGTGGTCAGTATCTGACAAATTGCAATGGTGTATATTATTTCATAGTAAATTTCCCTTTTTAGACTATGCAGATGATGTAAAGATGTGGCTGAGGGTGTCAGGATTTTGTGATTTTACCTTCTCAAAAGAGATGCAAGACACTGATAGCAAAGACAAGCAGACACAAACACTCTTTTGTTCCCCTGGCAATCAAAATCATTAAATAGAAAAAATCTGATATAAACTTTTCACATGTAAATTATGAGTGAGTCTGGTGTGAATGTACATTTTGTTTTATTATAGTTACAATGTTTTGTTTGGTGTAATTCACAAATTGTAAGACAAACTTCTTTACTGACAATAAAGATTATTATTATTATTATCATTATTATTATTATTAACGACCAACCACCTTTATTTTTCCCCAACTAATGTCAGGAACCCATTAGAAATGGCTGGACTCAGAGGCCCCATAAAGATTCCGAAATTAAAATTCCCTGTCTTCACAGGATTTGAACCTGGAACCCTCCAGTTTGAATACCAAGTGCTTTACCACTCACCAACATGCTCCCCCATATTATTTCATAGTTCAATAAAAAAATGTCAGCAGAGATTGTCTAGCCCCAGAACAACAGATCTTGTTAAGACACCAGGCCATCACAGTTTACTTTGGTAAAAATGACTGTTTTTTTTTTAAATGGATAACAAACTGAAAGAATGGAATCAGACTTACATCCTTATATGGTGCCTTGTTTGGGTCAATGTCAGTCTTACATATCAACTCAGATCTGTTGATATTCTGTACACTATGTACATAGACAAAGTTGGAAGAAGGACATTCTTTAACACAGACCTGAGAAGAAACAAAGCAAATCAATGTCTTTCTATAGAGCAATAAGTGATGCACACATTGTGCATGAGTAGAGGATGTGTAATAAAAGAGATGAGAAACTTATGAAAGAACTCAAGCAGTTATGAGGACTCTGTAAAACCATAACTACTTGTAAAGAGAATCATATTCAAAAGTTAACTAACTTGCTATACATGTGACATTTAGTTTGAATTTATTCTTGAGCCAAGCTTTAACAAAAAAAATGTATCAAAAAGTTGAAATAAATATTTTAACTGTTTTTAAAACCTAAAAATGTGCTCAACATTTTTATAACGGAGACCAAATATAAAATACAATGAATAACATTTTAATAAAAATCTAAACATGATTCTGTAGGAGTATTCAATGTGTTTCTTAGATAACATTGAAAGTTTGTACTAGTATAAGTTAATTCAAAGTGTTTTTACATACTTAAAGAAGTTTACATAATAATCACAGAGGTTGTAGCAAATATTTACTTTGGCACTTGTTCACTTTAAAAATTTAATTCAAGAGACAAGAAACAATAGTACAGGCATAAGGGTTGGTAGTTATTCATTCCATCCTAATATTTCAAAGTACACTCAGAATTTTTAAAAAAGATCTGCATCATTTTATATACATAAATTCTTGAATGTCACTTCAATACATAACTGACCCTCATAAGACAAAAATGAAATCAATAACTGACCCCCATACAGTAAGACAGAATGTACTAAGTGGTTCTTCTTTTAATACTAGTAAGATTTGCACTTGTGAAGCATCACTAGAGAATGATGACCATGTCCTCCAAAGCTGCAAACTCCCCCCCCCCCCCCCCAAACAAAACTATATGGAGAGCTGCCAGTTCATTGCAGATAAGGGACTCTCATCTGAACTCTCCAACATGTAAATGAAAACAAAGGAGAAGAAAATAACATAACCACCACCCCTCCCCCATTGGCTTCTAGCTTAAAAAATACACAATCCTTTTTTGTCAAGTTCTAACTTAAACTACTCAAAGTAATTGAAAAGCATAGCCCATGAGAGTGTGATTAAGTCTATTTCACCAAACCAACTAAAGGCTGGTTAGTGTATACTATCCTACTATTAAAATATGAATAAATAATTTGGTACAATTCATTTTCGATTACAAGCCAATCATTCCTTTTGTTCCCTTTCATTTTCAACCACTATGAACATTACAGTATGCAGATATTTTTAAGATGAAGAATGGTATTACCTGTGGTGTTGGGCATCCTGTTACCACTGCTGGCCCCAACTTGGCACAGGTGACCAGATCAAAGAAAAACAGGTAAGGTTTGTCACTACAACAAAACAAAACAAATTCATTGCATGTAAGTGTAACACTAGAACCAGTTCAACTGGTGTATTTTTTCTTAGAAAATAATTCCACTGTTATGTGGGGAGAATATTACTTTAGAACTCTGAAGCATATAAAAGTAAGGTGACTACAGCATGGTAGACCCTCAGCTTTGTTACATATGTTGATTCCCTGGGTAAGCTACCCTGCTTCTTAGTGGGGCCAGGGTGGAAATGGTTGCAAGAGGAAACCATCAGGCCAAAACGGTAGCAAAACAAGACTCACATAGGGGTGCCTAAGAAGATGCAAGAGTAGCCCCAGTGCGAGAGTCAGTGATGCAAAGAGAACCCTACAAACTTGTCAAATTTCCACGCCATTCCTCACGATACTAAGACTTTTGCATAACAGTCTCAATGTTCTTCACTCTAAATTTAAGAAAAACTGTCCCAGGATAATATTCAAATATTAACTTAACCAGGATGTTGTTTAAGATCTTATTGTATACAATTATATAGTGAAAGCTGAAATCTTATGCTTCCTAGAATCCACTTTCAATGAATGAGAGATAGTAATCTTCACAGCACTTAAAACAAAAACATATCTCTTAGTGTTGGTGTGTGCATTACATTGCTCAAGAATGGGCATGGGGCTTCAACTTTAAACACAACTCAATAGCCTCATTCCCCAGCAGCACTCTCAAATACAATGAAGTCAAATGCACAATAAGGATTTGGTTATTTAGAGCATACTGTTGAATGATAAAGGTACTATGACTGTATGGAGCACTGTAAACTCCAGAAATCTGGCCACAAGACTAACAAGAAAAATATTTTCAATTTTTATATTCCACCTTTAGACATTATTTTTCTCTTTATATCAAATGAATGTTAGACTTTTAGAAAGAAAAAAAAAGGAACATTTTTATCCCATCCTGTTTCCCCCTTCCCTAAGAAAAAATCCTGGTCAGCGTATGTATAAATCTATTAGAGTTTATGATATTCCAATCCTAGGCCTATAGTTCTAGACTTAGAAGACAGTGCCCAAATAGTTCTCTATTAATTTAAGTAACTATTTAATGAATGCCAAAATAAAAGAAGATATAGTCTGTTCATGATAAAGATTTTCTAGTCAAATTTTAATTTTTTTTTTTATTATACTTTGAAAAATTATAAGTCAAACTAGAGTTTTTCCAGTTTGGCCAAATAGCTAGTTCTTTTCCCAAAGATATTTTTTGAGAAACATGTCCTGTTCCAGGTTTTTTGTTTTTTCCATTGATCTAAATAGAGGAATCGTAAAAATTGCTAATGATATAAACAAAAGAGAACAAAGTAAAAGACATGAAGAAGTCTATATATATAATTCTCTTCTTCGAGTCCAAAGATCAATGAGGCATGCAGTATTTCCCATAGCTACACAGACCCAGCTGTGACTTACATATTTTGCCAAATCTAGCGAAGGCATAACCATTGTTCGCCAATGGATGATTTAGATTTTCTTTTCGCCATCTAAATCTGTCCTGGGGGTGGTGAAACACAATGTTCATTGAACCAAACTAAAGAGCTAAACTCTATTTGGAAGACTTGTAAACAAAGTATCTTCTATGGGAAAAACACTAGTGCAATCAATACTGTCTAATAGTAACAGAAATTAAGTAAGTGCTATTGGTCTCTTTTACTGCAATATCGCCCCCCCTCCCCGTCTATGGCTGGAAATGATCACAAGAAGAAAAGTGGAAGAAACAATAAGGGGGAGGGTAGTAAGGAGAAACTGGTATACCGGAGGGGGGGGGGAGGGTTATTCCTCTTTGCCTTGCCTATGAGCTAAATGTGCCAAAATAGTAATTGCCTCCTTTAAGCAGAGTTATTTACTGTGTCAAGGGGAAGCAATCTGCATAGCTAATGAGAGGTCAGAGAGTAGAAAGATTACCAGTCCATTACTGCATCAGGGTTATTTTTGGTAACATACAGGCTGACAAGCTGACCTCTTTGCTCAAAAAAAATATGAGATCAATTGGACATTCAAAAATAGATCCATATTTTTGTTTCCTATGAAAATTTAGGGAAAGTATGTGAGTTACAGTGACCTAATTTAAAATTTAAAAATTGTAAAATATCACCATGTTAGTATAAAAAATAATACATAATGTCATGTGCAAATAAAAAAAAACTCCAACAATAAAGTTGGTTCCATAATAACAATATAAATGTGTCAAAAAAAAAAAAAAAAAAAAGTACAGATTTTCAATAGGATATTTTTATAATTACATTAAAAAGGAAAAATTAAAGTTACCCTTTCAGACATTGCGATCTATATGGCAGATGATGTTAAGGTCATCTGTTTCTGTGTCCCACGGACAACGACCAACCACCTTTACTTTTCCCAACTAAAGTCAGGAACCCATTAGAGTTGGGTGGATTCAGAGGGTACCGGGACCCCATGGTTCCAAACCCAAGCATTTTACCGCTCACCCACCGTGCCTCTATAAAACATTGGCAACCACAGATTATTATACTTTTTTCTTCTTTATAAAATAAAATCACTTTCAGGTCACAACCATTCAAGATAGTTACAAATATTTTTTTATATTTCTATTGATTGAGATTTCAACTATAAAATCTATTCTACACCTAGATATAGAAAGTTTTAAAACAGTGATCAGTCATTGTATGGTTGCTGCTATATTAATGACGCATGTATGATGGTTTCAGCTATTTTCATTGTATTTTATAATAACCCGCCCAAGCTCTATGTTTGTTGAATGAGCTTGGGTTTTTTTTTTTGGTTATATTGTAGATTAGCAGCTTAAAAATATTTGTAAACTTGATCTAAGTTTTTACTTAGAATTTCATAAGCTTAGAGTTATTGCTGAAGGCCAAAAAAGAAACACATTTTAAATGATATAAACAAAGTAACAATGTCTTACCTGTATTTACCATAGCCACAGATATTTCCATGAGAATCTGTTGGGTAGATTAGTCGAATCGGATCACCTCTTGCATACCCTAATGAGAACAGAAATGAACTGAACAATATAAACAAACAAAAAATTAATCTTAAAAGTAATGTTAAAATTAGTTTTTAAGCTTAAATGATTACATTTTGTCCAGACAGGCATGTACAAGAATTTTATTAACTGCATAGGAGAACAAATATGTCTCCAAAAATGCACCAACCATCTGAGTGTTAGCAAACAGGGTAGATAACTAATATTTGATCATCATTCTATTTAAATAATGATCTCAAAATAAAATGAATAGAACAGCCCTTGGCATGTTAGCCAAGTAGATCTAGACTTGGAAACTTAAATAAAATCCTAAACTATTGTATGAATTTAGCAGACGCAAACATAGCAAGGACTACATTCATAAGATGTTCTTATAAATAAGACTTAATCAAAACACAGAGAACAGGAGACAAACATGACCAGGTACCAACCTACTATGGACACAACGGCCATTCCCATCAAGAAGATAATGAAGATGATACAACAGATAATGTCTGTACATGATCTGAAGAAATACACACAAACAAATGTTCAAATTGTAATAACATGGATGCAAGCAACGGAGCCATGTTTTGCTAGCAAGAGGGGGTCGTCAACCCCAAAAAACTGCAAGCATGATGCCTCTTGTATCTTCAAAACATAAATAAAACATTTACTGCTATATTTATATAATTATATATAGGAAGCAGGTTTCTGTGCTGTCTTTAGGCCCTCAGCAAATAAAACTCAGCTTGAGTGGAGAAACAAACTCAAGCCCCCTTGATGGGGCCAGTTTATGTCACTCAGCCACATGTGTCTATCTTGTATACTCACACCAGTTAAAGGGAGACAATAACATTTGATGTGCAACTAAATCATCAGTGTCAGACATTAATTTCCCATACTTTTCATGTAACATCTTTTGAAAGTGTGTCTTTGGTTTCATTAACACAGATGCTCAGCTCAAAGTTCTAAATTCATATCACAGACTGACTTATTTGGGATAATGACTTGAGATTTCAGGACCATCATATAGTATAGTACATGCTATATGTGGCCACAATTGAAGCTTCCTTTTTTTTCATAACAGAAAGTTCAGTAAAGGGAAATAAATCAGTAGTCACCTAAGTCATTGTCTAGATCATCCCTGAATTCAGGTTACTTTAAAATCTTCTGGCACCAGAGAAGTGGACCAGACCAAATATCTTCTAATTCCAATCTAGTTATGAACTTATTTATGCCAGGGAGAACTAGAGAAGATGTGTGGCTGAGAGGCCAAAACCACTTGGCTACAGCTTCAGCACCTAACAAGTGGGCTCAAGTTCCAATCCTGACTTTAACAGAGTTGTGTTTGCTGACCGCCTAAAGGCAGCACGGAAACCTTCCCCCAGATACCCCACTGGTCCACAAAAGAGATTGGACCATAGCCTACTGAGAATTCTATAAGCATAAAAGAAGCTATAAAAGCAATTTAAAAATAATCTTACATGTCAGTGAATTCACCAATGCAGGGTCGTAGCTAAGGATTTTCCATCGTTTGAGGGCCCGGGGGCCTCTGCATGTTTAGGGGGCCCTGCATTTTGTGTAATATTTAATTTTTAATGTGTCATTTGGGTAAGTGGGGGCCTGAGGGGATTTTCCAATTCTCCCCCCTCTTCTCCCCACCCTAGCTACACTACTGGCAATGTTGTGAGAAATGATTCAACTTACCTGTTATTTATTGGCCCTTTAAAACTTGGATCGTATTTGATAGGCTCACCTGTGATAGGAAGAAACAAATAATAATATTTAATCATGTTACCAATATTGTCCTAAATACTAACTGCAATGAAACCAAGTGACCGTAATTATGTATCTGAAAGGTCTATACTATTCATGACTGCCGTCATGCTTGACCAGGAGAGAAATATTAAGCTGACTTAGTAGTTTCAAATAACCTGAGTGCCTCAAACATCAAAACACAAAAACTAATTTCATAAGTTACACCAAAACCATAAGTGTAAAAAAAAAAAGTTAATATTTTAATAATTTGTTTATCAATATGTAGCCCTACAACCTAAGTTGTTTATCAATAGGTAGCCCTACAACCTAAGTTGTTTATCAATAGGTAGCCCTACAACCTAAGTTGTTTATCAATAGGTAGCCCTACAACCTAAGTTGTTTATCAATATGTAGCCCTACAACTTATGTTGTTTATCAATATGTAGAACTATAGCTTATGTTGTTTATCAATATGTAGCCCTATAACTTATGTTGTTTATCAATATGTAGTCCTATAATTTATGTTGTTTATCAATATGTAGCCCTACAACCTAAGTTGTTTATCAATATGTAGCCCTATAAATTATGTTGTTTATCAATATGTAGCCCTACAACCTAAGTTGTTTATCAATATGTAGCCCTACTACCAAAGTAAACATGAGATGATCTGACAGAAGTATTAGATTGATGATGTTTACAAGACAGTGCAGAGAAGATCTGGGCCTACAAGAATAGGATTTTGAAATCATTTTTACTCTAAAACATTGAATTTACAAAGTGCGTACAGCATCAGTAAAAGTAAACATTTTATTTACTTCTGATAACAATAGAGACAAGAGACAACCAAATGTCTGGACAGATGAAGATGTCAGAAGCTCCACACAGAGGAGATCAGATGATGGACGTGACTGTCAATTATTAATGTGACATGATATTCTACTTCTGAGTAATGTGTAGACACAACTGCAGTAGGACTGCCCCCCCCCCCCCCCAATACTGTCTGCACTACAGTTTGACCTAAATTGGACACTCAATGTGTGCTGTACACTATAAGCTCAGAACTGTTCGCTTGCTAGCACAAGGAATGACTGACGAGGGAGTACGGGGTCGAGACTTTGGCCATCAAGGGATCAATCTAGTTCTGTAATCAGGTTTTTCAATAAATGCTGACATTGGACTCTCTGTAGCTTCCTTCATGTCATACAATACAAAACAAATAATAAAAATAAGCAATAATTATGGCATTCATTACGCTTTTGTTGCCCCAGCAAATTATGATGTCACGTGACCAATGTAAAGAGTTCAATATAGAGAGAGGTAGGCAATTAAATTGAAACGTTAAAGAACTAATTATCTTTTCCCTTTAGTAAACATTAGCCACCACCCCCACACCCCCCAACAAGAATAGGAAAATATAATTAGTAATACATAGGAGATAATGCAACAAATTATATAAAGAGAGCATAAAAACAAAGATTGGCAAGATCGTATTTAACAGTTTAGTATTAAGTTGTAACTACTAAAACAAAATATAAACAATTTCCGGGAAATGAGATAGTGTGAATAGGCTACGCAGCGTAGCGCATTCCCCCCCCCCCCCTTACCCGATGTTTATACTCACTGTCCATTGTTAACTGTCCTGGCAATGGCCTGCTACAAGAGAGAGTACATCCGATTCAGAATTTGAGTAACCTAAAGACTGCATAGACGGCCTCAAAGAGGTCTAGATACCAAGTCAAACTACGGTGAACTAGTACTATGTCGGCCCCTACAGACTAGGTTACGACGGCACACGTTAAACCAAAGGTCTAACACACAGCTAGATCTAGTCACCAAAGCTTGCAAAGTTCTATGTTTAGAAATGAGTAGATCTACATCTAGAACACCCTACACCACAATCTGACCCACGTACGCATCTAGAACCGGAACGTTTGTCCAGCACTCTGTGCCAGTGGTATGGACAATTAGGGTGACGTCAGCCTACCCTCTCAGCAATGTGTATCTAATGCCAAAGTATGGGGAAAGTAGGAGGAGGGGGGGGAACAAAAGACACTGTAAGTGATAGATTGAAGAGAAGAAAGACGAGCAGTTATCTTCCAAACACTGTAAACAGAACTAGTTAGTATACTTTAATACGAAATAGAGATAGAACGTAGCCAGCCTAAACATTTGTATACAAACTAGAAACAACAAATTAGCGGTCATAAATAGCTACACAGACTTGTCAATCAACACAGCAGCCCAGTGAAAATCGAGCAAGACCCCGAACACAGACGTACCACGGGAGTTTCATAACCTGCTGGTTAAGGACAGTGGGGAGACGGATTATGCGTGGACCTGTCCTGGTGATTGATAGGGCATGTCAAACACGCACACACCCACTAGCCCTCACACTAAGACAAACTTGTTTGCCGGTACAGTATAACGTAAGAAGACTTCGTTCAATGGGAGTCAAAGAGACATAACTGGGGGGAGGTGGAAACACCTTTCAGTTGTATGCAAAACCAATTAGTTTGGAAAAAGAACAAACAAAATAAAACAAAAATACTTTTAAAAAAAAAAAAAAAAAAAAAAGAAGCTTTATGTTAATGAGCATCCATGAGTTTGGGGATCAGTCATGTCATTAAATGTGTACTAGATCTACACTAACAAGAATACATCTGTGCCATTAGAACTATTTGTACCAATTGTTTTTGTTTAGCGCAATTTCAGGCTTTTAGCTTTCTCGCTACACTACAATCCTATCACTTGTCTGGACCACTTGGAAAGGAGTGCGGGTGAAAGAAAGGGTATCTGGCTATTCGTTTTTTAAATGTATTTTGTTTTCTTCAAAAGTGAACGATCTGAATTCAAACTCGTGGGCTAATGCCTTGTCGGGCTTCTCAAACCAACATGGTAACCGCTCTGCTAGCGAAGAGCGTACGAACATGGAAGATTGTTTCTATTTCATGTTTGTGTTCATTATGCCTCAGACTAAGACCTATAAAAGGGGACTAATTCAGCTTATACCACCACTTCAGCCAAGCACTATTTCTTTCCCTTGTTCGAGATACCAAACAAAATAATTAATTACTAATAGATTAATAGATATTGATTCTTGTGTTGTCAGGTAAAAGAAATAATTGTGCACAATTTCAGCTTAATCCGAGATTAGGTGTGGGAGAAATAACGTGTACAAACTTTTTACCAGACAGACAAAAGACAGAATGAATTGATACAAGCTTTGTTAACAAAACAGAATGGGACGGGTGATCCTATGGCTTAGGGCACCAATAGATGAAGGTCTTTTAGAAAAACTTAAACATCATAGCACAACGGCCAATTTCTTTTTTATCTCATAATTTACAGACGTTATCTCATAAAAGTAGATAATTAATCAGTGACTTAAACTCTGCCAAGTCGTTGGTGTTCTGGCTAATTCAGGCAACCCATTCCATGCTCTAATAGCACAAGGGTTGATGTGATGTGTAACCCAAACTAATATTCTGTAACATCCCAATTGTAATTTTGTGAATTGTAACACGAGGCCTCAGCTGACACAGTTGTCTGTCACTTTATTTGCGTGTCGTCGTTCAGCTCCTAAAGAAAGCTCAGCCAGTCGTTCTCCTCGCCTTGTGTCACGTGTCCATTCCTTTAGTTTCTTTCCTAGCAACTAAACTATACTCTAGTAAATGTGATCTGTCAACTCGCAGTTGAGTCGTTCTCTACAGGGCAGATGATGTAAAGGTCATCTGCTTTAATGGCTCACGGTTAACGAGGGTGTCATGTGGCCAGCACAACCGCCTTTTTTTTTTTTGGCCCAACTTATATCAGGTACTTATTAAAGCTGGGTTGACTCAGAGGCACCAGAAATTTAAAATATCCCGCCTTTACTATGATTCGAACCCGGACCGCGATTCAGAAGCCAAGCGTTTTACCGCTCAGCCACCGCGCCGTCCCCTCCCCCAAAGAAAAAATACATAAATTAAGTTGAATTCAAGTAACAGAGAGATTCTCTTTCCCAACTTGGCTTAAAGAAATACATAGACTAGTCTAAGGCCTGGACAGTTCTCAACACTTTTAAGTTGAATGAGAAAAGAAAAAAGAAGCGATGATTATCAAGGAATGAACGGACCAGGCTCTAGTATCGACAATAGACATGAATGGAGGGGTACGGTCGTTCCGTTCCATATTTGCATTACGTAAGTTTTTAATATCAAATAATACGCTCGTTCATTGGTGCAGAACAAGAGCCTCGTGTGGTTTGAAGTCCGCACATAATGATACAAGCTACCGTCTAAGGCACAGAAAACATAAAGTTGGAACATCAGAGTGGCTGAATGTGTAGGTCACATGTTGGTCGATGTAACCAAGTAAAATCCGGCAAATTATTTTACCGTAACTCTTCGTAAACATAGACATGGCCTTATTGTATTCCATGATTCTATCTACAAATTTCCTTTGATGTGCGCCTTATAAACTATTAATTTCCCCAAAGTTTATAAAAGAATACAAAATACCGTTAGGAGAAATTAAAATATCTTAACAGATTTTCGTCGAGGGTGTGAAGAGAGAGAACTCGTGTTTGTCACGTTTGGTACATTGCTGTCTCTGACGAGCACACGATTTCAACAATCAGGGGAGACTACTAGGAATTATGTCTTCGTTAGTGACGGAATGAAAACTTGCTCAGAATTAATCAGAATGAAGAAGTCGAGAGTTTATAGTTTCAACTTAGTCATGTGATTCCTGATGTGCATCAAACATTGACATGTCACGTGAGGCATAGACACCAATCAATCACATTCGTCTAAAAAAAAAAACAACACAACAACTCAGGATTCTATGGGAAAAATACTTAAGTCTAATAATAAACAAGAAAAAAAATAATAAAATACTTCCTTTCCAAAAGAAAATCTAGCAATGCTACAGAACTGTCATGTAATATTATTATAATGTACTAACGTGGTAATGATAAAATAAATTATACATATATATGAAAAATAAATATGGTATAACATGCACTGCTTGAATTTATAAAATATAAAATATACGAAGTCTGTGGACATGATTCAGAATTATTAATGACATGATGAAAGAGATCAAAAAATGTTGCTAACAGTTCTATCAACAAATAAATTATATTGGAAACAAAACAATGCTGGGATTGTTATACATTTCTGTATATTGTTTTTTTTGGTGACCAACAGCTATCAGCTGTAAAAATGCTGCAAATGAACTATCATTTTCAAATTTGTTTTGTCAATAGCATTGACTTACAACATTTTTTTTCTTATTGTGTCTTGTTCTGTTAATTGTATTGATATTTTAAATTGATTCATTGTCAAGTTACTAGACTAATTGTATAAGATTATATCATACTGAAAATACCGAATTTCAAATGGCAAGAAAAAATACCAGATACTGAAATCCGTCGAAGCATACCCAACACTAAACACAGTTCATCATGGCGTTGAATAAATACTGGCCTGATATTGTGTCTTAGAGTGAGTGTATCGAAGTATAGCCATTAAGAATAATCTTCATTTACTTGAAACTTTTTATGAGACAGTTTCAATACTTAATAGAGATATTTAGAATTATTTTAAATATATTTGTATATTTATATGTATATACCATGGGGACACCTTATTTCTGTAGGTGTCCGATTGACATATAAAACAATCCGGCTGGCCGCATGTGGCCCTCATCCGTAATTTGCCCACCCCTGCTCTAATCCACCAAATAATAATTGCAAAAAGTATGAAATTAACAATATTTCATATTTTTATTTACATGACAAAAAATATTAACATTAATAAAAAAGAATAGAAAAGAATGTCAATAAAAATTTAAAAAATTAACCTCTATAGATATAGAGCTACGGTAACAATTTTTTATTGCGTGTTAAATGAAATCAATAGATAGGCTATTGATAGTAAGTACAGAAGATGATTCCTCAATTTACATGCTGAACACCATTTGTAATTTATTTGCCAGTGTTGTGTGTTTCTTGCAGTCAGTGTTTATTAGAATAAATAAAATGTTATATCTGAGTTTGAAAAGACACGCTTATATTTAAGAAAGAACAGCTGACAAATAAAGTGAAAGATGGCCTTCAGGATATAAGTTATCAGTGGCAAGATCATAAGATTTCCACTACTCCCAACACACCTTGGACTTCGCTAAATTATGAGCGCAGTGCAGCATAATCATAATTTTTCAAATTGTACTTTTATCTCTCAAAAGATTTTCCCTACTTCCACCACAAGTTGGCCTTTGAACATTACATGACACAATATGCGCAGGATAGTATTGACACCCCTACGACAAACAGAAATAATATAACTAAATACAAACCCTGCATTAGAATATATCTATTTATTAAAATATATTCTTTCATTTCTCAATGAGTAGTAGGGGAAACACTCTAATAACATGTCCAAAATATCCAAAAGTATTCTAAATAAACATATTTATATATTAGATGAACTGGGGGCTTATAGGCAAAGTCTTAACAGCACAATTACACAATGACTAAGAAAAAAAAAATTTAATTGGGGCTGAAATGGCAGGCAATGAAACGACCGGTCATCTCTCTCTCTCTCTATATATATATATATATATATATAAAAAAATAAAGATATATATATATATATATATTCTGTGTCAGAGATCTTTTTAAAATGTACGCTTAGGCCTTAGCCAGTGTTAGGGTTGTGAAATATACTTTTAATAGACACTGCCTGGGTTTTTTATCGCTCTAGAATCACAATCTAGACAAGTTATATTCTAAATATTATTTTATTATTAATTATGACTTTACACTTTGACTATTAACACTATTAACTAGTAGAGTCTAGAGTAGAGACTGTCTATAAATAATAGTCTATGTCTATATTATAATTATATATTTTAATTATTTATACTATTATTTATTATTAGTATTAGATTATTAGATCTAAATAGCATATATATCATATACTAAGTCTATACTAGTCTAAAAAGTGACTAGCTGGATCTAGTCTACATCTAGAATCTAGATCTAAATAATATAAATATTCACTAATTTACCATATTCTTTGAGGATGCGACCATCAGTAAAATCTGCATCAGCGCCTTCATCTACTGCCCCTTCCTTGAACTTTTCAGAAACTAATTTTTTGTCCTCCTCTTCATTCATACGGCGTAAATATATATCACCATCTACATTAGAACTACTTATAGTATTAGACATCATTAAAGATCTAGATCTATAATAAATAAGATCTAGACTCTATATAATATTATAATTATATAGACGTCTAGAGTCTAGATATCAAATCTTTCTATAGTATCGAACATAAACAATAGGTTTTACATTTAGGCCTAATTATCTTTTCCTGATCTATTTCGTAAAAAGTAAAATCACTGAGAAGCGGAACAAACAATTATTTTATTTTAAATGCCTAAAACAGACCTATATATCTATATATACACACTTTGAACTATCATAGACAATTTATTTCCCGTTCTACAATGCTAACTTTCTGGACAAGTGTCCCGGGCCCACGACCATTAGGGGGCTACAGCCCGTTGCGTAGCAACAATGGCACAAAGGGGTTTATTGCACTTACGCTCACCACCCTCGGTTTTCCAGCGCCCACGTGAAAACTTAGGGATGACACTAAAGAAAAAAAAATTGCACTTTTGTAAAAAGTAATGCCATATAGAGTATGAAAAGCTCCCTCGAAATATCCAAAACGTGGCACGAAACTTTATATTAGTCTCAAAACATTAACCATGTGTTTGAAGCTAGAGTTAATATTAATTAAATGTAAGGAAATGTTTTCCTTCAGGTTTATTGTCATGCTGGTTAGCCTTCAATGTACGTTTGAGGGGACTATTGTTGCCAGGTCGTCCCCTTGTTTTCCATGTATGTTCATACGCCATTGCTAGTATTAATAGGCTGTTATTATAATGAATGGAGTGGGAGGAAGATAGAGTTTGGTTTAGAAACTATGAATGTGTTGTACAGAAAAATAAGGAAAGGGGCGAGTAACAATGTCAATTAGGTTTAGTGAGATAGTCCTGATGGTCAAGAATTAATATTTCGACACATCTACTAATTATTCAATTTTTTTAAAAGCTTAATCTGTTTCTTTTATTTTCTGTATTTAAAACACGTAAATAATTTCCCATTAAATAAACCACAGCGAAATTGTACGAAGTTTGAGATCTTAACAGACTTACAAAATGTTTTATAAATCTGTATCCGATCAAAGTTCATACTGTAAAGGCCTAGTAGTGCCAATCTTCATCATATTGTTTTGGTGTCTTCTGTATTATGTTAAAAATAATTACAACAGAGTAAGAGTATCATTAAATATTAAGCAAGCAAAAAGAAACATCATAGGTCTCGTGCTTGAGCTATGACAATGCATGACGAAACCGAACAGGAGAGCAGGTTGATAACCAAAGATCTAGAAGATAGAAAGATGTCTAAATTGATCATGAAAAAGTATCCATCTTTAACCCATACCTAGTATTTTTTTTTGGTTCATAGTTCTTAAAGAGAGTTATTACCATTATATTTATACAAAAACCTCTAATTAGGCTTTATTTAAAATTGCTATGAATATTGAAATCTGACAGGAAAAAATATATTTTAAGAATTTCTATGACACAGAGCAGGTTGGCATATCACTTTGTGTTCTTTCCATAGAGCGAGAAACAGCTAAAAAGTTTAGAAATAGACGCACTGGTTACTGACTTTGCTACTTAGAAGGTCAGAAAAATGTTCGATCTAGTTATTGTTAAATGATGGAAGTAGAATTAGATTATAGTTTAATTGTATCAATAAATTAACAGTCTTACACCTAGAAGTGTTTTACGAATGTGAATGTGTAGAATGTAGAACTCATAAAACACTTCTTTATTCAATTATTCCATCTTTAAATCGTTTAATTCTGTTAAGAAATTGTACAAACATTGACTTTTAAGGCACTATGACTTGTCTGAATCAAACGCAAAGACATTATTACTTTTAAAAAAGGCTACTCTACTTGCATTGAAATGCCTTTTGGTAAATTTACCAATACATTCAAATTACTCAATTGTTCTGTCTCACTGTACATTCATCTTATTGGGGGCCCACCAACATATTCTTGCACATGGGCCCACGGGTACCTTGCTACGCCACTGTATTTACCTTGTAGGCCTACAATGCAGTTCTACAAAGAATGCTCACTTTGATAGTAATAATTAAATGAACTCCACACTGAATTATTCTTACTTTAGATTACTTACAAAAAGATTTTTTTTTCCATAAATTTATATAATTAATAATATACTTGAACTCAACATTTCACACATTGCCTAAAACAGTTCTAGTCATTCTATTGGTAACAATTGGAAATTTATTAATTTGTTTGGTATCGAACAGAGGAAAGAAAGTGTACTTAACAGATGTGATGGTAGGCCTATAAGTTGAATTAGTTCCCTAGGGGATGCTTGAGCCCTGAGTTCGAATTCAAGTAATTTTTTTAATGCATTTAAAAAGCGATCACGGTAGCATTAACTAGAGCTCCTTTTCTTAGTTCTTCCCCTCCCCCTTTTTCCCTCTGGTCCAGGTAAGTGCTAGAATAGGCGCTCTTTGATTCAAATCCACTTGTGTAGACCATTCCTTTTTTTCTTTTCATATTCGCATCGTTGTCATATCCCCATGCCCTGTAAGATGTTTTATTTGTCCATTTTAACTTTGCATTTCTTTTTTAAAGAATGCAATGAAAAAGAATATAAATTTAAGTCTTAATTATAATACAATTTTACAATTTTTTTGGCTTTATTTTTCATTGATAAATAATTGAACACCGTGTATAAAATCCAAAAATTTAAGTAAAGCCATTTCATTCTGAGACAAAAAATCCAGAAGAATCGCACTAGCGGAGACGTCTTGAAATGTTTTTTTCAAAAGTTTTGACCCATATTGTTGCTAAACGCTTCTCGCAATAAAAAAAAAAAAGGTCTACTTTTGACAAGAAGATGAAACGTCGCTTCCTACTTAAGATATTTTACTGTTTAAAACATGAGTAATAATGTCATTTTACTCAAATAAATCGTTTTTTTTTCGCCTCCCCCTTCCCTTGTTGTTGGTCGGTCGTTGGCCTGTCGCTCCAAACAGCAAGTACAACTGAAGCAATGTGGTTGTTTTATATTTTTAAATAAATAAGCTTTAATAACTTGAACAAACTTCTTTTGTTAGCTAAAGCTCAATATAAATATAACTGTTATTACAATATTCACAGATTTAGCTTGAGATATAGATCTAATAGTAATGATATAAACTGATATTTAAGCAAAATGTAGCTCACAACAAAACAACATCTTTACTCTTTTATGTCTCAAGATTGTCTGCCGTTACACATTTGCATTATGCCAATTCCATCATCCTCAATGCATCACCACCAATCAATCGCATAACCTCTTCGCCACTCTAGAACAGCCTTTTTTGTTAGGACGTTGCGGCCCCCCCCCCCCCCGACCCAAAGTTTGAGAAACGTTGCATTAAAATTACAGATGATCAATTGATGTAAAACAGAATAATAGTAATAATAATCCAATACGGAATAGGCCTACTAGCACTTTTTTTTTAAAAAAGAAAGCACTGAGATTGAACCTACATACCTTTATATATAATTCAATATTAAGTAGATCTAATGTTAAATATAAAATAGATATCGTTTTTAACTGATTCGACTACGAAAAGAGTTTAATTAATTAAAATGAATTTTTAACTAGAACACAAAGGAACTTAATGTAGATTTACATCTAGACTTTACAATAGGCCAAACATATTCAACGTTTAATTAACTAACAGCCATTTAAAAGTGAAAAGTTTTTAAAATTGACTATTTTATTATTAGATCTACTTACAAGTGCGGGCTATTCCACTCGAAACAAATATCACACAAAGCCCGCGAAAATTCAAGGTCGGAAATGAATCGAATCGGCAAAAATGCCGATGGAAAATGGAAATGGAAAAATGCGTGTGAATCCCTCACTCGACGCTTTACTTTTTTTGTGTGTTTTGTTTTGTTTTAAATAAGTTTCCAAAATAATTTCTTATAGTACGAATATCGTTTTTTTTCGTCACAAGTTTGCAGTGGATAATGGAATCATTATAATTTATATAAAATATTTATGTAATTTTTAATTATTAAACCAACCTTTTAAAAAGGAACCTTTAATGATTCGGCCGCCCCCTAAAGTCGGCCGCCTGCGTGCAATGCACCCATTGAACAGTAGGTATCGACGGCCCTGTCTAGGATAGTTGAAGGTGATAACTGTTGACATTAAAGGGAGATATAGCCTTCTGACCATGCACTCTGACTTCTCTACCGTGTTATCCACCAGAAAAGTTTTTGCAAAGCTACATTGAATATCCAGCTTATTATTGAACCAATTGTCACAGTGATCAACTTTATCAGGTCTAAGGGACTTGACAACCGCCAGTTCAGAGAACTACTTGAATATTTGGAATCTGAATAATTAGATAAACACGCACACACAAACACATATATAACACCAGTATGTATTATATGCGGCCCCTTATACCAAAAATAAATTGTATGCAACCCTCAATACAAAAGGGATATGCCAAGGCACAAAACTGAATAACCAAGCCCTCCGCCCCTCCCTTAGATAATAAAAGTGATGAACGATGAATGAACTTAGTGGTTTGGTTGAGTACATATGGTGTCACTGAGAAAATAAGCCTATATGTGTCGACAGTTTCGTATTTACGGTGTGAGATGTCTGATTTAAAACTTTTAAAAAATAGTACCATTTTTATTCTGTTACTTTATTAGATTTAAATTCCTTTATTTCAAGAATATAGATTAAGGTTGGGCACTATATAAAATGTACCTTCATACTGTCTCATAAGTAATTGTTTTGTTTTGCATTGTTTTCTTCCCGTTCCTTTGGCATAGAAAATCATCGATACCCAGTGCATATAATGTTTATAAAGCTATGTTGTTAGATCCAAACTTCCATGTGTATTACGGGTAGTCTCTACAGACTATATATTTTCTGTCTTTGATGTCACACAGGTAAACTCTATCCCCTAGATTCGGATCGCTTTTCTGAACGTCCCTTGTCATTTCAATGTGTCCGAGAGTCATTCTTCTGAACGGCTCAATGATTTCCGGCAGACTTGACGTCTGACACTCTGCCGGAACGGAATGGCGACGTTTCGCGCCATGCGGCGTTAGCTTCGGTAGTATCGGACTGAAATCATGGCTGCGCGTTTGGTTTGGTAATGTCAACTCTCCAACACTTTCTTTGATGACTGATTTTATTTTGTCAGCTGTCTCTTTCAAATCGGGTGGCGCTCGGAAATGTTTGTATCTTCTGCAGTAACGTTTGGAGATCTCGTCTCGTTCTCGTGTTTGCCATGAGTTTGTACGAGCCTTTCGACTTTGCATCCATTCGTCAGTATCAGGCGATTTTTGTATTACCCTCTTATAGTCTTTAACAATCTGCATAGAAAAATAGGCAAAATATTTTGTTAAATATACTTTTAAAAAACAACAACAACAAAGCTTATAGTAAGTGTAATTGCATCTATAGTTTGGATCATTCATGTCATTAAATTTGTATTAGATCTAGACGGACAATAATAGATCTGTGCGATTAGAAATACTTTTACCAATGGCTTTTGTTTTACGCAATTTCATGATTTGAGCTTTCTCAATACTTTATCACTTGTCTGGACCTGTTTGAAAGGTGTTGGAGGGAGAGGGAGAAAGAATGGGGGGGGGGGGGGGGGGGGGGTATCTGGGTCGTCGCTGTGTAAATGTATTTATATTTTTACAAAATTAAAATGGGCGTCCTGACTTCAAACTCGAGGGTTAAGGCCTGCTCAGTCTCCCCAAGTCAATACGGTAACCTCTGTGCCAGGAAGTCGCTTATAATAATAGATTTTATAGTTATTTACAAAAAAAATTTTCTGCTAATAATAAAGGGAACTAATTCAACTTATACCTCCTAATACAAAGGTTCTCAACTTTTTTAGTTACTCGACCCCCTAATATAGGCGGCGACCCCCATTCGTAAATTCGTTTTTTGTTTACAGAAAAAATAAATATGTGCTCAAAAATTGGTTGGCCTTGCATTCAGACTTGCATTTATTTACTTTTCTATTGCGTATTGACAATATCACAATACACATATTGCATACTTAAGTGACAATTTGACAAATATGGCGAAGTATGGATATGAAATCTTTGATACAGTAAAATACATTGTTAGATACAGAAATAGTGTTTCGACAGTATTTTGCAAACATGTTAATGGTAGTGCGAAGGTTGAGCTTGTTTCTATGACGTAGCCTTAATATAATAACAATATGAAATGTCGATTCACGGAAATTATATGATCACTACACCAACTAACAACACTATCGCAAATGTAATGCAAACCATCTCATTTGCAGCCTTACTATTTTTCCCCTTTCTTTATAGCATCTGATTGTCTGTCTGTCCGTCTGTCTGTCTGGTAAAAAGTTTGAACATGTTTTTCTCCCGTTTCCCATTCTCAGATCAAGTTAAAACTTTGCACAATTTTTCAGTGTACCTGACAAGACACGAATCAATCCAAAAAAATAACCAATTAGTAAATTAATTATTGGTAATTAATTATTTTGTTTGATATGGAAATATATACTACTTGATGAGAGATGTGGATGTATATATCGATTTATTCACCGTTATTACGTTTTGTAATGTTATTACTACCACCTTCTTTTCTCGTCTGTAGTTGAAATTTTGCATAATTATTCATAGTCAATGGCAAAACACAAATCAATGGAAAAAACAACAAACCAACTAATTAGTTAATCAATTAGTAGTTATTAATTAATTTTGTTCTATATATCAAAAAGGAGCTAAACTGAGCCATCTTGAGATAAATGGCTGATTCAAACCTTAGATAAGCTTTGTTCTTTAAAAAGTATTCATTTTTTCCCTTGTTTTTTTTTGTTTTTTTTTGTGTATAAATATTGATTATTCTTTTTAAAGGGGGCATGGTGAGTGAGTGGTTAAGTGCTTGTTTTCTGAACTTGGGGTCCTGGGTTCGAATCTTAGTGAAGACTGGGATTTTGAATCTCGCGATCTTTAGGGCGCCCTTGAGTTCACCCAACTCTAATGGGCACCTGACTTTAGTTGGGAAGTAAAAGCTGTTGGTCGTTGTGCTGGCCACATGACACCTTTGCTCGTTAACCTTTGGCCACATAACCCCATATATATCGCAAGGTCTGAAAGGGGAGAAAATTCTTTTAAAACATGAATAATCAAAACTTAGCCAGAGTTACCTCTCTTCTCTTTTTTCTCCAGTTGACAATTTCACGCAGTGACTGTCTCTCTAGTTCCTGATAGTCTTTAGCCAATCGTCGGTCTCCTACGAGGTTCTGGTGCAGATCTTTTAGATCGCTGGTGAAAGAAATGGTTTCCACAATCAAAACGTGTAATTTTTGTAGAAGATTAAAAAAAAGTGCTAAATAAAAGACTAAAGCTAATGGGGGGAGGAAGGGTTAAGCTTATAGGCCTATTATTGTTAGGTTAGACGTGGGGCGATTGGCCTTATTTTAATCCCACATTCATTTCATGTCTAGTAGGCTGGTTTCTCAATAGCTAAATGGAAATGGGTAAGAAGATAAGTACCTATACAGAGAGATGAACACTATAGAGAGAGATGGACACTATACAGAGAGATGGACACTATACAGAGAGATGGACACTAAACAGAGAGATGGACACTACGAAACTTTGGACGAAGGAATGGATGAATGGGTTGATAGATAGAATGTCAAATGTCAACTCCGGAAATAACCATTATCGTCTGCACATTTGTTCACTCACTTGTCCATCTCATATCCTGTGGATCTTCTGGCTGTTAATGACAAGGGCCGATAACACTAGCATGGCATGATGGAACTCTTTCTCATTTCATAAGTAGACCCAGCTAGGTCGTCGGCTTTTTTCAGCTTAGTATTTGTTTTTTTTCTTTGGTTACTGGACAGTCTGCAATACAGTTGCTAGGAGGCCAGGACGACATCAACTGGAATATAAATACGTTACCTTGACCTTGTTACAAATGTTCACCTGTTAAACAAAACAAAAGCCACTGTATTTTGATTCTTCCACCACATCGCCAGTCTAGCTATACATACTGGGCTATACATTTAACAAGAAAAATATAAAGTTTCCATTGAGTGTAATTTGGAGAATGAAGAGGGTATCTGGGTGAAAGTTACCGTGATAGCTTTTAAAATGTATTTAATTGTAGCCTACGACTTGAATTCAAACTTGAGGACTCAACACACTAGCAACTGTGCCAGCAAAGTGCTTTTGAAAACAGAAGGTTTCATAGCTATCTATTGTTAGTTTCAAACTTTTAAGCGACAAAGTATAAAGGGGACTAATTCAAATTATACCGCAACATCTGTCAAGTACAATTTCTTTTCTTTATTCGATACCAACCAAAATAATTAATTACCAATAATTAATTAATTGATTATTTTTTAAATTATTTTTTTGTTTCGTCAGGTACAAGCAATGATTGTGTACAATTTTAACTTGATCCGAGATTGGGTGAACAAGAAATAACGCGTACAGCAGTTGTACAAGAGAAACAGAGTGTAAAAAAGAAGCATTTTTAAATAAATAGCATATAGACTATAATGGCGACCTAGGCCTACAGTTACAAATTACAAACACTAAAACACAACCTGATAAACATAAACATACAGATCCATTTCTTATTTCATATTCTCAATTAGTGTAATTATAGCATTGGGGCAGGTTGCCTGATTCAGCCATGAAAACCAAATGAATTAAAGTCTCTAATTAATATGCAGTACTAGCTTTGACACATAAATACGAGCAGGGCATAATAAACATAGACATATATTAACATTCATTTATACAATCTGATTTTGAAAAAGTAAAAAAAAAATTCCATTCATGTTAGAACCCCATTGCAAAAAGCTTTTTTCTTTACTAAACGTGGACAAATATAATGTGAAATTGTATACATGTATAAAAAACAACGTTATATAGATTCAACTCTAAAGAAACTAAAAAAGACTAAAAGAGATTTATCACAAAGTGATATATTTATATATGTATGATTATTTCTTATGATTTAATTACTTCTAACTATATTCTACCTACATAAAGAACGTCTAGAAGATGTCTGCGTCATTCCTAGATGTATGAAATCGTAAGCTCTATGTTGTTGTACCCCGGAACTAACTGCTAGTCCAGACCTAACGAAAGTGTAATTTGATATGTTGTTGATCTCAATGGACTGGTTTCACGTCAAGTCAGATTATACTCAATGCACGGATCAAGTTGACAGGATTTAGACAAGTTTAGACTGTGTGTACTTACTCTGAGAGGTTCTAACTTTGTGAGAAATATGGGGACATTACAACTATTCTTTAGAATTATCTTATTTCATAAATTACAGAGGCTGATAAGAAAATAAGTACGTGCTATATGCTAATCAAGTTAGAGAAAATACTGTACTAAGTCATGGATTCGGGAAAACCTTTCTATGCTCTAATGACACAGGAGTCACTAAGAAAGAAAAAAAGTCCTTGTAAAAATATGTCCAAGCATTAGAGACAAGAAAAGTGCCTTTACATGTGTCTTTCTGGGTTCAGTATTTAATTAGGTTATATTTTTGTATTTGTAAATTATGTATTAAATTAAATTATGTTTTATGTATTATTGATACTTCACGTCTAGTATTCTGTCCTGGGGTGTATTTAACTTTAGTGTTTTGGTATTTTACCAATTGTATTACATTAGTCCAATATGAATATTCATTTTTATATATATTATGACTCTATTATGATTCTTTTCTAGTTATTTTATTATTGTTTTAGTAGAGGGGTCCAAAACAAACAACTCAAAATTCTAATATTAGTCTAAGGTTAAATAGCGTTGACCCAGCAGAAAATATAATATTGCTAAAAGTTCTATCATCATCATCACTTCTTTGAGTTCCTCATGGAACTTAGGGCCTCGACAAAAACACGCCACTCTCCACGGTCTCTTGCCAGTTTTTTGATGGTTTCCCAGGTCTTTCCGGTCCTCTCGGCTTCCTCTAATATACTGCGTCGCCATTTTCTTTTTGCTCTTCCTCTACGTCTTGTGCCCTGAAGGTTTCACTCTAAGGCATTGTTTTGGCTTTTTTTTTTTTTCTGTTATCTTTTCTAAGAGTGTGACCAATCCATCTTCACTTCCTCTCTAAGTTCTATAACGCTGGTGTTTTGCTTCCAACAACAAGTCATCAAGTTCTATAGCGTAGATGTCGGACTTGCTGACAAGCTACGGTCTATGGATGTTCTGTGGCCAGTACAACGACCAGCTAGCTCCGACACATCTCACTTCAAGTCAGGCTTTAGCACTAAAGAACCTTTACTCCTAGGTCTCTATCCCCCCTCCCCCCTCTCTAACTTGTTTGCATCTTTTCAATAATGGTATTTAAGTGTAGTAATTGTAAGTGAAATATGAAGTGTTATGGCACTTGTCATGCCATTCCTGTTATTTTATGTGCGATAATCTGATGATGCCATTTCCGGAAATTGTCAATTCGACGATGTGACGTTAAGTTAATAACGGGCTCTTCATGCAGTAATTTCTCCAAAGGAATGGAGCACTATAAACTAATATAAGATACTATTAAAACTGAGTGAAACATTTTAATAAAATCTCTTGTTGATAATAGAATGAGGTCTAAAAACATAGTAGGCCTACTCAGACATAGGGTTTAAACCCAAACTGTTCATTGAAAATGATTTTTTTTTAAACTATTCCGAATTCAAATGTAAATGCCAACATCTGAAATAGATTCTTTACTAAGTAAAGTGTGCGCCTGCCACTCCATAGATACTTCTACAACCATTCAAGTCCAGGGAGTAGACTACGTAATAGACGGATAGAAGTCAAACATAAATAGCACCAAACAAACAAAAGATTTGAAACTCAATAGAACAATAGATCGACAGTAGACAATGTGTTTATCGACAGTAGACAATGTGTTTATCGACTAGGATCTGTTATTCCTGGTAGATATTTAAGTGAAGATACTTTCGTGTTGTGTGTTTTTTTTTAGAATAAATAACATGTGTGTGTTGAGATACAGAGAGTGTTGTTGTTATAACTTCTAATAGGTATTGATATAGAGTTTGGAGTACACAATTAGTTCGTTAATAATGCAGTGGCTTTTTTAAAAGTATAATAAGAAACTCTAATAGACACTGTACAGACATAAGATCTGTTTGGATTTTTATTTTTATCATACACCCGACTTTATATCTACATACCTCTGGTATTTTGTTTTTAATTGTAGACTATTTAACTGTATTTCTATTCCATCAATGGTCTCTACAAGTTAAAAGGCTCAAAACGCTGTACGTAAAGGTCCCGACTATTATATAGTGAGTCATTGCGGTACAGCATTGAATTCAATAGCAGCAAAGTTCAACAAAAGGTCAGTTTCGTCGATCGATTAGTTCCAGATGACTTCCCCTTTTATAGTCGATTTTTTTTCTTTACAGGCTCCGTTTAGATTCTACTAGTAAAAATAACCCTTCGTCAAATGTGAAACTAATAGGCCACCTTCGTCTGTAATTGTGTTCTAAACAAGTGTTTACATATCCTGAGTACTCTTACCTTCGAGACATGAGAGCGGACCAGTCAGGGTCACTTAGGGAACAGAATAAATTTATCTTTGCTTGTGTGTGTTTGTGTGAAGTAAACTATAAAAGAAAAGGTATAGTCTTTTAGTAAACAGACGTGTGGCTGAGTGACATAATGGCCTTTACATCATCTGCTCATAGCATGGTCTGAAATGAGTACTTTACTTTTAAAAAAATATTATCTCGTGTTGAGTTGTGTTTGTTGAACACTGAGTAGAATCTCCCTCCGAGTCTCGTCACGTGACCAAAGATACCAAAGTGTCTCTTCACGTGATCAAAGACACCAAAATAGTCTCGTCACGTGACCAAAGATACCAAAGAGTCTATTCACGTGACCAAAGATACCAAAGTGTCTCTTCACGTGACCAAAGACACCAAAATAGTCTCGTCACGTGACCAAAGACACCAAAGAGTCTCTTCACGTGACCAAAGATACCAAAGTGTCTCGTCACGTGACCAAATATACCAAAGTGTCTCGTCGCGTGACCAAATATACCGAAGTGTCTCGTCACGTGACCAAATATACCAAAGTGTCTCGTCACGTGACCAAAGACACCAAAATAGTCTCGTCACGTGACCAAAGACACCAAAGAGTCTCTTCACGTGACCAAAGATACCAAAGTGTCTCGTCACGTGACCAAATATAGGACCTGAACGCATGACAACGTCCCCCCCCCCCCCAAACCAACACATTTTTTATTTCCTCATTTCTATGTCCTTTTATTTTGTGTGTCTCTTTCATCCTACCAAAGAAAGGCAGCAACGTCCTATTTTAGAGTATGCACAAACACTACTTAGGCCCATCACTTGTAGCCAGCATTTCATCTCACTCTACTATAGTGCCCCCCCCCCCCCAATATATACACACAATATTTTTAAATGTAACGCCCCTTCTGGCGAAATAGTTTCAAGGAAGAAACATCACTATTCGCAATTGAGTCCACTCTTTACATATTTTTTTTTATTTTGCCAGTCAGTGATCTAGATCTAGAGAGGCACCTTATCTTCACTGTATCTTCAAATGAAACAGCGGTCCTTGAATTTTAAGTTGCGCATAAAACGGCCCGCATTATAACGCTCCCCCACAGCTGATACTATTTTTCTAGCCCTCGTAATCTATAAGTCCCCATTATTTTTTAGTCTTTCATGATTCAATCGAAAGGCCCGCAAACCCCTATTATGGAGTAATCACAAGCACTTCTAAGGCCCATCAGTAGTAGCCTTCCAGCTTCTTGCACTATAATGCCTCCCAGATATACACACAATATTTTCAAATTAAACGCCTCTTCTTGCGAAACAGTTATAAGGAAAAAAAACATCAATATTAGCAACTGAGTCCACTCTTTACATCTTTATTTTATTTTGTAAGTCATGGATCTACATCTAGAGTTGCACTTTATTTAAAATAACCCATGTTTGCAAACAGAGGCGCGGTGGCTGAGTGGTTAAGCACTTGGCCCTTCGAACCTGGGGTCCTGGATTGGTATCTCGGTGAAGACTGGGATTTTAAATTTTGGGTGGAGTCCACCCCACGCTATTGGGTCCCTGACATTAGTTGGGGGAAGTAAAAAGGCGGGTGGTCGTTAAGCTGGCCACACGACACCCTGCTCGATAACCGCTGGTCAAAGAAACGGATGACCTTAACATCTTCTGCTCTATAGATCGCAAGGTCTGAAAGGGGAACCTAACTTACATCTTTGCAAACCCCAACCCCCTAATAAAAAAGCACACACACTTACAGACTTACACTTTAAGTCCCTTACACTGGAGACTTTTTAGGACGTTTAACTTTTGCTTTAGAATAGACGCACTCGTAGATCTAGACGTCGTTGTCTTCTTATTGTTCAACACATTATCACAATGTTTAAATTTCTAATTGTAGTAAGTTTCTCAACACACACACACATACACACACACACTATTATTAAACGCCCTTTCCCCAACAATTCACTTTTTGGCCCTTCAGTGGAATCACCAGTTTTACAATATCTCTATCCGCCTAGGGGAGAATCAATAATCAATATTACGAGTGGCCACGACCAATAATTTAATTTTCTTGCAGTAGGCCTATTTTTGTAGTTACATCAATATGTTATACACACAACAAAGTGACGAAACCTTCTAATGAAGCAATCGACATAATTGAAATATCCACAATATCTGCTTCACCGGAGCCAAAAGTTTTGATTTATATTGTAGAGGGTTTCATATAATAGACTACAATAATTTTGGAAATAAAAGTAGACAACTGTCTTTGAAAATGTAATTTAGAAAAATGTAAAGGTTGTTTCCCTCGATATATTTTATATGTATATTACCTGGTGACCGAGCCCAGTTAGGTTGAATGATTTGTCAAGGACTTGATATTTATCGGAAATCATTGTGACGAAATTAAGCAGCGACTTCCAATCTTATCTTATTGTATCTTATATAATACAGACGTTATTTCAAAAAAGAAGAAGATCACGTGTTACTCTAGTCAAATGTGAATATTCGTTTGTTATGAATTTCATTGCTCTATTTTCTGTCTGTTCCAGTTTCTTGAGTTGAGAGGTTCCAAATAGAGGATGCATATTCTATTATTGGCCTAACCAAGGTTAAATAACATTTTCCTAAAGTTTATATGTTCTGTTGGTTGTTGATTGCGACTATAATAAATGGTCTTTTATTGCCACTACAGTCTAAAAAAACTTTTGCCTATATTAGCTTGTAGTATTTTTCATAGTAAAAAAAGACTGCAGGTCACATAACATGAAATTAAGAATGATAGGACTGTCGTATCTGAAGTGTGAGAGGCATCGGACTTCATTCGAGGCAAATGTGCAGTGTTTCTAAATCTTTTACAGCTGGCACCCTGCTAAACGTTAGGTGTTTTTTCTTTTCAGAAATAGTTTTTGTAGATAATTTTAAAGTGTTTTGTATAATTAAAAGAGTTCTTTTTATTAAAGAGTCATCAGGTTCTCTCTCCATTCAGCAAGGTAGTCTGGGGAAGCGCCGTTATTATTATTATAACTTTTATATAGCGTTACTTTCATGCTTCTAGCATACTCAGAGCGCTTTTGGTCCAATCTCATTTGTGGACCAGTGGGGGTAAAGGGGTATCTAGAAGTTGATTTTCCGTGTTGCCTTTAGGCTCTGCCGGAGTCGGGTGTCGAACCCCCTTCTAGGTAGCCAAGCCAAGTTCAAGAGCACTTGGCCTCTCGACCACGCATGCTTACCGTTAGCTCCGCCAAGCGTTTTCCTGCGTTCTGAGCTTTATAAATTCTTTCTTTGGCGTCTACTTTGGCGTCTTCCGTATTAAATGTGTAAGTATAACGTAGAGGGACAAGTAAGAACGTTTTATTTCCAGTCACACACAAAGGTCGATGTTAAACATTTTCAGAGAATTGTGACCATTCTGACCATTTGAGAACAATCACGTGTAAGTGGAGAAATCTTGCAATGTCTTTTTCAAAAAGCTTTAAATCTATATTGCCGCTAACGCCTCTCACGAAAACGGTAATCATTTTAAAAGTGTTAAATTAACAATACGTTTAATTTTTTAAACATGGATAACAATCAAAACAGTCTCATTTTAGTGGTTTTACTAAGTAAATATTCAAACGTTGATTGATAGCTACATTGAAAATACAACTTTTTACTTTTACCCTTGTAAAATTATTTGAATGGCTTCGTCCCCTCCCCGGTGATCGTGACGTGGACTTCTCCCCCCTATGGGGGTGCCCCACACAACTTGAGAAAAGCTGCAGTAGATCATGCAACTTTATCATGGGCCTGTTGTCCTCAGATCATCCTCGTGTTTAGCAAGGCGGTAGCGGGCTTGGTCTGTTGGCAAGGAAAACGTCAACAGTACGATTGTACTTTAGTCGGGAGAAATGAGTCCGTTCTGCCTTGAACAGGAGGTAGACTATAGGATTGCCTTGGTGTAGAGGGATTATTTATAAAAGAATCTTTACAACCAACTTTGTTGCTAATGTAGAAAAGCTCTACTTAAAAAAATGAAACGATGTCTCTTAAATTAATTGGGAAGCGTGGTCGAGAGGCCAAGCGCGCTTGAGTTTGGCTTGGCTATGTCTTGTTTTTGTTTGACATGTTTCGGATGTTCCTTCAGAGTTGAAGATAGTTGACATCCTAGTCCAAACCTCCCGCAGGACGACGGGGGATGGGAGCGGGCAGGGTTTGAACCCTCGACCGTCGATAAATCCGAACGACAGTTCAGCGCGCAAACCGCACGACCAGGCAGCCATCCTATCTAGAAGGGGTGTCGAGGTTCGACACCCGACTCGGGCAGAATTGTGTTTAATGAGCGCCTAAAGGCAGCACGGAAAACCAACTCCTAGATACCCCATCCCCCCACAAATAGTCCAAAGCATGAAAGTAGCGCTATATAAACGCTATAATAATAATAATTGTCATTTCCTCTAGCTGTCTCGTTCCGAAGCCGCCTGCAATCAGGTGCAGTTAAAGCAAGTTGGAGCACTGGGCGCCTAAGCTGGTCTCTTGGCACCTGTGTTACGTCGACCACCTTTCAGCTGGCCAGAAAAATATTGCCTTTGGCATACATTCGGGATACGTGACCTCACTTCCTGTACGAACCATCACGTCTTTTTGTTACTTCACAATAGTGAAGTGCTCCTCATCCTTTGTCCCTAACAAAACATAAATCAATGAAAAAAAAATCCATTAATCAATTAATTACTGATGATTAATTAATTTTAAAAAAAGAAATAAATCTTACAGTATTGAGAGCTATGGCTGTAAAAGTTCAGTTATTTCCCACACATAAGCCCTTTTTAAAAAGTATTTTGTTTTAATATTTTGCTTGTTTACCTTTTGAACCTACAAACATCTTCCAAAGTTCCATTGAAGCAAGGCAAGTTGATTATTTTCTTAGAGATGAACTCTGATGTCTTGGAATAATGATGCATTGCAAAGAGTTATCGCCTCTTGAACTCTGCCTTTTATTACCAGGCACTCCGTTAAACCTGTCAGTCTCTCCCCCCCCCCCTCCCCACCTATCTTTCTCCCCGGTGAACACGTGGGGGTACTTACTCCAGTCACGTGATCTCATCCTGCCTGAGAAAGAGTGAGATGTACTTCTGTCTTTTGGGGGGGGGGAGGAAGAACCTCCACAGTAAAGTGTGAGGGGAGGGAGAAAGAGAGAGAGAGAGAGAGAGAGCACATGTGAACAGACAACGGTTGAAGAGGAGTTCTAGGGTGGAAAGAAAACAAACATTCTTTTAGTTTGTAATCAGTTTAAGTTTTACTTAGGTTTTTTTTTTTCCTTTTAATCTCAGTGATTTTTTTCATTTTGTAATTAAAATCTTCTGTTGTCTAACTGGCTAACCTATATATACTGGACGCCTCTATGCTGTAACAATCTAATGGATTTTCATTGATCACATGACTAGGTAAGTAGCCTACATACTTTGGTTTAGTACTGGGGTTCTCAGCCTGTGGGTCGCGACCCCGATTGACGATTTGCCAGGGGTCGCCTAAGACCATCGAAAATATGGATTGTTATTGTCTACTCTTCTATTGCTGTGTGTGTGTAAGGGGGAGGGGTCGCGGCAAAGTGAGGAATTGTAAAAAGGGGTCGCCGAGCTTAAAAGGTTGAGAACTGCTGGTTTAGTAGGTCTCACATACACGTGCATGCATGATATATGACTAGATTGACGTATGGATACGTGTGGGACGTAATTATTTTCTTTTTTTTTTAAGAAACGTCTGTAATTTATAAGATCTTTGGCATAGAGTTTAGTGAAGTGCTTAACTTATGCACTGAAGATCGAATTAGAACCTTGTTAAGATAATTTTTGTATTCACATCTTATTGGCATTTAACTTTACATGTGCAATGAGTAGGACATTTTCATGTGATAAATGTGGAATAATCCAAATCCATCTAATCATTTAATCACTTGTGTTAGATTAGCCAAACCAAAATTTTATTTCTGGATCAATTTCTTATAAATGTTAGTTGAGCAAGTTGAAATGATAAAATGAGGATTGGCACATGGGTTCAACACACAGAAACAACATCCATTGGCTGAGGGATCGAAGAAAAACTATATAAAAAAAAACTGATAGTAATTTTTTTGTCAACATTTATGTTTAAATCTGGAGTATTAATTGACACTATAAATAACAACCAATCATGTACTTCACCTTGTTGGTAAATTGTTTCTCTGCAGTAAAATGACATTTTGAGAGGTCTCTTTATTAGTGTCAGCATTTTGAAATCAAAAGCATCAAACAATTTTCCTTCTAAAATTAACTTTTTTTTATATTTCAGCATGTATTATTTTGACTTTGGAAGGTACATCTGTATTTTCCTATAATATCGTGGGTGGGACAAGGAATACAGATATTGACTAGATTGACATTAACTTGACATTAGCTTTATGTTTATTTGCTGTATAATAGGCAATAATAACAATGTATATGTACGTGTTATATGAGATGTCACATACTAGTTTTATATGTACTTGTTATATGGGATGTCACATACTAGTTTTATATGTACTTGTTATATGGGATGTCACATACTAGTTTTATATGTACTTGTTATATGGGATGTCACATACTAGTTTTATATGTACTTGTTATATGGGATGTCACATACTAGTTTTATATGTACTTGTTATATGGGATGTCACATACTAGTTTTATATGTACTTGTTATATGGGATGTCACATACTAGTTTTATATGTACTTGTTATATGGGATGTCACATACTAGTTTTATATGTACTTGTTATATGGGATGTCACATACTAGTTTTATATGTACTTGTTATATGGGATGTCACATACTAGTTTTATATGTACTTGTTATATGGGATGTCACATACTAGTTTTATATGTACTTGTTATATGGGATGTCACATACTAGTTTTATATGTACTTGTTATATGGGATGTCACATACTAGTTTTATATGTACTTGTTATATGGGATGTCACATACATGTGTCCAGGTCCGTGCAATACTAAAAAAACGCAGAGGACGTACACTTTAAATTATAATATTTTAACCAAAATAAGAATATTAAGTATAAGATAATAAGGAAGATAAGATTAAACTTACAAGTAATCTTTCTTTACAATTGTGTCATGTGTTTAGATGTATTAATGTTCTTAAGTGGAGTAATAGTGAAACTAAAAGTGAGAAGGGGTCTCCACAAAAATGTTAACTAGAGCCTTCACTTACTAAATGCTCGGCTCTGTAATATGTTATATGCTTGGCCAGATAAAAGGCTTATATGTTATATGGTTGGCCAAATACTAGGCTTATATGTTATATGGTTGGCCAGATACTAGGTTTATATGTTATATGGTTGGCCAGATACTAAGCTCATATGTTATATAGTTGGCCAGATACTAGGCTCATATGTTATATGGTTGACCAGATACTAGGCTTATATGTTATATGGTTGGCCAGATACTAGGCTTATATGTATGCTTTATACGTGACTTGCTAATACTTTTATACGTAATCGTTTTTTGATAGACGATATACGCTTATTCTCAGTTTCAGTTTCTTCTAGCCCCTACACAAAACACACTCATATTTTTTTATTTCATTGCCTTATCAGACTTTTGCCATGTAATAGACCTTTGCATTGAGGCACATAGTTTTCTTGTTTAGAGACCGTTGCCTAAACAAACCTTTGCTATACCAGTATCCTTGACCTGTACCAGATCTTTGAATTGTACTAGACTCTAACCTTATAAACTTATAAACCTTATAACATATAAAGCATACATATAAGCCTAGTATCTGGCCAACCATATAAGTCTAGTATCTGGCCAACCATTGACCTAGACATTGACATAGATCTTTGAATTGTAGACTCTTGCCAGACCTTTATCTTACCAGACCTTTGCATTGTTATAGATTGTAGCTTTATACCAGATCTTTGAATTGTACTACTCTAACCTTATCAGACCATTGACCTGTACCAGATCTTTAAATTATACTAGACTCTTGCAAGACCTTTATCTTACCAGACCTTTGCTTTATCTAGATTGTAGATTTATGCCAGATCTTTGAATTGTACTACACTCTTAACTTACCAGACTCTTGCCTTGTTCTAGATTATTGCCTTGTACCAGATCTTTGAATTGTACTAAACTCTTGCCATACCAGACTCTTGCCTTGTTTTAGATTATTGCCTTGTACCAGATCTTTGAATTGTACTAGACTCTTGCCATACCAGACTCTTGGCTTGTTCTAGATTGTTGCCTTGTACCAGATCTTTGAATTGTACTAAACTCTTGCCTTACCAGACTCTTGCCTTGTTCTAGATTGTTGCCTTGTCCCAGATCTTTGCCTAACATATCGTTGCCACCTCTAACAATTGTTTAGCGCTACACTTGTGTAGTTTTCGTCCTCAGGAAAAAAACTTCAAAATATTTTTGTTGCGGTAGGTTTAGATTTATAGAGACATAAATTGTTGTTGTCCTAGTAAACTGTAACACCTGCTCCACTTAGTGGCACTACAGGCAGTTATTCAGGAATGTTTGTTACCTGTCTACCTGCAGTTTAACACCTGAACACAGAACACTGAACACTTTATCTGCTGCATAGATGTCTTATGCTGTCTCGAACAGTTCATTATACTTGAGTTTATCAAATTATTTCAATACTGTATCTTTCTTTAAACTAGATCCATTCCCAACAGTTGAAAGGCTAAAAAGAATGGTCAACAAAACATTATATTTGTTAAAAACCTATTGACCTTATCGATACTACTTGAAATTGTTGAAAAATTATAGACCTTTTCAATACTTTATCAAATAAAGACTTCTACATAACATTGTTGAAAAACTATAGACATCAAATTGTTGAAAAAACTGTAGACCTTATCGATACTAAATCAAAATGTGGGAAAAAAACATTATATAATACATCAACTATAAACTATAACTTACTTATTTTATATTATACAGACGTTACTTTAAAAAAAGATGATGATTACGTCCTATGCGTCACGCATCTAGTCATGCATGTTATCCAATGACTTAAATTCTGCCAAATCACTGGTTTTCCTGGCTGGCACAGACAACTCATTCCATGCTTAAGAAGGAGCATGTGTAAGAATTTGTCCTAGAATATGGGACGAGGAATGTGCCTTTATCTTTGTGTCTTTCTGAGTATTTTATTAGATTTTTATTTTGTATTTGAAGATTATGGTTCAGTGTTTCGTGTATAATTGCTGCTTTACTTTTGAGTCTTCCCTCCTGAAGACTTTCTAAATTGAGTGATTTTTACTAAAGATGTTACTCTAGAGTCTAGACCTTCAAAAGTAGACCTACATCTAATTTTCGAGATACCATGATACCTGCAAATGTAACAAATGATTGAAACACTGTGACTGTCTCAATCAAATGCTTCATATGTCGCTCAACTTGTTTTGTATTGAACGAATGTGTAATGTGAAAAAAAAGTTCCTAGAGCCTTACTTTGTGAGGGGGCTGCTGGACAAATCCTTCATTTCACAGATGAGGAGGAAATAGAGACGCAGTGCCTTGTAGAGGGAATCAATTGGCCGGAAGCTGAAGAAATCAATAACCCATCAATCGCTGGTGATTCTCTTCCTCCCAGGGCATTACGTCATGTGTCTCGCACTTTAGAGAATAGTTTTAACATTGTTCAACAGTTGCTCTCTTGGTAGTCTGACGCTCTTCATAGAGTCTGTTGTTTTGATTATAAATCTTCTTCAAACAGCCTTTTGTTAGTTTAAATAATGTTTTTAATAACATCTAATTGTAGATTCTCACATTGTTCCATATAAATTTACTAGATTGTGTTATAAGTCTTCGTTTACACACTCATAGAGTCATAGTTTAGTAAAGAGTTGAATAAAAAAAAAAGTAACAAAGTTACTTAATTAATGCAAATTAATCCAAGATGTTAAATTTTTATTACCAACCATGAGATGAAATAGTCATTCTAACATTACTACAGAATTATCTTTCATCTCATTCAATCTTAGTTACTGAAGGCCAAGTGTACAAGCATACTTATATAGTGTTACTCTTAAACGCTCTGAGTGAAACAACGCTTTTTTGTTCTATCTGCTTGAGAATGGCTGGTCCTAAATCACTCCGTATTGATTGATCTGTTTGAGAATGGCTGGTCCTAAATCACTATGTATTGATTGCTCTGTTTGAGAATGGCTGGTTCTAAATCACTCTGTATTGATTGCTCTGTTTGAGAATGGCTGGTCCTAAATCACTCTGTATTGATTGCTCTGTTTGAGAATGGCTGGTCCTAAATCACTCTGTATTGATTGCTCTGTTTGAGAATTGCTGGTCCTAAATAACTATGTATTGATTGCTCTGCTTGAGAATGGCTGGTCCTAAATCACTCTGTATTGATTGCTCTGTTTGAGAATGGCTGGTCCTAAATCACTCTGTATTGATTGCTCTGTTTGAGAATGGCTGGTCCTAAATCACTCTGTATTGATTGCTCTGTTTGAGAATGGCTGGTCCTAAATCACTCTGTATTGATTGCTCTGTTTGAGAATGACTGGGACTAAATTATTCTGTATTGATTGCTCTGTTTGAGAATGAATGGCACTAAATTACTCAGTATTGATTGCTCAGCTTAGTGTGACTCTTGGATCCTGCATGTGCCAATCAAATTAAGTTTCTTTGGTGCCATCATAAATATGTCATTGTCTACTATTTGTGAGTCAAATACTAGTCGATAGATAGACTTCAGTCTTTGATCTATGTAATTATTCCTTTAAAAAAAATACGCCTTTAAAGTTGGGCTGATAGAGACCATGTATAAATACAGGTATAACATAAGCTTTAAGTCAGGAGCCCCAGGAGATATTCAGCACATGAGATTTAGAAATTGTAGCTTTTGCTTTTCTTTTTGTTGTAAGTGGGAGTTAAGCTCAAAACACCCAGTGGCTACGCTCTTGGAATTTGGGAGCTGTCGTTTTTGTAGAAATTTTTGTCTATTGAATTGGGTTTCTTGAACTAAAAAAACCTGGAGGGGGTTATATGACTGCGTGGGGCAAGTGATGTTTTAACATTAAAATCTCACCCACATTAATTAAAAACAAAGCAAAAAAACAGCCACAAAATGTGGGTCTACGCCCATGGGATTAGGCACTAGAAATATGACGGTGATAATGATACTCTTATGATGTACAAACTGAGCAGTGTACAGTTGTTAGGGTTAGCTGAGCACCATAAAGTTTTTACACGTCTAGTCTAATTTGTTTGCATACATTTACATGCATAGCACTAGACCAAAGGTGTAATCGAGTACAAATTTAATCAAGTAACAAAATTAAGTAATTATATCTTGACGTTGTGGAGGCTCGGAAGCTGAGCGGTAAAGCGCTTGGCTTCCGAACCGTGGGACCCCGGGTTCAAATCCTGGAGAAAATTGGGATTTTTAATTTCGGGATTTTCGGGCGCCTCTGAGTCCACCTATCTCTAATGGGTAGCTGACATTAGTCGGGGAAATGTAAAGGCGACTGATCGTTGTGCTGGCCACGTGACACCCTCGTTAACCGTTACAGAAGGTCTGCCCTATAGAACACAAAGTCTGAAAGGGGAACTTTATTTTACTTTTATCTTTACATTTGAACTTTTCATAACTTCAGACATCAGCTTATGTCCCTTTGACTCTCTCCCACTATCTCTTTCTCTCTCTCTCTCGTGCACACAAACCTGGACTCAAACCAGAGTCTATCGAAAAGAAAGGCTGTTGTTCAACTTTTCGACTTTGACGTCCTTTGTAATGCGTGTAGCGAACTATTTAATTAAAGATCAAAGATTGTAATTTCCTCTGGCTTCATAACTTCTCTTTGTGTTTGACTGACATAAATATTAAAGACAAAGAAAAAACTCCAGATCATGTTAACCCTTCAGTTAGCCTGACTTTTGTCTAAACTTATTTAATAATTACGTTTTTCAACCTCTTCAAAAGCTGAATTTCTTTTCTTCCCACGAAAGATTAACAAGTTGATTACATTTAAGTCGATTGAAAAAAAGGAACTAATGAAACAAAGTTAACGTCAAATTAAATTTAAATGTTTAACTCTGTAGCTGCCATCTCTTAATCAGGTAAAGCTTGAATACGAATGTTTCTTTTAACTCAAATAAGTTAGTAAAATAATTTAGTTTGGCGAGTTTCAATTGACCAGATTTTTTAAAACAAATTTTATTTTTATGTTTACTAAAAAGAAAACGAAACGTACAGCTGGCATATATCATTATCAATTTTCAAAGTGAAACACCCGCAATGTGAAGACTTGAGTTTTCATGTGCCAGATTCTGATAAATTTCTCTGTTTTTTTAGATTTAGACTCAAGGTGTTTAATTTTTTAGTTATTGTTAATTTCTTTTAGCGGCCCCCGAAAGGGAAAAGACGCTATTAGTTTTGTGCGGAAAGTCTGTCCGTCCGTCCCGTTTAGATCTCGTAAACTAGAAAAGATAATGAAAATCCGACATCAAAATATTTTACACCATTCAAAGTTCTGATGCAACAGCTCCTTTTTTTTCTTTTCTGAAAGCGAAAAATCTAGTTTTTTAAATCACTTATGCAAGCAGTTGTTTTTTTTCATAAAAATACACCACTTTTACAACTTTCACTATTGATAGTAACAAACACCAAAGACTATTTAGTAAGGGAGATGATATTTTACTATATTTTTAACACATTTATGCAAACGGTTTTTTTATTTTTTGTCCAAAAAAAATATTTTTTTTTTTACATTTGAATTAGTTGGTTAAGTTTTGTTGTACTTACTACAGCGTTTACACACACAAAAAATAATTAAATCTATTTAGTATGCATATAAGTTGGACCTAATTTGAAACAACAATCAATAAGTAGTTTTTCATATCATCACGTGACCTGCAGCGGTGACCAGCATATACTCTTGTCCTTGAGGAATGTCAAGACTCATTTTCTCTCTAATATACGTATGTGTAATACTAAATGTACCCAAGTCCTGGGCAATACCATAACGACACATACATGGACAAAATAAGATTTAGAATGCCAATTCACAGACATATAACATGTTTATTACATTATCTACACTATAATACAGAATCAGTTCAGACATTTGAAATATCCAGTATCGATTAAAAATATACCAGCTTAATATTCCATAGACTGAATAGTGACAACACAGAAGAGTCTACACTTCGACTATATCTATATCCAAAAGTCCAACCGTCCTGGACTAGGAACAAAACCACACACTTATTATGAGTTACATTATTTTCAACAAAAACATCTCACCAAGTAAAAACAACCCAAAACAATAACAGTTTTGAAGTCAACAACCTGAATTGCCCCCCTTCTCCTCTACAGTAAACAGGAGACCCAGGCTGACCAGAACTCAGTCCTGACAAGGAATAAGAGATTGTCCCTTTACAAAACAATTAGAGCAATTATATATTCATTATAAGACATTAGTTAGGCCAGGTTCACATCTAACTTCACATTCACTTTAACCTATTCTTTGGTCTGGGGACCGTTGTGGCACCACACAAGATCCATCAACCTTCTTTTTCCATTCTTCTCTGTCATTAGTCTTTGATAGAATTTCATTCTGATGTTCTTTCTGAAAATATTGAAACCTGCCTTTATTATATGCCTGGGTGGACCATTTCGGGGGCCGATACTGAGTTTGTGTCTCCACACAAACTGTCTTTGTAACCTTTTTTAGTGTTTATTTTTTGCTAATTTTGGAACTCAAATTTCACCATGAGAGAACTTTGAGAGATAGAGCGAGATATACAGAGACACAGAGAGAGAGAGAGAAAGGAAGAGATATAAATAAATCGAGATACAGAGAGAGGCAAAAGGAAGAGAAAAAGAGAGAGCTAAAGTGAAAGAGAGAAATGGGGGAGACATAAAAAAAGAAAAGAAAGAGAGATTGGGAAAGAAAGACAAAGACAGACAAAAAAACAACAACAGTTAAAGGAATAATGGAAGGAGAAAGAGGATCTCAAAATACACATCTTAGGACAATAAAAGAGGTATGCTCATATTTGTCCTTGTTCACTGTGCTATGATTCCGATGAAAGCCTAATCTCATAGTTCATAATAATAAGCAGAACTCGTTGATTGTCAAGCTGTCTCGCCCATAACATTCACTCGCTCGTTTCACCAGAACTCTGCTATCAAAACAATCTTTCAAGTTTAAAAAAAACAAAAACTTTTGGTACGACTTGAGTTTGACAAGTTCTTGAAGTGCTGCCAACTTAACCCTTTTTTTTTTCAAAATAAAAATTGGGTGAAAAATTCCGGTGAATATTACTACTTTTAGTTCAGAAAAAAAATATATCATTGACTCACACGATATATTTTTAGTTCAATTTCTTCAAATTATTTGTTACTGTTTTAACTCTCTCTTCCCATAAATGTTTTTTGAGCTGATTAGTTAAGTAAAGTTGACCATTCAGATCTTGAAATCCACGGGGCAGTTGATGTAAAGGTCATCTGTTTTATGGTCGACGACCAACCGCCGTTACTTTACACAACAAATGTGAGGTATCCATTAGAATCGGGTGGACTCACAGGCGTATCCCAATTATTCCGAAATTCAAAATCCATTGATTTACATATAGACAGAGTCGGCCTTAGCAGTGCGCGGTACAAGCATAGTACCTTACGTAATTACCGTTTGACTAAATTACATACTGTATTGTAATTGTTCTGCATGAAAGATTTTGCCTTTAAGGTTAGTGAGCGTAACTAATGGTTCAGAATATATTGTATGAAGGGAGAAATCAACAAACTAGACACTAATAATTCCTTCCAAACCTGTTGGAGTCGGAAACTAACTTAATTACAAAGGAGAACCCTAAGACTTGCAATAAAACTTTGACAAAGTTGAACAAATCCTAGTTTATGAGAACTGATCTGGTTTTCGAAGCAGACGGTAACAAGGAATCTCCAATCGCGGGGCCGGGAAGGTTGCCCCACTTGCCACCCCTGAAGGCTGCTACTGACATAGATTCGAACCAGAGACATTCGGTTCGGAAGCCAGTTGCTTTACCACTCAGCCATATCAAATTAAAGGTACATTGAGTTTAAATGCGTGGTAATGCATTTCTTAAGCCTCAGTTTAAAGTGAAAAAAAAAGGCATAAAAAAGCAACTTGACAAAATGCATCATTTTTTTTAAGCAATATTTAATCAACTACATAGCAACATGATTTAAAACATATCAATAACTGATCTAAAAGTCTACACTAATCTCTAACTCAATGTTTATATCGTCACTATTAAATGTGCGTTCACATTCAGTCTGTTCTAGTGCGTTCCTAAACAAAACAAAACTAAGTGTCTAACAACAGACATTTCCACAAGTGTGTATTAAAAGAAAAAAAAAGTGTTTCTTTTTTAAAATGCTTTTGTATAGAGCATCTTTCATATCAAAATCAGTGTGCTCTAGTCTTTTTGGTGAACATGAGGGGTGGTAGTCTAACAATTGATTCCGGATTCGAATTCACCCCTTCTTGATAAATAGCGAAAGGATTTATGTCGCATGGATGTATTTCTTCAATGTTCTCACCAACTGCTGTCTAATATGTAAATTATCTCAAGCAGTGATCATACTGGTCCGGAAATTATCGACTTCCACAGGACATTCTGTATGGCGATCTAATAGAAGGCAGGAGAGCCGCTGGTCGCCCACTTTTACGTTATACGGCTGTATGCAAACGCGACATGAAGCTCTTCAAATCGAAACTGGCAGCTGGGAAGAGGTGGCACTGGATAGATCCACATGGAGAGAGAGCATATAGGAAGGGTCACGGATTGCAGATGTCATACACAACAGAAGCAGACAGAAGGGTGAAAATGCAACGGCGCCTGGTGATTATATATGCCCAACCTGCGATCGCAGCTGTTTCAAGGATTGGCCTCTTTAGTCACACAAGAAATTGCAAAGGGAAAAGATCGTCTCTAGAGACGTAAAATGCCACAGACAATTTTATAAAACAGAAGCAGCACTACTGTAGTTGGTTTCGGAACTTCCACTGTGGACAAGCTGATCGAACCTCCACCTGCCACCACTATAGCCTACACATTGGACAAATGCCCCACTACTCCCTGGACATGTGCAGGTTGTGTAGTGGAACTTATTATATCCACCCACCTTGTATTTCGCTTTCCAGTGACCAACACTGATCTGTTTAGAGCACCCATGAGGATGGGACACTATAAAGGTCAACCTGTCCTTATCTCTGGATTTAAAAAATCTATTAAAGACTTTCTTCCAGACCACGTCGTAGTGGGCCCACAGTGCCTTGAGTTTAAGTCCCAGGCGTTCATCACATGTTACACATTTAACCTCACAACTGTCATGCTCTGTGCTGGCATCTACAATCTTGACCTTATTAAGAGTGACCACGGGACTATCCTCTCTGTCATAAAATAATCGAAAAGACGTGTGGGTTGCTTCAACGGCATCAAACACCACGTGCGTTGCTGTGTTAATGGAAACTTCATACCATACCTTGCTGGGTGAGCCTGAGTTTTCACAGCGACTGCACCAACACTTTGTGTAGTCGACTACATGTTCGTCGCCATCTTGATCAACTCCGTCAGTAAACTTGTAGACACGCCCCATCATTCCACTTCCTGTTCTAAGCTTAGTGGTTTCTCTATCGTGGTAAAAGGGATAGGCGCTCTGCAAATCTGGCCAAAGTTCCGGTCTGTTGGGACTGGTCATTTCAACGGCGACTCTGATTGTCAGGTCACGTGTGGCTTTTATAAGATCATAAAGATCTAGGTCACGGTGTCCTTCGGGAAGATCGTTCAAGGTGAACTTATCAACTGGTATAAATTGTGAATGACCTGGATTCTTTGGACACTGTTGAAAATGTCTATGTAAGTCAGCTTCGCCGCCTTCTGACTCCTGAGTTTCGTGATAACCTAGAGAGAAAAAAATGCAAATAGTTCAACTACAAATAGTTCAATTAAAATATTACGTAATATATGTACTTATAAACTAGTAAATTAACCAATTAGTTAATCAATTAGACGAGATTTATTAAATTAGTTTTTAAAAGGCATCACTAAATCGGACAGTAAATTTCTTAATACAATTTATAAATCATAAATTTAAACTACCTTTACTTACATTGGAATGGCCAATTTAAACAAATTAAAATACAAAAATCTCTTTTCAGAGCTCCCATATAAATTGATGATTTTTTTTGTGTCGGATCTAAATTTAGGAAGCGTTGCATCAATATTTCATTTCATAATTATTGAGTTAACCTAAATTTTTCTACTCGTCGTTAACGGTCAGTGTGCCAAGAGACTCTAGATCAGTGATGCCCAACCTAATTCGACCCGCGGGCCATTTTAATTTCCAACAATCGTCTTGCGGGCCACATGAGCGAAAAGTTACAAAAACGAAATGATATTGTTCTGAAACTTTTTTGGAAGAAACCTCTGGATTTAATTCTTAACAAATAGGTTATTTGACAATTATATTATTTTTACGCGTCAGAAAATAGCCTCATTTCTCTACTTGTAATGTCATTATGTAGGTAGCTTTACCATGGACTCATTTTGTGGTCTCTTTTTGGTAAATATTCCCATGGATCCTCCATCCTCTAGGCGTAGTTTGACAATCTTTCATTCACGACTCAAACCAAGAATGCCGCCATATTTATTTTATAATGCCGTTTTTATGTTGTTGTTTTATTAGACAGCCACATTTTCTTTATAAAATAAATATTTTGGCTTATTATCATGTTCAACAAAAATAGATTTTCACTTTTCCTGGTAAATTCTACATTCAGAGACCCATTTCTTAAACACTCAAATGTTAAAGATTATGATACCAATCCATCAGAGAAAAAAGTGAGGGCCCAAAAGTAGGTACAGATACATTTTTTCAACCTTTTTATTTCCTCGTTTGGAAGGGGGATTTCTACACTTTGTGCAGACGTTTCGGCGGGCCGCATGGAACCACGCCGCGGGCCTTATATGACCCGCAGGCCGTATTTTAGTCAACACTGCTCTAGATATATTTAACGTACAGACTCAATTAGCTTCAGATTAAAGTAAAAAGTATTCATAGTGTGATACAAACCTATTACGTTTAATCCAAAAAGTGGATCCATATTTCAGATATCTGTGGATATAAACATAGATAATCTCATCTGTAAATATATTGTTTCAGCTAATGTACTCTTTGTGCTAAGTTAACAAACTATCTCGCTACTATCGTTTACGTTCTGCCAAACTAGCCCATTTCAACGACCCTTTTGTAATATAACTAATATTTGAAATTTACATAAACGATTTACCAAATTGCATTAGTTCAGGAACATAAGTCAGATTATTTGCAGACGATTGAATAATATATAGAACAATAAAAACAACACAAGATACAGAAATTTTACAAAGAGAATTAGATTAATTACAGAAATGGGAATCAAATTAGAGCATGTCTTTCCACCCAGAAAAATGTCAGTTGTTAAGAGTAACAAAAAAAATAAAACAAATTAATTCAACTTATCTTGTTAATGGTAAACCATTAACACAAATTAAAAACGCAAAATACCTAGATGTTATGATAAATAAAAAAAAAAACTGTCATGGAATCCTCATATTGATGAAACTTTTTAAAAATCCAACAAAGCATTAGGGTTTATTAAAAGAAATTTCTATATATCAAATAAGAACATAAAACTCAAATGTTATTTAACCTTGGTTAGGACAATAATAGAATATGCATCCTCTGTTTGGGACCCCTCAACTCAAGAAAACATTAAGAAAGTGGAACAGACACAAAATAGAGCAGGGAGATTCATAACAAACGAATATTCACATTTGACTAGAGTAACACCTTTAGTAAAATAAGTAAGTTTAGAAAGCCTTCAGGACAGAAGACATAGCAATTATACATAAAACACTGAACCATTATCTTCAAATACAAAAAACAAAATTTAATAAAATACTCAGAAAGACACAAAGATAAAGGCACATTCCTCGTTCCATATGCTAGGACAAATTTGTACAAATGCTCTTTCTTCCCTAGCGCTATTAGAGCATGGAATGGCTTGCCTGAGCTAGCCAGGAAAACCAGTGACTTGGCAGAATTTAGGTCATTGGTTAATATGCATGACTAAATGCATGACGCGTAGGACGTAATCATCTTCTTTTTAGAAGTAACGTCTGTATCATATAAGATAAGAAGAAGATAAGATAATTCCGCCAAACTATTTCCACATTCTGAGTCCCAGAAAATACAATGCTTAGAATACGTGTATGCACAATGTAAGTTCCTCAGCCTTGAGGCCCAATGCGATCTCATACTGGGCTCACTTATAAAACGTGGCCTGCATCGACCTGTTCAATCACATGCATATTCATATTGTAGCTATTTGATTGTGCAGAGACTTTGATTTTGTCTTCAATGAATGCTTACCTAATTTACACTAAGTAAAGCCTGTGTCTATGGAGTGTGCTAAGCGTTATATATTAATGATCAGTATTTAATGATTCAACTTACCGATTAAAACGCTTTGTCCAAGCTGTAAGGTGACCATCTTGTCTTCAACATTTGCCTTAGCCTCTTTCCACGTAATGGTCTAAATATGGTTACAAGATTCTAAAAGGGAATTCCCCATTTACGATAACACGGTGCATTGACCTAGATCCCTTAGTCATCTGCCGATAGATTAGCATCATTAGCTACTTTCACAGTAACACACTAGGCTTTTAATCGAAGTGGGGCTTTCAGCCTTCGAATAGGTTGTGTTCATTTATTTATCTTATCTAGGCCTTTTTTTTTTTACAAGCCTTATATCAACTCACACTGTCTGTCTCGCTGGTAAAAAGTGTGTACACGTTATTTCTCCCACACCAATTCTCGGATCAAGTTGAAACTTCACTCAATTATTCATTGGCATAGACAAGACATGAATCAATAAGAAAATAACTAATTAGTCAATTATATCATGTGTTGTAGCAGTGCCGGCTTTAGGTAATAAGAGGCCTAGGCGAAGTGAATTTGATGGCCCAAAATGAAAATTAAACACATTAAGAACGAAAAAAAATCCAATCAGGCAATTAAAAACATATCTTTATTACGATCAATCAATATCTTTTGTCGACACGTTCTGTATTGTAAATGGAAGATGACCATAAGCCTAGATCGAAGCCGATATGTTGACTCTCCACTGCATCGCTTGAACCTGCATCTTCCGTGGCCGTGTTCGTGACTTTCTCCTGCAAGTTAGCCCATTCGTTGACCACTTCTTTTAAAACTACCCGCTTTTCGTTGGCCTTTTGATGTGCCAAACTCGAAATTACGTCTCTCTCGATATGTTCACCCGAAGGTCTTCTAACAGTGGTAGTCGGACATTGGTAGTCTGACATTGGTTGTCTGACATTGATAGTCTGACACTGGTAGTCTGACATTGGTTGTCTGACACTGGTAGTCTGACATTGGTAGTCTGACATTGGTAGTCTGACATTGGTAGTCTAACACTGGTAGTCTGACATTGGTAGTCTGACACTGGTAGTCTGACACTGGTAGTCTGACATTGTTGGTAGTTTGACAATGGTAGTCTGACATTGGTAGTCTGACGCTGGTTGTCTGACATTGGTAGTCTAACATTGGTAGTCTGACACTGGTAGTCTGACATTGGTAGTCTCAAATTGGTAGTCTGACACTGGTAGTCTGACACTGGTTGTCTAACATTGGTAGTCTGACATTGGTAGTCTAACAAATCTAAACTTTAATTAGCAAACCTTTAGTCATGGTAAAAATTTTGAGCTAGTCTAGCAGACATAGAACGTGGCTATGTTTGAGATTTGATCCAAGTTTCGCTGTTTTTTCCTTTAAAAAAAACTTTTTTTAGTCCTATGCGAGGACCCCACCAATCGGAGGCCCTCGGCGGCTGCCTATATTGCCTATGCTTAAGGTAGGCCCTGATTGTTTGACCTGATGAAGACAAAACCAAAGAATTCTGGATTCATGCTCATTACTTTCTTTTTTATTAATATAAAAATAGTCAAATATTAAAAAGTTATCTCCTAGCAAACGAAAAAAAAGTGCCGACATCTTCAAATACAGGACTGCGGTATCATAAGAAACGGATAAATCAATCAAGATCTACATTTTTATACATCCGCACATTTGTTTCACATTTAGATTATTAATTTAATTTTCTAGCTGGTTCATTTAGATATTTAGTTTCAATGTGCAGGCCACCAGTACCTGGCCATCGTTATTTATAGATTATGGTTCAATGTTTTATGTATAATTGCTACCTTTACTTTTTAGCCTTATATAAATCTATACTGAAGCGCCTCTATATTTAGTGAATTTACTAACAAAGTAAATTAAAGTTCTCCTTTCAGGCCTTGCGATCTATAGGGTAGATGATGTAAAGGTCATCAGTTTCTGTGGCCAAGGCTTAACTAAAGTGTCGTGTGGCCAGCACAACGAACAACCGCCATTACTTTTTTCCTCACATAATCCCGAAATTTAAAATCCCAGTCTTCACCAGGATTTGAACCTGGGAACCCCTTCCCCTCCCGAGTGCTTTTCCGCTCAACCATCGCGCCTCCGATTTGACTAATGGTGTTCCTTTAATTTGTTTGTTATAAATGTTACGACTCTATTTTTGCGTCTATTCAAGTTTCTTAATGTTTTCTTGAGTTGAGGGGGTCCCGAACAGAGGATGTATAGTCTAATAACGGCCTAACCCAGGTTAGATTTTATATATCCTTGTTAGTTCGTTATGTAGGTCTATATGTAGGTCTATATGTAGGTCTATATGTGTTACTCAAGTAGCAATATTAACAAAGTCTTCAGCTGAACTCTACTTTCACCATGTTCTTCTTTATTTATAGGTCAGATCTCTCTCTCTCTCTCTCTCTCTGAATCAAGGTAGGGAACTTTATTTCTCTCTAGAGACAGCCTGATGACGTCATTTCAACGTCGTGTCAGGGGTGGTAACAACTGATACCATCTGTCGAAGAGTAATTGAAATATAAAAAAAAAAACGGCATTTCTTATTCTCTCCCTTTTACTTGAATTTGATAATGTTATCACCGTCTTCTTCTTGGCGCCTTGAATTCTCGTACTGAAAAAATCGTGGGCTGAAAAAAAAAACAACCTGAACATACATGATTCCATGTTGTGTAAATAAGAATGGTGATGCCAACTTCGGCCTGCGGGTCGAATAAATTTCCGACACACGCTTCATCACAAAAAAGAATTCGATAAATCTGAAGCTTTTTTTTTTTTGAGCCTTCATACCTTAGTTTTAGACAGTGGACAGAAATATCATGAAGCTAGATAGCACGGGACGGATATGGCCCTCTAGCCTTGGTTTGGGCATTACTGATACAAATCGGACAAGTGCAGAGTTTACACAAAAAGAAAGATACAAAAACATGTCTTTTTTTTTTGTTTTGTTGTCTTTTTTTTTTTTTGTTGTCTTTTTTTTTTGTTTTGTTGTCTTTTTTTTTTTTTGTTGTCTTTTTTTTTTTGTTTTGTTGTCTTTTTTTTTTGTTTTGTTGTCTTTTTTTTTTTTTGTTGTCTTTTTTTTTTTGTTTTGTTGTCTTTTTTTTTTGTTTTGTTGTCTTTTTTTTTTGTTTTGTTGTCTTTTTTTTTTTGTTGTCTTTTTTTGTTTTGTTGTCTTTTTTTTTTTTTGTTGTCTTTTTTTTTTTGTTTTGTTGTCTTTTTTTTTTTGTTTTGTTGTCTTTTTTTTGTTTTGTTGTCTTTTTTTTTGTTTTGTTGTCTTTTTTTTTTGTTTTGTTGTCTTTTTTTTTTTGTTTTGTTGTCTTTTTTTTGTTTTGTTGTCTTTTTTTTTTGTTGTCTTTTTTTGTTTTGTTGTCTTTTTTTTTTTTTGTTGTCTTTTTTTGTTTTGTTGTCTTTTTTTTTTTTTGTTGTCTTTTTTTTTTTGTTTTGTTGTCTTTTTTTTTTTTTGTTGTCTTTTTTTTTTTGTTTTGTTGTCTTTTTTTTTTTGTTTTGTTGTCTTTTTTTTGTTTTGTTGTCTTTTTTTTTTTTTGTTGTCTTTTTTTTTTTGTTTTGTTGTCTTTTTTTTTTGTTTTGTTGTCTTTTTTTTGTTTTGTTGTCTTTTTTATTGTTTTGTTTTGTTGTCTTTGTTTGTTTTGTTGTCTTTTTTTGTTTTGTTGTCTTTTTTATTGTTTTGTTTTGTTGTCTTTTTTTGTTTTGTTGTCTTTTTTTATTGTTTTGTTGTCTTTGTTTTGTTGTCTTTGTTTTGTTGTGTTTATTTGTTTTGTTGTCTTTGTTTGTTTTGTTGTCTTTGTTTGTTTTGTTGTCTTTCTTTGTTTTCTTGTCTTTGTTTTCACATTTTTAGATTGAAAATATTTTGAGATCCCCTCACTTGATCATGAGAACAATAAAATATTTGTAGCTATAAATATTTAACTTTATCTCCGCATTGAGTGCTATGAAGCCTTTTTATCACCTGCAGACTATAGGTGAGGGATAAATATTTATAGATTTCAAGGGCTCAAGTTTTCTCAATTACGGTGCCTCTCCCACTGAGCAGGAGATAAGTTCGACTGTTAGCTCACACAGACGAGTTCTTCTTTCCAACGGTAGATCGCAGACAAAACAAAAAGGAAGTGTTGTGGATGATTGAGGGGTCAGAAGAACGCGGTTAGTTTGAACCCACCCCAATTTCTTTTTAGGGAGATTTTCTTCGGAGGGCAACAACTTTCAGACCCTGACTTACTTAGACTTAGATCCTCACTCGTAATTTGGGCGAGACTCCGGAGGGGAGCTTTATTAATAGAAATTATAGCAAACAGGAAACCCTGGAGGACCAAAGAAAAAACAAAGGACGCTTGTACAACGAGGACCTTCATCAGCTACAAACAAACGCCGAGGACTATATAAAGCAATACTTGTTTGTTTTTTAAAATCAGTCATGTCATTAAATTTGTAATAGGTGTAGACTAACAATAATAAATATGTGCTTTTAGCTTTCTCAATGGGCTATTTTATCTTATATAATACAGACGTTACTTCAAAAAAGAAGATGATTACGTCCTACGCGTCGTGCATTTAGTCATGCATGTTAACCAATGACCTAAATTCTGACGAGTCACTGGTTTTCCTGGCTAGCTCACGACTGATGAATGAGCAGGCAGCGAGTGTAAAATGATACTAAAGGGTGTATTTTCAGCCCTCCCCCTGAGGCAACGCTAAGAGGCCTAACGGTATCTCCGAAAAGCGGATAGCGCTACACACTACTTGAGGGTTGGTCGTGTACTCCTGGTGCCTGACTGATTCTCGGGTCTCTCTAATGGGCAAAACTTGGCTGTCTGGCCTGGCCTTTGCGGGCTGTGTCGGGCTACCTTGTTGCGCCCATGAACTGGGTTCTATCTAGCCCGTCCCCGGACGTCGTTATAGAGGAACGCAACGACACAGAGACAGTTTCAATACTGGAGATATAGAGAAAGCTTCTTTAAACCACTCTTCATTGTGGGAAACTCTTGCCCTATAAGACATTACGCCGAACGGCAGAGTTCCTCGCCAGGGCTCTACGATAGGATTAGCCCTTCCAGCCTAGGTACCAATTGGAGTTCATTTCAGGTATCGTATCTTGCAGTAGAGGTCAGTACAATTGCTGTCTAGGTGTAATTCAAACTTTGAGCACATTACAATGTTCATTCATTTTGAAATGCAATTTTAAAACAATGTAGTGTCCACCCTGTCCGAGATTATTCAATGATTATTCATCAATACGTTAGTTAACTATCATTGCATAGGGTCGCATTTATCCTTTTTTATCATTAGCAGAAGGGCGAATGCTACATCACTAAAAAAACAACAACAAAGAAAACGTATGCTACTCACAATCTTCAGAAGAAGGGCATATGATCTAGCAATATAAGGGCGTATGACCTAAACAATATAAGGGCGTATGATCTAAGCAATATAAGGGCGTATGATCTAAACAATATAAGGGCGTATGATCTAAACAATATAAGGGCGTATGATCTAAACAATATAAGGGCGTATGATCTAAACGATATAAGGGCGTATGATCTAAACGATATAAGGGCGTATGATCTAAACACTATAAGGGCGTATAATCTAAACAATATAAGGGCGTATGCATCAATCACTAGAAGAATGATATCTGAATTGATCACTTCATGACGGGCCTATGCTATTACCACAAGATGAAGGGTGTATGCTTCAATCATTCTCTGTCTAATATGAATTAGACTGTAAACATGCACACAACAAAAAGTTCGTCTGGCTTTTGTCATATTTCCCGTTTCTTTGTTCCCACATTATGTAACCCCAGCCGCAGGGCCCCCGTTCTCTTAATGTACACCTATCCAATCAGAAGCTGTTTATAAATAATGGCTCCGTCATGTTTACACTCAGTGACGTCATAGTGCTAATGGGAGATTCTCTCTAGACCGCTCCACCCACTCTACCCCTCCCCCCTCCCCTCCCCTAGTTCCCTCTGTACTTCCCGTGACATTAAACACTAAGTCTATACCATGACACCTGTACACTTTGACTTGACATTTCGTGAGCCCTACTTCTGACAATGTTTATAGATTCCTTCATTGATTTGTTGGCACACTGAACATAGTCAAGATGAAAATAGTCTATTTTCAGAATTGTACAACACTATAAAATAAAGTTAATTCTTCAGAGTATTAATAGCTTTTTAATTGTCATAAATTTGTTATGAGTCGAACAATTATAGCGGCAATCTGATCACTTTAGGAACACAGATACACCACAACTATAAAAGTAGAGACAAGGGCGTGTGCAGACTTAAACATAGGTCTGTTGATTAGGCCATTCTAAAAAGCTTATGTTTTGAGAGAGAGAGAGAGAGAGCTAGTCAACCGATTCAGTGGCGTAGCAACCAAGGCTCAGAGGTATTCACTGCCACCGGACCCGTGGTCCTTAAGGGTCCACAGGGCTCTTCAAAGAAATAACAACTTGTTACTCCGCTTGTATAAAAGTTGTGATTGAATTGAATGTAATCACAATTGTACTACCAGCATTCTGCATTTTTAACGTCTTATTCTAAATTGATGGGTGGCCGAGAGAGCTAAGTACGCTTGGCTTACCTATCAAGCGGTTCGAGGTTCGACACCAGACTCGAGCAGAGTTGTGTTTACTGAGCGCCTAATTTACCCAGTTTTCCATAAAAGAGATTGGACCATAGCACTCTGAGCATGCTATTAGCAAGTTGCGCTTTATAAAAGCTATTTTTAAAAAAAGATGTTTTTATTCCACTAAACGTACGGCAGGGGTCCCACCATCCTATTCTTGAAACTAGGCCCTCTGGTTGCTTGCTACGCTGCTGGACCCGATACGATATAGTGCCATCCCAGCAAACAACAGAGCTAGAAATGCAAAGACGCAACTGGAGCTGGATTGGGCAGACAATGCGAAGCAAAACAGAAAATAGTTCAAAATAGGTTCTAGACTGAAGCCATACTATTGTTACATAGTAGAAGAGAAATGCTGACAGAACCCAAAGCAAACATGGGATATATATAGAGAGAAGCAAAAAACGACAGAAAGGACATTGAAGAATTGTCCAGAAGAGTTCGAGGGTGAAATAGTCGATATTCTTATTGCCTAAATCATCTTATGAACATAACTCATTATAATAATTCAAAACTAAATTGAACATAGGTCTAAGTCATTTTAATCCAACTCAGAGATTGTCTTCTATTTAAGAAATGTCACGCGTAATCTCCCCCATCCTCATTTTCCCTGAAGTTTTCAACAGGTGATTTTCTAAATCTATAAATTAGTGTTTTATCTGACCTTACTGGGGAGGTTTTTTGTTTTTTTTTCTGATGACGTCATTGGTTATCTCACGTAAAAAAAAACGAGTGCTAACTTTAGTTTTATCGTTAAGAGAGAAGCGGGGGGGGGGGGGGGAGGACAAGATGTGTTTGAGTACCTCCCCCAAATATTGTTTTAAACACCTGTCGCCAGGAATGTATTTGACGTACAAACTTGTTATAGACTTAACGACGTTGTATGTAAGGAGCTCCCAGGTCTGTGTGCACTACTCACGTGTGTCGTTATGTAGATTTAAAATTTTCGACCTGCTTAATGGGAGCCACCTGTTGACATCCGAGATGCAAAGTCAATTTTGTTGTTCCACTTTTTTGTAGAGCGTTTCCATACCAAGGAGTTGTCTGTCTTTGTTACACAGTGTGGGTACAAACTATTTCTGTCATTTTAAAATATCTGTGCTTTTATTTATTTTTTGTTCCATGGAATATTTAAAGTACAAACTTACTTCATTGAAGAGCCACCTTAATGTTTGAGGACAACAATCATGATTAATTAGCTAGATTAACAATCTAGATTAATTAGATTTTAATTAGCGATATTGTTGAATGTCTCTCACGGCTGAGAATCTTCAGTAGAGAACAAATAATGTCCATATTTCAAGATAAAAGGACCATAAATCTTGAAGTGCAAGTAGAATTGAAAGGGAAAGCAAATCTGACAATTTTGATTCTATTCATTTTCAATTGAGTATAATCTTGTTGTGTCTAGCTCCGTTGCATCTAAGTTATTTTAAGTTGTTTTATTCTCTAAAGCCCTGATCAAGTTCTGGAACCATGGACATAAATAAATATAGACTGGCCGACTGGAACATAGTATTGAATGTTGTATGTAGTTCTCGGTCGGAAAGGGAGGTGACTCATTGTGACGAATCATAGACATGCGCAATGAAAGTTTTTTAAAGTTCTTTTTATTTAAATTGCGCTCAAGTTTTTGTTTTCTTTCCCAAAGTGGAACTTATTTCAGAATACTGTATCGCAGCAAACAAACAAAAAATATCAACTACTTTGATAGACGACAAAGATGAAATGAGAGGAAGAAGAAGATGAATGGCTGTGGCATGCGCTCTGGACTGTCGTCTCGATGGCCCTGGGTTTGAGCCCTGTCCGTGGTCATCCTCCGTCGTCCTGCGGGAAGTTTGGGCGAAAATGCAAGACTCTTCAATTCTGAAGGAACATCCGAAACATGTAAAACAAACAAAAACTGTTTTCATTGGTGGAAGAAGAGAACATGTCACGTGAATCCTTATTGGTCAATTTTATATCCCTACTAAATACTTCACCTTCACGTGACATGTTCTCTTCTGGTTAAGATTCTTGTCAACCACAATTGGACGGCTCGTAAGGGTTCTTAATTCTAAATATTGAATATGACCTTTGTAATTAAATTAAAAATACCTGATTGACAGATGACACTTCTGTTGAATAAGCAGAGAATTGGTCCAATGATTTTATAATTCACTGGCCTATATTTGATTCCATTAAAATCCGTTTCAAACCCTTTCATATGACATCATATGTTGACTTGTTTAGCTAGACTAGACAGAAGAAGGGTGATAACTGTAACACCACTTGAGGCTATTCACTCTCCAATGGCAAAAAAGGAAGTACTTGCGTTAGTGTAAGTGTAATGACTTCTGGGTAATTAAACATTCATTGCCCCTCTGTGCCGGTGTCTGATGTCTGCTTACACAGACACACACGCACACGGAAACATGTACTCACACGTAAACAAATTTTACGCACAGACACAAAGAGCATTCCAGGGTTGAGATCAAACTCCAAGATCAATAGCCTGACTAGCTGTTCATCTCAAGTACAATCGATAGAAGGTGATCCCAGACACACAGGCGTTCTACTAACTGTAAGCTATACTCTCAGGGATGGTACTTTTGTGTGTAATTGTGTTAGGAGTATAGTGTTGATATTTTATTGTAAACCATTTTCTCCTGAATGGTTTGGATTACAGTGTTAGTATTATACTTTGAAATACTTTCTCTAAGATGGTAATGTTGCTACTAGAGTTTAGATTCGGCATGATATTCTAAAATATCTTCTTATCTCATTACAGACGTGACTTCAAAAGATAATATAATTACGTCCTACGCATTTCAAGTGTAAATCTAATCATGCATGTTAATCAGTGACTTCGTTGTTTATTTTGTTTGTGTTTTTTTGTGTTTTTTTGTGTTTTTTTGTGTTTTTTTGTGTTTTTTTGTGTTTTTCTTGGTATTTAATGCTGTCTTAATTTTTTTGTTAAATATGTTTGGCTTCTTTTTTTCTTAGTATTTTGTTATTAGATTCATGTTAGACTACAGCAGGGGGAGGTTGTAAAAGCGTCTTCACTTGCAGAAACGATGGTTGTGAACAAATAACACATTCATCACCTTTACCTTTACCTATCCCTTTGTCTGTTGGACCTGTTGGGGCACTATGCAAGATTTGTCGACCGTCTTTCTCCATTCCTCCCTGTCTTTTGCCTTAGTTTGAACCTCTTTCAATGGTAGGCGCGTCCGTTCATTACATTGAAGGATTAAAATACGCGCTGAAACTTGTTTTCTTAGCCATACAAGAAGGGCTTATTATTCAGGGCAAGCTTGTGTTCCTATCTTTCAGCTTGTGTTCCTGTCTTCCAGCTTGCGTTCCTGTCTTCGCATGTGCACTTTACCTAGCATTGATTATCTCCCCTCACGCACGGACAAGCTCGGGGCTAGAAGCTACAATCATTAAATGAGATTAGCTTTACTAAACAAAAGCGCGGTTAGTTTTCAGTAGCCAATGTTTTAGAATAGTACAACATAGGATTTCTTACAAACATTTAGCGCAGAAGTGATCTTCGTCGATGACAATGGCTGAACAATAACAAATGTCTTACTGTCTCCGGCCACCGCATAACATGAATCAAATGTAGCTTCATCTTTTTATCTCATGCACACAAAGAGACAAATATATGAAAACTAGGGCCCTTTATGTACTAATTCTAACAAAGTGTATTAATATTCAAAAAACTAAAAGCGTAAGGCTTTATAAATAATTGGAACTATATAAGAACAAGTGAGTTGCATATGAAATTCAAACGCAATGCGGGGATGTGCATTGATGGTTTTGGGTTAGGATTTAATAAGGGTTCTGGGTATGATGGGGGATATTGCTAGATATTCTTAGTATTTTGAGGTGTTTGGAATATAGGGAGTGTTGATTATCTATGTTTAACAAAAGATTTATCTGTGCACTTACCGTTCAGCACTGTAAAATCACATGTCTAATCTCGCTTGAGCCGCAAACTAAATTTTATCATTTTGTCGACATTTTTTTTTTATTTTCTTAGATAACCTTATATCGCCCACACATTTCTACATATCGGTGCCTCTTCTTTTTCTAGTTTATTGTATTTTATTGCTTATTAAATATAAACTGGATCTTAAAATTAGAAAAAAAAAATAAACAAAGAGGACATTACTGAGTTTAAGATTATCATGAAAATATCATAATTAGTATACTATATATTAGTATGTATGTCTACAGCACAGATGGAGCTACATCTGATGTCTATCGCATACCTAAAGCATTCATTGTTGTATTGCACAATAACAATGCTCAATCTCGGCCATGTTGTCAGCTGCTTCCAGTGCCACGTAATTGAAGAGTTACTGTTCTTTTTCTCCCCTGCTATGTCCACCGAGTGAGCTGTCTGAGCCGAAGTAAGGGGCGGTTACTGTAATAGAATACAGATATGAATAAATGATCCTAGGATTGTCATGCAATGTGTGTTGTCTACTAATAGATAACATAGACTAGATCTAGATAGAAGTCTTTAGTTGTAACCATTATGAGCTTTATAAGAAACTGTGCTTTATCGTATCATACAACTTACATGACCAAATAATGCTTATATCTTATGTTATATTTCAAATTATTGAACAAAATACTGCTTATCATAAAACTTACTGGACCAAATAGTTCTTTATCTTACTATATCCAAAAATGGCCTTATACTTAGCTGGCGGTAGCAGGCAACAGATTGTCTCTGAAGTAACAGAGATCTCTTACGAAGGCCGCGGGACACACATTTGAAGCGCTTGGAGAAGATGGGCGCAGAATGCGTCAGGAAAACTTAAATATATCCTGACGTACAACGGCTTTGCTTGCATCTGAGGTGGAAAATTATGCAGCTCGCAAACGGGTTTGCGTGACCATCATCGCTGATAAAATGAAAGTCGTGGGTTCGATCCTCATAATGGCCAATTTTTTTGGTCTTTATTTTAAAGTGATAATTAAAATACGATGTTTAATTCAATCTGTTGTAGGAATCTAATGTATGAATTGATTTTTAAAAGATACTACTTGTTTTAGAATTTGTCTTAGTTCCTAAAGCTGTTATTCCACGTGATATGTTTAGACCTGCATTTGAACTTTCTTTGTAATTTAATACTTTTGAAAATGCATTTCTTTTATTTTCCATTACTTATGATCTTTTATCTTATGTCAAAACAAATTGTTGTATCTATTATTTCAGATGCTGCGATCATAGTGTATGAGCTTAGCGTTAAGACAATGGCTCCACAATCGATACTTCTAGCATCGAACTGTTTACACTCAAAAGGTCGGCGTTGAAAGAACGACAACTCCCGAGATATTGTGGATGTTTACATTCAGCCACAAGAAGGGATTCAATTAGAAGGCAGAACATCTCGATGTGCCTATGCCATGGGTTGATGACAGCCAAACATGTCACAATTATGTCACATCGACTTAGCAAATATGTGACATTGTCTTTGACATGGTGATTTGACTTCACAATAAATCAACCATTACAATGTTGTGCGCCAATTATCTTTGTGGATATGGATAAAGCCCTGGATTCTACATTTCTGGGATAGTGACAAGTTGGCTGTTAATCTTTCTCACACCACATTTCTAATGTAGTGTGAAGTTGGATTTTACATTTCTAAGGTAGTGTCAAGTTGGATAAAGCTCTGATGAATTCTACATTTCTAAGGTAGTGTCAAGTTGGATAAAACTCTGCTGAATTCTACATTTCTAAGGTAGTGTCAAGTTGGATAAAACTCTGATGAATTCTACATTTCTAAGGTAGTGTCAAGTTGGATAAAGGAAAGTCTATTATATCCATACGTTACTTCAAAGCGCTTACCTCTCGTTGGCGAAAACAGAAAAAGATTATCTCCAATGTGTTAAAACCTAATTTTAGAATGAGCGGAATAAGGAGGACAATGGCCATTGGTTACATCCTGGTCATGACTTGCGTGGCTGCCTCTCAGGCGGTCAAAGACAGCCAGGAAGCCGAAGTCCACATCATTGTTTCGTCCTCGTCCACTGCCTCGCCGTTCCTTGAGGTCCCCAACAAGCCCTCCGCTGACTCGGACGACCCTGAGTTCACGCTTCAGACCTTCCTCACCATGATGGTGACACTGCTGATCGTGCTGACCAACTGCGCCATCATCATGGTGGCCTCCTGGACTGATTCCTTCGTAAACTTCAACAAGACCTTCATCTACTCCCTAACGTTGGCGGATCTGTTGATTGGACTTTTTATAACGCCCTACTCCATCTTTCTGTCTGTCTACAGGAAATGGGTTTTTACCAGGTAAAGTTTTTAGATTCATAAAATAAACATTTATACCAGGTGAATTGTAGGTGTTATTGGCTAAGAAGCTAATCGTTCACCTGGTAAATTCTAAGTTGTTTACCATTCTACACAATTCTACTACTTTCGACACTTTTCAGCTGGTGTTACTTACATTCAATCATTCGGTGCAATGGGCTGACAGATTGAAGTATCGTAGGTCTAAATTAGTCAAGAAAACCTGCAGTAAAAATGTCAGGAATAGAATTCCAAGAAAACCACGTGACAAAAACTCCATCGTTTATAAGAAGCAGTTTTGGTGGAGGGGGTATAGCTATGCTCAATTATACTTAATCTAGCTTTAAAAAGTAGGCTACTTGCGGTAGCTTTAATGTCTGCATTTGTTATAGCTTTAATATCTACACTTGGTCTAGCTTTAATATCTATAGGCCTACTTGGTCTAGCTTTAATATCTATACTTGGTCTAGCTTTAATATCTACACTTGGTCTAACTTTAATATTGATACTAGATCTAACTTTAATATCGACACTTGATCTAGCTTTAATCTTTATACTTGATCTATCTTTAATCTCTATACTGTTATGGGCTAATCTAATCTGACTTCGACTATGTATCATTTATTACTTAACATTAGCCACAGAACATTACAAGTTGAATATAGTTGATAACAACATTCAGTTCTATAAAATGAGACTTTAGTAATCACTGGGAAATCCGTCCAGTCTTCCTAAAACGTCGCTATATCTAATTTTTATTCAACTACTATTCAAAACACACCCTACTTCTAACATAACGCCATGTTGGTCACTTGTTCGCCTAAGTCTACTGCGTCATTAGTATGTCTTACTACGTCACTACTTTTACCGGCGCTAAAACTAGTACACAATATATTTGTCTAACAAAACTAACCTACTCTCTAAACTAGTACATTACAATATTTGATTTTCTTGCTGATAGTAACTTTGTGGAGCAGTTAGTTCCAATGAAACATTTCATAGGCTTAACTTATTGTTCAATGCAATAACATGCACCAATGTTAACACCACTAATGGCTTGACAACAAATTGACAAATCAAAGCAAGAGGAGACGCTTCATTTACAATAGAGTTCCAATTGTTTGTAACCTTGGCAACATGCCCAAACAAAGACGATGTAAACACGTGAGAATCAAAATACAAACTGGTCAAAGCATTACAAGCCTGTCATAGTGAGGTCATCAACACTCTTTACATTGTCATTGTTTAAACAATAAACGATATAGGCCTATCACCTTCACCTGTTCGTTGAACCGTTGTGGATCTGTCGACCACTCTTCTCCACTCCTCTTTGGCTTTTACCTCAATTAGAATCTCTTCCAGCGACAAGCCTGTTATGACCTGTCCATTCTACGATGTTGTCTTCCCATCGCTTTCTTTGTCTGCCTCTTCTTCTTTTTCCTGGTGCTGTTGAATGCTGTTCTCTGCAGGAAGGTCTTAGCGAGCCCTGGGAACATTGTGAAACTGTCTTAAATCTTACCAGACAAATAGCATACGAAATATCGGAAATGTGAAATTCTACTCTAGGCCTAGATCTATTTCTTTGTTTACTTTCCTGGGTGTTTCGTAAGAGTGAAATATTAATAAGTTTCTTTAACTCTACTTAGCGAACGGTGCAAATTATAGAGATCAATGAATATCTTGCATGTTCTCTTCTGTGGTCTCTCCAGAGGCTAATAAGTTTAAATGCCTTCCTCCAGTGAGTCTTACAATAATAGAAGTGTATGCCCCTCCGCTGTGAATCTAAGCATAGAAAGTAATAAGCCCGTGTGTCCTCCCCCTGTGAATCTAAGCATAGAAAGTGATAAGCCCGAGTGTCCTTCCCCTGTGAATCTAAGCATAGAAAGTAATAAGCCCGTGTGTCCTCCCCCTGTGAATCTAAGCATAGAAAGTGATAAGCCCGAGTGTCCTCCCCCTTTGAATCTAAGCATAGAAGTGATAAGCCCGAGTGTCCTCCCCCTTTGAATCTAAGCACAGAAAATTATAAGCCCGTGTGTCCTCCCCCTTTGAATCTAAGCATAGAAAATGATAAGCCCATGTGTCCTCCCCCTTTGAATCTAAGCATAAGCATAGAAAGTGATAAGCCCGTGTGTCCTCTCCCTTTGAATCTAAGTATAGAAAGTAACCAGCCCGTGTGTCCTCCCCAGTGAGATGTTCTGTAGTGTCGAGGCCTACGTGTTCACAACACTAATGACCGCTAAGATGTACTCCCTGACCTGGCTCAACGTTGACCACTACGTAGCCGTCCGCAAGCCAGAGCGCTACAACGTGATGATGTCCTCGACCAGAAGCTTGTGCTGGATTGTCTTCTCTTGGATTGTTGCCGTATCGTTCTGCTGCCCTCCCTTGTTTTCATTCCAGGTACCTCCCTTATAGTCTCATTACGAATTTATTTCCATGTGTTATTCTATTCATCTAATGTTTAAAAGTTATGCATAAAGAGCTAGACTATTTGAGAAGACAATATTTTTTTTACAAAAACAAAAAAAAAAAAAAAGGAAATACAGACGGCCAACAACACCGTGCATCGTGACTAGGTGAGCATTAATAGATTATGTGAACATTCGTTCTTTTATTTTACATTAACTCTCTCTCTCTCCGAACGGACGATACCAACGTTCATTCCACCAGAATGTGGTAAATAACTACGGAGAGAAAGAGTTAAGGCAAGTATTTAGTTTTTTACATTTTTTTCGAAGTTTTGTTTCAAAGGGAAATATAAAATGTCAGTCACGAGGATTTCTCTATTCATTCATAGTTATCTCTGCAACCAAGTTTTCCTTTTTTCTAGTTGTAATAGCGCAATTGGTTGTAGTTTGTAGCCATACCTTTGCCCTTACCTCTGACACCGCGCGATAACTCAACCTATAAGAAAAACAAAAAACCATTATCACTACCTACCTGCACTGGCTGAGTAATGTGTCTATTGTGTAAAAAGAAAGAGCACCATTCTATATTGAGAAGATTGGATGTCAATTATATAGGCTAGGCACACACAAAAGACGGAAAACGGTTGCCCAACTTTTAATAATAAGGGTTTGTGTTCGAGTCCGAAGATTAATGAGGAATGCAATATTTCCCGTGGCTACGCAGCCCCAGCTGTGACCTACATATTTTGCCACTTCCAGGGCAAGCATAACCATTGTCCACCGGTCTTCGGTTAAGATTATCTTTTCGCCGTCTGCGTCTGTCCAGGGCAGCGGATTTTCAACTTTTAATACACCCATCATAAAACTAATATCTACAACTATAAGTACAATTTGAAAAAGTGATAAGAATCAGACGAACGTAATCTATACTCCAATTCGGTAGCTTATTATATCCTCTATAACCTATCTCTCAACAAATGTTATAGTCATAGAATGTAATGAAACAATAAAATGTATATTATATAAGTAATGCTAACTAATAAAACATCTTGGTATCCCAGTTTGCTTGACTCGGGAGTCAGAAGTTTCCACAAAGTACCATTACTGGGTTGGATAAAAGAAACCATTTCTGATTATCGGTTGCTTTTTTTCATAATTTGTTTTCAGGGGGTTTGGGGTTGGGGGATAATCTGTGAAGATGAAGTAAATAGGTGTATTTTTTCATTGATCTATGTTCATAGTGTACATGACTGACAGACGGACGGACCGACTGACTGTACAGTCATTTTCTTGTGTCTTTATCTTCCCGACGACTAGAAATGAATAGACTCTTCTTTGAAAAAGCTTAAGTATACAGTTGAAATGTTTGAATGTATATTTCAGTCAGCAGTGTTCAACAAGGCGACATCCATCTGTATGATTGACACTAAGCAGCAAGTGGCTTACATGTTGACTGCTGGAGTACTTGTATCTATACCTAGTCTGTTTGCCATGGGAGTCACCAGCGCTTACTTATTCACAAGGTACTTTAAATCATGGGTCAGAACTAAACAAATACTCTTCTACCGGTACTGTTAATTAATATCAAAACAAATATTTAAAAAAAATAAAAACCCTGGTCCTCTGTGACTATGAGGTTATTGTGGTGGCTTAGTGGTAAAGTGCTTAGCTTCCAAGTTTTAACATTTATTTCAAAATTTTTAGTCTGTAAGCTTCTTTAATAAACGAGATATGTCTCTTAAGCAAATAGTATCTGTCCTGTATGCTTCCTCAAATTATATTTTAAAACTAAAGACTGTCTTATCTTATCTTATGAAATACAGACGTTACTCGAAAAAAGAAAATAATTACGTCCTACGCATGTCCCTAGGTCAGTCTAGCCTTACGTGTTAATAAATAACCTAAATTCTGCCAAAGTCGTTGGTTTTCCTGGCTGACTCAGACAACCCACTCCATGCTCTAATAGCACTAGGAAAATAGGAGCAAATTTTTCCTATCGTAGGGAACAAGGAATGTGCCTTTATCTTTGTGTCTTTCTGAGTATTTTAATAGTTTTTTTTTTCAGGAATGTGCAAAAAAAAAATGTGATTGTTGGTAATGGAAAATGTTAACTCGATTAGTACCTCATGATTTATATTTAATTATACGCCCTTTTTAATAGTTTCAGAACAAAGCTGTAGGTGTCTATTCTAACAATGTTTTATTCTCAGTTCTTTCAAGAAGAGACTTCAGTTCTATGAGAAGGTCTACGTGGAGCTGTGCTCCAGGCCCAGGAACTATCACATCACGTGTATCATGTGTTTAGCGTTTACTATCGCCTGGTTCCCTTTTGTTATCATAAAGTAAGACATTTAGGGTCAGTGACCAATATATATATATATATCCATTTGGCTTTTTTGTAGCGGCACCTTTTTGAAGAAATTATTACTTTTCTTGTATTTTAACGTATTAATTTTTAGTAGTTAAAAGTTAGGCAATCAACTACTGTGTACCAGCACCTAATCACTGAGTACCGGCACCAATTTTTGTTTTACAAAAAAGCACTGTATAAATATAAATATATATATATATATATATAATATCATATAGTGCGTCATTTAGTCAGGTTAGTTGTTTTCATAGAGTTCTTGATTTAATGCTAATCATGCTGTATGAGCTCAGATTTTGTTACTAGTCTTTACGTTACTGTGAGCCAGATAAGAATTATTCTGAAGCATGTTAGTACTCTACGAAATATCTAGAGGTTTGGTCCTAATGTCTTAACATTTCTTACGAGGCACTAGTTTTAGGACACTATAAATATGTTAACTTCTCATAAAGACAATGTTAAATATCATAAGATCACGACTTTTATTTATAAGCGTATCTATACACGAATTGTTGTATGAATTAATGAGATTAGAAAAACAAACGTTTTAGTTCGACTAATTAATTAGTTCTTGTATTCACATTCACCTTTCCCTTAGTTTATTGGACCGTTGGGGCACCACACAAGATGTGTTAACCATCTTTCTCCATTCCTCTCTGTCTTTTGCCTTGGATAGAACCTCTTTCAATTGCAGGTCCATCCATTTTTTTATGTTGTCTTCCCATCGCTTTCTCTGTCTTTTTTTTGCCTGGTACTGTTCCCTGTAGGAAGGTCTTTGCAACCTCCTAAGACCTTGTGATATGGCCATAGAGCTTTAGTTTCCATGTTTTTACAATAGTCATCAGGTCATCGTGGGGTCCATTCGCTGCAGTAACCCTATCTCTAATCTCTTCGTTTGTGATGCGGTCTTCAAATGTGATACCCAGGATACTTATGTAGCATCTCAACTGCTAGGATCCTCCTCTCTAGCTCTGCAGTCATCGTCCAAGACTCGCAAGTATATAAGTGGGATTTAGTGAAAGTATCGAGTGCCATTATGTTACAATTATGTATGTAGAATTTATTTTCGAAACTAACTAACTCTGTGTTTGTATTCTTTTAGTTTGGTCGTGAAGCAAGCTTTCCAAACACAAGTCAATGACTTCCTTCAGTTCTTCGCCTGCTGGCTGGGAATTTCAACTAGTTTCAGCCAGTTTTTCATTCTCATCATTTGGAGCGCCGACTTCCGGCTCCATTTTCTGGAAGTGTGTCAACTACCGAGCTGGTGCAAGCCTTGTAATAGACAAAGTGACACCGACAGCAGAGATATTAACATTATAACTATTCCAAAGAAGCGTTAATTACGTCACTACTTGTATAGTGAGAACGCCCAAGCTCTATCAAAATAATGATAATATTAATGTTAGAGTTGACTCAACAGCGGGATAAGCTGGCCAAGTGATAATTAGCTGGGTGCCAGGACCATTAGTCTTGCAAAGGCCCTAAGAAACCAACCACTTTAACTGGGCCCTAGACATACTGAAAAAGAAAGTAATGTTAGCTGGTCTTTATATAAACCACAGGACACCGTCGTGAAATATTGAGACTAGATCGGAGACGTCAACTCAGAGAGAAAAGAGGGACAAGTGTGACTGGGCTAGAAGGAAGACAGAGAGAGAGAGTGATTGAGCTAGAGTGAAAGAGAGAGAGAGAGTGATTGAGATAGAATGAAAGAGAGAGAGTGTGATTGAGGCTAAAAGAGAATATGAGGGAGCGGAAAAACTTGTATTTGATCTATATGTTACCTGCAGTTTAGTTTGATATTAGTTATTAAAAATATTGTAATTTTTCTCACTGCATATAGGCCAGTGACTCTAACCATGAATTACATACTCTTACAAACTGTCCATGGCAGTTAGGGGGTCTGGGTGGAGAAAGACGCCCCCACCCCTATTTTTTTTTATTTCTCATTGTCTCTCATTGTGTCGACAGAAGTGTCTTTTGTTTAGACTTCGTGTCTTATTTACCAATTGTGTGTCCTGTCGAATTGTACTATTGTATTATATTGTAGGCCTATAACTTTTGTGTTATTTACAGTAATAAGTAGACTTGTTTCACCATCTCATATTCTTTCTAACCAGAGGATATTAGACTAGGCATATATGACGTCCGGGGTCCTATAGAAGACACTTTCTGCAAGACGGCAGAGTTCCAAATTTTTGAATTTCTAAAGTCCCAACTCTATACCCAAGGATCATTACGACTCCAACTGATCAACTTTTTGTTCTCTCGCAATGACAACAATGTGAACTGTTTAACCTTAAAGATTTAAATATGTCTCTAGCTATGACATTGTTCAAATGACAAGTGAAAGACTATGACAGGAAGGTGTCATGAAACAATTATGTCAGTGTTTATACCACGTGTTCACTAGATAGTGTTTGAAAAAATAAAAACAATGCATTTGTGCCGTTTCTTTAGTAGAATCTAATAAAATAAAGGTGTTCTTTTTTTATAATCTGTAGCTTGTTATAAAAACTAAATACATTTTATAGTCACATTTTTTCTTATTCTTTTTTTACATTTTTTTTTTACAAAACTTTTCCCCACTCACTCTGTCTATCTGTTTGTCTGGGTGGAATCATGTAGGCTACATATTATTTACAAACATGTCATTCCTATCTTCAAAATTAAAGACGTTCCTTCAACAGATTAAATTAGATCATGTCCAACAAGTATTCATATGGAAACTACTCGTTCATATGTAAGGACATTGACTCGTTCGTATGTAAGGACATTGACTCGTTCATATTTAAGGACATTGACTCGTTCATATTTAAGGACATTGACTCGTTCATATTTAAGGACATTGACTCCACTAAGTTTTTGGTCATACTGGGTGATTGAGACTAGGGTAAGAGGAGTACTTACTTGAATACTTAAATCCAAGCAGAGGCGACCTTATGGGATTGCGAGTGGGGAAACCGCCCCAGGCCCCGCTTCCAGGGGCCCCGCGATAACTGTGGTTACAGAAAAAAACAACATCACGCCATTTTATTACTTAACAATGTATGCACAAGGGGAATAAACTGTGAAATGTGTAGGCCTCTATAACGTCACATAAATTGTAAATTATGTCCCATTGAAAGGTATATTGTTTTGTTATTTTATATCGAGATGTCGCTTTAGTCTAAGTTCAGCATTCTCCAGCTAGTAAATCTACATGTGTGATAAGAGTGACTGTGTGTGCGCTCGCGACAGAGTATTCTCTGTCCCTGTATGTTATGTTTTGAATATAAGAATCATATTCCAGCTTACTCTCGGTTTGCAGGGGATGTCTTACAAGTCCACATTGACACCATTTATCTTGCACCTAATACATATTGAAAATAACTCACACATATCGATTACAGTGAGCACCAATATTGTATAAAGTAGGCTATGTATTTGGTCTGGACAGTTATTTTTATAAAATGTTATTTTAAAATAACTCCACAGTGACATCTATGATATTTAAATTTGGTAAAACGATCAAATTTACAGCAATTATAGCTAAGGTGCCAAATCTAACAGGGAATAGTCAAGCCCTTTTACAAAGCTTACATTAGCTTACTCTGTCTGTCTGTCTGGTAAGATGTTTAAACATGTTTCTTTCTCCATTTTCTCGTTCTCGGATCAAGCTGAAACTTTGCACAATTATTCGTTGTACCTGACAAGACATAAATCAATAAAAAAATAAATTAATCAATTAGAAAATTAATTACTAGGGATTAATTATTTTGTTTGATATCGAAATTAGTGGAATAAATGCTACATAATGAGAACTGTGGAAGTATACGTGGATTTAATCCCCTTATTACGTTTTCCCCTCTTCCCATTCTCTGATCAAGTTGAAATTTTTGAATAATTATTCACAGTTGATGACAATACATGAATCAATTCAAAAATTAACCAATTAGCACTAATTATTAATATTAATTATATAGCAGAAAGGGGGCTAAACCATGTCCCTTTCATATAAATGACAGTAAATAGCGTTCTTTCACTTAGATAAGCTTCTTGTTGTTTTTAAAGTACCGGTAATCCTTTTTTTTTGTTTCTTTAGCATGCAGTGTAGTTTGTTATTATGAAATTAAGGTATGAACCGGTACCATCGAGAGGTCCGAACAATATTCAAATGCGCATACGACCCGAAACGACTATGGATCATCTCACGGAAATTAGAGGAATGCCTGGGAATTAACTGTGGCCGAAATGATGTCACCCCCACAGCGATTTCCCCTCTCAACACAGCTGATACAGCAGCGTCGCAGGCTCTGCAAGTGTGTAACAATGATACAGCAGCATCGCAGGCTCTGCAAGGGTGTAACAATGAGCTACAAATCAGCTTACGGATTTCCGGCTCCTGATTTTTTTTTACACAGGGTTGACCCCCGAACCTTTTGCATGTTAGGAATAGCTGCAGGCAGCAGAGCTTTTAATTCAGAGTTTTTCTTCTCCTATGTCTGTAGCCATGAAAGAATGAAGCACCATCATCAAGGTCAGGCTCTTTAACACAATTGTCAAGCTAATACTACTTTACGGAACAGAGACATGGAGAACCGTCACCACCACAAAAAAAAAATACAGGTATTCATCAATACCTGCCTCAGTAAGATTCTAAGATCTCAAATCAAGAAAACAGCCTCCATTATAGTAGATTCAGAAACGCTGGAAATGGGTAGGTCAAACCCTTCACAAACCTGCAACTAACATTACAAGGTAATTCCTCACCTGGATCCCCCAAGAAAAGAGGAAGAGGGGGCGGACCAGGAATACATGGAGATGCAATTTGGAAGCAGATGGGCAAGACGTGGGGACAGTTGGAGAGATTCGCCCAGAACTAAGATGCCTGGAGAAAGCTGGTTGGTAGCCTATGCTTCAGACAGGTCCACAGGATGAGATGAAGTTTCTGATGCAAAAAAAAAAGGCTTGGTTAATGTGCAGTGAATTTTTATTTGGGATTTCCTTTGATTGTGTGATGCTGTAAAGGAAAGGTGATCGGGGATTGTAGAGATCAGATTACTACATATGCGTCACTGCCACAAGAACTTTTCTTTCATTTCAGATTTCACATTTGTCAACTACTTTGTCTTAAGATCATTCTACATTAATTACATGATTTTAAAACATTTTTTTTGTTATACACATGATTTAGTTCCATTCTTTAATGTTGTTGTTGTTTTTTTGCCAGTTACAAATTGAATCTTCAAAAGCATCACAGCTACCTAGTTCAGCAGAAGTCAAAACTTCTGCCACATCTCCTACATCCCATTCAGGAAAAGAAGAGAAAGCTAAGAAATCTGGCAAAGCAAGCAGCAAGGGTTCTAAAAAAAAGTAAAAACAAAAACTCCATATGAATGAACAAAACAATTCTTTTTTTGTAAAACATTTTATTAAAATTGTGACTGTAAATATGATAATAAATGAATTTATAGCTAGAAGTTAAGCGTGATGCTGGAAATGGAAATCAGATGACCTCAATTTTTTAAAAATGTTTTCATTTTCTGACATTTTAAAGAAACATCAATATATACACACATACAAAATTTGTGGGGTTAAATAAAAAATCTTGATGAAGCATTTAAAAAAAAAAAAAACTGTACATATAAAAATAGATTTTTTAAAGTAGATAGTAAATTGCATGACTTGTCTGAGGTATAGTTACCATATTTACATTGAGCAGGCAAGTGAAAGACAATGTAAAAAATTTTTGTTGGCACTTTTGCAGGTGGCAATAAATAAATACTTCCATGATTTTATACTTAAATTGTATTTCGACTGCAGATCGCCACATGAAAGCATCTGGTGGTTGAACTGAGTAATAAATATACAGAATGCACAATCTCATTTCAATGTCTTTGACTGTACATGCCAAATGAAACAATACTGGATAAGTTGCTCATAGTTATTCACTCCATTTGTTACATACAAAATATGAATAAAAGTAGGATTAGGGAAATCTTCTTTAAGTTTCTCACATAAGGCAGGCATTTTCATATCTGCAATGTATTTTTTTTGCACACTTCAAAAAAGTGATGGTTAAAATACATTATAAAAATGGTCCATTAAAAAATGCATTCAATTTACATATATACATATTTACAGAACCCAAAGCCAAAAATATTAATGACAGTTTAACATTGTCAAAACAAAATATATAATTCTACGTTTAGGTCATACAAAAAATTATAAAATAAGTTGCCAAAATAAAAATAGAATGTAGCATTAAATGTTGGTTTTTACACTTTACATAAACATTGCCAAACGTTTTTCTTCTGATGTTTTTGTGTTTATGGAATAGACTGTGTAAATTCCTTATTAGCATTTTTCAATAACAGCTTTTGTTTTTTGAAACTTTTATTTATATGTAGGTAAGTTAATAAACTATTCTTTATTTAAGATTACAATGACTGTATTGTTATATCACTGTCATTAAGTTATCTTTATAAATATCTTTATATTTGATGGTTCACACAACTAATTTAGAAAATGTATAAATAGGTTCACATAAACAAAGAATGGAAGAAGTAAATTTTAAATTACCTTTGTTCATAGCAGTCAAGTATTTTTGAACAAAAAATAGATAAAAATTCTTCACAAAGATTTCCTTATCAATATGGCTGTGTTGTATAGTGTTTTCTGATCAATCATGTTTCTTTAGCAAGCTAGAAACTAAGTTAACAATTTTTGAAAATGTTCTGTGAAAATTTACTTTATTTGCATCAAAAAACAAATCCATTGGCTGAGACTGTGCTGGTGGCAAAAGTGGAACCTCAGGTGGCAAGGTTGGTGGTGGGGAAGGACAAGTTATGGGGAATCTGGCTTGTGGTGGAGTTATAGATGGGAAAGGTGGGGGCAGTGTGGAGGGCAAAGGTGGGGGTAATGTGAGGGGAAGTAGTGGTGGTTGAACAGGAGACACAGGTTTTGGAGGAGCTACAGGACTTTTGCTAGACAATGAAACATTTTTAGATCTTCTTGGTAGAGGAGGAACAACTTCTTCTGTCAATGATATTTCATTTAGAGCTTGCAAAGACTGGCTTGCTTTGAGAGGGATGGATCTTGGGGAGTAAAACTGAGCCGTGAATTCACTTGACCTGCGACATCTGCAGGGCATTGGTTTGTTTCCTTTCTGAACTGACTTCCCATTCATATGTGTGCCAGGTTGTATTTGTTGATCTACTTCTTCACTCCGCTGATAACAGTCTAAACTGCCATGTTTAATGGACCCGACAATGGTGAGGGATGTAACTGGCTTTGACAAAAAATTATCATAAGGATGTTTAGGTACTGATGATAGTTGAAGAGCTGTCATTGTCTTGTAGTCTGACTCTGTAGAACCTTGTGCACACCCTTGATCTTCCTCGGTTCCTTTCTAATAAAAGAAAAAAATCATGCAATAACTGAAATCACAAAAAGGGAAGAATTATGTCAAATTAGCCTCTATACATTAAAAATCTGTTAGGATGTGCACTATATGCAAAACTAATATTGATTTAATTTAATTTTTTGACTAATCTACACAGAACAGGTGTGTTTCTTTAGCTTACTCAAACAATACACAGTTTTATATATATATGTAATTTAAGTCAAACACATAGGTCTATGCCTATATTCATATCTAATATGGATGGTTTACCTTCTAAAGCCCATTTACTAAAGTCCCATGTAACCAAGTGTTAGAAAATATGGGAGCTGAATGTAGCTTTCCAAACCTGAACAACATATAATCTCAGCATTTCCTGTGTCAAGTACACAAGATTCTTGACTCTAGCTTTAAAACAATTCCTCCTCCAAACCACGTTATATTACCTGAAATGTTTTATGATATATTAAGAGGAACTTACCTTTACAGGCTCCAATTCAACACTTTCATAAATATTGTCTCCATCTATAGATGAAATAAATGATTAAACAAAATAAAAAATTACTTCATGTCACGATGTGTGACTAAAATGTGACATATAATAAGAAAAGGTTTTTAAATTTTATTTACCCTGATGAGAACATTAAAACACACTTACTGTCTCTATTTGCATTAAAGAACAAATTTATTGGCTGAGACTGTGTTGGTGGCAAAAGTTGAACCTCAGCTGGCAAGGGTGGTGGTGGGGAATGACAAGTTTTGGGGAATCTGGCTTGTGGTGGAGTTATAGATGGGAAAGGTGGGGGCAGTGTGGAGGGCAAAGGTGGGGGTAATGTGAGATGTAGTGGTGGTGGTTGAACAGGAGACATAGGTTTTGGAGGAGCTACAGGACTTTTGCTAGACAATGAAACATTTTTAGATCTTCTTGGTAGAGGAGGAACAACTTCTTCTGTCAATGATATTTCATTTAGAGCTTGCAAAGACTGGCTTGCTTTGAGAGGGATGGAACTTGGGAAGTAAAACTGAGCAGTGGATTCACTTGACCTGCGACATCTGCTGGGCATCGGTTTGTTTCTTTTCTGAACTGACTTCCCATTCATATGTGTGCCAGGTTGTGTTTGCTGATCTACTTCTTCCCTCTGCTGATAACAGTCTAAACTGTGATATCTGCCATGTTTCATGAACCCGACAATAGTGGGGATGTAGCAGGCTTTGACAAAAAATTATCATAAGGATGTTTAGGTACTGATGATAGTTGAAGAGCTGTCATTGTCAAGTAGTCTGACTCTGTAGAAAATTGTGCACATTATCTATTTTTCATTAAATGAGCTAATTGAATTTAAGAATACAATTAAATTGAAAAAAAAGTGCTTAGCTAATTATTCTTTAATGTAAACAAATAGTTGTACCAATAATATACTCACCACAAGAATGCCTGTCTAAAAAATTGTCGGTGATAGTAGCATCTATATCTATTTTTAGGCCATATTGAAAGATCTGCATTGCTGAACATTTCTGATAAGAACTTGACAACAGCCTCTGATGATGTCTCGTTCAGACGTTGAGACTGAGCCAAGAATTTATTTGGGTTGACTACGTCCTTCAGCAAAGAGGATAGGGTATCCATTTTATCTTTGTACATAATTACCTCAGTCCTTGGCATTCTTGGGGAGAAAAATACAGACATGTTAGGATGTTTGTGAAATTTTTGTAATATGCAATTATAAGAATAAACAATTATTAGCAGATCCCAATTAAAGTGGGAAACTTCTTTATCCGGCTGCTTTGCACATCTAGGAAGTAAATTAACAAGGACAGAAAAGCAAATATGAAGATGTTTGTTTGTAAAATGTTTTACATGTTTCAGATGTTCCTTCAGAGTTGAAGATAATTACTTCCTAGTCCAAACCTGAACGACAGTCCAGCGCGCAAACCGCACGACCATGCAGCCATAACTTGAACAGAATAACTTGAGTCAGAATAACAAAGTTAACTTATTAACTAACTACATGTTGGTTCTTACAAAGTAGGGTTTAGTTTTGTTCTATATAATTTTAAAGTCATCACTTCTTTGTACATTCATCAATAAAACATGCAATTTAAACAATGATTTCAGATAAGTTGCTGTTTAGTCGATCTATTTTTATATAAGAATGGATAATGATTCTTTAGAGTAGACTTGTTGAACTAATCTATTTAAAGAATTACTCTTAGTAGTAGTATTTATTGATTAACATGCATGACTAGATTGACACATAAAATGCGTTAAACATAGATATCTTCTTGTTTGAAGTTACGTCTGTAACATATAAGATAAACTAGATAGAATTGTCACAATTTAGTCAGTAGACCTATAGATCGATAAGATGTAGATAGGGCCTAGATCTATTCTTGTAGTAAAGCGACTAGGCCTAATATAAAGGATAGTTACTAGACTGACTGGTACCAACGTGTCACATCTGTGGTCTCCTGATTTGTGTCGCTATCTAGACCTTCCTCGAATTAGGGCCGGTCTAAGGTAGAAGTAGGTAGAAGTGAAGTAGACGAAATGTCCTGCGACCCGTGAAGTAGACGAAACGTCATGGGACCCGTGAAGTAGACGAAATGTCCTGCGACCCGTGAAGTAGACGAAATATCCTGCGACCCGTGAAGTAAACGAAAGGTCCTGCGACCCGTGAAGTAGACGAAATATCCTGCGACCCGTGAAGTAGACGAAACGTCATGGGACCCGTGAAGTAGACGAAACGTCCTGCGACCCGTGAAGTAGACGAAACGTCATGGGACCCGTGAAGTAGACAAAATGTCCTGCGACCCGTGAAGTAGACGAAATTTCCTGGCGCTTGGAGTAGATAAAATTTCCTGGTGCTTGGAGTAGGTCAAACGTCATAAGTATTGAAACTAAACCCCATTTTTCACAGCAGAAGTGAGGAAAAATGTATCATCTTTGGAGAACATTTAATATAGTTGCTTAGCGCCCCCGTTATATTCTTATGTATTCTTTTTATAATGTTAGAAAACTTCTAATTGCAACAAATGCAACAAGCATGACTATAAGATGATTTATTGTTTACATTTTGTATTTTGTAAGCAAGGTTGAGATTTTATAAAACAGAGAAGTGAAGCTAATTTAGGCCGATTATTTCAATATATATTTTATTAATCTCCCATTGCAAACTGCTTCAGAGCGCCAAACTTTAAACCGATCTTGTTTGAGTACCTGCTGCTTTGTTGGAGATGAAATACATGACTTAATAACACTATTGTCACATAGCAGAAAATAATGAATTGAGAATTGTTTACATTATTTACTTTGCGCACAGTTTAAGTCAGTAAAGCGCCCAGTCAATATTCTCTCTTTTCAGCATGCACATGTATATAATTGTTAATAATCGCACAATGGATTTTATTTATTAATGAAAAGATCATATCTAGTTCTAAGTATTAGTAATTTTAGATTATTTAGTTTATGTATTTTAATAAAATAATGTAATAAATATTAGTTTAAAGTATTTACAAATGAAAAAAATGCCTTACCTGCTTTTTTTCCATGTCAGTATTTATCTCAAAACAATGAAGTATCTTTGACTTGTATAATCCTTCTAGCGAACACTAAATGTAAAAAAAAAAAAAATACACCAGTCCCTACAAGGAGAAACCCACCTAAAACTGAAACTATACTACGTTCCATGACAGGACGAAGCTCTGTCTGGTTACCACGCCGTGGAGATCTCTAATAAACAAACGAAAGCGAGGCTGTCCAACCTTGAGTTTAAATACTGGTCAACCTGTAATACAATAGGTGTCCGGCCAAGACTTTTGTTTACCTTTGCAGACGCTGCGATAACACACACCTATGTCAAAGACCGCGCGACCTTGACTCTAAAAAGTATTGCGCGCGCATTTCCGTGCAGCGCGGAAAACAAAAGAATACATTTTGGGGCCTAAAATTGGTTTTAGAAAGGAAAAGAGTAGGCCTATGGATCTAAGTGATAAAAGGATAGCATTTCTTTGAGATTTAAAATTGTTTGATAATTGTTTTGTTTGCCTAGGGTTACTCAGCACTTCATTTCTCGCAATCAAATTTTGTAATGTTAGATAACCTTCTCAAGCAGTGTTTATCGAGTATCCCCAACAGATAGGCCTAACCTTCTCAAGCAGTGTTTATCGAGTATCCCCAACAGATACTAGGCCTGGGCAAAATATGACAATGGGGTAGTTCCTGAGCTCCTCTCAGTCATGTGGGTGTGTTGTTTACATTAATGACCTCATTGATTTCATTGTAATTTAAACATGAAAATAGTCTAGATTTAGATTACTTGTAAACGGTGTCTGGAAATTTAGGCACCGGATATTTAGGTACCCGGAAATTTAACTTTTTGACAAGGTGGAAAATTAGGCACTCTTTAATAGCGACCTTCATTTTGAACATAATTAAAAAATTTCAAAGATTATTTTATCCTTAGGCTATGGGCTATCGGTGACGTTATCAAATATAGCAACAATGACAATTTCTAACTGCATTTTCATGATACAAAAGTAAAGCTGACAAAACGGGGGAAAATGATAACCATGAGAATGTGTGGGAAAAAATGACTCTGGATTAAGAGTCATTATATAATATAGACATCACAGGATACCGGGGAGGGGAGGAAGAGATGATTCTTCTCTCATTGCATCCCCGATTCAGAAACCCCATTGGCAGCGAAAAACATACAGGGAATTACTCCCTTAGAGCATGTGAGAGGAAGCAGTGAGTTTTAAGGTTGCCTTGTCCCCGTACAAGGACAGCCTTTGTGTCGTCCATGAACCAGTAATCTCTCTATCAAATCCTTGTCCCAATCGCCTTTCGTGCAGAACTCTGCATTTGTAAAGAATGTGTTCTATTGTCTCGTCGTCCTCCATGCAATGGCGACACCGTGTGTCGTAATTCTCCTTCCACCGTCCGAAGTAAGCACTAATTGGACAGTTTCCGACCCGGAACTGGGCTAGGACCGCCTGTTCCGCACGATTCAATTGCCACCATGCATCTCTTTTGTCTGGTCTACTCATTGCCCGGCAAAGCTCACGTCCCTTGTCTGAAGAATCCCAGCCATCGTACCAAAGTGCCAACAAGCGTTTGTCGGCTAGGGCTCGTACACTTTGGTGTACGCATTGCTTCCCCTCCTTAGCCCTCCCATCTCCACGCACCCCCACTAAAGGGGGGGGGGGAAGTAGAGATGATTTTCCTCTCATTGCTTCACCTCCTTAGCCCTCCCATCTCCACGCACTTCCACTAAAGGGGGGGGGGGAGGTAGAGATGATTCTCCTCTCATTGCTTTATCTCCATCACAAACCCCTCAATGTTGACGGATACGCTTTCGAAATTGATAATTAGACAATTTGTGTACATATTTAATTAGTTATGTATATACTTTACATAAATAATAATATTATAAAATATTTATTATATATTATTTTCAGGGAGTGTTCAGGTGATATATATAATCACCTACTTTAACCCTTTAGATGTGTTCGTGGAAAAGGGAGGGGTGGTCGTACTTTTGAAAGGGGACTGGGCAATAAAAATGTTGATGTTGATGATCGGCACATAAACTTCATTTCTTTTGAGGTAGTCGCCTGTGTAAGGGAGAATGATTCATTGTTGTTGTTGTTTTTTTTTTGTGTTTATTTAAAGAACTGTCAATGTAATACTCATAGTAATTTAAGAACTCTACAGCAGAATAAGTATTTATAAGAGACCAATATTCAACTAAAAAAAATTGATATAGACATTTTTAGCACACACTTACACTCACACAATTAGATCTTCCGAGTAGAATTGTTCATTTTAAATTAATATAAAAAGAATGGGCGTAGCCAGGATTTTTTTTCGGGGGGGGGGGGGGGGTTGGGGGATTTTATCTCTCCTTCCGCCTCCCCGCCAATAATATATATATATATATAGTTTAGAATAGTTTCTTCCTGGAGTAAGTGGAAAAATTGCCATATCCAGGAGGTCTGGGGGAGCTCGCAGCATTGCACCAGCGCGGGGCGAAGCACTATTTTCGGTATTGAAAGTCAACTAAATGCATATTCTGAAGCAGTGGCGTCACTTTGGTTGGTGTCACCCAGTGCGGTAAGATCAGGGTGCCAGTGTTCCACTTATCTTCCTAATAAAAAACTATCGTTGTTTAGTTCTTTTTTTGCGCAATAAATAAAATTTTAGAAATTCGATGGTCCACTTCACTTTCGGAAAAAAAAGTAGCCCTTGCATCAGAACTTTGAATGATCTGAAACATCATGATGTCCGATTTTCATTTTCTCTTCTAGTTTCTGAGATCTAAACGGGACAGACGGACAGACAGGCCACACAAAACTAATAGCGTCTTTTCCCCTTTCAGGGACCGCTAAAAATTTAAATTTCCTTTTCGGGATTTCCAGTTTGAAAACTTATAAATAACTTTAAACTCAAAATATTTTGCGACTTCGTTTTCAATGGACAGAATTGTTGATTTGAAATTCGTTTTTCAAAAGTTATTAGTAGTTGTTAATTAACTTTAGTTTTGCAAAGCTTCTTTTCACATGGTGCTACGTAGACATGCATTTTGGCAAGAAAAGTTAAAGACTTAAAAGTAATGCCGGTAGAGATTCGTTGACGTTCTTCAAAACTTTGCTGCATTCTAGTTTTAGTATTACTGTTCATATATCTTGTCGTCTGGCCCAGTATAAAAGAGATTGATGCACTCAGTATTAACCTCTTCTTCTCTATTTGAATAGTGAATCCTGCATAATAAGATCACTTTCCTGATATTTTTATATTGTTGAAAAAAAATTTCTGTTGCAATAACATGCTAGTATGATTTAACAAACGTTATCTCAATAGACTAAGACTGCTTTATTGATCCTTACGGAAATTTGTTGTGATTACAAGGACTCTTTTCTCATATAAAGAGAACACAACAAAAAAATACACATAAATACAATAGACACAACATAAAGAGTTCATTCAGTGACTACACTGATGCTTTTCAAGTTCCTTGATCAATTATACTTGCAGTGACTTTACGTTGAAGAGGTGCAACCAATCATTGACTTTTCAGGAATTCATGCCTTTTTCTTGCATTTCCAAACATCTGTAATTATAAAAATTTTGCAAATTGGTGAATTTCTTTTCAAAACATTAACATTTCAAAAATAATAATAATTAATTGAAGACATCGTTTTATCGAACATACAAATTATCAAACATACTATTGCCTGATTCAGTAGTTTATTGTAAAAGAATGGTATCTTTTGGGCTGCACTACAGCTAAGATATGTCAGGCATCCATGAAAGATAAATTTGCTTTGAGAGAGTTATAAAATACTGAAGAAAAATGTTAAATTCCATTTCAAATATTAGGCTCAGTATACCATTGCTTGACCATAAAATTCACACATTTCATAAGACATCTATAACTAAAATACAAATTGTATAATAGTACTTACACCGAATACAGACGGATGTCAATATTCTCAATGTCTGACAGAGAGAAGACATAGAATAAGTAGTAAGATCCTTGGGCCAATCTGGTACATCATTAGAACTAGTTGCCATGTTAATAACTGAAACATTACAAGCATTTTTTTTTAAATAATTTATCTCAGACTTGATCAGAAGTGTTGCCAGGAAAAATACCAATGGTTAGAGCACACAAAGTGTAGTAAAAAAAAGTTTGCATTTATTTCTGTGGTCATCACATTGACCAATAAAAGGTATTCCTGATTAAAAAACATGTCAACCTCCAGCAGATTTTCAAGAAGAGTTTAAACCTTTCATTGATGATACTTAAAGCCTTACTGCAGGTATAAAATGCAACAAAACATACACACATACACACACAAATATATATCTATATCTATATCTATCTATATATATATATATATATATATATATATATACAGAGAGAGAGAGAGAGATAGATATAGATATATATGGCAGATGATGTAAATGTCATTTGTTTCTGTGGCTCATGATTAATCAGGGTGTCATGTGGCCAGAAAAATGACCAACCACCATTAATTTTCCTACATCCTATTTGGACTTTTTAAAATGATTAAAATATTAATTGGAACTTGCACAATAATTAAAATAAGATCCATGGTACAGAAAGTGTTTTAAAAACTAAACATTGTAGATCAGTGTATTTACAAGTAGCACCATTGGGCTATATTTGGTATGTATGTAATATTGTTCATGAAAATGAAAATTCATTTTTTGTTTTATTAGAACCATATCATTGAGGTTTGTTTTTGTGCATTTGTGCATAGCAGGTGAATGTACAAAGAAGTGATGACTTTAAAATTACATAGCACAAAATTAAACCCTACTTTGAAAGAACCAACATGTAGTTAGTTAATAAGTTATGTTATGCAGTTTAAAGCTGCTAGTCTATGTTGTTTCCTTAAGAAAACAGAGTTACTATTTGGTTTAAAAATTTGATTTTGTTTTAGAGAGACAGCATTTTTTGAGCCCAAATGGCATAAAACTGGTATAAGAAAAATAACTTTAATTTTGTTATTCTGACTCAAATTATTCTGACTTGATATATCTTCATATTTGCTTTTCTGCCCTTGTTAATTTACTTCCTAGATGTGCAAAGCAGCCGGATAAAGAAGTTTCCCACTTTAATTGGGATCTGCTAATAATTGTTTATTCTTATGCTTGCGTATTACAAAAATTTCACAAACATCCTAACATGTCTGTATTTTTTTCCCAACAAGAATGCCAAGGACCAAGGTAATTATCTATAAAGATAAAATGGATACCCTAATCTCTTTACTGAAGGACATAGTCAACCCAAATAAATTCTTGGCCCAGTCTCAACGTCTGAATGAGACATCATCAGAGGCTGTTGTCAAGTTCCTATCAGAAATGTTCAGCAATGCAGATCTTTCAATATGGCCTAAAAAAATAGATATAGATGCTACTATCACAAACAATTGTTTAGACAGGGATTCTTGTGGTGAGTATATTATTGGTACAACTATTTGTTTACATTAAAGAATAATTAGCTAAGCACTTATTTTTCAATTTAATAGTATTCTTAAATTCAATTAGCTCATTTAATCAAAAATAGCTAATGTGCATAAGGTTCTTCAACTATTATCAGAACCTAAACATGATAGTTTTTGCCAAAGCCTGCTACATCCCCCACCATTGGAGGGCTAAAAGTCCTATAGCTCCTCCAAAACCTGTGTCTCCTGTTCAACCACCACCACTACCTCTCACATTACCCCCACCTTTGCCCTCCACACTGCCCCCACCTTTGCCATCTATAACTCCACCACAAGCCAGATTCCCCAAAACTTGTCATTCCCCACCACCACCTTTGCCAGCTGAGGTTCCACTTTTGCCACCAGCACAGTCTCAGCCAATGGATTTGTTTTTTGATGCAAATAAAGACAGTAAGTGTTCTCATCAGGGTAAATAAAATTTAAAAACCTCTTCTTATTATATGTCACATTTTAGTTACACTTCGTGACATGAAGTAATGTATTATTTTGTTTAATCATTTATGTCATCTATAGATGGAGACAATATTCATAAAATTTGTGTGGAATCAGAGCCTGTAAATGTAAGTTCCTCTTAATATATCATAAAACATATAAGGTAATATAACATGGTTTAGAGGAGGAAGTTGTTATAGCTAGAGTCAAGAATCTTGTCTACTTGACACAGGAAATGCTGAGATTATATGTTGTTCAGGTTTGGAAAGTAACATTCAACTCCCATATTTTCTAACACTTGGCCACATGGAACCTTAGTAAATGGGCTTTAGAAGGGTAAACCATTCATATAAGATCTGAATATAGGCACAGACCTGCCTGTGTGCTTGAATTAAATTATATATATATATATATAGATAGATGGTACATTGTTTGAGTAAGCTAAAGAAATACACCTGTTCTGTGTAGATTAGTCAAGAAATTAAATTAAATCAATATTAAATTTACATATAATGCATATTTGAACAAATTTGTAATGTGTAGAGGCTTATTTGACATACTTCTTCCATTTTTGTGATTTTAGTTATTGCATGAAGGGAAGTCAGTTCAGAAAGTAAGCAAACCGATGCCCAGCAGATGTCGCAGGTCAAGTGCTGGTTTAATAATAGACTAAAGAAGCTTTGTAAACAGAAGGAAAACCTATATAGAAAATTTAAAGAAACTAAGGCAGAAAGAGTTTACAAAAGTATATAAAAATTAAACACTTAACCCAAAAAGTAAGCAGACAGCTGCAGAGTGAATACATAAACAATGTAATATCTAATGTATCAATGTAATATCTAAAGATAACAACAAAAACATTAAGTCTAAGAAAATGGAAACAACAGACATAGCGAAATTAAAAGATGAACATAACAAAGTACATAATGATAATGAAACTAAAGCAAACATCCTAAACAAATACTTTGCATCAGCATTCTCAGCCCCAGGAAACAAAGACATATTACTGAATTTGAACCAAGTAGACAACATAGAAGATATAGTAGTACAAGAAAATGGAATTCAAAAACTATTAGCCAACAATAAACCAAATAAAGCGTCTGGACCTGATGGTATTCCAGCTAGATTACTCAAAGAACTAAGCAATGAGCTAGCCCCAGTATTCAAAATACTCTTTCAGGCTTCACTTAACCAGGGCAGAGTACCAAAGGACTGGAAAGAAGCTAATGACACCCCCCTATTTAAAAAAGGAGAAAAATCTGACCCAGGAAACTACAGACAAGTATCACTTACCAGCATCACATGTAAAATCCTAGAACACATAATATGTAGCAACATCATAAACCACTTAGACAAACAAAATGTCCTCACACCATACCAACATGGCTATAGGAAATAAAGATCATGTGAAACACAACTAATAGGACTAATTGATGATTTTTCTAAAGGTTTAGATAATAGTGAACAAATAGATGCTATCTTACTAGATTTTTCTAAGGCTTTTGACAAAGTTCACCCCCATAGTTTGCTTAAAAAATTAAAATATTTTGGCATGAATGGTCCACTGCATCAGTGGATTAAAGATTTTCTGATAGGGAGAGAACAAACTGTAATAAAAAATGGCTCTAAATCAACACCAATAACAGTAAACTCAGATGTACCTCAAGGAACAGTCTTGGGTCCACTACTATTTTTAATTTACATAAATGATTTACCAAATTGCATTATTTCAGGAACAAAAGTCTGATTATTTGCAGAGGATTGCATAATATATAGAACAATAAAAACAACACAAGACACAGATATTTTACAAAGAGAATTAGATGAATTACAGAAATGGGAATCAAATTGGAGCATGTCTTTCCACCCAGAAAAATGTCAGTTGTTAAGAGTAACAAAAAAACTAAAACAAATTAATTCCACTTAAATTATTCATGGCAAACCAGTAACACAGACTAAAAATGCAAAATACCTAGGTATTATAATAAATGAAAAACTGTCATGGAATCCACATATTGATGAAATTATAAAAAAATCAAACAAAGCATTAGGATTTATTAAAAGAAATTTCTATAAATCATATAAGAACATAAAACTAAAATGTTATTTAACCTTGGTTAGGCAAATAATATGCATCCTCCGTTTGGGACCCCTCAACTCAAGAAAACATTAAGAAACTGGAACAGACACAAAATAGAGCAGTGAGATTCATAACAAATGAATATTCACATTTGACTAGAGTAACACCTATAGTAAAATCACTAAATATAGAGAGCCTTCAGGACAGAAGACTCAAAAGTAAAGTAGCAATTATACATAAAACACTGAACCAAAATCTTCAAATACAAAAACAATATTTAATAAAATACTCTGAAAGACATAAAGATAAAGGTACACTCCTCGTCCTATATGCTAGGACAAATTTGTACAAATACTCCTTCTTCCCTAGTGCTATTAGAGCATGGAATGTGTTGCCTGAGCTAGCCAGGAAAACCAGTGACTTGGCAGAATTTAAGTCATTGGTTAATATGCATGACTAAATGCATGACGCGTAGGATGTAATCATCTTCTTTTTTGAAGTAACGTCTGTATTATAGAAGAAGAAGAAGCAGAAGAAGTGAATCCATGGCTCAGTTTAACTACCCAAGTTCCATCCCTCTCAAAGCAAGCCAGTCTTTGCAAGCTCTAAATGAAATATCATTGACAGAAGAAGTTGTTCCTCCTCTACCAAGAAGATCTAAAAATCTTTCATTGTCTAGCATAAGTCCTGTAGCTCCTCCAAAACCAGATTTTTAATGTGTAGATGCTTATTTAAAAACATATTGGTTTCTGATTTTACGAACAAAAACATCGAATGGAAACAGGTCAGCAATTAGTTCTTTTCTGTAAGAAATTATAGTTTCTTTTTAGATCAGTAGGTCTATGTGGCAAATGACTTAAAATTATGTGGTCAGCTTAACTACTATTATTCTTTAGAAAAAGTTTAGTGGACCCATTAAAAAAAAGGTAAAATTACCCCTTTCAGACCTTGTTCTCTATAGGGCAGATGATGTGAAGGTCATCTGTTTCTATGGCCAATGGTTAGTGAGGGTGTCATGTGGACAGAACATTGACAAACCACCTTTACTTTCCCTAAAACAGTTACCCATTAAGAGTTGGTGGATTCAGGGATATCCTTAAAGTCACTTGGAAGCTAAATGCATTACAATTCCTTACCGCTTAGCTACCAAGTGACTTTCTCAAATTTCACTCCCAAAGTCCTCTTCTAAGAATTTCAACTAAATAAGCATACTGATTTTTCTGTCCTATGCCTAATATTGTATAAAACTTGTTTACAAGACAAGTAACACAATTCCTTTTTAATTAAATAATGAATAATTTCTGAAATGTTACTCTTTATTTTTCTACAGTCATTTTGAAGGATTGTTTGTGTTGATAGTTTACAATTTACTATCTAGTTTTTAAAAAAATCTATTTTTATATGTACAGTATTTTTTTTTAAAGAATGTTTCAAGATTTTTTTTTACCCCACATATTTTGTATGTGTGTATATATTGGTGTTTCTTTAAAATGTCAGAAAATGAAAACATGTTTTTTAATTGAGTGCTCTGATTTCCATTCCTGTATCACGCTTAACATCTAGCTATAAATTCATTTATTGGCATATTAACAGAAACAATTTTAATAAAATGTTTTACAAGAAAATAATTGTTTTGATCATTCATATAGAATTTTTACTTTTTTTTAGAACCCTTGCTGCTTGCTTTGCCAGATTTCTTAGCTTTCTCTTCTTTTCCTGAATGGGATGTAGGAGATGTGGCAGAAGTTTTCACTTCTGCTGAACTAGGTAGCTGTGAAGTATCTGATGCTTTTGAAGATTCAATTTGTAACTGGCAAAAAAAACAAAAAAACATTAAAGAATGGAACTAAATCATGTGTATAACAAAAAAAATGTTTTAAAATCATGTAATAAATGTAAATCTTTGGCATTTTTACGACTTCTTGTGTGACTAAAGAGGCCAATCCTTGATACACAACTGCGATCGCAGGTTGGGCATATATACTCACTAGGCGCCGTTGCATTTTCATCCTTCTTTCTGCTTCTGTTGTGTATGGCATCTGCAATCCGAGACCCCTACTTTATGCTCTTTCTCCATGAGGATCTGTCCAGTGCCACCTCTTCCCAGCTGCTAGTGTCGATTTTGAAGAGCTTCATGTCGTCTTTGCATACATCTATATAACGTAAAAGTGGGTGACCAGCGGCTCTCCTGCCTTCTATTAGATGGCCATACAGAATGTCCTGTGGAAGTCGACCTACTGGCATTCTACGAACACGAGCTAGCCAAGGCGGTTGCTGCTGATAACAGAGCGGATATCCTGGCACCCTGCTCTTCGTAGCACTTCCACATTGGTTATCTTATCTTGCCACCTTATTTTAAAGATCCACCTTAGGCATCGGGGATGGGAGATATTCAGCTTTTTTTTTCCCCTATGAGTACGTTGACCATGTTTCACTTCCGTATAGCAAGGTGCTCAACACACAGGTCCGTTAGACTAGGGCTTTAGTACTGTTAGTCAGCAATATGTTGTCCCAGACTCTTTTCTGCAGCCGTTACATGGTGGCCATTGCCTTGGCTATCCTGTTGTTAATGTCTTTATCCAGTAGAGTGTTGTTGGATATGATGGAGCCAAGGTAACAAAAGTGATCAACAATTTCTAGTGGTTGGCCATTAATGCTTACTTGAGGTGCAGTATTTGTGTTCTGGACAAGTATTTTAGTCTTGCTTTGACTGATGTTTAAGCCGAACTTCTGGCAAGCAGCAGATAGTTTGTCAACCAGGGACTATAGCTGAATATCAGAATCAGCCACAATAGCTGCATCATCAGCTTACAGGAGTTCCCTGATGAGTAACTTCCTAATCTTGATTTTTGCCTGCAGCCTTGATACATTAAATAGTTTTCCAGAGGATTTTGTATGGAGAAACACACCTTCGTTTATGTCGTTGTATGCAGTAGAAAGGAGAAGAATATGCCAAACAGAGTAGGTGCGAGCACACATCCCTGCATGACACCACTGCAAACCTCAAAAGGTGCTGATTGGGCTCCATTGAATTTGACAGTACATTTAGTTTCCTCATGAAAGAACTCAATCAACTTCAGTAGTTTGGGAGGGCAACCTATTTTCCTTAGGAGTATGAAAAGGTCACTTCTGCTGACAATGTCAAAGGCTTTAGTCAGATCAACAAAAATGATGTAAAGGAGTCTCTCTCTCTCTCTCTGAATTTCTCCCGCAGTAGTCGTAGAGAAGATATCATGTCTCTAATTAATGTAGAATGATCTTAAGACAATGTAGTTGACAAATGTAATATCTGAAATGAAAGAAAAGCTCTTGTGGCAGTGTAAGTGACGCATATGTAGTAATCTGACCTATACTGTCTCCAATCACCTTTCCTTTACAGCAGTGATGTCATTCATCACACAATGAAAGGAAATCCCAAGTTCCAGGTGAGGAATTGCCTCGTAATGTTAGATGCAGGTTTGTGAAGGGTGTGACATACCCATCTCCAGCGTCTCTGAATCTACTTCAATGGAGGTTGGTTTCCAGATTTGATATCTTAGAATCTTCCTGAGGCAAATATTGATGAATACCTGTATTTTTTTTTTTGTGGTGGTAACGGTTCTCCAGGTCTCTTTTCTGTAAAGTAATATTAGCTTGACAATTGTGTTAGGGCATGACCTTGGTGATGGTGCTTCATTCATTCATTATTCATTGGCCTCCTTCAGTCGTGGAACGACTATGGTTCATCTTGCACACTTCCTCGTGTGGCGGTGGCTGTATAAGCTTTGTAAAAAAACACAGTAACAGTGGATACATAATCTGATCTACAAATGTTGCAGGTTAAGGTGCTTTTTTCCATGCATTCCCAAGTGTTCTACAGCTGGTGGAAGGCTGGTCAAGCTTTACTAATGTGGGTTTCAGCATCTGCACCTGTTCTTCCATTGTTTTCGCTTCAGTGGTAGAGGAGTTTATCATTTTTCGCATTGTCCGTTTTTCTTCCAGAGCTGAGGCCCATGTTCTTTCGCTGTTCATAGCTTTCTTTGTCAATGTCTCTCTCCATCTGGTGCGGTCTAGAGCAATGTCTTTCCAATGGTCAGTATTGATGTTCACTGATTTGAGGTCACGTTTTATTACATCTTTGTAACGGAGGTGGTGGCGACCAGTTTTCCTTAAGCCAGTCGTGAGTTGTTCGTAGAGGATGACTTTTGGGATGCATTTATCATCCAATGTCCAAGCCAGGGCAGGCGGCGTTGTCTGAGGGCTGTAAAGATGCTGGGACTACCTGTTTGTGCAAGGATTTCACTTTTTCTTTCCATGTGATTTTCAAGATCCTACGAAGACATCGCAAATGGAATGAGTTTAGTTTTCTCTCTTGGTTTGCAGGCTCTGCAAGGGTGTACAATACCCGATACATGGCAAGCCTTTCAACGCAAGGAAACCGACTTGGCGACACACCTTCATGGAGGACCTCAGAACAGTCGACTCCAGGTGGGAGGAGGCTTCAGACATTGCCAGTGACAGATCAGATTATATAAGATAAGATAAAAGAAGTTCCGGCTCCTGATTTTTTTCCTTAGGGTTGACTCCCTAAGCTTTTTGTCTTACTTGATTACAGAAGAAAAAACTGGGCAGAAATTGTTTTCTTAAAGATTCTTAGAAAACACAAGTCCTTGGCACGTAATCTACCTTTATACCCAATGAATACATTGTTTTCCATTTTTCATCTCCAGACTAAGTGTTACTAAGACTGTCCGCCTTGGCATTCACTTCTTCTTCTTCTTCGTTCTCATTGTTATGTTGGAGTGTTCAGATGACTAGACCAATACATGAGATAAACTGCGCAGTGGTTTCTAAATCAGGGAGCTCTCCATATAGTTTCCTTTCTATTGGGGTGATTTGGGGCCAATGTCTTATACGGGCCTCTTGGCAAAGAGAGCAATTTTGGAGGACGTGGTCTGCATACTGTGGTGATACTCCACATGGGCAGATTTCACTGGTTCCAATTTTGAGCTTCCGGTACATGTGTTGTCGCATTCTGTTGTGTCCGGTCCTGAGTCGAAAGATTAGACGTTGGTCTTGTCGGGATAGCTTATAGTAAGCGTCATCTTTCTTGTGATTTGGATGAGAGCTCGTCCATTTCTCATTTATTCACTAAAGCATCATTATTTGTAGTGCAGTATTGAGTCTAAATGTCACATTGTGCACAGAATAACAGCTTCACAATGTTTCAAATAAATAAACAACAAGAAGTAATAGGCCTATAAAGATTATTGTTAACCCAACTGCCAATTCCAGGTCCACTACACGGCGTATAGTCTATACAGCATATACTGAGCCTATTATGTAAATATGCTACATCAGCGTTCAATTTAGGCCTACTGTTAGATCTTGGTTGCTAGTTATTATTGGTAACCTAATATTTATCTAAATGTAGATCTGTTAAGTTTTAATTGCGAAAATACGCCCCTTCCCAAAAAAAAAAAAAAGATCCCTATCAGTAGCCTACCAGAAGTAGCTAATTTCCAATTATGATAATCCCCCCCCCCTCCTATCCCAGTTAGGTTAGATCCACACGCGTCGTATTTGGTCAGTTTTTTTTCCGAGGTGTATATATTATGCCCTGCGCGCCTGTCGCAGTGACAAACAAGATATTCGGATACTTTACGTGTTTGTTGTTGTTTTTTTTATGAGGTGGGTTTGACACAGAGTATAACAATGACGAAGGCAACTCAGGAGGCTTATTTCAAGTGTTTATTATACACTAAAAACATACAGCAAAACAATCAACTTGAAGAAATTGTAACAGGACTACACAAATGGGTATTGGACTACATGTGGACCAAAGCTTTAGCGAAGGATCTTCGCAAAAAAAAAGGAAGTGATCACCTGGGTTGTACCTTTTAAATCGGCTGTTTTGGCGGTCTTCCGGGGCAGAGGTGTTTGTGTTTGTGAACCGGTGTTAGGTCAAGTTTAGCTTCCCAGTATATGATATCCTCCCCACTACACTTAAATTGTGGAACGTTCTATTATATTCTTAATGGAATATAACCTGCCATACTAGTTATTTTTTTAAAGCAGTGGTTCTCATAGTGGTCCGCGCGAGCCGCCAATGATACGCCATATCATTATATTATATAATATATTATAATTGATTTAGAACAGGGGTGGGCAAATTACGCCCCGCCGAAGCGTCTTATCCAGCCAGCGGACACCTACAGAAATTAGGTGTTCCCACAGTTTATACATATACATGTCGCTCTAAAAAAAAAATTATTATGTAAACACAAATTATTCTAATTGCTAATATGTCGAAACATCCAGTCAAAGACGCAAACTCGGGCCAGCAGTTATTTTAATAACTATGTTGAAAGTCTTGGGTTGGCATGGAAAAGATAGCGAATTTAACAATGATGGGGCCCTTGCTTTGACTGAGAAAAGCAAAAGTGTGTTAATAAAATTAAAGAACAATAACCCAATCATAAACTCTTTATATGGGAAAGTTAAAGCAAAGCTGTTATTTTCAAAATGTTGGAAACCGACACTGTGGGGAAATGTTATTTACTGAGCTGGAAAGTTGTTGTTTTATGTAAAGGTTATAGTGTTAACTAATATTATTTCTGTTTCTACCAATAATTTCTTGCAAACGCACAAGCTGAACCGAATGTATTTATTGTGTCATTTATCGACATTATTGAGTCTTAACTATATCTTCTTAATTGTGTACAATACATCATCTATTCAAGTCATAGGCCTACCCTGCACCGTATCCTAAGTCTAGATCAGGGGTGGGCAACATTTTTGTATCGAGGGCTGCATTAAAAAAAAGTTTGGGAATGGCGGGCGCACACACACGCACACACACACACACATACATATACATATATATATATATATATATATATATATATATATATATATATATATATATCTTAGAAAGATAAGCTTGCTGTGTAGAATGTTTTTAATTCATATATACACTGTATTACGATTTTTTAAAATTGCTGTTGTCTTTTTATATCACAATATCCCCACAAATATACAGTTGTACTTAATGTGCAGTGTTTTACTTCTTACACTCGTGCATAATGTTTCTTAACTGTGAAACTAGCTTACTAGTTGTTACTTCTGTGTGTGACTGCTGTCAAATTACAGTCAGTCAACATTGACCAGTGATTATACTTGTTTAGTTTCCACAAAAAATGTTTGCTCACCGAATGAGACTATATGTTCTGGAACCCGAGCATGCTACCCTGCCTCATAGTGGCGCCCGGGTGGAAACGATCGTAGGAGGAAACGATTAATCCAAAGGGTAGCAAAACAAAACAAGACTCCTGTGGGGGTGCCTAAGGGGATGCGAGAGCATCCTCATTGCACTGTGCGGAGTTGTAAAAAAGCTTCCACAACCTTGTCACAATCCAGGCGCTGTTCCTCAAGGGGCCGTTACATAAATGGCGTGTCCCGCACAGTTGAGCCTGGAAAAAGGAAAATGGTGGGGGTCTTAGTGTACGCGGTCTCTTGCCGCGAGTCTGACCCACCCTTCAGACAGAACAGTGTACACTGTTCTTATTCAGGCCGGTGAGAGGGAGCTCTTGTTCACTTTTGCTGGCCTAGAGTTCCAAGAGCCGAAGGCTCAACTCTACCTGACAGTTTCAAGAAGAAGAAGAAGAAATGTTCTGGAAGTTAATTATAGGGACGAGCGAAGCCTGCCCTTGTGGAGCATCACCATGGAGGATACTACATCAGGGGACCCTAACAAGACTCTCCAAAGACTATTCGAAGAACTGCCTGATCTGGAACCACTACGCGGTTCATCTCAGATATAAGAATACTGATCTGAACCCTTCAACATGTGAAATGAGAACAAAGAAGAAGAACTGATGTATTTGTAACCAAATAGTGTTTTTTTTTTAATGTGGAAATACAGCTTTTAGCACCCATAAAGCTCCCGTGGTAGTGCTGACTGGAACTTCTCTTTGCTTTAAGTTATGTCCTCTGGAGCTGAATCGTCTTTTCTTAATAAGTGTTGTACTTTAAATCATTTCACTAAAGATAGTTTCACCTTTCAGCAAAGGAAAATGACATAAACTATATTTTTGTTGCTTGCCTGTAGAAATGGGAAAGCCTTGTTTGAAAAGATTAAACATGCATTTACATTTCATATGTAAACAATCAATTGCAGTAGCAATTATTTAAAATATGAAATTTTGTCTTCCACTCTTCAATAGAAGTATTGGTAACAAAGTCACAGTCAATGTCCTTCAAGTAACATAACAATTTCATCCTTGAGATTTTATATTGTTCTCCTTTGCCCTACCCATGCTAAGCTAGCAGATGCATTGGATTATTTATTCATGAATTAGAACTACCCGTGTTTAACTCCCATAGCTCTAGCAACTTTCTTTAATTTTTTGTAACCCTTGTCTATCATAATTTAATATTTAAATTATATGCAGCTTTGTGCAAACTTTCCTGTTTCAAGTTTATGGTTCTCAGTCAAAGATCGAGCTCCATCAGTTGTTACACTTGCTATCTTGTTCCAAGCCTAGCCAACATTCAGACATTGTGTCTTGAATTGAGTGTATTGATGTATAGCCAATAAGTATAATCTTCGTTTACTTAAAAAACTTTTTTTATAATGAGACAGTTTCAATAATTTATATGTATATATATATATATATTTGCATTTTTATATCTAAATACTGTGGGCACACCTGATTTCTACAGGTGTCTGGCCGCATAAAACACCTTGGCGGGCCACATGTGGCCCGCGGCCATAATTTGCCCACCCCTGGTCTAGATATATAGGCATTATAGGTATATCACTAGAATTTTAAATATTGTGACTCTAGGGTAGATATAGTAGAGTCACTATTGCGGAACAGGCATGTTTGGGAAACAGCTCGTCGAAATTAGTTAAAATCTACTTTGTTTTGACATTTTCTGCTAAACTACTGTAACGGTACTGTGCATGGTCCATTTTTCTACATTTCCAATTTACAGGTTTTCCTTTCATAGCAGAAAATTAATTTTGACTCCAGGTTAAAGTTGATAAGTGTGGAATCGTCCATTATTTTTCACGTACCAGGAGAACCTCATCACCTGCATAATACACCTAATTTTCGGTTTATAAATGGATGTGGAAAAACGTAATTTCATAATTATCCGCTGGGATTTTGATTTTAAAAAATTGGGAGGTGTTAACCCATTTGTTACCTTTTTAAAGATAGTCACAATTGTGAAACACTAGAGATGTTATTTATTTGACCTGCGCATTTAGCTTAATATTTACATAGTGATTTAGATTATCGGAATTTAAATATGAGTTTGCATTAGTATACATAAATTTAAAAACATTTAGAGAATAATATTACATATAATATAGAATTTATGATTACCAGACGTCCAGAAAAAAGTAGACAAATCATAATATCAAATATATATATATATATATATATATATATATATATATATATATATATATATATATATATATATATATAGGCTTAATATGAATAGGCCTATAACAAAAAGAATTAAAGAATAGTGGAAAATAAAAACTTGTAAGGAAAATCAGGATAGCGTGACGTCAATTACTATTAAAGAAGATGCAACAAATCTAATAGTGATAATGTGTGTATTTAGCTTTAATAAAAAATTAATGTAAAGAATAAGGAGTTCAAGTATTATATAAGACTTTATATTGGCTTTGTTCCGACATTTTTACCGTGTTCCGCAATTGTGACTTCTTAAAAAATCCTGTTCCGTAATTGTGACTGACCATATCGCAGTCGATTTGAATGTAAAATTTAAATATGTGTTGCAAAACTTAACAATGCGTCTATTTTTATCGGAAAATGGATGAGCAATGCCTAGATACTTTTAGTTTTTCCATATGTCTAACCATTACGGGGCAAAAATTTGAAAACTAAAAGTAGCAGCAAACTGTTCCGCAATAGTGACTCTACTCAATATTCATTCGCTTACTGGGATTTTTTTTTCATGGCGAAAGGGGGGAATGTTCCATTTCTGTTTAAATCTATCGTTCATTAGTTCTTAAGGGTAGCCTACGATATTAGTTCATATCATTCATTAATTCTTAAGGGTAGCCAACGATATTCACTCTTAAGAAACAGGCATTTTGTAGAATTGCTATGATGTCACAGAGAAATAAATAAAATACTGTAGACGTTAATAATAACAATTCATAAACAGAGACTTTGTGTTGTTGTAAGTCATTGTAAGTCGACATTGAAGACTCTCCTCTGATTACGTCATATCCTTTTAAGTACTTTCTCACAAAAACATTCGCAACAAACAATGACGCAATATAAACATAGGGTATATATTTGCACAAGAATAAGGGGAAGTTGAGCTAAACGCTAGATCTAGGCTATTCGCAATATATGTTCTAGCTATTTCGAGTTAGATAATCCTAATACATTCTGTAATTCTGTTTTATTAGTATTTTATTGTTATCATTGAGTAAATTGTAATTATTATATTATTATCTGTGTAGTTTTCGTATAGTGGGGGGGGGGGGGGGGGCTAATAAACTGCCATGCAACGGGCGCCAGGTATGCTCGCTACGCCTCTGATTTATTTAATCAAAGTTTCACGTGCGGACATAGTCTAATAATTATTATGAACACAGACATACAAACTCCTTCCTGACTCCTAATAGTAGGCTAATATCCATTCCATGCCATGGTATTAAGTCTAGATCTTCTATCCTATATCGAACATTGATTGAATGATAGTGATGCTGACCTCTCCAGTTATCAGGCCTAGATTTACAAAGTGAAAATGTTCTTCCAGGAAATATTAAATTATAGATCTATATCGTAGATTTATATGCTGTGCCACTTTTGCTGTTTCAGTGTTTTGATATGATGATCATTAGAATCCAGAGAACTGATTCTGATTTACAATTTAGATCTACTTGAATGTAGGCCTATTATGTATTTTTTTTAAAGTTCAGTGGGTAGATTGAATCATTTAGTCTAGGATCAAGATTTTGACCAAAATAAACAGCCTTTCTATCTTGATCTACTCATCTTGACCTAGATAGGTATTATATTTTTTTAAGATTATCATTTGTAATAGAATAATAGTAATAATGTCATATATGCCTTAAGGCATTAGATTAATAGATATAATACTTTATCATTGTGACTGTCTTTTTGTTATAAGTAACTAATGTAATCTACTTATTAGGCATAGGTTAATAAAATAGAGATCATGTCATGTATAAATTCTTACCTCAAACCTGAGTGACATTGTTACTTCCATATTCTAGTATATATTTAAGTGTGTATGTGTTCTGTAACAGATTATATATTTAGTCAATTTAGATATAGTATTATATAGATCCACCTTGAATACTTTATTTAAGTAAATTATCTTATGAGTGGGGGTGGGGAAGAGAAGAATTGGTTTGGTAAGCTTAGTATTATCATAAGAGAAAAAAAAAAGCTTAAAATCTTTAAGTAAAAATAATTTACAATAATTACTTTTTTTTTTTAATTTTGTTAAAAAAGTGCATCATGTCATTGTTAAATTATTCTTTTTAAAACTTCATCCCAGCAGATATTCTAAAATGGACTACTTAACTCAACAACAAGAAATGGATCTTCTGAAAGAAGAATTTAGAAACTTTAAAATTGAGATGGTCACTAGAACAGAAGAACAATTTTTTCAAGTGAAAAGCCAAATTGCTATTTTGATGGATGAAATCTATCTTCAAAATAAAAATATACAAGAGGTCAAAGATAGTCTTAGTAATCTCTCTAAGAATCAAAACTTTTCAGCCAATGGCAGTTCTGAAAGAAATTCATCAAACTTTGTTAACAAAAGATCTCGAGATCAACTCAAAAAAGAGAACAACCTAATTTCCCATTCAAAGAATACTAGAAAAAATACTAATAACCAAAAGATTTGTGGTGAATATAATCAACGTAGCGTAACAGACACAAAATACTCTACTACACGATCGTCCAGTTTTTCAGACACTATACCATTAGATATGCTCAATCACAGTGTGGTGAAATGTGTGGCTAAGCAAGGTAATGGGAAGAAACAATCTTCACATGGTAATAGCAAACAGATATCCCAGCCCAATTTTCCAAGAGCCAAAATCTGCTGTTCATCTTGTCGAGTCAACGAGAAATTGATAAGACAACAAGGCAAGAAAACCAACAAATCATTGAGTAAAGTTAAATATCTCGAAAAAAAACTAAAACATTGCATCAAAAAAGGAAGCGCACTCTTTGAAAACTTTTCCCAACAACTGCTCCATGCTACAGATATAATTGATGAAAATTCTTTTGATATTGAACAATGCTGGTCAGAAACAAAAAGTTCAAGAGATAAAAACTTGTGTATTATGGTAAGTAAATTATTAGTTTAACAAATTAAGAGTTAGCATCTATGATGCTCATATGGTAGACTATTGGTCATTGCATATTGTACATTTGTTTTTTTTATAGTTATAATGTTTTGTTTGGTATAATGCACAAATTGTAAGACAAATTTCCTTACGGACAATAAAGATTATTATTATTATTTTGTTCATGTTTTCTTTTTAGTTAAATGGTGACCTAATAAATCTGGAAGATGAAATCAGTAAGATGAACTTTGAACTTGAAGCACTCTGGACCCAGTCTGAACAGCATAATGCACTTATCGAACAGTTAAAAACAAAACTGCGTCTTCAAATTCAGTTTAACAGGGTAAGCCAAAAAACAAATTTCTTTCTTATCTTACATTTTACATAAATTCTTTTCAAGAATAATAATTTCATATATGAATAGTCTGTATTAAGTCACTCTAAGTTGATGAGAAAGTTGAATAACATTCAAACATCATATTAATGTGATCAAGGCTTAAAAACCAGTGCTTTTTTTGTGACAGTATTACTTTTCTTGTTTTTTAACATTTATTATTAATTTATTATATTATTAATTTGTTAAAATAGAATTTTTTAAATTTTCGCGCAATAAGAATGAAAATATAATATGCGAAACTGCTAATTAAAGTAATAATAAAACAATTTAAGTTGGTTAACAATAAAATAAAATTAGACATTAACTATCTTTGCAGTTGTGCTTTAGCTTGCTTCGAGGTGGGAACTGGTAGTTAAAAGCTAGGCAATCCATCACTGAGTACCGGCACCTTTTTTTTAACAAAAAAAAGCACTGCTCAAGACAATCTTCTTTAAAATGATATCACTATTTTTTGTAAAGTTTTCCAATAGCCTTTCAATGCAATGATGAAAGGTAGGCATAAAGGATGGGTTAAAGGTTGCAGTTGGTGAACACAACAGAAGTAGAAAAAAGGCCTTTCCTTTGATTGTTGATGTTTATCAAGGATTGGCCTCGATCATATAAAAAGCCAAGAGAAAGAAATAGGTTTTAAATCCACAAATCACTGCATATTGTAGAAAGCAAGGCATTTGGTTCATTTGTCACTCTCCTCTGGTGTGTAATTATGTGTTATAAACTACTAAGCTTTACAGTTAACCTCATGACTGCTATCGTTTTCTCACGCGTCTATAAATGTTTTCTAAGGAGTGGAAAGCCTTTTTTTTTTCATCACCAAAAAAAAACAATTGTACAATTACTACTTCATCAAATGAACCTTGAAGGCCCGTTTTTCTGGACATAATAGGCTACTCCATACTAGTTCCACCTTTCAGATCATGCAGTCTATAGGGAAGATGATGTTAAGGTCTTCATGTTCATTTACCTCCATTTCAATGTGAAAAAACTATTGGAGGGGGGGGGGGGGGGGGAAGGCTATTACGTGTTCAAACACTTAAGTTCCTTGTTAGAAGGTCTCAATATAGCACCACAATAAACAGGTACTGGAATGTAGTTTCCTATATATTATAGTAAAATGATATAGTTAAAAGTTAGGTTAGTAAATTTACACTTATAAATATTTTTCTACAAAATGCTCAAATCATCTTACATTTAAATGATTTACTCTTTACAAATTTAAAGTCTTCAAGACTTACTTTTGCTTTTTTAACTATCTTTGTTTCAGCCTCCTCCAGATTATATTTGGAAGCAAGAAGTTGTTGAAGCTCTTAAAAATGTTGAAAAAATGGTAATTACCTGTGTTTTAAAATATTTAAATGGTAGTTAAGTTTTTTAAAAATACTATATTCTCCAGTTGTTTTAATAGTTTTGTTTTTTTTAAATTGCATAATTGTGTATTCTAAGTCATTCAATTACCTCTTCAATTTAGACCATATCTTTGAATCATTTAAATTGATTTTTGTTTATATTCAGTAAGAATAGAAACAGTTTTCAAAATGCACCTCATAATTTGAGAAAGTATTTTAAAATAGATGAAATAAATAGATCTATGTTTTATGGGTGCCTATTGATGACTTTCATCATTCATGTTCATCACAGTAACCTTCTCTTTTTTGCACATTGTAAGTTCCAGTTTATATTCTTTTAGCAACAAAACACAGTAACAAAGAGAAGAGAATGGGATATCTTATAAAGTACAGGCATAAACCAAAAGCAAAGATAATGACATTCTATATTTATCCATGTGGAGCATTGTTAGAGCAATGTAAAAAAAAAAAAACCTAGAAAAACACACACACACACACATGAAAATCAAAACAGGAAATTAGTGAGATATTTTGAAATAAAAGTAAAGTTCCCCTTTCAGACCATGTGTTCTACAGGGCAGATGATGTTAATTCATATGTTTCTTTTGCCAATGGTTAATAAGCAGTGTGTCATGTGGCCCGCACAATGACCACCCGCCTTTAATTTTCCCAACTAAAATCAGGTACCCATAAGAGAAAAGCTCTTAAAAATCCTGAGGTTCAAAATCCCAATCTTCACTGAAATTTGAACTCAAGACCCAGGTTCAGAAGCCAAGAGCTTAACCACTCAGCCACTGTGTCCCCCTCCCTTCCCCCTAGATAGAGATATTTTGAAATAGACAGGTTTAAATAAGGACTCTAAAAGTAATGTTTTTATTGTTGTTTTCTTTCACTCACCTGCTCATGCTAGAGCAATTCAAATGAAGAAACTTTTTGTTACAGACAACTCAATGCTATTATTAAACTACAAGGTCATAAGTCTGCTTGTTTGTAGCACATTACTCATTCAAATACAAACACTTGTATGCGCTAACACACTATGCTTTCAAAAACACATTATGGGCAACGGAGGTCAGACAGAATACATACACCTGTATGTCTGTCATCAATACTTTTAAAGGCTCTGTCAAGAATTCTTAATTCAAAGCTCTCTGTTGCCATTTTCATAGAGTACCAGTAATATTAATATTATATTCTGCTTTTACTTAAAGGTTCATGAAAACAATCACATACTTTTACTATTGCCTCCATAGCAAATTAATACTTCCTATAATTTTTACACCAGATGTATCAAAACAACTAGATATTTATGGAGAGTTTTCAATACACATAATTATTTGACAGAGCTCCATTTTATGTGAAATTAATAACTTTTTTCTGAATGGATGAGATATTATTGTTCTCAATACAGTCATTAAATTATATTTGTAAATAAACTATTCTTAATATCACATCACAGGTCAAAATAATTATGCTTCTTTATATATTACAATTTAAATAAGCAACTAGGAAAATGTCTCAAGAAACGTTAGAAATTTAATATAAACTGTTACCCAGATACCTGACATCACATTATTGCCTTGCAGTGCTAAGACTTCAAGTGTTAATCTACAGGAAAAATTTGGAGTGTGGTCTTATAGGTGTTGGGACTATCAGCTATAGTAATTACTCTGACAGTTCCTGCATTTAAGTTGATTTAAACGTTTAAAAAAAATACAACCTTTTTTACAAAGCTTATATCAGTTCACTCTCTGTCTGGTAAAAAGTGTGTACACGTTATTTCTCCCTCACCCATCTTCAGATCAAGCTGAAACTTTGCACAATTATTCATTGGCACAGACAATTAAGAAATGAATCAATAAAAAAAGTTTCCAATTATACAATTAATTACTGGTAATTAATTATTTTGTTTGATACTAACAAGGAAAACTAATTCTTCAGTATTCACAAATATGGCTGATTTTGTTGGGTTCTTCTTCTAGCCAGCTTTATTGCTGCTGAGCTGTGAGCTCTTTTGTAGACTGTGCCAAGGAAAAAAAGTGTGCTGTTTTCTTCAGTTGTTCAGCACTGCCGTACAGGGTGTTGGTTATGTTGGGCTGTAGTGGAAGTATGGTCTGCCTAAGGTGGATTAGGGAGGGGCATTCAAAGAGGATATGGTTTACGGTTTCAAAAGGGTGGGCGCAGTGTCTGCAAAGGGGGAGTTGTGTGGAGTTTATTTTGTTCAGGTGGTAATTTAATAGTGGTGTGTGTCCTGTTCTTAGTTGGAAAATTGTAGATTGTTCTTTGCGGGGGAGGAAGTTAATACTGTCCAGTTTGTTAGGCGTGTAGTCATTTTTTTGTACATGGCTCTGCCTGTGTTTCCTGATGCCCATTGGTTGAGCTACTCCTCTTTGTGATTGTTGACTAACATTGACCTCAAGGTGAGGTAGTTAACAGGTCTATCTGGTTGAACCTGCCTTTGATAGCTTATCTGCCCTTTTCATTTCCCATGATGCCAATGTGTCCAGGGATCCACTGTAGTGTGATGTTAATATTTAATTTTGATATCATCTGATGGATTATCACAATGAGTGTTGTCAACTCTCTTGCGCTCTTTCAGGTGCTGCTGTTAAGTGCTTGCAGAGTAGATTTAGATTGGGAGTCTGTAAAGATAACAATATCTGATGGTGGTTGCACTCCTTCATATAATGTTTTCTGCTGTCTGTAGTGCTATGGTAATTGCCTCAATTTCGGCCTGGAAGTTTGAGCAGTAATTGCCACAGGGTGCTCTTATCTCAAAGTGTTTATTTTTAGGGAAGACCAGGAAGGCACCAAGACCAGCATTGATGGTGGCTTTGAAAGTCGATCCGTCTGTATAAATATGGATTGCTGTTTTTTGATAGCTTTCAAATGTTTCAAGCGTGCCTACTTTGATCTCCAGTGGATTTGATTCTTTTGTTAAGGTGTTATTTAGTAAATGTGTTTTTGATAGTTGTTTGTTCGTAGTGTAATGTTTGAAAATCTGGTAATTTTTTCTGTTATTGGGTAGGTGGTGTTTTAGGGCTAGTTCTGTTTTGTTGGGTAAAGTAGCCTATCCTTAAACAATTAACGCTATTTTTTTTCTCTCACTATTCTCTGATCTAGTTGATGCATTAAACTATTATTTATTGTACTAAACATGAATCCATAAACAAAAATACTCAATTAGTCAATCAATTATTTTTTTATTTTGTTTGATATCAAATAAGGGAAATAACTTTTTCATTATTGATATAGTTTTATGGGCAAAGTTCTTCCCCTTTAGATAAGCCTTTTTTTTAAAAAAAAAAAAAAAAAGGATTTTTATATTTTGCTTGTTTAGCTTTTAGCCACAGAGAATTACAAGTCATTACAAAAACAAACTCTAATGCAAGACTATTTCTTTCCAGAGCAAATTATAAAGACAAAAGCTTAGCCCTCCACACCAAAATCAGATTGATGCACTCCCTGGTCATGGTCACATTCTTATATGCTTACCAATCTTGGATGCTGACTGCAGAGCTAGAGAGGAGGATCCAACCAATGGAATTGAGATGCTACAGAAGGATCCTAAGTATCACATCTAAAAACTGCATCACAAACGAAGAGATTAGAGACAGGGTTACTACAGCAATTGGACCTCAAGATGACCTGCTAACTATTTTTTTAAAAAGGCAAACTAAAACTCTTTAGCCATATTACAAGGTCTTTGGGGCTCGCAAAGACCTTCCTTCAGGGAACAGTACAAGGAAAAGAAGAAGTAGACAGAGAAAGCGATGGGAAGACAACATAAAAAAATGGATAGGCCTGCCATTGAAAGGGTTTCTATCCAAGGCAAACTACAGAGAGGAATGGAGAAAGATGGTTGACAAATCTTGTGTGGTGCCTCAATAGTCCAACATACTGAGGGATAGGTGAAGGTGAATTTATATGATCAGACACAAGAACTCCTTTTCTCCCTTGGCAATTAAATTATTGATTATTAGCCATTTCACATGTGATGTCTGAATGAAGCTGTTGAATGTTTATTTCTTTTGCATCATTGCAATATTTTATGTGTAATGCATCATTGCAATATTTTATGTGTAATGCACTGTTGTCAAACAAATCTAATACTGACGCAGAATGATATTGTGACTAAATCTGCGTATCCATTTATTTGCATCCTCTGTTTGGGACCCTTCAACTCAAGAAAACATTGAGAAACTGGAACAGACACAAAATAGAGCAAACAAATATTCACATTTGACTAGAATAATACCTTTGGTAAAATCACTAAATTTAGAAAGCATTCAGGATAGAAGACTTAAAAATAAAGTAGCATTTGTACATAAAACACTGAACCAAAATCTTCAAATACAAAAACAAAATTTAATAACATACTCAGAAAGACACAAAGATAAAGGCTTATTCCTCGTTCCATATGCTTGGAAAAACTTGTACAAATGCTCCTTCTTCCCTAGCACTATTAGAGCATGGAATGGGTTGCCTAAGCTATAGCTAGGAAAACCAGTGACTAGGCAGAATTTAGGTCATTGGTTAATATGCATGACACGTAGGACGTAATCATCTTCTTTTTTGAAGTAATGACTGTATCATATAAGAAAAGCAGATAAGATATAAATTTGTGTCTTGATATTAGGCCTTAAAGTATTTTACTGTTTCCATGAGTATATTTGTATCTCTTATCTCTATTTCAGTATGACACAATGCAAATGTTATTCATAGAACGTATGCAGAAGCTAGAAAAAGTTATAGAGCATGATATAATATCTAGAAGGAAATTAAAGGTACCAGTGCTATATAACTTCATGTAATTATATATATTATAATTAATATGTAATATATGTAATTATATAATCTCTTAAGTAAAGCTTACATAATATTCACATCTTTTTTTTTTCTAGCAATGACTTTAATTAAAGCAAATTCTCTTTGCTGCAAAATAATTTTGAAAAATGTTTTTTCTTAATTCATTGTTGTTTACATTTTTAAAAATCTTTTTCTACAACATAATAAAGACAACTTTTGTTCAATATATATATATATGTTCACACTAGCCGTCCAGCTAGCATACGCTGCTACTTTGTCATTTTGGGGTGTCATTCAATATGGAAAATGCCAATCTTATGCGTGATAAAAAAAAAACGCATTTTGCAATACCTGTAATTTTGGACTTTAGTGAAAGAAGCTTCTCACGCCTCAAACTAATGAAGAATTACTTGAGGTCAACAATTCTCGTAGATAGATTAAAACATTTGGTAATTCTTGCTATTGAGCGGGATCTATATAGGAAATAGAATTTTTATGGTATACTGTATAACTTCGCTACACGCAAGGCTCGTAAAGTAGTTCTCTACATAGTAAAGAATGAATAAAATGCATAGACGAATTTATTTTCTAATACAGACTCTAAATTTTCACTTATTATCCGTATCCCTACCCAAACTTGGCCCCGCGAAATCCGTTTCGCATAGGACTCTACAATGTTTAAGTCCGACCCTGCTATTTAGTGACGGGTGAATACAGAGTAGATTACTTGTTCTCTTTCCATGACTTCTTGGTCACAATGATAAAGTCTGGCCCTGCTATTTAGTGACGGGTGAATACTACCTTGTTCCCCTCCCCCCTCTTTTTTTTCGCCTCTGAAATTATGTAGTGTAACTCTTATCTGTCTGACTTTAAAGAGTGATCTTTCCATTACATTGCATACAAACTCTTGAACCATGAAGAGTATAATACATTTTTCACAATATTTTAAGGTTCATATGCTAAGAAAATTTCCAATTGATAATGCAAAAGGAACCATTTGGAAATTTCAAGCACCTACAGTAGAAGATACAATGCAAAGAGGTAGCCAACCCCTTGTTGTCTATCAAACAAAATATCAATGTATTACAGCTATGAAAGAATATGAAGATCAATCTCTAGAGGTAAATGTTATTTGTAGAAAATTGTAATCTATAATGCAATGGAATAAAATTTTACCAAAAACTAAATTCTGTTAAAAAATTGTAAACATATTTTGATGAATACAATTACTACTATTGTGATGGAATGCAGAGTTTTCCTTCTCCTCTGTTGCCTTGCAGCTATACCCAATCATGGGAAAGGCTTCGGGAGTCAACCCTGAGGAAAAATCAGGAGCTGGCAACCCTAAGGCAGTTTGCATCACCCAGTGCTACACTCTGGCAGAACCTGCGACGCCACTGACCCTAAACTGTATCGGCACTGCCATTCCTTTGGATACATCAGCTGCGTGGAGTGGGGGGGACTGATTAGTGGGCGACATCATTCCGACCACAGCTAATGCCCAGACATACATCTTATTTCCATGAGATTATCCATAGTCGCTTCACGACTGAAGGAGGCCATAGAATAGAATGCAGAGTTTATAGTATAGACTTTTATTGCTGACATACACAAAAGACCCAAATATAAGACACTTGAAGAAAACAAGACACAGCAGACATAAAAAAGAGAACTTAAATTGACCACTGGTAAATAACAAAATATTCCCCCTCCTGGTATAATTTTAATATACAGGTATTGATCTATTTTCCTAGTATTCCCTAGATACAATGCAAAGAGGTAGCCAACCCCTTGTTGTCTATCAAACAAAATATCAATGTATTACAGCTATGAAAGAATATGAAGATCAATCTCTAGAGGTAAATGTTATTTGTAGAAAATTGTAATCTATAATGCAATGGAATAAAATTTTACCAAAAACTAAATTCTGTTAAAAAATTGTAAACATATTTTGATGAATACAATTACTACTATTGTGATTGAATGCAGAGTTTATAGTAGGCCTATAGGCTTTTTATAGCCGAGATACACATTGAAGATCCAAAGATAAGACACTTGAAGAAAACAGACACAGCAGACATCAAAAAGAGAACTTTAATAGACCTAAGCACTGGCATAACTGGGGAGGGGGGGGGGGGAATTTGAAAATTTGTTTTGTTTTATCCTAGAGTTGTCTACAAAACTACAGAGTTAGTTATAGATATTAGAATATGTTTTAAAGCAACAACAAAACTATTGAATTAATTAAATATGTCTATAACATTTTCTTATTCAGGAACTTCGTCATTTGGACTATAAGAAAATGGATAAACAAGCTTATAAAATAATGTCACTTGTGAACCTGTCTTGTTTGAACAATAATACTGCCACTTGGAACATCATCGAGAACTCTACAGATTGCAATTTTCTCAACACTATTACCGGTACATTAGGTTTATACAGGGTACCTTTTTCATGCAGTTTTGATACTAATCACACACATTTGACATCTCAAGCAGTATCGAAGCCAAAAAAATGGAGAAAATCAATTCAAAGAAAGAAAAAACGTTAAAAAAAGTACCTGGTGACCTAGACCTCCTTGGTTAAATGCATTGTTTGGGAAAGATGATAGGTGGTAATATGCAAATTATCAAATGATTAGGTTCAGAGGTTGAACAGTTTGAGTAAAACTGTGCTATGAACATATGTTTTGTTATGTGTAGTAAACAATTGTAAGAATGATTTCCTCAAGGATAATAAAGTTATTATTATTATTGAAAAATAAAATATATTTTTAATGGTTGGGTTTCTATTGTATTTATGTACAGATTTAATATTACACTTCATAAAAAGACCAAGCTTATTAATCTATTTAAAATCCTTTTACTAGTTGTTAGCTTAGAAATAAATACTTTACCAAGAGATTTATAATTAATATCATAACAATTCATCTACAAATCAAATAAGGTCAAAAACTAAAACATGTCCACTCCGTTAGGAGGTTTGTACATGAAGGTGTGTTTGTGGGGGGCATCAAATTTGTGATTTTTTTTAAACAAGTCAATCAAAAATTGTAATTTTTATTTCTACTATTTACTATATATTATTAGAAAAAAGTTGCATATACTGTACTGGTGTTTAACAAATTTAAAGAATATATGATTAGTAAAGTTTATGTTTGATTTATTTATTGTGCTGTAAATACCATGTTGATCACCAGAAATCTCATATTGCTATAGGCTGAGTGTGCTTGCTTCTATATTTCTTCTTCATAGATATATAGTTGTGTAGCATCATCATTTCAACATTTTCTTCTGGCCCTCTCTTCAAACAGCCTCTTCAAGACAACACCTTATTATAATTCATCTTGTATAGCCTTGCACTCTCTTCAAACAGCCACTTCAAGACAACACCTTATTATAGTTCATCTTGTATAGCCTTGCACTCTCTTCAGGGACCAAAAGGAAAGCTACATAGTTCTCCAACTGTATCTGTCAGAAATGCTTATTAATTTTCACTTTTTTATAGCTTTTTCTACGCCCATTTTATTTTTGTCAGTAGCAATTAAAATCTTAACATTAAGTAATACTAAGGACCATGTTTTACTAATTGTCCAAAATGAAAAAAAAGTTACATTGCTCTATCTTCATCATCTTGTTCTACAATGATTGCAGTGTCTGGTAAAGCTTCCAAACAGGTGATCTTAAATTTGATTCTTGATTAATAGTTGGACACCTTCTGTACAAAAAGTTAAACCATTTCTCCTTCCAGTCAGGTGGAAAGCAACTTGATGTCACCAGTCTCAAAGATAACTTTGTAACACATTCATTCATTGTCAACCTCCAAAGACTTCCCTCCATGAAGAGCCAAAGTCAATTTATCTATACAAATACCTGCGATTCTGATAAAATAAGATTATGTTATGTGTTCCTGAAGGTAATAGGTACCTTGAAAGCACACCTAGATGAAGAGATTACAAGAAATGTTTCACAGATCTAAATGTCTTATACAGATGTTATGGTACTTAAAAAAAAAAATGAATATGCCCTAAGCGTGTCCTTAGGTCAATCTAGTCATGCATGTTAGCCTAATCAATGACTTATAACTGCCAAAACATTGGTTTTTCTAGCTGACTCATGCTATTAGAGCATGGCATGGGTTGCCTAATACACCCAATACACAGTCTCCCCCCCCCCCCTTTTATCCCTGATTATTTCTTGTCAGGGTTCAAGATTCTCATTTAATTACCATCGGGGCCTGAGGTGTTAAAAGTTTGGAGGTCTGAAATTTATTTTTATCCTCTGCTTTCAACCAGTGATGGCTACAATTTTATATTTGATAGAGATATAGCCATTTGGAAGAATAATGCAGTCTAATAAACATCACCACGTTATACTTTGACATAACCAGAACAACACTAGTCCAAAGAAAATAGTGTTAAAATTTGGTGTAGATAAATTCACATACCCTATGACCAACTTTAGATCTATTTAAAAATTTGCTCAAAGTCATAATGTAGAAATTGCTTAACAGATACATACAGAGAATTAACAAACTGTTGGATGCTGGAAGAAAAGGTTAAGGAGCCATGTTTTGGCTTACATTAGGTTGTTTGTTTTTTTTGTCAAATTTAAAGAAATATGTATAAGTGATTTTGTGGCTAAAAAAAGCACATTCACATTTTAAGAATCCTGTACGAAATTCCTCAACTGTGTATCTTAAGTTCCTGTCGAAAGAATCAGAAGTATTTAAAGCAACTTTTGGAGGAAAAAAATGGTCCTTGAAGGGAAGCCTTGTGTTTGATCTTTAGTCTAGACTATTAGAATGTTCACATACAGGAACCCTACACTACAAATGACAAGTTTTCAATTGAAGGTGAATTCTTAGTTATCAGACTTATAGCAATATCATATCCCAAAAGACTAACAATTAACAAAATTATCAAATAAAAACAATATATATATATATTTGGAAGATATGTTGGAACATCTGCACCGCGTGCCATAATCCTTTAAGAGTTACTTCCCCTTAATAGACAAGTGCTAGGTTATTAAAAATAAGGTCCATTCACAAATAAAAAATAAATAAAAATGTATATAATTTAATAACAATCTGTATTATTAACTAGTACTTTGTCCGATCTCAACTCAATTAGCAGTCAACCCCACCTCCCGGATAAAGCCCAAGTCAACATAATCAGTGTTATTTTTGGAAGACAATTATTCATTGCCCCTACGAAAAACAATCAATCGAAAAAATTAACCTATAATATTTTATCAATCGTCATAATTTGATTTTATACGTAACTGTAATTATAGTTGTTTATAGTTTTGTCTATTACAGAACATACCACACGCGACCTGAAGGACTTAGTTTGGAACCAATGATGTTATTTTATCAATCGTCATAATTTGATTGTATACGTAACTATAATTATATTTCTTTATAGTTGTGTCTATTACAGACCATACGACACAAGGCCCGAGGGACTTTGGATATTACTGATTTACTGGCCTGAATTTGCATTTTTTCAGACATGGAGAATATTCCGTACACATTTTATTGTACCAGGAAAATGTGAACATGGGTTTACACGTTCAGACGACATTTTCCTATCAAATATAAAATACTGTGAAAATAGGTTTATCCGATTTATTAAAGTTTTGTTCTATAATAGATAGTTGCTTACGGTATGTCTATTTTTAGGGCCCTCCGGTTGCAGGATGGACATTTAAAGTACCCTACTTCGCCATGATCTAACTAAGGAATATTTATGCTATATAGTTTCAAGATTGGTCAAATGGTTTTGATTTTCATCCAGGATATACATTAAATTTTGCTTGACATGATAGAATACATAAAATTAAAAAAGCTGGCACTAAGCCTTATGTAGAGAATTATACTAAGAATTGCATGATAAAGCAAGAGTATTTTTTTGTACAAGTCACCGCACTCAGTTACTTGTATCACAAATGATGAATGCAACTAAATGGAAGCGTCCACATAATAGTTCACCTCCATGCATGAGCACATACCATTAACCAAAACCAAATGTAGAATATGTCTGCATTGAATCTAGTTACTCTAATTTTAGACACATATCTTGAACCCATTTTAAATGTTTCAATTTTTGTTGTGTTTAATGGAATTTTAGTTGAAGAGAGGAAAAAAAAAAATTTTTAAACTTCTATTTAAATGTGACATGATTAATTCGATTTTTTTAGGTGAAATATTAACTTTCTATACTTTAAAAAAATCAAACATGTCAAATAACTGTTGTAACCCATACAATTGATGCTTTCAAATGTGTTTATTGATATTTTAGAAGATGACTTGTTGTTTTTTTTGTTGTTTATTAGACTAGTTCTAAACATGGGACAGCACTAGACAGTTTGTAAGTAGGAAATAAAACTTTACGATGTGTTAACTGTTGAATAATATGTATTTAATGCATGGCTGCAGGGGATGAGAGTAGCAGCAATAAACAATACACAAAGAAAAGACAATGTACATTATGTAGATTTACCTGTTTCAGTAATAAAAACAAAACATAATGGTGCTGTACTGCTATCTAACAAGAAATTATGGAACAAAGGCACAAGGGATGAGAGAAAAGTGTTTTCACTAAGTTTTATTGTAGAGAGTAAAAAAAATTGCTTCACACACATCAGAATGTGAAAGTACATGGCATAAAATAATCCTACAGACAGCACTGTGTATCAACACAGAACAGACTTGAGTAACTCAACAGTTTTTGGTTTGAGAAACCCCAATTATAAAAAGTAAGTAAAATATCACTGGAAAAAAAAGTGGAAGAAAAAAATGTTTTCTCTCAACCCCAGACCTTCGTCTTAAACAAACATCTGACTGTTGTTATTACTACAGACTGTTCTCAATTGATAGAGCATCAAGTACAGCAGGCTGTAATCTACACACACACTTACCCACAAACATACACAAGTACAAAAAAGTAAATAAATAAGTAAAAATAAAAAAAAAAAAAACTAGGAAGGCAAAGAGGAGTGTGGCAATGGTATGTGGGGGGGACACAGGGACCAATGCACACTTTCTCTACAGACCTTACAGCCACCACACTTAATGGGGGAATCAAGGGTGGGCTTCAAGCTTGATCAACTGGTAGCAAGATATGGGGGAATATCTTGACCAGAATAAATCAGCGAGTCAACATTGCTCGCAAAATTGCAAGAGGAATTTCTGTTAAAATGTGTTATGTTTATCAATTGGCACAAGATTTGCCACAACATTGGTGAGGTTTGTCTCAAATATAAATGGTAAATTAAGTCACTTGGTGGACAGAAAATTTGAACTGTTCACACCATTTTAAGTCTATTAAATTTGTCTTTTATGATTGAACGCTTGGTCCATTGCCAATACACTTGCTACATTCTTACATAGTCTTTACATTCAAACTCAGTTCAGCAGCTAACATTTCCATACATACAAAGCACAATGATGCTTGTAATAGTTGCCCATTAGAAACTAGAAAATTGCTAAAATTATTTTTTTTTTAATTACCAACAAGATACCTATCTATCAAAGTAGACATGTATATATCCATATATATTTAAAATAAATGTATAAGATATATTTCTATTTTTAAAAAACTTCATCTTTAGCAATAAGCAGTTAATTTATTTCAAGACATTTAGAAGTCTCAGAAAATAAGACAAAATATGCTTATAACATAACTTAGGCACAAATTTCAAAGAAAGCAAGTTTGTTACCAGGTCAAAACTAATTAAATCATGAGATGACTTAAATGATTGTATAACCCTAACACTGGCCCCAAACTAAGATATTGCTTCACAGGTTAATTTCTAATCCAAGCAATGCCACCTGTACTTGTTCAATACAGTGAAATCACAGGTTATGCTGAACAAAATCACAGACTATGCTGAACTGAGTTCACTTTTCTCAATGCCCAATGTTCATGGAGTTACACTATCTCCATCAATGTGTGAGAATGTTTAGTTCACCTTGTATTAGCAGATCATAGTCCAGTTCTCTTTAGAAACTAAAGCAGACCACTTTGCATGTTCATTATCTAGGACTAATAAATTGTCTAGTTAAACTTTTCAAAGTATATTGCCCATGTAAATTAAGCCAGAATATCTAGTTCGACTTTATGTTGCACATCACTAGCTTAAATTGTTTTTTGAGTCTACATTTTCTATTTGAAAAATTTCATCTTTTGTGTGATATGTAAAAACTTTGATTCCTTTTTTTTTTTGTGTGTGTGCGAGAAAAATGATTTTCAAAATGTCAACCCATATAATACTTCTGCTTTTCTGTTGAATCCAAACAGTTGTATTTTAATTGGATGACTTAGCATCACCTGTGGAGTTGTTGGAAACAGCAGATGCTATGTTTTTTGCATTACTGCTGGTAGAAACGGTAGTTGAAACTGTTTGAGTAGATTCCGTGCTGGTAGTAGTCGATGACAAAGCTGGAGCCCTTGTATTGCTGCTTGCAGGTAAATTGATTTTCACACTTGTTCCTACAAGACTAGGGTTTGACACCATGGCAAGAGCTGGTTTTTTATCTTCACTTTTACTTGTAGTGGGAGGTGTACTGGGGACAGCTTTACTAGATTCTTTACTTGTAGCAGCTTTACTGTTCAGGAAATTGGCAGCATGGTTAAGAACTTCTTGCCGCTGTTTTGCCTGTTGTGCCTTAAGGCTGTCAGGGTAAGAACCAGGGGCTTTGGTAGACACTGAAGAAGAATTAGAGTTAGGTGGTTTCTGATTCATTCCTTGAGGGCCTTGAGCCTTTCCTGTATTGGCATGATTTCTAGCTGATGCATCTCTATTTGATCCTCCTATGTAAGAGGAGCCTGGCACACTAGTAGGACCTTTCATAGCAAAAGGGTTAGGAGCACCAGCGTTAGATGCAGCTTGCATATTTATTTGTTGATTAATCACAGACTTTGCAACACTGATAATGCTTAACAAAGCATTGTTTCCCAAATTCATAGCATTTAGGTTTAGAGGATTAGGACCTCCTGCATTGTTAACTTGATTACTATTTCCACTTTTAGATGGTCCACTATTGTTAGCATTGGCAGGGGGGAATTGTATTCCTTGAGGCATTCCTGGTCCTCCAGGTCTTTGTATAGGATTAGGAAAGAAAGCTCTAGTATTTCCAGGGACTTGAGGAGCATTAGGACGAATTGGGTTTCCCATAATCATTTGAGGTCTTACTTGGTTATTGCCTGAAATTAAAGATTCATTAGTAATAAGATGTTTTACACAATTTTTTTAAAAATTCATACTACTTGAATTGTATAACTAAAATGGGACGCCATCTCACCTCATAAATCAAGCTAATATGTGTTTTTGCCATTATTATTCATCATTTACATGAACATGCCTTTCGAAATGCTGGGGACTTATGTGGGCTGATATTTTAAGATGACCATTGCATTACTGGGTCACATCAGCTAAGCAAGTATTGTTAGTTCCATGAAAAAGCATACCACATTAAACTAGATCTTTAAGGCATTGAGCTACAACATAGCCTTATTGAAAAGCACTAAGTAAATGCTAGTGGAATTTAATGACTGATTTTTGCTTTGATTCTGTTTATTTTAGTTGAGATTTTAACACTAAACCATCATTTGCCACAGCGCAGCCAAGGGGGTTTTGAGTTTAGAACCCACTACCAGGGAATTTTGCAGTCAAATCCACCTCTTCTATAAAACAAAACAAAAGAAAAAAAAAAAGAAAGAAATTCAAACGACAATTCCCAAATTCCAAGAGCATAGCTAAGAAAGATTTTGATTTAAAACCCTTCCCCCCCCCCGGGCGAAATTTACAATAAAACCACCTCTTCAATATAAGAGTATCCATACATCAGTCAACAGATTCTATGAGCAGACATGCTAACCCCCAAAACCCTGAATGTGGAACACTCAGGTTGAAAATGTGGAATTTTGGGCCCCAATGTGGAACATACACGCGTTTAAGTTTGTCAGCCATACTGTGCGCAATAAATAAAACTTCAATTATATTACTTTAATAACAATACTAGTTTGCTTCTTATAAATTAGATGTAAATAGTATAATTAAAAGTAAGAAAACCTTTAATTCATAATTATGTCCTTTGTTTGAAATCAATAGTTCTAACTCCCATATGATGAATTCTAACCAAAATGTATTCTTATGACCTAGACTCAAATGTTACTATCTATTTTTATTTGTTACTACTAGATCTAAATCTATTAACTAGATCTAGTCTACATTATTCTAGATTAATCTAGATCTACTTGATAATAATCTATCCTTTTCTTATTCTAGGGCTCTACTCTAGTCACTCTAGATGTCTCTAGTTCTAGATCTAAAATAATTTAAGAGTCTACTAGTACTAGTCTAGATCTATATTTAATAAGTCCTCTAAGTCTAAGATCACAGATTATAATAATTATATTAATAATATTATAGATCTAAATATTTATGTCTAGATCTATAGAGGGACTATAGACTTATTAAGAACTAAATTTATTACTTAATGATACAAAGAAATCTAGAATCTAGAGATCTATCACATAAGTCTATTTCTAGATACATAACTAGAGTCTACTTCTTGTTATCTAGTGCTAGCCCTACTTCTAGAACTAATTTAGACTATCATATGTAATGAGTAGATCTATACTCTATAGCCTTATTTAGGCTTTAGCCTTACTGTGTCTAAATTAATTAATTACATTTTTAGTTTTAGGTCTAGATCTTTAATAATGTATTTTTTTAAAAATCCTTTTCTTAGATTACTTATAAACAGTTGAGTTAGTGTTAGATTAGTCAGATATACTGATCCAGTGACCTAGTCTAGTTTATCTAGTAGAGCCATTTTCGGGAAAATAAAGGGATTTGAATGGATTTGAGTGTCGGAATTCAGACTTGGAGGAATAAAAAATCGTGAATGCCAAACAGCGGAACATGTGAGCTTTTTTGATGATTTTGTAGGCATGTCTGTATGAGCGTAGCCAAGAAGGGTTCTTGTGTTTAAAATCCCACTCCAGCAGGGTAACTACCTCTTCTATGTAAAAAAAAAAAAGCAAATACACTGAAAATTCTATGAGCGTAATTAAAGGGGTTTCGAGTTAAATACCCTCTTCATCAGCTTTTGCAGGATTTGAAGCTAAAAAATACCTCTTCAATATAAAAAATGCAAATTACAGTCAAAAATCTATGAGCGTAGTCAAAGGGGTTTGAGTTTAAACCCCCTTTCTGCAGGGTTTGATACCAAAAAATATAAATTTTAGAGCTGAAAACTACCTCTTCAATATAAAGAAAAGCAAATTACACACTAAAAGCAGGATTTGAAACTAAAAAATACCTCGCCAATATAAAAAATGTAAATTACACTCAAAAATCTATGAGCGTAGTCAAAGGGGTTTGAGTTTAAACTCCCTTTGTGCGGGGTTTGATACCAAAAAATATAAATTTTAGAGCTGAAAACTACCACTTCAATATAAAGAAAAGCAAATTACACACTAAAAATTCTATGAGCGTAGCCAAGCCAAGGGGGGTTTTGAGTTTAAACTCCCCTCCCCCAGAGGGCTTTTCTTTAAAGTTTAAAACCCCTCCTGATAGTTTTGAGGTTGAAAAACTATCTTCAATTTTATTCTAATGCAAACTACAGTCACCAAATTCTATGAGTGTAGCTAAGGGTGTTTTGAATTAAAAAAACACAGATTTTTTAGTTTAAAACCCCCCAAAAATGATTTTCAACTTAAAATCCAAAGCAAACTACAGTCACCTACTTCCAAGAGCGTAGCCAAGAGAGGTTACAAATTTCTACCAGTGACTGGGCTCCATTAATAAAGTGCAGTGAATAGTCATCTGCCAAAATTGAAAAAGACTAAATGTGGCTCATCAAAGATGGCTAAGACGAATTTTAGGAGTCAGTTATAGAGATCGGGTCTCAAAAAAAAAATAATCCTATTTGGAACTAGGAGTCCCCCCCTTGGTAAGATTGTGACAGAGCGTCCCAGGTTTGCAGGATATGTTCTCTGACAAAATGAATTGAGCATAATAAGAGTTGCGATGACATGGAGTCCATATGAGAAAAGCGCAAAAAGGGACATCCTAGTACAACTTGGTGCCACATTTCATGTAGGTCCTCAAGAGTAGTGGGAAGAGGCTTCAGACATTGCCATATTTTTGTGGAAGCAGCTTGCCGCCCAATGAGCCAACGACGCTGGAGGATTAAAGTCAGTAAGAATAGCACATAAGGTTTTTGAAATAAAACTTTATAATAGCAGGATAATGCCCTGTAGATACCTCAGAATATGCATTTTGTTGGCTTTCAATACTGGAACTAGTGCTTGGCGGCGAGGCTTCGTCCTGCGCTGGAGGAGCTCAGAGCACTCAGACCCCCTTGCTGGCAATGGCGAGGAGTCTACAATTTTTCCACTAACTCCAGGAAGAACTTATTCTAGGGTACAATAAACGTCTTCCGAAAGAATGAAGGGTCAGAATGTAATAAATTAATTATATACACATACACACAGATTCCCCCCTTCAAATCCTGGCTACACCCATGACGCCCTGAATAAGCTATGACGCCATGAATTATTAATAAACTAATCTATTGATATAATAGTATTCACATCTATCTCTAACTTTGAAACTAATTTGGAAATCCCTAATACTTTAAAGAACAATAGGACTAATTCCTAATTCATAGCCTCAATTACATTCAAAGAATTTAATATTGTTAGTTACTTCATACTTTATTTTTTGGTGTATTTTTTAATTGACCTTGTGAATGACTCCTCAATGTTTTGATTTGTGAGAATGACCAGTGTGTAATTTGAGTATTGAGGTCAAATAACCGCTAACTTTTAATAGGAACCTATGTTATTGACATTAGTACTACTTGGGCTAATATTATGTGTTGGTAGTTGATAACCATCTTTCCACTTTTAAAGAGTAAGTTTGATTTTTTGGGATCAATTTTGGTTACTTTTATTGTTTAAAATTATGGACGTTTGTGTAAAGCATTCAAGTCCTATTCAACTGTTATTTATTCAAGTATACATTTTTGCAGTGTTTTTTAAATATTGATTACTACTAGATCTATAATTAATTATCATTACTGTTATATACATTACATTTATTTTATTTTCTATATGATGTAAATAGTTATGTTCGTAAAAACACCAATGGGCATCAGTTATTACAATAACCAGTTTCTATGTTCCTGACAGTACGCAAACATTTAAAAAAAATTAAAATCCAAATTTTTATCATTAATGTAAAATAAAACTAAAATTACCTGATGAAGGTGGTTGATTTGTTGGTTGACTTGGTGGAGTCTGTTGAGCTGGAACAAATGTTTGTGATGAACTATTACTAGCGCCTCCATATTTTACTGGTGGAAAATTTGGAGCATTAGGATTTAAATACCTAGATGATGTTGAACTTCTACCAGTGGAAGTCGTAGACTGAGGAGGAGGCGGTGGTGGAGGAGGTGGTCCAGCCATAGCTAGAGTCTGGGTGCCAATGCGTGGACCATTGTTATTTGCTATTTCCATGGTGGTGTGAGCAGAACTGTTAGAGCTAGAGCTCTTACCACTCAGACCATGAGCAGAGTTGTTCAAGCTTTGAGAGCCTGTAGCCATGATCATATTGTTGTTGGCATGACTGTTAATGTTGACATTAGTATGGTGACTGTTTAGGTGAGAAAGGCCAGTGGCATTTGATCCAAACTGTTTGTTGGATAAAATTTGTCCTTGAGTGTAAGTGGGTACCACATTACTCATGTAAGTATTACTCAGTTGACTGCTATGAGGCGGAGACTTCATCTGAAAATGTATTTAAGTATTTTAGATATCTTAATTTAGCTAACAAAATGGGCCAAATAATATTTATACTAAAAGCCCCAATCAAATGATTTTATAATAATTGTGCTTTTTTCCCACTAAATGATTATAAATGTATTCATTTCCTTCACTTATCTATCAATCAACCAACCTTATTGTATAACAATATGATTAACAATTAAAAAATCACAGGCAATGCAGGGCATTATTGGAAACAACTTTCTATTATCTGTAAAATCATGAGCATTGTTTAGAGAAAAAAATCCACCAAGACTTAGTAGATCTGATATCTATGATACTTGTACTGAAATAGTAGTGCTATTCAATTTTTATTGGACCCCCCCTCCCCCTCAATATTTGATACACTGTTTTTAAAGGCAAGAACCCCTTTTTTTTACTTCCTCCAACATACTTTAGGCCAGTGAATTCTAGTATCTCTTTATGTGCGTTCAAATAGTTGATATTATACATTGTTTATTTAGGCCCACATTAATAACACTCCCAATATAATTTTGCTCAGTGAATTGTAGTGTCTCTCCCCCCTCCCTTTCTTAACAAGAAAAAAAGTCTACATTGACTAAATAAAATACCTGACTTACTCTGCTTACAAGTTCAATTTTTAAACATGATAGTCTATGCTAAATAATGAAGTGAAAAAAAGGTTGGCATAATAAAAAGCCTTTATTATTTCACTATCCCAAATATACTATTAGTATCTGTAAATGGAACAGCCCACATTATGACACTCCCCCACCATTAATGCTAATATCCCTAACATGCAGATACATTAAAGAAAACATTTTGAGAAACAGATTTTTATAATGGCAAGATAGGCACTAAATAGAGCTTGAAGAAAAAAAAAAGGAAGGAAGGAAGTATATTTTGTTCTATTTAACATTTGTACTTACGCAGTTGAAAGTGTGTCAACACTTAAATAAGTAAGAATACTTTTTGTCTTAAAATGTGAAATAATTAGCTCAATACCTATATTAATTATTATGCTAATTATATCTACCTGAGTTGCTCGTGACACAATATGTTGTTGGGTTGGTTGAGTATGGGTAATATGCTGAGATGGCTGAGACAGGTGTGCTTGTTGACTAACCATGCTACCAAATATTGACCCTTTGGAGCCAGTTATTTGATGCTGTTGGGATTGTGGTTGGGCTATACTGTGACCTAAGGTTTGAATATTCAATGCTGTAGGGCCAGCAGGGCCTTGATCCAATGAAGCAGGCTGTATTGCTAATCCCAACCCATGAGGCTGATTACCAAAAGCTTGCATTGAAAACTGATGTGCAGCTGATGGTTGTTGAATGGGAGCCTGTTAAACAGAAATAATCATGTGTTTATAATCATTCAATTATTTTTTTTTGCTTTCAATAAAACACACACACACATTAGAACATAGAGAGGACTTGGTAGATGTAAATGATGAAGCTTATGAATGACATAAAACATATTCATAAAACAAACATTCTTGCTTTAATCTTGGATGTGCAGAGCCCTAAAATTTTGGACAAAGCTAACTTAAGGGCTAGGAAGTACCAGTGAATATGACAAGTAGCCAGCACAGCTCAAAGAGAGTACACTGGCCTATGGCTAATGGTTTAACCCCATAATGGCAAAATGAAATGGTTTTCACAATTCCCAACTTACAAGCCACTAATTTCTATGATAACCATGAAGTGATAGCAGCCCTTCAATTAAATAACTTACTTCAGAAATAACAATCGGGAGTTATTATTGGAGAGATTTATCTCGTTCCTACTACTAAAGCTATTTGCAAAAAAATAAGAAAACTATATTTACCCCAACCTGAATAGCTGAACTTGGTTGCTGTGTAGAATAAAAACTAGCAGTTGGAGCTTGTTGAAAGAAAGAAGAGGTTGGCTGCACTTGCGTCCTACACAAATAAAGACAATATTAGTACAATATTCCTGCTTGAGTTATTAACATATAAAGGTTTCTTAATATCTATATTGAACTTTACCTTGTCTGTACAAGTTGTGATCCAATTAGTGAGTTACTTAAATTCTGACTCGGCTGAAACAACTGCCCAAGTTGAGGATTAGGGTCATAATAGTACAGCTGTTGTGATGGAGTCCCACTTAAAGATGAACCAGTTATTCCACCACCATAAGAAATTTGATTTTGTCCAATAGCTTTACACATAGGCTCAGCAAATTGAAAATCTATTTTAAACAATAATAATGCATTAGTTTTATAATTATAATACAATGATTATGCTAAGTAAGCTAAGCTAACTAACACGTACCAGTGCTAAAAACTGATGAAGGTGCTGGAGCATGTGATGCTGTTGGCGCCTTGATATTAGTTGACATCAAAGCAGATGTAGAAGATGATACCATAATAGTGCTTTGTTGTGCAGGAGGAGGAGGAGCTGTACCTGCAGCTGCTTGGCCAAAACCATGAGTGCGTTGTGTAAAACCCAGCTGAGAAGCTGACAAATACTCCTGTTGAGTGGGTGTTGTAGGGACAAATAAACTGGCCTGATTGTAAGTCTGCTGTGCTGCTAATTGGCCAGGAGCTTGGGGCTGTGGTCCAATAGAAGCTGGTGGCTGAGCTTGAGATAAGCTATAGCCATAACTAGCTTGGTGGTACTGTGGTAAAGATTAAATACAATTAAATCAATATACTGACTTTTATCCTTATCAATTACTATGACTGAAGCATACTATGTATATATACAAAACTTACTCGATCTTGAGTCACATATTGAGATCCTAATTGAAAAGTAGGGTATCCATGGCCCGTGAGCATCATTGGAGGACTGGCAACAGTAGGTATTGCTCCAGTGAGTCCAGACGATAGAACAGACATTGATAAAGCATCATTCCCAAGGCCCATTTGTAGCTGTTGAGGACGCACCTTAAAAGATTACACATTTTTAATTATAGCTTATGTAGAAAACTATATTACCAATAATGCTGTTTGTATTATATAAGAAAATTATTTTCAACATACTTTGCAAACATTTGTGGGTTCAATAGACATGCTTTTATTATCATGTGTAAGCATTATTCCAGACTGAGTCATATCTACATCTGTCATCATCACAGTTTCTTGAGGATGAAGGTGCTGAATAACTGGTGAAAGTCTAGGTGCAGGAGGAACAGATACCACTGAACTAGAACCACTTTTTGTTGTTTCTTCTAGCTGTGACTCATTGATTCCCCCAACACTCACACTAACAACATTGTTCCCAACATCATGACTAAAATTTGTAAACACTGAGCTGGATGTGGAAGTCCCACTAACATTGTTTGCATTAGTGTTGCTGCCAGACATGTTTGATTGAATGTTATCACTGCTAACTGCAGAACTACTTGTAGCCAGACTTGTCCTGTAAAATACAAATAAAAAATTAAGAAATTATTAGTTTAACTCATTAGCTACTATTGCGACCAAATGCGCCTATCCACCCTCACTACTAATTTGCCCGCCACAGCACACACACAGCGTCCCTTGCGTAGCTCTCATTTTCCTGTGTTATTTTGAGCTGGCTGGGTTTTTTTAAAAAGAAATATAGATTTCATTAAAAAATACCGTATGTTTTTATGTTTTTGGCTTAAGTTTCTATGGGCCTTCAAAAATCGGTGATTTTGATTTCGATTTTCCTAAGCTGTGCAGGCCATTTTCTCAATGACCTTTCAATTTTTAGACCCATTAACGCAAATATTAACTAAATACAGCTAATAATGAACTTGATATTGATCAAGACATTGATCATTAGAATTTAGCACTACATTTAGACTTAGATCTAGTCCGATTCAGAGAGAGTGAAGTAAACATTAGATCTATCATCTAGTCTAGATCTAGGCTATTCTGGATCTAGCGTCAATGAATCGTCCACTTCTTTGATATTTTGAACAGTTTTTATTTACCACATGAAAACTTTTGATGAAATAGATCTAGTTGGGGTTGTACACAACGTTGGTTTAGACAATGGTTTGATTACTTTTACTTTTTTATGCTAGAAGTAATGAAATCTGAGACACATGCAGAACCACATCGGCATGACAACTAAGGGCCTCACGAGCACCCAGTGAAAGTCAGTAAATGCTCAAGACATATACAGATTTTATATATTAGCATAATGTTTATTGTATAGGCCTACTAAATTCCTACTTATAAACATTACTGGTCTTTGGGTAAATGATAAAGGTTACCAAAAATTACAAATCTGATGGGAAGGGGTTGGTGGTGTCCCATCAGGCACTCATTCGTCTTTACCTGTTGTTTTTGTTTTAATCTTGTAAAACCTATTCAAATTATACATCATTTTAAAGGTCATCCATTTCTCTTTTTTTAGAAGTATTTTTTTTTATTGATAGATGTTTTGTTTTTTAAAATATATTTTGTAAAGTCACTTAGTTCTGTTTTGGAGTTACCTCCCTTTGCTTAGTATTTAGAGAGATGCTGCTTAGGTATGGGCTTAGTAGCTATTGAGTTAATTAAATTTAATCTTAGGTTTAATGGATTAAAACATTTTTTTTTAAAGTACATACTTGTGTTCGAATACTGGAGCATCCCAGAAATTTTTAACAGAGGCTATTTTTGAACTAAGATCCTCAGTAGCAGGTGATGTAGGTGACACCATGGTAGGTGAATTGGTAACAGGTGCAGAGAGATTCATTTTGTCTTTATGAATAGCAGGCTCATTTTTTTCAGCCACAATTGGCTGCTCTGGTATTGTCACCAGTGGGTTAGCCAGATTTTCATCATAGTGAAAGTCCAATTGAAGATTGGATTCATCACCCTTCAGAATATAAAAAAAATTGAACTGATTATCCAGTTATACATATCTATTACTATTCTAGTATTCTAAGGCTTCCTTTACAACCATCAGTCAAGTGGGTGATGAGGTAGTCATCAAAAGGTTTTCAGTTTAACAAATGCATCATCTGGTTGTGTACAATCTTTAAATTAACCAAACACACCTTTCCAAAAACAGAGTCCTTGAAACTAGGAGGCATCTGTATTGGTTCTGGTTTTGTACTAGTCATTTCTTTACTTGTCATTTCTATTTTTTTAACCATTTTCACACTTGCTTCAGCCTTCACAACAGTTTTTTCACTTTTACTAGTCTGAAAAAAAAAAAAAAAAAAAAACTGACAATTTCTTTAAACTTTTAACCATTAAATAAAAAAATATATTAAAGCTGCAAAATTTGTAAACACCTTAGGAGGACATTGAGACTTTGGTAATTCAATACTTTGCAGAACATCAATAGGTAGAGCATCACTTTTCTGTGAAAAACAAAAAAAAAATACATATCAATAAATGAAAGCTTTTAATTTTACTTAAAAACAGCTTATAAAGCAAAGCAATATGAAATAATGTGGAGTAAAGAATAATTTAAACATTCATACACAACACACAATTATTTTTTTTTTACTAATTTTTTTTTACTACACAACAGCCATGGCAAATAATTTTTGTTAATTTCTACTAAAATGCAAATAAATGGATACAAAATTAGATTGAGCTAAACTTTTTTTTTTCAAGTGACTTAGATCATGCACTAAAATATAGAACAATATCACATCCAGTGCAAATAAAGGATAATAAAAAAAAAATATAAGCACGAGGACACTTGTGCAGTCATCTAAACTTATGAATTGACAGAAAAAATTATCCAAGTAAGTGAAATCATTATTCAACAATTATTTTAAACAAAAAAACTAACTTGCCAGGATGCTTACAAAAAAAAATGTAAAAGTTGGAAGCTTAGAGAAAACAAGACTTAAAACCAAATACAGCTAATAGTGAGGGAACAGGTTCGCTCATATACCTTGAGCACTGGGACTGTGGAGGGGTCCACACTTGAAGAGTGTGGGATGGTAGTGGAAGTGATGAGCTTGTTATCAGCACTGGGAGAACTCCGAGTGGATGAGGCTGCTGAGTTGGGCTGGTCACTTACATCTATCCCGCTGTCATGCTGATCCCCTCTGTCCCCTTTCACGTCCACTGCACTAACATGCTGAACAGAGATGGAAGTGAGGGCTACTTGCTGAGATTGAGAACCAACTGGCCCCACAGAAGCAGCAAAATTTATTGGCTTGGACCAGGCACTAATTGGAGGTGCTGGTGCAGGGGTCATAGACAATGGTACAATCATATTGGCTATGCTCGTCTTACTGTTCACAATCAAAGTGCCTTGTAAGTCTGAAAATGTTAAGAAACTGTAAGAAACTAATAAATAGCAGCCTATATTTTATAAAGGCATATTTGAAATCTTAATACATCATACTAAACAAAACTACAGCATATTAACAGGGTTTATACAACTTTTGTGAAAATGAATTCCAGACTTTTTCCAGACAGTTATCTTATGTTTTCCAGACTTACTAACAGTAAAAAGGATGGCTACCTGAGCATGTCGTATACGCTCTGGACTGCTGTATTCGTGGTCTTGGGTTCAAACCCTGCCAATAACTAACCCCTGCCGTCCTGTGGGAGGTTTGGACTAGGGTGTAATAATAATTTTCTATTAGGATGATATGCCTATGTCAATATTGACTTGTTTTTTTGTTTTTTTTTAACAGGGTAAAAATTGATAATATTGATATCTAGATCTAAATCTATATCATAACCATACTAGATTATAATTATAGATCTATATGTTAAGTATGATAGATAGTAATTCTAAATCGAGACTTAGATCAAGACTAAATCTAGTAGTAGACCTATATGACATTGACTAGATTTGGGGGGGGGGGGGGGAGGGGGGGGGGGGGTAATCGTGCATAGATAGATTTTCCTAAATCTAGTTGTAGACCTAGTAATTTAAGTCATTCTTGTGGCCTTGTCTTTTAGTTTAGACAAAATCTAGATCCTATGTTGACCAGATATAATATAACTTGTTTTCTTTATTTAACCGGGGGGGGGGGGGGGGGAAACGCACATAGATCCAGACTAAATCTAGTAGTAGACCTAGATCTAGTAATCTAAGTTGCGCATAGATGAAGACTAAATCTAGTTCTAGACCTAGTAATGCAAGTCATTCTAAAGGCCTAGTCTTTTAGTTTAGACTCAAGTGCGCATAGACAGCTGCCAAATAATTTACCTGAAAAACTAGGGGCTTTCCATGGGAAGTTTTACCAATCTTATAGGCATATTTGATGTTGACTAGATATATTATAATATAATGTTTTCTTTATTATTGGGGGGGGGGGGGGGGAATCGTGCATAGATCGAGGCTAACGCTAGGCTAGTAGAAAACCTAGATCTATAGATCTATTAAGAAGTGGCGCATAGATCAAGAATCTAATAAACTAGTAGACCTAGAACAGATCTAGATCTAGACTAGTAATGAAAGTCGCGCATAGATCGAGACTAAATCTAGTAGTAGACCTAGATCTAGTAATCTAAGTTGCGAATAGATCAAGACTTTTAAATCTAGTAGTAGACCTAGATCTAGTAAGTAATTCTTGTGGTCTAGTCTTTTAGTTTAGACTCTAGATCTATTCTATGTTGACATCATTGACGAGATATTTTTGTTTATTTAAAAAGGAAGGGGGAGTTTCGCGCATGCATAAATAAATATATCTAGGCCAAAAACTTCCCGACCTTTGGTAGCCTTACAGAAATTTGATCAATCATCTAGATAATGTAGACTAACAGCAGTCATAATAAACTAGACTAGTCTAGGGCAGTCTAGGACTAGATCTATTACTAAATTTGATTTAAGTCTACAGTACACTGTCTAGAAAATGGCTGGCATTTCACCGACATGACATGCAGTGATTGCGCATGCTTTCCCCATAACAATAGATCTACTAGTAGGCCTCATGGAAGCCTCTATGCCCAACTAGATCTAGCAGCCTAGCATTTTACCGGTTACGTGGCTGAATGACATCCGGTTTTTGTTTTTTTTCAAATTCCAGACTTTTAACAAAATTGCCTCGAAAAGTAGCAATTTTCCAGACTTTTTAAGATTGAAATCTGAATTTTGAAATTCCAGACTTCGTACGAACCCTGTATTAATGTGATTTTAATGTTGACCAAATTTAATTTAATTATTAAAATAAATCCTAACACAATGTAAAAAACCAAAATGAAAAAATTCGCAAAAGCTTAGACTGACCTGTAGTATCATCAACAGTTGTGCTGCTAGAAGTTGCCACAGCTGTATTATTGTTTAGTCCAGCTGCAGTTAAATCTAAGCCTGCCATTAATGATGGAATATTGTTAGCCAGCTCATTATCCCACAGTTCAATTTTAGGCATAACATTTTTGGTTTTTTCCTTTTCTTTTTCTCTCTGCTCCTTTTGTTTAGCTAAGCGAGGTGGAAGTTTACTTCCTTTAATACTTGTCCTACCAGTCTTTGGACTTAATCCTTTAGGGCGAGCAACAACCTTAAATGGGGAAAAAAGGATTTGTTTAATTAAGATATTACTAATGCAATAACAATGCTGCTTGGCTTTTCATCCAATAATTAAACTTTAAAGAATTACTTTATTTTGATGTTCACGTTTTTTCAAAGCTTCTTTTTCTGTCTTTTTTTGTTCAGCTTCTAGTTTCTGTTTATTTTTCAGTGTTCTCTTAGAAGTCACTTCTTGAAAGCCTTCATTTTCTAGTAAAAAATCAGGATCTTCTATAGTAACTGCTTGAAGGTCATCAACCACAACAACACCTACAAATGGATAGATATAATGTCAAATACAGAAACGTCTTTTTGACTTTAAATTATGTTTTAAAAAATCAGACACTGTCAACTGGTAACGGGGCCAAAGAGCACAAAATCTCTACAGCACAGAGCCAGTTTTTTTTCTCTTTCTGTTGCTATCTTTGCATCCAAACTTAAGTTACTAGAATGCACAAATGTCTTCACAGATTATCCCAGCTAGCACAAGTTCATCTCCATGAGGTGCCACAAAAAAAAAATTTTTTAAACAATTTTCATGCCTTTACTTTTTTTTTTTAAATTTCTGTTGACAATTTAATTATTCATTTCATTTTCTCAGAGCAGTGTTTAGTTGATCTCATTTTTTAAATAAAAACATGAAATCTGCCTTATGATGCCATCTTGCATGTTGTGTCAAAAAACAATTCCATTTACAAAAATAAATTCATATTAACATTATTATATTATAGTAGAATTTATAATACCATATTTTTTTATCTTTTTGAATACAATGCTATGAAAATTCTATTAAAATTACAGAAACATTTTTTAAATATACTTACCGAAAGATTAAAAAAAACAAAATACAAAAAAAAAATTGATTAAAATCATGATATAAAAAAAAAAAAGGTAACATTGAAAATTTATGTAAGTAGTAGGTTTTTCTGTTGATTTTGTAAATAAATTTATAAAAATCTTGCCTTAAATTTTCTCACTTTGTTGTTACAAGCAAATATAATCTTTATAAAAATATATAACATTTCAAAAATTATATCAAAGTAAGACAAAAAGAATGTAACATTATTTAGTTTTGAAAGATTGTGTCATCTGGTATTTTAAATGTTAAAATGTCAAAACACCAATGTCAACTAGTAACGGGGCCAAAGAGCACAAATGTCTCTGTAGCACAGAGCCAGTTTTTTTCTATCCCTGTTGCTATCATTACATCCTAACTCTTAAGATGCTGGAATGCACAAATGTCTTCACAGGTATCTCCAAAGCATTTTATTACAAATATAATTAAATTCTATGATTACCTGCTATATTGTTTATATCAATATTTGCTAGAGCATCCTTCCTATCTTTTTCTGCTTTCATTGATTTAGAGACCTCATTATATTCAGTTTTTTTACCCACTTGTTTTCTGTTGAAAAAAAACAACATAAGAATGCCTTTCGATCTCAAATTAGGTCACATTAGCCTAGATTTTGAACATCTATGAACAACTACTTACTTCATCTGCATATTATTGATAGCATTGTTAATAGCTGTTGGGTCAACTGGAGTTACACCATCCATTCTGTACACAACATTTTCTTTGTGATTGATTGTGCTTACAACTGATGGTTTACTTTTAGGGGTAGTCCCATTCGCCGCCGATTTTGTCGGCGGCGCAGCTCCGTTTTTTTGGTTCTGTTTGTTGTCTTTATTTGAAGAATTGCGGCGCTCTACACTGTTGCGAGAGTCCTGGTTGTTCATGCGCCGGTTATTAGGCCGGTCGCTGAACGGCCGCGGATTAGAGAGGCTCTTTTTCAAAGAGTTCTCTTTCTTTTCCCGGGACTCTCGCGAATCGTTTTTTGGCTCACTGCTTTCTGATGCTGTCTCCCATTCTTCTCCTTCATTTGATGCCTGTTTGGTCAGCACAGGCTTTTTAGTCACAGAACTAGCTGCTACATTAGGGCCTCTACCTCTAGAGGACCTGGGACGTCCTCCACTACCTCTATCTGATCCCCTACCCCTTCCTTCAGATGTCAAAGCACCTCCTCTTCGGAATCTTGGTGGCGGAGGATTTCTATTATCCTTTCTTCCTTCTCTGGAGGAAAAAAAAAAAATCTTTCAAAAAAGTGGTCACTGATAATCAAACCAGCTTCACGTTTTTTTTGGATACTACTAACCTGTAACCACCACCTTCAAGGCCAATGTCTCTGCTGCCACCACCACCACTTCTCTCCATGTTTTGAGACCTGCCTCCATAACGACCACTTGGACCATTCATGTTCTGATCACCATTAGCACCTCTGTTATAACCTTGACCATTGCCGCCACGACCAGATGCAGAAGTGTAGCGACCACCACCACGATTACCACGGGAACCACCTATAAAATTTAATACACAACTTGTATTCCAAATTGTCTCAAGCTGCTAAAAGATACAACTAAAGGTATTGACCAAAAGAAAAAAAACTTACCTCTTCCTCTTCTAGATGGCTCTCCTCTAGGAATGAATTGACCATTTATATCATCTTGTCGCAGGTCTGAATACTCTCTTTTTTCTCTGTATCTGTCTTTATCTCTATCTCTTTTATCTTTATGCTCTCCATCAGGACCTTCATTTCGTCCAGGATCATCACCACGTTGCCGATCTCTATCATTACGACGACCGCCATCTCTAGTATCTTGTCGCCTACGGTTATCTTCTCTGCGATTATTACCGTCATGACGTTTTTCACGCCCTTCAACCTGAACAGAGTTTTGTAAAGTTCCGGTTAATTTTTCTTGGCCTATTTCTCTTGAGTCTCGTCGTTGCCAAACATCAGTTTTGACAGCTTTATCATCTTTTTGATCTTTAGAACTTAAGTCAGAGGGCCATTCTGTTTTAGGTGGATCAGGGAGAAGTGGTGAATTTTTATTATTCCATACATTAGCAATAGGTGGTTGAACACCTTGAGGTGCCTTGTTTTCATTATTCCATGGATTCTTCGCATCACGGATGTCTCTGTTTTGTTTATTCTCACGATTTGGTTCAGGTCCCCTTTGGACAAGCTGACGATTTTCTTCTGTATTTCTCTGCACTTGAGACCTTGTTTCATCATTGGCTCTGTCATCTCTCTGCCCTTGACGAACATCATCTTTCCCTCGAGATTTGCCATCCTCGTTTCCTCTTTGTCCATGTATGCGTATATCATCAGAACCCCTAATTCTATTATCCTCCGAGCCTCTTCTAGCTTGTGGCCGATTGTCATCTGCAGCTCTAGTAGTTTGCTGACTGGTGTCCTTCAATTCACGTCTTTCATCCTCCTTATCCTGCCTATCATGACTGATGCTGTCATTGAAAGCACTGCCCTCATCAGCAGATACATCACTTAAATCATCAGCAGGCCCATGCCTGCGTCTTTGTGGTTTATTATAATCTTCCCTTTCATTTCCTTCACTGTCATCAGATTTATGAAAAGACTTGATTGGCCTGTTTTGATCCATGCGTCTGTTTGGTCCACCAATTCTGTCATAACTTCCAGAATAATAATCTTTACCCCTTCCACGTGGATTATAACTTCCACGCACAGAGTTTCGTCCACGCCCTCTGGAACCACCTCTTCCTCTAACAAACTCTCTTCCACCTCTGCCTGGAGTGCTTCGAGGTCGATCTGTTTTATCATTGTATCTGTCATGATCTCTGTCCCTTCTGTCTCTATCATCAACATGCCTGTCTCTTCTATCTTGATCATCCTCTCGTTTTTTTTTTAAAGGGGGTCTGTTACTAAACGGACTATCCACTCGCTCCTCAAAAGGTTTTTCATCTTCGTCATCTTTGGCATAAGAATTCTCCTCTGGTTTATCTGGCTCTTTGGCTTTTCTGAAGAAAAAAAAAATCAATAGAAGCTACCTTAGTAAATAAAGCTACTTCACTGGGTTAGTGCACTTTCTCCATTTTTTCCCCTGCATTATCTAAACAGACAAACAGTAGAGGGTAATTTTCTATTTAAAAAATTGTTTTTTTAATATCCACTCACTTTTTATAAAGCCTGAAACCAATGTATCACATTCTAAAAGAATCTTAAAAATACTGATGAAACCTTGACAACGAAGATGCTCTGATAAAAAGTCTGGGCTGGACCAGATCAATGACATTTCAAACAATGGAGAAGAATTTGATGAATATATTAATGGTGAAGTATGAGCAGATGTTACTAAGTTGTTACAATTGTGCTGTGATGAACCAGATGTACTGAGCTCAACTATTTCAAGATTCTGGCCCACTAGTTACAAAATAGAGTGAAGAATTAGAAGAACACATACTATACAAAATGTATGTGTGAACAGAAGGAAAAATTACCTGATTAGCAAACTGCAAGGCATGTGTGGAGAAGAGAAAGCAATCTATTCAAATAATGATCCACAGAGACAGGGACACCACAAGGACAAACTTTGACTTAAAACTTTCAAATAAGTGTATAATTTAAAGTTTTAGAAATTCACTGGGTATCCTCCTCTTCTTCAAAAACAATTACCAGTATACAAATGTGAAAAATGAGTACAAGGATTTCCAATGCATGAAAAAAAAAAAGTAAAGTGACAACAGATATTTGAAAATCAGTAATTCCAACTAAGTATTGCATCAAAGGACCAAGATTAGTTCTTCAAAATGGTCCCCTGGTTGACCATCTGAACAAGAACTTTCTTCACTTTGTCATGATTTCAGATACTGAAAGCAATGATGAACAATATTTTATACTAAAGATAGGTCCAAGCCTAGGAGTTGATTTTCTTTACAGAATAAACAGATGAAAAGAGATGCAGTTAAAACAGCTGAAAATGTTAAAAATCTTGAAAGTAAAAAATAAATTTGCACGTTTCACATAAAATTATTCTAAATTGTCTTAATGTTTCTGAGATGGGTCATACAGGGTTAATATAAATTTAAAAAATGTCAGAGCAATCTATTCAGAGATGAAAGCTGTAGGTAATATCTAAGAAGGGTGAAAATTTTATCTAATACTATCAAAACATGTATGCAAACCAGGCATGGAACAAAATCAGAATCCCTATAATACAGATTAAGATTGTATATGTAAAGGCAATTTCTTTTGTAACACAAGGAGTCATCAGATTTTTTTAAAAAGTTTGATAACTAGTTAATCCAGTGATAACTTAGCAGTTTCCAAGAATGTTGAAAATTATTAACAGGGAATAACGCGAGACAAATTTAATAAGAATCCAAGGAAGATTTAGACATTTTTATTTATTATATAGTAATTATTATTTACAATTTTACCTGTCCTGTTCTTTAATTTCCCATGCATTAGGACGAGGAGGTGGTTGTTCAGGTGCTTTGGTGGTTTCTTTGACAGATTGTTTAATTTCCTTAGATTGCTCCTGTGAATGTTATTATTTTTTACATTTTGATAAAAAGCAACATAAACTAAGCTTAATACTAAATTATAATCCTGAGTTTATAGAAAAAAAAAAAAAAAAAGATAGAAACCTTGTTGTTTTCTCTTTTGAGTCCTTGAGATCGTTCAAAAACTAAACATTCTTTGGGTGAATCACTTTTCCTCTCTCTGTCCTTGTCAGAAGAAGCAGCAGAACTGCTTGACATATTAGAAGCACTACGCTTTAAGGATGTCAAATTGTTCTTAGCCTGACTTGATAGTTTATTTTGCTCTGATGGAATAGGTGGGGGTGCATCATGTTCTTTTAAAAAAAAAAAAAAAAAAAAAAAATCATGATGAAAATTAATGGAAAAAGATGAAAGCTACATGTACAGGTGTTTGCTAACAATAACTTACTTTGTGCTGCTTCTCGCTGCTTTACCTCCTCAGATGAGTAGGCTCTAAACTTGGGAGTAGGCCTCGATTGTCTGTAACCTCTGCTGTATGGCTCTTGAGGCTCTTCTCTTTCTTCTACTTGTTTATCAAGTTTAGTATCAAATTCATCCTCATCATCGTAATTATCCAAAGGATCATCTTTATTTGACTCTTTGGAGTAAGATCTACTGTTAACAGAAAAAAAAGTTCCACGCTTTTTAATTAGGAAATTCAAAAACTACATAGACTTTCACATTATTACAGTAAATGTTTAATGAAGACTTGACTTCACTAACTTTAAATCCCATTCAGCTTTATTGATGCTGCGTTCTGGCTTGTGATCTTCCTTATCCATTATTTTACGTTCATCAAAGGAATCTCTTTGTAGTACTGTTGGTCTTTGCTCAAGCTCTTTGGGAGCAGTGTCTCCTTCACTGGGGTGGTTTTCTTCTTCTCGGCCAGGTCGCTCATAGTCCCTATTAAGAAAAAAAATGTGACCAAAAAAAATTCAGACAAATTAGATTTTATTACTATTTTTTTGTCAGTTCTACAAGTTCTAGTAGACAATAGCAGCTGCAAATGTACCTTCTCTCATAATCAAATGGATAAACTCTCTGATCATAATAATGGCGACGCGGATCATCAAAATGACCTTTAAAGACAAAATTACAAAATTTATTAAATATTTGGAGCATTTAGTGTTATGGGTGTGTGTGTGTGTTTATATGGTGACAATCAGAAACTAGCATAACCTATTTTTTTTTATTCAGTTTGTTAGAACTCACCAGGATGTGGATTAGGTGGATATCTACCATCAATCCAAGAACTGGCTCTGTGATCTGGCCTATCAAACTGATCACCATGACCAGTTTCACTTTCTTGATTTTCATTTCCAGAACCATGACTATCATTACGCCGCCTCGACATTGGTGGTCCATACATAGGCATGCCTGATTACATTTGAACAAAGAAAATAAATTTTAAAAAAAAAAGTGACATTACAAATACTTAGTAGAAAGAAAAAGCATTTTCAATGAAAATGACAAGTCATTACTGTAGCTTTTTTTTTTTAATGAAATTGAAAGTCAATAAAAGTTGACAACTAATTAAGAATGTTGTACAGATTGCTCAAAGAAATCCATAGGAGTTATTACCTTGCATGTCAAGAGGTGGCCGAGGTGGTCCATATCTTGGATCCAAAAAATGTGGAGGCATGGCTCCCCAGGCTCTAGGATCATAGCCCCAATGTGGTGGTGGTCCCTGCCCAGGTCTAAATACTTGAGGAATGGGGGGAACTGCTGGGTGTCCTCCTGTTACACCACTAACAGGACTAGGAGGCTGTTGACGTCCTTGTGAAGTTTCCTGCTGTTTTTGAAATCTTGGTGGTACATTTCTTAAATAAGTTTTTGTGTTAGATCCCTGATCACTCTGCATAAAGATATGTTGATCCATAAAGTTAATTTAGAAAATAAACAAAATAATAAATTAGTTAAGCAAAGTAAATCAAGGTCTACATTACCTGGGCAGGTGGTGTAAGATTTGTAGGTCTATCTCTGTATCTTGATTCCCTTGGCTCTTTATCACTAGACTCACTAGTAGTTCTACTATCTCCTTCATTGTCACCTTCCTTGCTCTGTAGGAATAGTGAATAACAGAATAAAAATGGAAGAACTCCACATCTACAGACATATTTAAATGCTTTAGGATTTGTTTCCTTTTCAATCCTGAATTTTTATATTTATTAATTCATTTTTTGTTAGGAACATTAAATACTTGTGCAAATTTTCAACTTAATCCGAGAATGGGAAGTGGGAAAAAAAAATTTGTTAGTCATATTCCAAATTTCTAACATTATAAAAGCTTATCGAAAAATCTAAATCTTGTTTTCTTACTTCCTCCTTTTTTTTGGCCCGTGCATCCAACTGTCGGAGTTTTTCAGCAGCTGCAGCCCTCTGCTCACTTTCTTTTTTCTTTTCATCTTCAACTCTTCTGATTCTAGCTCTCTCTACAGCAATGTTGATTTCACCTTCATTGGCTCGCCGACGCAGTCGCCATAATTCATCATCATCATTCTCTCCAGGTTTTCTGATAGGCATTGCCCCAGGACTAGATACAGGAGGTGGACCAAATGGTCGCTAATAAGATATGAAAGAAAAAAAAACTGATCAATAAATGATTGATAAGATTAATTTGAAATAAAGTAAACGTTAAAAGCACTGTGGACTAACCATTTGAGGAGGTGGCGCCATTCTAAAATAAGGTGGGGCACCTCGCGGACCCAACATCTCATAGGGCAGCATGTGAGGTGGCCAATTTCTCTGTGATAAACATTTTAATACAAAAATTAATACTAAGCTTATCTTTCTCATGACTATTTTATTTATGTTTCTCACACCATCAGAATAATTAAGTTTCATAAGCCTTACTTCAAACATGTCTAAGTGAAGCATCATTTGGTGTAGTATTTTTTTTAACTAAATAGCTTAAGTACTTTTTGATTTATTAATTAATTACACTAAGAGAAAAAAAAAAGGCGGTGAACTTACAGCATCCATGCCTGGATGAGGTGGCCTAGGTCCACCCCGATAATGTGGAGGTGGGGCTCGATGAGGTGGCCATGCTTCTCTAACCATTTGTGAGCCTTGGTCATTCTAAAAAATGTACATTATAAGATTAAATAATGCAGTAACTTAATTCACAAGAGGATGATAAAAGAAAAAAGTCATTTTTGTTAAGACAACTTAAAATCATGGATAATATGGAGATCAAACTTGTAAAAAAAAAAAACATTCTTAAATCCACCTAATGAAATTTTGTCTCATATAATCCAACTTAAAATTTACATTGTACATTAGTATAATCTAATATATAGTATTTTTGGAGATTATCCTATAGAAGAGAGTATTTGTTTTAATTTTCTTTTGAATTGTTTAGATATATCTTTACCTTCTCTTTATCATCTTTTCTTTCTTTATCAGATTCACTTTCTTTCTGATGCTCTTCATTTTCCTTTCTTAGACGTCGTCTTTCATCCCTCAGAGCTCTGTCCCTGTTAACGATTTTGTTTTTAATAAATCTTAGGCCTTGATATTTACATCACTTATCAAACCCCATTAAATTAAGATTTGCATTTGTTTCATTGCTAATATTTGAAATTCTGTTAAGTTTAAAAATGGAAATCTATACACTGGCTCTGTAAAGGCCTCTTCACTCCCATTTGCATTTTTTTCTTTCTTTCCGAAAAAAATAGCTCTTTCTTGTTGACTTAAATTTATATCAATATATATGTTACAATTCCTTCACATTAGCAACACAGAAATTGTTTCTATCCTAAAACTCAAAATAGTCTTGATGAAGTAACATTTTAGAAATACTATTGCTTTAAAAAAATACAAATGTATTACCTTGGGCTTTGGGGCTCATCATCTTCATCGCTAAAAACCAACTTTTCACTGTAAATAAAAAAATGTTTTTAATTCAAGCCATTCTGTTAGATAACAAATGGCAATATCTTACTTTTTTTAAAAACATCAATTCTTACCTATAGTCTATCTCTCCTTGAGGGCCTGCCCATCCCCCATCAGTCGGATCAGACTTTAATAAATCCTCAAAATCTTTAAGTTGCTTATCAGACACAATGGCAGGTCGTTTCTGACCCTCCTCACCATCCCCTAAGTGTCTCTGATGAGACATAGAGGGAGGTGGGCCTCTGAATCTAAAATAAAAATGTAATATTTACAGAAAAAAGTTAACGGAATGATTCTTTTTTTTTTATTTGCTAATCATTTCATTTTTACTCAGCTTATAACTATAATCACTGTAAATCATGGGATTGACAGATAAAGAAATTCATCACTGCAAAAAAAAAATTTTTTCTCAACAAGACAAAATATTTTAACAATGTTGAAACTGAATCCAGAACTAACCTGGCATCATGAGAGTATGGTGGTCTAAAGCTGGGATAGTTTGGTGGATAGGTTCCAGGAGGCATCCTTCCAAACATCTACAGTATAAATGGTGATATATCAATCAAAAGAATTATGCTCAGAAGCTAAGTTACAAAATATGAATGTAATATAAAACTGAAAAGTTGCAAAACCATCAGTTAAGTGGGTGATGAAACTGTAATCAAACTTTGTTTAGTCAGACTGATAGAAGAGCATCATGTGGTTTGCAGAATTGTATTAAAAAATAACAAAAACAAATTCCAACTATTTATTTGTATGAATAATAATCGACTTATTCTCAAAAGATAATTTTTTAATTCTTTTTTTGGTTCCCGATGTACTTGAAATTTAAAAGAAAATCAAAATTACATACTTTACTGGTCTAATTACTAAAATGTGCCCGAAAAAAAAATGTTAATAAAAACACACATTGATTTCTAATATATTTTATAAATGTAGGATTATTATGATGTGTTTGTGTTTTCACAAGTTTTACATAATTTGTAACTCCATAAAATTACAAGGAATAATTTTTACTTTTAACAAAACTATTCATATTTCATTATTGCAGTTTTAAGAACTAGGGTTAATACTTACATAGGCAGGCATCATGCCTCTGTACTGTGGTGGGGGAATTCCCATTGGGGGACCCATTGGCATGGGACCCATTGGTGGTCCATGACCTGAGCTGGGGCGGGGTGGTACCTGCAGAGATGGTAAATCAGCCCCAACCCCAGCCACACTTCCACCGGACATCTGGAGGCCATTGGACTGTGTTTCGATCTGGTTTGAGTTGGTAGTACTCTGTGTGGGTTCTTCTATTTTTTGTTGTGGCACTGCACGCCCGCCACCCTCTCGCCAGCTTGCAACATCTGCAATAATAAATTGTAGCATAGTAATATACATAATTATTTTTTGCTAAAATAATTCCAATCCAATGTATAAGAGTACTAAAAATTAACAATAATTACTCTGTGGTCGCAAGCTTGGCCCTGGTCCATATTGAGTATCCTTGATATCCTCTTCCTTTTTGGTAGGTACAGTTGTTTCTTTGTTCTTTTCTTCTTGTGCTAAACTTGGAAATTCCTCTTGAAATAATGGTGACTGATGACTTACTAATCCCCCTAAAATAAGTAAATAAAACTAATAATTAAAAACTATATGCATAACTTCTTTATACATATAAATATACAAGTAAATAGTTTACTTATGTAGTGAACTATAATTTATATAGAGCATTGCATTTAATTCAAAAAGAGAAGATCAATTTCAAGCTAGCAAGAAAATTATCATAAACTACTGATAGCATTATTATATTAATCCATTACTTAATATTTTTAAAAATGTATAAATAAAAGAAGCACTATCGACACTGCATTTTCACACAAAAATAAAATAATTATTTTTTTCTCTTAAACAAAAGTAAAAGGCGAAAACAAAAAAAACCACTTTACTTCTATTTCATTGTCATTGATAGAAATTTTCCATTCATGTAAGTTAAGTTTAATAGTAAAGAAGCTCAGTAAAATGCATAAAATTTAACTAAAGCTTAACGCACATCCTTTATTTTGTATACAGGATACACCAAGCTATTTCTGAGATAGAATAGATGAAAAATATCTACTAACACATAAAATCAAAATATATGAAAATCAAAGCAAGAAATATTTTTGTCTATCATTATGTAAGGTTTTTAAAATTCACAATAGATAAGATGTATAGTTTAGGTACAATAGCTTTTAAAATACAGGGTATCAAAGAAAAAAATTACCTTGTTGAATGCCCCCTGTAACATTGCTCCATGACCGGACACCCGTACTGCTTGGCCCCCCAGCAGGGATGTTGGTCTAAAATATATGTATATTATATATATATTAACTTTCTACACTCATATATGCATTATCAATATAAACACGGAAGCTAAAAGCGGCAAAACCATCAGTTTAGTGGGTGATGAAGTAGTAATCAAACACAATATCAGATTAATGTATGGGCATCATGTGGTTTTGCATAGTCTTGACACAAAAAAAAAATATAGAAGAAAAGAAAAAAAAAACAAAGCAAGTAAAAAAACATTATGCCAAAAGGTGGAAACATTTACACATATACATGTAAACTTTATTGTCATAAAAAAAAAAGGAATTGTAACAAGTTACAAAGCAAATGAAGCAATAAGGTTTTTATAATCTGGTAATGAGACAAAATTCATGGACTGGAATGGTCTAAATGCTATACTTTGCTATTCTATACACAGGGGTGCCACTTTTTTTTCTTCAGGTAAACCCTGAAACTTAATATTAAACCCGAAAACAAAATACAAACTTGAAAACAAATAGGAAATTATGCATGTGCTGCCTAAAATGTTCTTTAAATTTGTACAATAAATGAGTGAAAAATAAATAGCTTAGTTTTATTTGAGTGGTTACTACTAGGAAACAATTTTGGTTCTAATCCAATAAAGCTTTGCAAAAATGTTTTTATTGAAGTACAATTTTCAAAACTGTGTAACATAATTCTTAACTGTTTTGGAGTGTTTAAAGTATTAATTGATAAAGCTTGTAAAATAAAGAGTAAGATTATTAATAGAGGTGATTTAGTTCAATCTCAATGGCAATATTTGACTTACATTTAACACTTCTCTTATTATCACTCCCCCCCCCCATTCTTAAGCTTTTTTTACAATTTTTTCAATTAGCTTGCAAACTCTTCATGGGTTTAAACTGGGTGAAACTTGGATACTTGATGGTACTTCAAGGACGCCTCTTAACTATTTTCCCAGAAATTTGCCAGTTTATGTATATCTTAAGGGGAAAAAAAAACTAGCTAATTAGCCACACAATACAAACTCCACCTTAAAATTAAATTTGGTTATCTTGATCACATTTTACTCTTTTATTCAGTAAAGATTTGAATAAATAAATAGACATGCATGAACATGGAACAAGCAATATAAGCTAGGCCTAGAAAATGGGAAAGATGAAAAAAAATTTAGATTTTACTTAAGATAGACAAACTCAAAGGGATAAATAAAAAATGGAGCCCCTGTAACATTTCTAGGGAGTACTGGAAAATCTGCACCCCTGATCATACATGCGGATAAGCATCTAAATTAGGTAAGAAAATTAAATTTGGACACAAACAATATGGATGGGTTTAATTAAATTACAATTTGAAAACCTTCAACTTGCTCAGATTCTTTAAATAAATGCAATCATTATACTTCATTGGATTGACAGATGAATAAGCATCATAGCAAGTTTTGAGTAAAACATGCAATAATGAAATATTCTAACCTTGGTAGCTGCTTGGTGTGGTGGCACCTGTTGTTGCTGCGTAGGCGTGGCCTGCAGCAGCTGCGACGATGGCGGCTGAGCTCCACCTCCACTGCCCTCCTTCTTCTCTTCCTTCGACACCCATCCTTTTAGCCAAAGGTTAAAAAAAAAACAACACTAATACAATATAATAATTATGTAATGTTACAACACTTTTAATTGTGCAAGATGAGATGCAACCACAATAGAAACTCAAGTAATCTAGACTACTAAAAAATATATGCTTGTGACAAGTATGTATAGGTAAAGAAAACTTGGAAAGGAAAAGTTATTTAACATGCTCAGCTCATCATTTTATAGGTTAAAAAATATAAATAAAAAAAAAAAAAAGTGCACTAAATATTCTTACCCGAACCCCCACTAGGGACAAGGCTAATGCTGGGGTCGTTCCCGCTGTTCTCACTCTTTAGGCTGGGTAAGTTTGCCGGAGGCGGCATGCGGCGCAAGCTGGACACTTTGCCCAAGCTTTGAAGTCCATGTTGCCGAGGAACTGTGAATAAAAGTAATACCTTAACTCTTTACAATTCTTCCAAAATCCTGAAATTTTATTTCTGCTTATATGACTTTAAAAACATTGAATTTATTTTTTAGTGAAATAGTGATTATTATATGCCAATAGCAGACATGCCTACCCCCAAGACCCAGAATGTGGAACACTCAGGTTGAAAATGTGGAATTTTGGGCCCCAATGTGGAACATAAAAGCGTTGTCAGCCATACTGTACGCAATATAAATAAAACTTCAATTATATTAGTTTAATAACAATACTAGTTTGCTTCTTATAAATTAGATGTACATAGTATAATTAAAAGTAAGAAAGCCTTTAATTCATAATTATGTCCTTTGTTTGAAATCAATAGTTTTTACTCCTATATGATGAACCCTAAAAAAAATAAATTCTAATGACCTAGATTCAAAAGTTACTATCTATTTTTATTTGTAACTACTAGATCTAAAGACTAGATTGATTATCTATCCTTTTCTAGAGCTCTACTCTAGTCACTCTAGATGTTGTCTCTAGTTCTAGATCTAAAATAATTTAAGAGTCTACTAGTCTAGACCTACATCTAATAGCTCCTCTAAGTCAAGTACAAATATTATACTCTATATTAATTATATTATAGATCTAAATATTTATGTCTAGATCTATAGACTTTTTAAAGTTTAAATGAACTAAATTTATTACATAATGATATAGAAATCTAGAGATATATCACCTAAGTCTATTTCTAGATAGATCTAGTATTGAATCATCTAGTAATGATGTAAGTAATACTAATGTAGTCCTAGTCCTATTCCTAAATCTAGAAACTAATTTAGACTATGTAATGTAATAAGTAGATATATCATATATAGATATAATATAGTAGTTTTTTAGTAGCCTTATTTAGCCCTTAGCCATTACTGAACTGAGTGTAAGTGAATTAATTACATTTACGTCTAGATCTAGATCTTTAACAACGTAATTTTTTTTAAAAATCCTTTTCTTAGATTACTTAGAAACATAAGAAACCAGTTGAGTTAGTGTTATAATAGAAATAGAATTACTCTGAATTAGAATAGTGACTATAGACACTATAGTCTGAATAGAATAGATCTACTCATCTAGTATCTAGTCTAGTACTACTACTATGTCAGTCTGACTGACTATGGCTACTAGTACCAGATGTAGATCAAGTAGATCTAGTCGCTAGTGCTAATAGTAGTAATAGTTACTAGATCTAATAGTTGAAAGGGATTTGAATGGAACATTTGACTTATTAGCACTTACTAGATTCTAAGAATAGATCTAGTATCTAGGAATCTAGACCTAGAGTACTTGATCTATGTCTAGATCTAGCTCAACCATATCTTCGTAAATTTAGGACACACCGGGTCCGGGAGGAGATAAATTTTAAACAATAAACACAGACCTAGATCTATATAAATTTTATTTGGCATTCAGTATTTTCATTTCGCACTATTAATAAATAATGAAAAATCTGCGATTTTTTTTTAAATTTTTTTTGTGTCGGAATTCAGACTTGGCGGAACAAAAAAATCATGAATGCGGAACGGAGGAACATGTGAGCTTTTTTTATGCTTTTGCGGGACGGTTCTGCATAATGCGAGACTGTAGGCATGTCTGCAATAGAAAGATAATTGAATGCAGTTTAATTTTATGCCATTGAAAATTTGATATAACTGCTTACTTTGGTTTGGTATTAATTATGAAATGACAAATTTTTTTCTGAAAAAAAAATTAAAAACATGAATGACAACATAAAGAAAAAAAACTCAGCATGAAAGTAAATTTAAATCAAACATATTTATTTTGAAGAGAATTTATTTCTCTACAATGGAAAACAAATTCAATGTAATTTGTTAAGAAAATAAAAACGTTACGCAACAAAATGTAAAATGACATTTTAAGGGGACATAATTAGAAAAAAATGACAATTTAAAAAAAAAAAATTTCCAAAGGTAAAATTCATAGAAAATATTACAAAACCAGTTTCATAGAACAAACATATTTAAGTTAGACACAAACTGATAAGTAAAAAACTAAGATTGGTGATACTTTAGTAAGCAGTTACTTTTCCCATGGAAACAGAGATATGTATCACATTCCCCATATTTAGTGCTAACTTTTCTTTCCACACAAAGTTTGGTAGCACAATTTATATACGTCTGGTTTGTGAAAATTCTGGGATTATAGAATGGGTCATTTTTTTTAGACTGTTTGACATTTGATGCAGTAGGAACACTTTGGTACTTTTCTATTTTTCCTAATTCATGTGTTAGTTCTTCTGTAAAATCAAGCTGTAAATAACGGTTAGGTCTTTTGAGCTCTGGTATGTCAGAATGGGTTTTCCTCCATTCTTGAAAAAGAATGTAACTGTTTACTCTAGCAATATCTATAAAATGAACGAATAGAGTTTTCCAATACTTCTTAATTTTTCTTAAAATGTATTTATTAATGAGTTGGTCACTTTTATCCACCCCACCCATATACACATTATACTCCTTGATAATTGAAGGCTGTTTCACTAGTAATTCCCTATATTCTCCATTGATTTTAGTTCTCCTTTTGACAAATGAATAACCATTAGCTGTCATAAAATTTGACAAAACAGATACAGTTTTGTTATTCCGCCCTTGAGTTGTCAAAATCTCATCATCCCTAACCCATCGCATATCTCCTCTATTAGAATTCTTCTCAAATGTTTTTACATCTTTTAGAGCATCAGGGAATCCTTTCCTATTTTGTAATATTGTTCCACAAACACATATAACTTTTAACAATAAATCTTTTAAAAGTTGATAACTAGTGTAAAAATTATCAAAAAATATGACATATCCCTGGCTTATAATACTTTTAGACAAACGCATAACATCATAAACCAAACCAAAACGAGAAGATGGACTGTTGTCTTTGCCAACATAGATCTCAAAGTTATAAGTATAACCTGTAAGAGTCAGCTAGTACCCATATTTTCATCCCCCATTTAGTTGGTTTGTCACGTATGTACTGCCAAAAACCATATCTCCCTTTATTTTGTACCATTCTCTCATCAATGGAAAGATTTTGAAGAGGCTGGTAAAGTTTTTGACATTTTTTATGAATGTATTCATACAAAAAACGAATTTTACTTGTTTATCTTGACGATCCTCTGTTTCAAAATTAGATACTTTTAAAAAGGACATGATCTGAAGAAATCTTTTTTTAGTCATAAAGCTTCTTGCCCATAAACCATTGTAAAGTAATGACCTACACCAATACTTGGAAACAGAGGGTGCTCGAACAATAGACATATACATGAGCAAACCCAAAAAAGTATAAAATTCATCTACAGTTACATCATACCATCCTTTATAGACTTGGTTTCGTTGGTCCGAAGTGGGCAGCATATTTGTTTGTGTACAACACAAGCATATTGAGAAGGTCGACAGTGAAGTACAGCTTGAAGAAATCTGATGGATGTAAAAACTTTCTAACTCCAGCTTTTGTCAGAATCTCATCATTCAAATGAACTCCTGGTTCCCTGGTTGGTGGTCCTTCATCCACATCATTGTATCCCTTGGGACTGAAAGAATAAAAGAAAAAAAAAATTATTATTATGCTCTAACAAGTTACTTAGATTATAAATCAAATAATTTAATGCTAATTTATTATGTTTGCTTGATATATACATATATATAAATTTAGATCTAATCTACATCCTATAAAACCATGGTAACAATAACTTTCTAAACTGAGGTTGTAATGTCTATGTCAATGTGTGCATCCAATATAAACAAACCCTTAGCAACCAAATTGGTGTAAAAAAACAATGATTGAGTGACTATTTTATGTTTATCATACTGAACAATTATGAAGAAATATAAGCGTACAAAGGCTATAACCCTATTCTAGATAAGTTTATTATATAATTCTAATAGTAATTTCTAGTTATAATAACATTGTTTTTTTATTTTGAGAAAAAACGAATGATTTTCTATTGTAAACAATAGGTCTAATACTTACACAGCATTGCCTCTGTCTCTGGGTGAAGTAAAATCACTCAAATTTTCAATATCTGAGTCAGAATCACTGCTGTCTGGCTCCCAGATATCTTCATCTGAAGATTCATCACTAAAACTTGCGTCATTTTCATCGCTAGACATTTTTATTTGATTTTTACTGGTATGGTACAGATACAGTACTTTCTCAAAAAGCAAGATGGCGGCGGATGTGACTTTTAAATAGACGCATGTTCATTCGCATTTTTTAAATGTAAAAATAGAAATATATCGCATTTTTATGGATTTTATTAATAAAAAAATAATTATTAAAAATATTAAACCAAAAAAAAAAAGGAAATTCAATTGAAAAATAAGCCCTAAAAGCGTTGATCTTTTAAGATTGTTTTTCTTCAAGGGAGAGAACTGTAAAGAGTTAAAAGTATATTACTAATTAAATTTACTTGTTTTTAGGACAAATATATAATTTTTAAAATAGTAAATAGAAGGAAAAGCAATTAGCCCACATTTGAAAATAGAAAAATCGTTTTTAAAAAAATTTTGAAAGGCTATCTAATGCTCTCAAGCACTATCAATTTTTAATCAGTGTTAAAAATCATTTTAGGATCGAGGTTTTATATTCTTGATCTTTGAACAATATGTAAGACATTTGAAAATAGAAAAATCGTTTTTAAAAAAATTAAACTGTACTATTTGCAGACATTAATTCAAGATGATGCTTATAGTTTAAACTTATAAAAAAAAAAAAAAGATTAAGACCCACCTCCATAGATTGTTTAAAGTGTTAGGAGTGAGAAATTAAATTTAGTTAACCCTTAATTATCAGAATTTAAAATATTAAGTTTTATGTATTATGCACCGGTTTTGCACATTGATTTGTTCCTAGGCTTTATTTTTTCTAACTTATAAAAATTAAATGGACTCTCTCTACCCCCCACCCCATTACATTTCTTTGGTCAGCTAATTCTAATATGTATAATGTTGAATAGGACCAACCCGTAAATTCGTGTATCACTTCCCCCCCCCCTTTTATTTTTATTACAACCTGCAAATGCTCACATAATACTTAGGCCATACCTCCCACCCTTTTTTGCCCATTCTATAAAACTGCCCACATTTCAACAAGTCTCCCCTCCCCCCACACATACACTTTTTGGCTATTGTACTTAAGTATATGTAAATCTTTTCTCTCCCCCTCAAAACATTTGAACTTTAGTATTTTACACCTAAGTTGGCCTAGCCCGCTTCATAATGCTACCCTTCACAGACATATTATTTTGGCCCCTGAATTATATTACCAATATCACAGATTTACACACACACACACACTTTATGCCTTAGAAAACAGTTTGACTTTTGAAAGGCTATCTAATGCTCTCAAGCACTATCAATTTTTAATCAGTGGTAAAAATCATTTTAGGATCGAGAATTTTATATTCTGGATCTTTGAACAATATGTAGATAGAATTATTACATGTACGAAAAACACTACTAAAAATAAAAAAAGTTATTTCACAATCAGAGACTTGACCTCAGACCCTCAGGTTTAAATTCTGATGCTTTAACAACTGATCTAACCAAGCATATATATATATATATATATATATTTATATATATATATATATATATATATTTATATATATATATATGATGAAGTGTTGTTTTAATAACTGTTACTTAAAAAAAAAAATTTAAATTGTGTTCAACCCCCTCCAGTCATGCCACATTTACAAAATAAAAAAATCAGTTATTCAACTTAGATTTCCACTCAAATGTCAAGCTTACCAGTTGACTTCTGAGTCTCGACACTTTTTCCTTTATACAGAGTGTTGATGTCTATACTCTTAAATTTACTTTTATTCTTCTCCCCTTTACTGCCAATCCCCGAAATAGTGGACATTTTGCCGAAGCTCAAACATTGAAGGTTTTGTCATAGACCCTCTGAACGAACCGCAAAGATCTGAAAAATTGAAAAAGTTTTAAAAAATAAATACACATTTTTACAAACTTTTATCTTTGATCTAATTTGCTAATATAGAGTAGGACCAAAGTTCACAACTTAATTCTATAGTCTAGTCTATTAATAATAATGACTAGCCATATTGTGTTTTTGAATGAATTTGATGCATAATAAACCATGCATGACTAGATTAACACATAGATGTCCTGGATATGCATTTTTCTCTTTTGAAGTTATTTCTGTAATTTATAAGATAGATGAATTTAAGGGTATCACTGCAAACTTCCCTTAAAGAAAATTTATCACTGCATTCTAACATATGGAACTAGATCTACAATGTAGATCTAAAATCTAATTATTATCCATCCAATTCAAAAGCTGCTAGCTGTTTAATTAAATAAACTACCTAGTCAACATAAATCAATACATCATACAGTCTAGATCTACAAAGATCTTTAGTACCCTTAGAGTTAAGCTGCATTGTTGAACATATTAACTCTTTCTCTATGTAACTTTTTCCATGTTTCGACAGATTTCTTAATTTTTCTCAATAGTATTCCGCTAACCTGTTATGATTAAGCGTCAATAGCTTTGTCGTTTGTTATCAGGAAATGTTTTATCTGGTATAGAATTAAAGGGGGATTGTACTGTATTGGTTAGACATAGAAAAAAGATTAAAACATCTATTAACTCGTCATCCATTGGCCTAAGTAATTGATATGTGGCTTTGTTTGTTTCACAATGCATAGTTAAAATAAAAGCTGAAGTCAAAGAGAGGATGGGTAGGTATGCTAAAGTGTACCCCTGGCACTCAGAAATTTTTTCCCCTGATATCAAACACCTTAAATAGCTAGGTGAAAAAAAAAATGGAAAGAAAAACGACCGTTAATTTTGAGATTGCGTTTTTGAGTTGTTTTTTTTTACATAGGATACTCTTGGAAATTTATTATACTTTTGAATGAAATGTGAGAGGTTTAAAAATTGTGTTATCGATTACTTTAAGCAATTGCCTAATTAATGCTAAATGGGGATTTTTTTTTTAAAGTTATATACGTTGTTTTTTTTACTTATGAAAATATCACAGTTTTAACCAATACATGCCTGGCCATTATTCTACCAAGTTTTATCGCTGTAAGTCTTACGTGGTGCTTACAAAGTTGAAAATGCCATCTAAAAAAAAGAAAATAATGGCCATGGACAGTTTTGGTGATAGTCCTCCCTTTACTCTTATATGTTCCGGTGTCCTGAAATTATATTCACGCCACATCAAAAGAAGCTAAACTATTTATATAAGTCGATAAAGCACCACAAATTTTCACTACAAGCTTAAATTTGACAGAAACAAAAATAAATAAATAAAAATATTTTTGTAAAAAAATTACCTAATTACTTTGAATATATAGTCACATATAGAAAAATGTTTGGAACAAAAAAAACCAACATGTCAGGCTTTGTAAAGCCTAGTATTCTACATATATTCAAATAGTTTTTGTGTACTAAACATGTACGCACGAACTTTAAAACGCATTTGAAAAAAAAAATTCAGGCGATTTTGATCCCACTTTTTAAATATTTATTTTCTGCCATAACATCGCTGTCATTTTGTCCACACCTCTCTGACATTTCTTGAAGTTCTTGAAGCTCAAGACCCAATAATTTGTTTATTTCATTAAATATTTCCATTCTAAACAAGTAAAGTTCATAAATATAAATGAAATCAGCTTCGGGAGCTACAAATTTACTACTGCTCAGAGCGCTTTTGATCTCATTTGGGGACCAGTGGGGGGAGGGGGTATCTAGGAGTTGGTTTTCTGTGCCTTTAGCCCGAGTCGGGTGTCGAACCTCGAGCTCCCTTCAACTTCTAGGTAGCCAAGCCAAATTCAAGCGCACTTGGCCTCTCGACCATGCTTCCCATGAATCATAGATTCATGCTAAGAATGGCATGCAAAAAAAGAACATTGACAGACTTCACACAATACACTAGGTGACTAGATCTAGATCTACACAGCTTCTAGACTAGATCTACACTCTAGAACTAGTGTCACCTAGGACCTAGACTAGATCTTGATAGATCTAGAAAATAATCTAGATTATAAATATCAATTCAAGTCATCTTAACTAAGACAACTAGTAGAATCACTAGACTAACTGTAACACTGAAAGTCTGACTAAGTTGACTAAGATTCTCTCATTCTGTACACTACAGCAGTGCTACAGTAGTACACTAACTTGTGACTAAGTACTGTAGACTAGTGTAGATCGAATTCTGAATCAGTGAATGCAGAATCTTCAAATAATCTTGACCACTCTTAACTCGTCTCTATTACTAACTAGTCTAGTATAACAATACCTTACGAGTGCAGTAGTGGAATGATCTAGTTTCTATATAAATCTATTTAATTCAGACTTTTTCCAAAACGAGTACAAGCATGAAAAAATCATTTGCATTTGACTAGCTTCGATCATGAACCACAGAACCTCGTAGATCTAGAATCTAGATCAAGAACAAAGATAGACTACCCTAAACTTTGCAAGACATTTATGCAGTTTTTTTGACAAAAGTGTACTTACGCAGGCCCGTTCTCGTGGGTAAAAAATTTCCCAACAAAATGAGAGTGGAAAATTAAATAAATATACACCGATGGCTACGATATTCTCAGATTAAAAATTGGCTTTAGCCCCTATCTTAGTGCTACCAAAATGGCGAGCACAAATAAATGAATATGCAAATGAGGTTTGGTGACGTCGTTTCCCATGCTCCTTTACGATAGATCGTTACAAAGAAACAGTCCTACCGACAAACAAAAAAAAAAAGAAGCGAAATAATAAAACTTTTATTTGGTCCAAATGTAACAGTACAATATCCAGAGAGTAGATCTAGATTGTTCTATACCTGCTGCTTTATTATATATTCTCGATAGATTCGATATACAAGACACGTTTAAGTGTCGAACTCCCTTTTCGATTAGGCAGATAATCCATCCATAATCTTATAATATCAATAGACAGTCTAGATAACATTTAATTCAGGGCCGCCTGCGTGCGTAAACAATACCGCCCCACCTTTTTTTTTTTAGGAAAAGGATTATTAACATTATATTTCGGAGTTTCTTATAGTAGCGTGTAAAGGTGAATGTTTAAACAAAAGAGCACTATAATTATGCCTACAACTAATCATTCAATTAGTCTAAATATAAGTTTTCACAGTATAAATGTCTTTTGCAAATTTCAATAACAGGTATGGTTACGGAAAGGACCCAGCATATCTACACAACTGAAAATCTACAAGGCTGTAGTCCTCCCTTTACTCTTATATGTTCCGGTGTCCTGAAATTATATTCACGCCACATCAAAAAAAGCTAAACTATTTATATAAGTCGATAAAGCACCACAAATTTTCACTACAAGCTTAAATTTGACAGAAACAAAAATAAATAAATAAAAATATTTAAAAAAAAAATAGTACCTAATTACTTTGAATTAGCACAAAGAATTCTTCATTGCTTTCAGTGATAATATTTTTATGGCATAACTTTGAACAGTTTCATTTTGAAAATGACCGATCGCTGATTGCCCCTGACACTGCTATAGTTAAAAAAAACTCATAGTACAATTACAAATCTTGATCGATGTAAACATAAATGATCTCTACAAATATATTCCAGTACTTCGACTGAACCCATTTCAGGTTTCAAATAAATTTCGAATCTGTTGGTCTTAATTCTTTAAAAAAGTTTCTTTCCATTTAGGCTAAATCTGATTGTTTTTCCATAGCATCAGTTCATTACAAAGCTTATGTCAACTCACTCTGGTAAAAAATATGTACACGTTATTTCTCCTACACCCATCAAGTTGTAACTGCACAATTAATGATTGACATACAGAAGACACGAATCAATAAAAAAAAAAGTATCCAATTTGACTATTAATTACTGGTAATAAATTATTTTATCTGAAAGGAAAACTATAATACTTTGAAATTCACATATATGGCTAAATTTGTTGGGTTTAGTCACCATAAATAATTGTTAAAGCTATTTCTCCCTCAAGTATTCTCAGATTAACTTTAGGCCCTATACTTTAAACAATTATTTATTTATACCTAACAAAACATGAATTAATAGGCCTAAACAAAAATACTCAAATAGTACATTAATTATTGGTGATTAATTATTTTGTTTGATATCGATTAAGGGAAGTAAATTGTACATTATTGATACACATGGTTTTAAGGGCGGAATTCTTTCCCTTAGCTAAGCTTTGTTTTTTCAAAAATAAGGATTTTTTGTATATATTTTACTTGTTTTTACTGTATAATTTGAACATGATTGAAGTAGGTTGTAGATATCTTCGTTATTCATAATTTTAATGCTACAAATTGTAAAAGTCTGTTGGCTACGTTTAACATCTCAATTACCCAGAAAGACAAAGATAAAGGCACATTCCTTGTTCCATATGCTGGGACCAATCGGTACAAATGCTCCTTCTTCCCTTGTGCTATTAGAGTAGAGCATGGAATGGGTTGCCTGAGCTAGACAGGAAAACCAGTGACTTAGCAGAATTTAGGTCATTGATTAATATGCATGACTAAATGCATGACGGGTAGGACGTAATCATCATCTTTTTTTTTTAAAGTAACGTCTGTATTATATAAGATAAGGTAAATCTGTTTTTAGTGTATTTATTGTTTTATCAAGTATGGGATAGATTTTAAAATTGTTGTCTTTAACATTCATTTCCTTTGATTCCAAAGATTAAGATCGAAGAATTGAAATATTTTAAGTAACTACTCAAACCCAGTTGCGATCTGATTTTTTTTTTTGTCATAAGTGATGCCGAGTACATTTTTGCCGGTGTCAAAGTTTTGATCTCGAAGGAAGGTTCGAGGAGCCTCAGACGCCTCATATAGAACACCTAAGACTCAGGACTGTACAAAAATATGGTTAGAACCACTCAGTGGCGTAGCTAGCCATGTGCGAGTGGTGCGGGCCGCACGGGGCATCACGTGGTTAGGGGCATCAAACTAAGGATACATTTTCTCAATAAAATCAACGCATTGTACATGCATGAACAGAGACAAAGTACTGAATTTTAAATGTTTACTAGAAATTAAATTACTTACTTACTTACTTAATCTCCTATGCTTTTTCTTTAATTAAACGTAAGCTGTTACCAGGTTGAATCAAGTTTACTAGATTTGTTTAAATCTCTGAAGGCAACGCACTTTTACACACTCATGCACATTTTGTTACTCCATTGTTCAGTATGCTGGTTTCATCTAGATCTAGAGCTTATAAATAAATGCCTAAGACTCTAAAACATCACAAAACTGGATCAAATTTGTCCAATTGTTGAGGTTACATTGTCATGGATAAAAACGCGGTACATTTTGTAGTCTTTCATTGACATCATCTTAATTCATTATCAACTCAAACTATTCTCTGAGCTTGGCTGGAATTCGGGCGGAAGCTGAAATCTATTCAGTAACATTTTTCGGTACACTGGACGTTTACACGCCTTTTTATCGACTTCAGCACACCGGTAGAACGTCATCAACAAAATAACTTTAAACTAGCTTTAAGCGCTTGGTTAAAACGAGATGGAGCGCCAGAGTCGTTAAGATAGTTATGGATTCATTTTTTTTAAAAATAGAAACTCTATACAGACATTGACTAGAAAAGATGAAAACTCTTCCCACTAAGTCAGAAGCAGGCGTATTGTTAGTCTTCATTTTTTCACTTACCTTGGGTTTTTGGCTCTGCATTTAATGAATTAAGGGCCTTAAAAAAACAAGAGATTGTCAATTCGAGACTGCGCACTTAAACTGAAAAGATTAAAAACTACTGGTCGGAAGAACATTGTTGAAGCCAGAATGCATGTGCTTAGATCATATAGATACTATAGTTCCATGCTTAGATTTTGTGATTAGCGCAGAAACTCAAAGACGTATTACCACAAGATGTCAGACGAAAAATGTGAAGATTCTCTTTTCTCTAGTGGGAAACGTGGTCGAGAGGCTAAGTACGCTTTAACTTAGTTTGTCTTGGCCACCTATGAAGGGGGCTCGAGGTTCGACATGCTATAAACATGAAAGTAGCGCTATATAAAAGCGATAATTAAGTAACACACACAAGAAAGAGCTAAGGATGGAAATGTATTCTTCCTTGGACAGGATAGATCAAGAAATAATAACCTGACATGAGCAATATCATGATAAGGTAGGTAAATATTTTTTTTTCACCATCTCAACTCATGGCGACATTGACAAAAACGAATTTCATCTGGAGCGAAAGAGACTTCAACGGTTTTTTGAACATCTGAAACAAGGACCTGCTTGAGATAGGCCCAATTGAGTTTTAATGTTTAAAATTTTGTCTAATATTATTGACAATTTTATCTGATGTTAGGTCTAATAATTCATTTTCCGTTTTTTTTTTTCACTGCTGATAAAAAAAATAATTTAGGCTGTTGTAACAATTTACTGACAATGTTGATTCGATTAATATATTATGTTTGTTTGTTCATAAAATGTTCTACATGTTTCGGATGTTCCTTCAGAGTTGAAGATAGTTTATTTGCTAGTCCAAACCTCTCGCAGGAAGACGGCAGGGTTTGAACCCGGGACCATCGATAAATCCGAACGACAGTCCAGCGCGCAAACCGCACGACCAGGCAGCCACATAACAATAGAACATGTAAATGTAAAATTCTTTAAGTTTCGTATAGAGACCTTTCGAGACGGTCTTTTTTTTTATTAAACCAATTTTTTTTTAAAAAAAGGTAACCTTTGAATAACTTTTGACCGCCCCCAAAATTTGGTGGCTGGAGTGCAATGCACACATTGCATAATAGGTAGCGGCGGCCTTGAGTGCAGGGATATCATTAGCGGCTCACCCTTTGAACGTTGAGTGTCCATCAATTGTGACTCCACCATGCCAATGTCAATGGGGTCGATAAAGATTAGGCCCTATGATAATTTAGTCAAGTAGGTTAAAATGCTATTTTTATAATTGGAAACGGATAGTTAAATTGCGCCTTTTTTAGAGATAATTTAATTTTAGTAAGTAGCTTTTATGTCATGTCCGTGCTGGTGTGGCATAATATGTAGGCACAGCTAGGACTGCGTAGCCGAGTGAAATATTGCACTCCTCCTCACTTGGACTCAAAGACACGATTTATTATTATTACATGTCATGTCAAATCATTCAAAATTGCATTCATTCTTTTTTAAGATGAAAAAAAAAATCGTTCAATAAGATGCATATTGGAGGTATTGTCTTTTAAAAAAAAAAGTATTTTAAATGTTTTTCTTGTTCTTTGTTATATATATATATCTTATATGCTGAGCTTGTGGAAGGAGTCAGACCCAAGGGCCGCCCAAGACTAACATATAGAGATGTCTGCAAGCGAGACATGAGAGCCACAGGCATCAGCGAAAGTATGTGGGAAAACATAGCCAAAGACCGGAGTGCATGGAGACAGACTGTGCGTGCTGGGACAACCCTTGCTGAGAACAAAAGAATTGAAGCGGCCTTAAGCAAGAGGGAAAAAAAGAAAGCTGCCCTGTCCGCTAGCCCTAAATCAGCGGCATACACATGTATGAATTGTGGCAAAGTCTGCCGTTCTAGAATTGGCTTGATTAGCCACACCAGATTCTGCCCCGTCTCAAGATTAAGCCAAAACCAGTGACTCATTTGGGAGCATCCATTGCCTTTCGAGACAAAAGGAGCCACAATATATATATATATATATATTAAAAAAAGGTTTTAAAAAGGTTGAAGATGTACAGATGAAAAAAAAAAGTGGCCTAAAATTGGCCACTGATGGATTTTCGAAACGATGAACATGGTTCAATCTGAACACGATCATCATCACATGGTCCTGACTGAACACCTTGACGCATAGATTTTATTGGGGAATAATTTAATGAAGCCACAGTGTCGGTTCCACTTAATCCGACAACACTTGCTGTCAACCATAGTTGTGGCACCGTTGTAGTCCCCCCCCCCCCCTAATATTCCAAGCAAGAGAAAGATACTCTGTGATGATTGAAACTTCTTTGACAAGAATATGCCACTGGTGTTCCCGTGCGTGCTCCTCATAGCTACTAAATTCTGATTTAAAAACTGTTGTTTGTACTCCGAATAATTACCAAGAGGTATCATGTCGGTAAACCCATCAGCGGCAATAGAAAACATTTCGATATCTGGTTTATCTGTTACTTTTGAATGGTGATATTTTCCTATTCCTCCACTTGCTTTGTAATTGTCACGAGACAGGCTGACAGTTTCATTCAACAGCATTCTTCTGTACAGGACAAATTTCTTCCATCATTGCAAGCAAACACTTTTTTTATGCATTCGCAGTCGGATAATGGCTTCATGTCTCTACTTACAATGTGAACAGCTCTGTAGCTAGCCTTACAGCCGACTCATTTTCTTGTCTCTTTGTCATTCTAGTTGTAATCTTACAATTAATCTAACGATCGCGTCTCAAACCAAGAATTTCGACTTATTTGTTTATGTGTTTGGTTTCATTCATAAAGCTGTTGAATGTTATAGTCTTTGAAAAGGCCACTCTTTCTTTATAAAACAAATATGTTGGCTTATTATCGGTACCAATCCATTTACCTTAATTAAGATAATTTTGTTTTAATCTTCTTTTTTTATTATGCAGAGGGAATTTTCTTCGCTTTATGCCGTCGTTTCGGCGAGCCGGATGAAACAACGTCGAGGCCCGATGTGGCCGTATTTTGGTCATCACTAATGTAAAACATTTTGCAAAACATCTTGCGACGCTCGATCACAACCTCGCAAAGTCGTCGAGTCCTCGTCTAGTATGAGGTGCCCAGGTAAAATAAAGTTAAATTAAGAACAGGGGCGTAGCTAGGAATTTTCCATCATTTGGGTGCCAGGGGTGCTTGACTTCTTTGGGGGACCCTGCATTCTGCGTAATATTTAATGTAAAAAACCACTCATTTGGGGACCCCCTCAAGTGGGGGCCTGGGGAGATTTTCAACTTCTGCCCCCCTCCCCCCACCCTAGCTACGCCACTGATTAAGAAGGGGTTAAGTTGGCTATTGAGGTGTGAACATGTACATTTGTAATAGGCTTGATAGTCGTGTGATCATCCTTTTGTCCCGCAAGATTGTATGTCTTCTAGCGGACCTGTTTTGTGAACTCAAAATAGGCCAACAAAACGATGATGAGTCATTCAGGAGAAATCTGACCGTTCTGGCATAAGAAAGAAATCTAGAATCGCGTTGGGGAAGCAGTGTGAGTGTGGTCACTATGAAATATCTTTTACCTGACAGCAAAAGAATCATTTTTTTAAATTAACCAATTAATAAGCTATTGGTAATCAATTATTTTCTTAAGTATCTCGAACAAGGGAAAGAAATCGTACTTGACAGATGTGGTGGTATAAGTTGAGGAATCTTGAGACCTGAGTGAACGTTTTTTTTTTTTAATTAAAAAACAACAACCTGCAAACATTCACTAGATACCCCCTTCTCCCCATCCCCTTATCACAACAGGTCAAGACAAGTGATAGCATCATAGCGCAATCGGTAAAAATATTTCTGTCGCACAGATTTATTATATCTACGTCAATCATACAACTACATGACTGATCTAAATTAATTGATAGAATGAGGCCTACGTAGATAATATATAGTCTAACGGCCTACACTTAAAACAAGCCTTTGTCTTTTTAAAAGTATTTTTTTGTTTTTCTTGTTATTAAATGCTTTCTTGAAACTTCCTTATATATATGCTATGGTTCTTTTTTTTTTTAAATTATTATTATTTTGTTATTACATAACAGATTTACTATAGCTGCTACCCCAGGGCTGTGTTTTTTTTAAAATATTTTTTTGTTGTTTTTTTCTTGTTCTTGACAAAAAGAGCGCCTCGCCCCATGTCAGATGGTCACGTCCCATGGTTCTAGAAACGCTGATCCAACTATCATCCAACCAAAGTGTAATTGTTGAGAGACTTGAGTCATAGTACAGGCTAACGAGAACTTCATTCGGCCGGCATGTTTAAACAACTGTTCTGTGTGGGAAAGATCCAATGGATCACATTTCTAGAGGCTCGAATACTAAGACGCTCGGGACTAGAGGCGAGGTCGAAAGCCGAGCACACTAGGGAATCCCCTCTTTTTATATCTATATCAGAGTGGCCGTGCGATTGTCCAGCGCAGTAAGCAATGTTCTTATAGACACCCAAACGGGAGTATTTTTTTTGCTACCCTATTGGCATAGTCGTCTCCTCTAATGTAAGATCGTTTCCACATGGGCGCCACTTTGAGGCTATGCACCCTAGCCCAGGGATGACATCACGATAAACTTATCCCACATCATTGTAATCTAAACTAGATGGACCTTGCTATTGAAATATAATGGGAATTTACAAGTATTTCTTTAAAATTGAATTTTTAACAATTTAAAAAGTTTTTTTTTATAGAACAAAATTTCTATAGTGGAAAAATCAAAATGAGTCGAATGACATAAAAACGCATAATAAATCTACGAAGGCCTTATTTTTGTATGTCATTAATTTATTCTTTCGGTTATCTGGATGTCAAAAGATGAAAAAAAAATCATTTGGAATTTGTGGTGATAATAGATATTGAGTCTAGATATCACGCAGTTTTTGACGTTTTATGTTTTGTTAAAGACTGTATGCTACATCATTCCCATTTTGACCTTACAATGCACACTCTATATAGAACCTCTTAGAGCCGGTTCGTTACTAGATCTAGAGTGGTCTACAGCGTATGATCCTGACATATGACTGGCAATACTTATTTTTATATCAATAATAGTCATATAGATCTAGTCATCAGTCTACATCATCCACAAGACTGTATAGATTCTAACCGCCTACATCCCATGATATCCGAGATGACCTTAGCTGGCCTCTGGTTAAAAGATCTATCTACCTATACTAATACTACATAACGTGAAGGGCTAGAAATATCTTGTTGATCTAACCTAGATCTGTCTATGTTGTCTCATCTATTAGATCTATAAAATGCTGGATCTATTTCGACTAGATTTCTATAATAGATATATCATATAGATCTAGATCTATAGACTACAAGGTCATGGATGAAGTGGCCCCATATCTCATCTAGATCTATAATGAAATCTTTTTTTTTTATTACTTTGTAGGATAGCGTGCATTTAGATCTATAGACCTATTAAACCTATATTTTTTTTTTGGTGCGTACTTCCTTTTCACATCAAGTCAACGGCTAGACGCGAAACTAAATAGGTCAAGTCAAATTGACCTAGACCTTGATCCGTACAATCTCTAAGTCAGTGCATTCGGCTTGGACGCATTCTCAAACACATCTTGGGACATCTAAGATTCTTACCATTCTAGATTTTTAGACTAACTAGACTCTATAGACGTCTAGAGTCTATATATATATCTAATCTATAATTTATAGTATAATAGAAATTATTTGAAATGGGATGGAAACGTGGAACAGTTGTGATGGAATCTAAACCTTTTGCTCACGTAATATGTCAAAAATTTAGCGAAGACCGGTGTAATTATTGTCTTAAAAGGTAAATATTAAATCTAAATAAAGTAAATAGATATTCTAGTCTATATAGTATATAATAATATAGATATAAATCTAATCAGGGCCGCCGCTACCTATTGTGCAATATGTGCATCGCACGCAGGCGGCCGAATGTTGGGGGCGGCCAAATCATTATTCCAAGGTTATCTTTATTTGTTTAAATTTTTAGTTCCATAAAAAATTAATAAAATATTTTAATACTTTATATAAATGTTAATTATTTCATTATCCTTTTAAAACTATTTTTAAAAAAACACGATATTCGTACATAAGAAGCGTAGAATATTCTTGGGTCATAATAGATGTAAATCTACACTAAATTTGGTGCAACAAGCCAACGACCGACTTACAACAAAGGGGGGGGGGGGGGCGGCGAAAAAATGTTTTATTTTCATTGTAGTTATTATTCCAATGTTCACTAGTGAAAATATCTTTAGTAAGAGACGTCGTTATATCTTTTAATGACCTTGTCAAATTTAGACCGTTTTCGCGAGAGGCGCATTCAAGAATAAGAGTTGTTACTTTTTGAAGAAAATATTTAAAATGTCTCCGTTAGTGTGATTCTTCTAGATTTTCTTATCTGAGATTGGTCGAATTTATTCCGACTATTGTAGTTCTACTTCATTATAGTGACGATTTTTGTGGGAAAAAAGTCTGCGACAGAGACGACTTACTTAGCACGAAGATGATCTTTAAAAAAGATCACGCCCATTACAGAAGTACGTATGCTATATACACCTAGAATAAATACTATTGACCAGGGCTGCCTCGTTATTACTAGATTTTTTTCTTACTTGGATGAATGGTGAGTTCTAAAAGAAAACTCATTAATGTTGGCCTTTTTTGTATTCTTTATTCTTATGAGTCTCATTCTCTGAGTCCACCCAGCTCTAATGGGTACCTGACATTAGTTGGGTAAAAAGTAAAGGTGGTTGGTCGTTGTGCTGGCCACATGACACCCTCGTTAACCGTAGCCCACAGAATCAGATGACCTTTACATCATCTGCCCTATAGACCACAAGGTCTGAAAGGGGAACTTTACTTTTTATTTTTATTACATCGCAATCAAGGTCCCCAAGTTCTAAAAAGGGGGAGGGGAGCTCAAACGAAAATTTCGTCATGTAGGGGGTCGCCATCCGGAAATGTTCGAGAAACAATGCCTTAATGTGTTTTATTTCAAGTAACTTTGTAAGTGACTTTTACTTAGAATTATTTATTTAAAATCAATTCAAGAAAAATACTCAGTTGCTTCATTTTGTCGTAGTGGTGTATTGGATAAATTTGAAGGCACCTCCAAATTCGCGTACATCAGATGGTTGTGGTCGCAATGCACATCTCTCCAAAATACAAGCGTGATAATCATAATCAAAGTTTACTGAACGTTGGAAAAGTTTCATTGTCAATGGCTTTGGTATTTTGAGTCACTTTTTTCTGCAGAAAATGGTCCATGTCGTTTTTTTTTTAAGGAATAAATAAATAAAGGCGACATTACAGGTACAAAAGGAGTAAAGGATTAGGGTCATATTAATTCTGAAAAGACACGAATATAATACAGAATTTTTTTTTTTAAATGCTCTTAAAAAAAACAAACAATAGGTGCAATGCATTAAAGAATGCATGCTTTTGAAAAGCAGCCTTGGCAATCCTTTATAGAATGAATTATTATCGGCATTGTCTCGCTTTTAAAGGATTCACAAATAGTTTATTTGACACACACACACACAAAAAGGGTATTTGTATCAATTAATAAAGGCAATTTCGAAATTTGAATGAAATAGAAAATAAAATCCTTAAACTGTATAAACACATAAATACTTTCACAAAACATTAGATTGTACACCAGATATGTCTCATACCGAACAAATCACTAGGCCTACTATTATTGCCTCTTTTTCTTATTTATCTCATGTTGCAATACATTAACATTTTCTGGGGTTTTGCCCAATTACTGGTACAACTGGAGAAGGACTTTATAACGTCGTAATAGAAAACAATGCAAAGATAAAATTGGAAATAAAACATCTAGAGGGCATGACAACGGAGCGAATATGAAAGGGAAATAAAGGAATAATCTACGAACATTTATTTAAATTACATTGCGGCTTTTGGTACAGTGTCCAGGTCGTTTGTAATACATTTTTTTTGTAGAAAAAAAAGGCGGGGGGGGGGGGGGGGGGGGGGGGGCGGCATTTTTAAATTTCGCACGGAGGCGGCCACAATCCTCGCGGCGGCCCTGAATCTAATTATAAATATTCTAGGTTAATCTATATCTATAGTCTATAGCCATAGCGCTAGAATCTAGATCTAGAACAAATAGTTCAAATACAAAATAGAGCAGTGAGATTTCATTTTCAGTATAACAAACAAATATTCCAATTTGAGTAGCTAATCTAACTCATTGCCGTCATTGGTGATTAGTAAAGTCACTAAACTAAAGCTTCAGGACAAAAGAAAAAAAAAGTAAAATACATAAAACACTTAACTATAACTTACAAAAAGAAAAACCTAATGAAATGCTCAGAAGGGGAAACAGCAATTAGTTCACTGACAAATGGTTCATGTACACCCGACATTTCGTTCACCTCACAATTCATTCTCATGACTATTCATTCACCCGACATATCGCTCACTGACAACTTGTTCATTGACAGTTGGTTCATGACAAATTGTTCACACAACAAATCGTTCACTGACAATTCATTTACCGACAAATTGTTCACAGACAATTCTTTCACTGGATAGTAACATATTGTCAAAAATTGTTAATATATTCTCGTCGCATGTTTAATTTATTTACATTAAATTTTTTGTAGCTATTATTTAAAAAAAAATGTTATTGCTAGAGATCAGGCATAAATTGAGTTTCTTTGTTAATTTTTTCTTTCTTAATTCTTTGTTAATGAGGACAGTATGTGATAAATATTATACGAAAAAATATGTGATCTAACAAGCTAATGACAAATTTAAATGGACCCTCACTTAACTATTGGCAACATTTTTATTTTTATCATGTAGGCCTTCTTTTACACTCATGTTCCTCATGTAGTCTTGTTCGCCCCACCCACATTTGCATATATATCTTCTTAATAGCAGTCCCATAGATCGCAAGGTCTGAAAGGGGACATTTTACTCCTTACTTCACAGCAAATTAAGGTGTACACATGGGTATATATATATATATATATAGCTCCTCCTTCTCATTTCCTATGGACTCGAAGATGACTGTGAAGTCCAATCCTCGCTTAGAAAAGCCGGTCGCATACGTGGCATGGGTGGGTTAGGTCAGTTGCAGATGGCCTGCTTCTTCTCTCAGCTTTTTGTTGGTTCGGTGCTCTTTCACCCTGGCAACTCTTCTTGCTTCAAATCTTGAGACTCCGAAACTTACAGCTTCAAGCCATAAGGAGCAATCGAGAGCTAGTTCTTCCCAGCCATGAATGTCGATATCGCATTCCTTGAAGGAGCTCTTGAGAGTGTCTTTGTAGTGCTTGTATTGACCTCCCTGGGAGCGCTTTCCTGCACACAGCTCCCCGTACAGAAGTTGTTTGGGAAGGTGATTGTCTTGCTTGCAAACAACATGTTCATCGCATCGAAGTTGGGAATTTTTTACTGTCGCGTTGATACTGTTCATGTTGGTCAGCTTTAAGATTTCTGTGTCTAGTATGTGGTCAGACCAACGCATCTTATGGATACTCCTTAGACACCTGGGTACCGTGGGATTCAAAGGAATGAATTTCTTGGGGCAAAAAAATCTAATTTTAATATTTTAAATATTTTTATAGAAGTCTTACAATTGTGCTAAATAATTTTTTTCACCATTACAACTGAATTTTTTTTTATTCCCATTGTTTTGTTTGTATTCTTATTTATTTAAAATATCTCTTGGGTACCATACAGGGTAACCAGTCACTTAAACCTTCTTAAAGCATTACCACTACAATATGACAAGTCAACTTAAATTGATCTGATGACCCTTGGAAAGGAAATAAATTTGTCATTTAATATGATTAAAATAAAAAAAAAAGATAATATATGTCTGTTTTCCATCCCACTTTGTACTTATCCTTATCTCCTTATCTTATAATTTACAGAGATGCTCCTTCAAAAAAGATAAAAACTTACAGATTACATTGATAATATAAGAAATAGATAATGTTGTCATTGATTATAAATATGTTTTTTGTGGGGTTTTTTTTGCCTTTCTAGTTGTTTTAGGTCAACTCATTCCCATGTTGATAGGCTCTAATAAAGAAAGACATTTGTTTATTAAATGTGTCCATGTATTCTAACTAAAAAATTAAACCTTATCCTCAGATAAGACTTATCTACTTAAATGTTTATTTGTTGTTATCTGTTATATGTTATCTCATTTCCAAGAATGTGCACCTTTAAGATTTTATTTGATAGATCATGAGTCATCACTGTTATCTTTGGTTTAAATTTCCAGCTCAGTCATCATTTGTAAAATAATCAGGTGATGGTAACCTGTTAGAGCTAATGGTAGATCATATCTATATCTCTGATAGATTAATAGAAGTAATATAAACATTTCACTTAAAGATCTAGAGGAGTTTAGGGTGAATGATGTAATGTTTTTTGTTTTTTTTTACTGTGGTCTACATCTATAATATAAAGCAGAAAGTAAGGCATATGTATATATATGTAAAAAAAAAAATAGCTGCCGGTACTCAGTGAATATCAGTGATGAATTGCCTAACTTTTAACTACTAATAAATTAATAATAAACGTTAAAATACAAGAAAAGAAATAATTTTTTCCCCCAAAAAAATTCCCGATGCGTACCATCACAAAAAAAACAACCTGTATGTATGTATGTATCTATGTCCTGAATAAAAATCAAAACCGTTTGACCATTCTTGATAAAATTTGGCATAAATATTCCTTAGATCATGTCCCTCCCACAACCTGAGGGCCCTAAAAATAGACAAAAATATCTATTTAAAGAATGAAACTTTAAAAAAAAAACGGGTAAATCCGTTTTCATAGTATTTTATATTTGATATGAATATGTCAGCTGAACGGGTAAACCCATTTTTACAATACTTTTATTTTCATGGCAAAATATTTAAAAATTTGAAAGGAACATTATCCATGTTTAACATAAACTCAAATTCAATCCACTAGATCAGTAATGCCCAAACTAAGGCCAGCAGGCCACAGTCCTATCATAAATAATCTTATTTTATAAAGTAGAATGTGAGGCGTATGTATGTATGTATGTTACTTTTAGACATCAAAACCGCTTGACCAATCTTGATAAAACTAGGCAGGAATGTTCCTTGGGTACTAACTTAGACCGTAGTGTATGTATTGTAGCCCTAAAACAAACTTAAGACCCTCAATAGATAGTTTTTTCTTTGACACATGAAAATACAAAAGAAGATCCATTGATTTCATTATATAATAAAATTAACCTTCAATTTTGTGTTTCAAAAGCATTTTTACATAAATTAGTTCCTTATATCTGTGACTACAGATTTCCTGACGAACATTCTTTCAATAGACAATACCGTAATGAATCGTGTACTAAAAATTAATTCGTTTAATTGTTTACTTTATAGTCCCATCCCTAGATCTTAAACTCTAATTCAACTCTTGAGATGATAAAACTTCTCTTCGCACAGATAGTTTTATACTTTAACACATGAACATACTAATTATAGTCCATTCATTTCATATTTTGATCAAATAAACATTCAAATTTGGTTTTCTAAAGCATTTTTAAGAGACTACATTCGTTTACGAAAGCTGCGAAGCCGAGTTGAGATAGGCCTAGATCTATATTCATTCATGAATCGCCTACTTAAAATTATTTCATTTAATTGTTCACTTTATAATCCCATTCATTTAACAAAGCTATCGCTCTTTTCGTTTTTAATAGATATGAATGTATCGGCTTCGGGTAAACCCATTTTCGCAAAACTAATTTTATTTTCCTAGCGAAAGAGAACAAACTTGAAAGGATCATTAGCTAACTTTAACATACATCTAAATCCAATCCACTAGATTAGTAAACACAAACTTAGACCCGCAGGCCGCGGGTAATGTCAGGCTAGTAAATAAATAAATGCAGAAATAAATGATGATTTTTTATCAGTATTAAAGACATTTTTATGACACATGCAGGCTCTACTTTGGTCTATATGACCTGTGCCTAACTAGCTCATTCATTAACAGGCTTGATCTTTATTTTTGCTTTTATTTCATGCTTCTATTTCTATATTGTTTGACTTGTAGTCCAAACAAAATGGCTTTTTAAAAAAAAATACTGGTATATATTTTAAACTTTACTCTCTGAAAAAGAAATAAAAAATTCCCCACCTAATTTTTTATGGTAAAATGTTGCCTTCCAACAGAGATACTGCTTTTTAAATGTGCTTTACCAAAGAGGCAGTACAAATCAAACTAATTATTATATAAAAATTTGTAAATATAAAACACTAGACAAACATATGTACATGGAAGCAATTGTTATTTTCTTGAATGTCTATTAAAATCAAATGACAAGTTTCCTCATTGTAAAAAAAACTAAAAAATAATTTTGCTATGTAATAGTATTTTTTTATTAAATTTAGGGAAAAAATCTTATAAACCAGTTGAGTTTTTTTTTAAAAAAAAGGTTTTTAAGGATATCATAAGTACCTATAAGTTGCGATATTCTGGCATTTTTAACTAAGAGGCTAAACAAAGTTATTTTAATACATTTACTCTGGGTCTTGTGTTGTTAATAATATTCTAGTACGAAATCTTCAAAGTAATGTACTTAGTGTCTTCTTAAGCCTCAAACTATTGGAAAACACACAATGAAATATAAGTTTGAAGATTTCTAAAACAAAATGATTGCAAAAAATATTGTGAATCTTTTAGCCAAAAACTTTCTGCTCATTAAAGCTAATTCTAACAGCTATTGATTATGAATCGAAGCAAGAACAGATGCAATAAGTAAGACAGATATGAAATGACACCAAAGGGTAAAAAAAAAGGCTATATTGGGTGCCTAGTGCTTCACAAAGGTATCTTTTGGTCATGACAATAGTGATATTCACTTACCTTAACTAAAGTGATATTTTTCACTCTTTAAAACTTGGTGAATTGAATGAGACTTTACAAACTCAAATTATAAATATCAAGTTTTGAATGTCAGTGTCACCATTCCCCTTTTTTAAAACTGTATGTGTGTATTTTCTTTTACTTTCAGTAGTGAAGAAAAACTTTTAAAGTGTGGTGCTTGTACAAAATTAATGTATTGTGGAGTCAATTGTCAGGTAATTAATTATTTTGTTAAAAACTATTTTAAAATGTAATTTTTTGAAGGTTAACTTGTTGAACCTTCTGATGCCTCTAAGTATCCCACTTCAGACAGACTATTTGACCTCAGCAACCAAGTACAGCCAATACATATATATATGTAGCTCAACCTTCATGGTAGAAGTTATGCGCATTTCTCATTTCCTACAAACTTGAACAGGGCTATAAAGTCCAATCCTTACTTTAAAAAGCTAGCTCTACTGCAGATAAGCGTTCTTCTTTACTCGGCCTTTTGTTAGTTTTGGGTTCTTTCAAGCTGGCGCGCTCCTTGTCTCAAATCTTGAGACTTTGACACTCAAGGCTTCAGACTACGAGGAGAAATCAAGGGTATAAGCATGGTTGACATGGTCTTAGCAGTCAGCCAACTCCAGAGACCAAAATTCAAATCTATATACTACATTCTTAGATTTGACCGAAGCATTGGATAACATCAGTCAGTCGTGAAGGTCTTTGGAAGATCATGTCCAAATTTGGCTGCCCAGATCAATTCATAACAATGGTGTGCCAATTTCATGATGACATGCAAGCAAGAGTCTAAGGCAAGACAAAAATGAAAATGACTTTTATACACAGCTTTCCGCATCAATGTATGTGTGTTTTGAAACACTAATAAAATAGTACTATCTTGAACAATTGAAACAAACTACAACAATGTCTATCTGTCACTTGTCTCTTGTATCTGGCTTGTGCTCCTCACTTCCACGCACCCCTGTTTATAACCTCAACTGCTCAAGATTTATCCCTTGATACATCAGCATCCATCTATTGAGCTAATTATCTTCCATAATTTTATTCATGTTTACATCAGAAATTACGAAAAACATGCATATATGTAACCCTGCCCATATATGCATGTTTTCCGTATTTTCTTTACAGTTGTTTACCCCTGCAGCAGTAAATCTTTGTTTTTTTACATCAGAAACACATAAGGACTCCAAAGTTCCTTCTTTTTCTCCACAACAGGGGCCCTGTTTGCCTGAATCTAACCCCCCCCCCCCCCCCCCCCCAAAAAAAAAAAAAAAAAAAAAAAAAAAAACAATGAGCTCCATGCCCCCCAGACTCTGCAGGCTTTTTGGGATTTGAACCAACACTTTAACCATTTTTATACTACTATCTTATGATTGTTTGGTTGATAGATGATTGGCCAGAGTTTGGATCCCAGTGAGATGGGATGGCTACCTGGTAGAGTGTTATTTGATCTGAACTGTTAACTTGATAGTCTCAGGCTCAAACCCATCTCCCACTGTCCTGTTTGAGGTTTGGGTTAGGATGTAATCATCTTCAATTCTGAAAGAAAAAAACGAAAAAAAAAATGACAAAACTTATAGGACTTCATCAGGGTGCTGTAGCCTTAGCCTAAATTATGTGATATTAAATGACCAGAGTCTGGGGCTATTTTTAGGCTATTTATAGCCTACAGTGTATGTTTTTCCACTATCACCATCAACAGTCTATAGTTATTAAAGCCTCACTGATCGCTATGACTTCTGTATTTAGCACATGTAGTGATTAAAATTGGCTGCTATTTAAGGATGTCCTTAAAACTGAATATGTAGAGCATTTACCTCACTTTTTTCTTTTTAAATACAGTTTGAAAAGAAATTTTTTTGTTTGCTTCCAGAGAGAGGACTGGAAAATACATAAGACTGAATGTAAAATTATGAAAAGAGTTGCTAATGTACCTACAGACAGCATACGCCTATATCTGAGACTGATCATACGTTTTTTGGTAACAAAAAAATTATTTAAAAAAGAAATCTTAAACAGTAAAGAAAAAATGTAATGCATTTCAATAATCCAAATTGTCCCATTTGTCAGTTGTTTTTTTTTTTAAATTAAATCTAGAAAGGTGATGGTAAACAGAAACATCCTAATGATGAATCTCCATGCATACGTACATTTAATGATCTGATGTCCCGTGAGTAGGTCAGCTTTCTATTAGTTACTCATACATTATCTTCTTTTTCTTTTAAACTCTTAGGGTTCCCCGACAAAATAGCGTGATCAAAACAACGGGACAAAATATTTCCAGTCATTTTACAAAGAAATACTTTAGATATCGTAAAATATAGAGAACATTTTTTTAGAAAATTTTTAAGTTATAGTATTTGTCAGTCATTTTGCAGAAAACTCTTCAGATAGATAAGATACAATAATAGATAAGATATTTGTTATTGATCCAATCTAACGGAAATTCAGTTTGACTACAATTGACAAGCTCAGCGAAACTACTGTACAAAAACAATATTGATCGAAAATTCAAACATCATTCACACACGAAACACTTACACATTCACAACCAGCCCTTTATGACTTCTATGTACTTCTCGATGACGACAGCTGATCTTGTAACACTCGGACCGAAAGTGGGATAAAGGAGTTTTTAAATTTTTCAGTTTTAGTCCTAATGGAAAGGAGACGACCACTTCTTTCTTTCAGATCTTATGTAACAGTGGTTTAATGGGTGCAGGTTGTCTTTAGGTATTTTATATAAATATGCAAACATTATGTAAAAATTATAATAAGATAAAATGAATAATTTCAAAATAGAGCTTATTATAATTTTTGCATAATGTTTGTATATATAACAGGCAGAAGTAAAAAATACAACAACAACAGTGCATTATTGTTTGTTTTTATTATGTGTATCCCACATGTCATGACATTGTCAGACCTGACATGTAAAAATTAAACAAAGTTGCACTAAAGAATTTTCTTCTTTTGTATTATTTATTAGTTACATGAACTTTTAAGGTAACAGTCAATACAATATCAATATTTTACTTTCTGACATTATAGATAGAGATGAAATCAAAGCAGATCGGACAAGGTCTGAGCTATTTAGAATAGCAGCTGACTTTGTCAGAGGCTACACTCATGGCATTCTGCAGTTACCCAGTGATGATGTTTTACTGGAAATCTTTGGCAAGGTAATTGCTTTGTATTTAACTTGTAAACATTTGCGATTGTCTGTGTCAAAAAAAAGATGTATGTGACAAAGAATGAGTTGAATTGTAAACATATTTCAGAGAGTATGTTTATTAAAAGTTTATGGTAGAGTTACTTCATAAGCGCAAGGTGAAGAAAAAATTATAAAATTATGGCTATACATAAAAGTTCACTTTTTAATAAGTTTATTATCGAACTAAGCTGAAAAACTAAACAAAACAGCATTCTTTTTTCGTTTTTCTTCCAGCAAAAAGCTGGTAGGAAGAATTATCAAACTAATTTTGCTCTTACAATGGTTGATGCACTCCTAGCTGTTCAATTCTATTTGTATCAATTTTTTAATATCTTCAGATGGTCATCAATACATTTACAATCCCAGATGAGCTATTGCAAGATGTCGGCGTGGCAGTTTATACCAGGTATTGTTAACACAAAATCAGTAATTAAATGCCTTTTTAAACATTTTTTTTCATTGAATAGAAGTGAGACTTGCTAAATTTTTTTTTTTTTTTTTGGTAATGTTTTTCCTTAATGTTTTAATTTAATTACTTTTTAAAAATGTGTAATAATGCTATCTTTTGTTTTGTTTTGTTTTGCTTTGCTATGTATCACACAATGAAAGGGTAAAAAATTGTCAAATGTAATTATGACTTTGTAGAGGAAACTGATACTTTTGTTTCCACTGAATCTAGCCCATCAGTATTAGATCACAGGTGTTGGCCAAATGCTGTAGCTTCCTTTGATGGAATTAAAGTGACAGTGAGGGCTGTGGACAACATAGGCAGCGATTCTCTGTCTGATGTAAGTCTGTTTAGAATAGTCACCAACACAGTTGACAATTAAACATAGTATACAGTAGTATGGTATGTAGTTAAACATGGAATATTTTTAAATAAAAAAAAAATCATGCATATAGTTCGTCCATCGTGATTCGATGATGGCCATGTTTGTCACTCAGGTGGCTGGGGGCTCTGCACTGTGGGTTTGCGCCTCTTGTGGCTGTTGAGACCTATGTGAGCCTGGAATGTTCGGCTGCACACTGGACATGTATTCCAGCTGGAGTTTGTCATTGACCTTGCTTATGTTCTCTTAATGTCCTTTTCACTTGACATAGTTACCTTGCCAGATACATTTTTGAGTATCATTTATCCTTCCATTTTTAAATCTATGCTTTTTTTTTTTTTTTAAAAATAATTTTGTGATTAATAGCCAGGAATACAAATGATTTAATACAATGTCTAAAGATAGAAATAACTAATAAAGAAAATGTTAAAAACATGTGTATAATGATCAACAAGTTTTAACATAAGTATGATATATAATGACAAGATGTTGATATTTAGTTTGGCCAAATTATGCAGCCATAAATACTAAAGTTGAGATAACAAATAAGACAATGTCGACAACTTTCATTGTTGTATCACTTACAAAGTGACCATTGAAAGAGTTTATATCTTGAGAGATTGTTATCGTCATTATTTAACTCTTTCTTTCCTAACTGACGATACCAGCGTTGATTCCACCAGAATGTGGTAAATAATTACGGAGAGAAAGAGTTAACCATTGTAGATCAAGATAACTGAGCCTTACCTATATTAATGTACAGATTTGATTGACCAAAGTAGAAATAAGCTAACCTTAACCCAGCATGTTTTTGTGTATATTTCTACCTGAAGGTCTACCTGAGCTATGTTGATCCACTGGCCACAATAGAAGAGAGACAAGAACAACTTCAGCAACAATATTACTTTACCTGTAATTGTGCCAGGTGTACAAATTTAGAAATGGTATGTGACACTTAAATGAAGTAGTTGAACACTTTCTTTTGTTTAGTTTTGTAAGGTGACACCTTCTTTTTTTTTAGTTTGGTCAGACAACACTTTCTTTTGCCAATGCTAAAACTAAAAAAAAATCTAGTATATCCAGGCAAGCTTTCATGGATTGACTTATCATGTATATGTTACGTATCATGTATATGTTGTCAGACAATATTATATTATCTTCTTATCTTATATAATACAGACGTTACTTCAAAAAAAAAAAAAGATGATTACATCCTTCGTGTCATGCATCTAGTCATGCATGTTAACCAATGACCTAAATTCTGCCAAGTCACTGGTTTTCCTTGCTGGCTCATGCAACTCATTCCATGCTCTAATAGCACTAGGAAAGAAGGAGCATTTGTACAAAGTACTTTGTATATTGCCTGCTGATACTTGAAATTGAACAGAAATCTTGCACATATATATATTTCTAAAATTTGTTTCTGTTTAATTTGACACTAGTTTATTATATTAATAATAATTTAGTTTATATAGTCCTGTTGACAAACACATTGATTCATAATACCTAGAGAACAAAACAGACATATATATATATACTAGACATATGTTACCCGCGACCCGCGGGTCTTTATTTGCGCATTACTGTCGATATAGTCACAATTAAACGAAATAATAATGTAATAAGTAAAGCTAATGTGTCAATGTAAAAATAGTGTGAATGAAGCTATCAAATAAAAATAGCTAATAGGCTTAAATCCATTTTTTAAAATTAAAACATTTGCTTGTAGGCCTACATTTATTTGATTAAAATTTGAGATGAATAGACTTAATTTTGTATGTTCATGTGTTTAAGTATAAAGAAGATCTTGAGGTAGACATAGATCTAAATCTACACTAATCTAGAGTTAAAAATTGGCTTTTATAGAGTTCATTCTGTGTTGCGCATGCGTGACCTTTTTTCATGAATGAATATAGGCCTATCTCAACACAGCTACGCAATTTTAGTGAACAGCGAACAAATGTATTAAAAATGCTTTAGAAAAACAAATTTGAATGTTAAATTGATTAAAATATCAAATGAATGGACAATAATTAGTATGTTTATGTGTTAAAGCACAAAACTATCTTTGCGAAAAGAAGTTTTATCATCTTAGAGTTCAATAAGAGTTTTAGACCTAGACCTAGGAATAAACTCAGTAGAGAGATGTGTTAATGTGTAACCAATTGGTAATGTCTAATGAAAGAATGTTCGCCAGGAAATCTGTAGTCACAGATATCAGGAACTAATTTATGTAAAAAATGCTTTTGAAAAACAAAATTGAAGGTTAATTTTATTATATAATGAAATCAATGGATCTTCTTTTGTATTTTCATGTGTCAAAGTAAAAAACTATGTGCGCAAAGTGTATTTCTTAAAATTAGATCTAGGTTTAAATCCTTTCGATCTTTTCTCATGTCAACATTGTTAACCATGGCCTAGATCCATAAAATACTATAATTGTAATAGAGTCGGACAACTTTATTTTTTTTTTGAGGGTCTTAAGATTGTTTTAGGGCTACAATACATACACTACGGTCTAAGTTAGTACCCAAGGAACATTCCTGCCTGGTTTTATCAAGATTGGTCAAGCGGTTTTGATGTCCATAAGTAACATACATACATACATACATACATCTCACATTCTACTTTATAATATATATATATATATATATATATATATATATATAATTTTAAGTATTTCATAATTTTGTGATCATGTCTTAACATTTAACCATAATCAACAGAATGCAAAGATGTGCTCTATTGAGGGTAGCAATGAAGGTTAGTACTTGGTTTATATACTAAACTAATTTAAGCTGTTTAGTTTTTTTTATCATGATGAATATCACATTTAAAACTATAGGAATGTATTTAAGTCCATTTGTGATATCTCAAACTATCACAGAGAAGTAGATGATAGTTTTTAAACTCATTTTACTTTGAGTTATTGTTCTTCTAGGTGACCTTGCTAGAGTAAAAGATTGTTTGGAGAAAGTTGAAACTATGAGGAAAAATAAAAGCAAGTCCATTCTTTTAATTCTTCCATTGCTTTGATATTGTATTGTATTGTATTGTATGAAAATGTGAAATTCTTAGTCTTAGATTGTATAATACTGGTATTCATGAGAGAGGGGAGACAGTTTTTTCAATGTTTACAATAGTATTGTTGCAGGTGCACAAAGACTCACCACCATTACTTATTACTGAAAATCTCGCAGAGTTGGAGCCCAGATTAAATTTTTCCATACCATCTTCAGGAAATATAGTACAATATAATAATTTTTCCATACCATCTTCAGGAAATATAGTACAATATAATAATCTTTCCAGAATGAACAATAGAAATATCTAGAATAAGTTAAAAACCTCAAAGTAGGTTAATGTCATTTAAAAACTTCTATGAGCTGAAAAACAAAATTCCATTTTATACCATACTGTTATTTTTGTATGTGTGTAACAGATAATCCCAAAGAAATTCTTGAACTGTGCAACAAATGTTTGAATGAAGTGAAACTCCCATTTGGCAATGTCTACTTGGTCAGGCTTGTTGGTAAAGCTTTTGATGCTGCTATTGATGCAGAGCAGTGGGAGGAGGCCCTTCAGTTTGGAATCAAAAACTATAAAGCCTACTCGTAAGTGTACAAGACCTAACTAGAAAGTGTGTTAACTGCTTAATGGTAATGGTGTGAGGGTTTTTCAATCAGAGCATACAGGAACATTGATTATCACTTGAATGTTATTGTCTGGTTTGACCACATAGGAACAGTATCCACGTCACTGCAAAAAAGGTCTGAATTTCAATCTGGTGGGACATGTCTGAATGGCCTTTCAGAATGACTTCTGTATGGGAAGCTGTGTGCAAGAAAGTGTTGTCAAAGGGGCAGGGGGGTTTAACACAAGCGTTACAAAGGCACTATCATATTGTCTGGTTAAGAATGAGACTTTTGTTAAGGTACAAAATAGTTTGAATAAAACATAATTAATGGACTTTAACTTCAACGACAATAGTGAACATTGAATCTATATTTTCAGTTCCTACTAATAGCTCACACTTTCCTCAGAGCCAAAACAACAAGTGAAATTATTTGTATCATTTATTTTGACCTAATATCATTAGCTAAATTGTTTTGAGCATCATTCTAATAACTCACATCCCTTTTTTTTTTTAAATAGAAAATAAAATCTGAATATTTAGTTTACAACAATATTTGAAGATAAAAGTTGGAATGGTTTAAACAAAATAAAATTGTATTACTTGTAGAATCCTCCATCCTCCATTCAACCCTTGTGTTGGATACTTGCTGGCTAATATGGGCAAACTTCTCATGCTGTTTGGACGCTTGTCAGAGGCCATGCTTCACTTCAGGAAGGTAATGTTTAAGATTGTTTTACTCACTGGTTCAATTTAAAACTATTCTTTCCCCACAGAATGATGAGCTTTGAGCTTATTGACATCCTTCAGGACAGAAACAATCATTTTGAGGTTGTGGTTTTAATTTTAACTTATTCAATCATCCTCATAACTTAGCTCATTACTGAGTCTAGTGCAGATCTACAAAAATTGTATCAAGCATCCTCTTCCAACCTGCTTAAAGTTTTTGACTTTTTGTAGTGCTACCCCCTTGTTGCATTCTGTGCATTATGGAGAATCAAAAAAAAAAGGTGCTATGTGAATAAGGTTACATTGTATTATCTTTAAATAAAATGTTTAAAAGTTAAAAAAAAAAAAGATGTAATTTTTCATCTAAGACTGCCATGCTAAAATGTATTCATTCTAATAATTAATTCTATTCTTTGTTTGATTTGTTTCAATGATTAGCAGCCTTTTGTAATAGTTCTTTTGTCATTTTTATAACTAGGCTCTAGAAAACTTTACAGTGTCACTAGGTGACAGCCACTATCTTTACAGACAAGTCACAGAAATGATGGTGCAGTGTGAAGCTGAGTTGGCTCATTCAGAAGCTCAGGGTGCTATTTCCTGAAATATACTTGTCTGGGTGTATTTATGTTATTGTGAGTTTGAACTTCTATCTTATAAGGTGTATTTCTACTGAGCCTACTTTTACAATTGTTTACAAGTTTAATGTAACTGAGCTATTAGTTTTGTAAGATATTTTTAACACATTGACTGAAACTGTATGATTTATGTATGAGGATTTTAATTTATATGTAAGATTGTTTTAAATTTGATGTAATTATTTTCATTGAATGAGATTAGTAGTGAGTTTTTCTTGCCACGTTTATGTTTTTTTTTGGTAAAACGTGTATCTTCTTTATTGTCAGAAGACCCTAGCTGATCAAATCAGAATTCATTTTTATCTTTTCTTTAAAGGGTCATGCTCAAGAAGTTTAATGCTTCTCAGTAGGATGGTCAGACTATGTATGTTAAATAAATAGTCACTACTACTGGGCTTTCTTTAGATATTACTTCAAGAAGAAGATTAAGGCCTATCTGTTTAAAACGTTTTTTAGATAAGTTTGTCATTTCAGCTCTCATGTTGAGCCTAAATTTTCGTTGTTAACAGCACTCTGTAAATTAAATTATTATTACCAGAATGGATGAGAGATTGATTTTGACATTTGAGCTCTTGTTTCAAATAAGATTGACCCTATTCATGCATCTTACATGAGAATGTTGAGAAATGCTGCTGTAAATGTTGATTGTATTTAGATTTCTAATCAAGCATATTAATAATTGAAAGTAGAACAAACACATTTCAATTTAGTTGCAGTTTAAACTGTTGATGACATAATTACTATAGTGCATTAAGGGTTGATACCCATAACAAAGTAACATCTTCAATTCGGATATACTATACAAGAAGCTAATACAGATGTTACAGTGTAGTAACATACTATTCATTTTTTCTACTTCCTATGTAAATATTAAGTAGTGAATGCACAGAAAGTCTTTGAACTCTGACTGTAGTTTTGTATTTGTAGGTTTGGGTTCAGAAGTAAAAAAAAAAAACTGAACAGAAAAGATTAAACTTGTATCCATGCTTCCATGGACAATAATTGCCTTTTGTTGTTTGATCAAGAAAAATGTCATATAATTTAAGGAATAACTCTTTTTCAGTTCCTTAAGAGTCTTCTTAACTTGAAAATGATATAATTAAATCATATTTAATGGTTTTTATAATTTAAGGAATAACTCTTTTTCAGTTCCTTAAAAGTCTTCTTAACTTGAAAATGATATAATTAAATCATATTTAATGGTTTTTATTTTATCTGCTGAACATTAAGCATATAAACGCTAAATTTAGTAATGAACTTGGCTTATGCATAAAGCATAGACGTGGAAAAAATTTACCTAACTTTTAGTTAACCCCAGCAAGCTAAGTTCCTTAATTAAATACTACTGGAATAGGCCTCTAGTGTCTAAAACCAAAAAGCACGGTCTTGATCTAAATTCTTCTTTATGTTCATAGTTCTAAAAATACCAAAACCTGAATTTTTTGTCTGCATTGCTTTCTGAAATCAGAAGAACATAACTACCTTTGCTATCTTATGTCAACATAATTTATACATAATGAAGCTAAGACAGGTCATTTAGATGGGATTAAAAAAGAAATAATCCTTGATAAGATTTGTTTGAAAAAAATGTTAACTTGATAGCTAGGTGTATTTAAGTAAGACAAGGAGATATGTTGATTTTTATGTTTGGTCTGCAGACAATAGTTTAGAAAAACATTTTGATTCAATTTTAGTTTGGCTACCCACCTAGACAAATCACTTAAAAAATATATCCAATTATTTTGGTTAAAATTGGATCAACCGTTATAGAATAAAGCATCTCATTTGTCAACTAATTTAGATTGGATTCAATCATTGATTCCTCTTCATTCACCTTCCCTATTGTCTGGTAAACATTTGGTGCTCTAGTAGTGTCCTGTTACAATTAGTTTCTATGAGTGAACTGACATGTTTTCAATCAGTAAAGACAAAATAGAACTGTTGTAATATTTGTTTTTATTAGCACTTAGCTGCTAGCCATGTTAAATACAAATTTGGTTTCAAATTGAAACATACAAATTTTACAATTGAAAACAACCTTATAGTAATACCCCGTCTATTTGTGCTACATAAACAACACTTAAATGTAACTTTTACACCATTTATCTGTCCAGCATCATTGATAGTGTTAAACTTTTGGCTAATCTCATTTTTTAGTGTAAAATATGTCAGATATTTTTTATCTCCTGGAAAGAAGTTAATGATAGTGAATGAGATTCAAACCCTTTGGATCATACCACATCACAAAGCAGCCTTACACATAGAATACAAAATCATGTAATAGAAGACAACATTATTTTCAGAAGTCATAAAGAGGTTTTGGTCTACTTCTGAACTATCCAGAGTTAAAAAAATAATTAAATTATTTTTAAATGTTTGGGCTATTGGTCTTCAACATAGGATCTACTTGGGAAATGAACTTATCAACACATGGGCCAATCTTCGATTTATTTTCAAGACACTAATAGGATCAATGCTAAAGGTTTGGGACAAGTCACTGAAACTAAATTTGAGAGGGATATAACAAACTGGTCGTGCGGTTTGTGCACTAGACTGTCGTTCAGATTTATCGACGGTCGAGGGTTGAAACCCTGCCCGCTCCCATCCCCCGTCGTCCTGCGGGAGGTTTGGACTAGGAAGTAAACTATCTTCAACTCTGAAGGAACATCCGAAACATGTAAAACATTTTACAAACAAACAAATATTGAAGTGCAATTTGCATTGATAGCCAATATTTAGGAGATCCCATAGGACATGCTATAATATGTACATCAGAAGTAAACACTGCTATCAACACATTTTTACTGTCATAGTTATGTCATGGAAATGTCTATGCATACCATAATGTCAACATTTATAATATCAATAACTTTATGCACAGTATGCTAACAGTATAAATAATGCAACACAATAAACAATACAACACCAGAAAACTGCTTATCTTCCTAGCTCCAGACACATTGCCCATTTATTTATAACGTAAATACTTTTTCATTTTCAAACAGTTAGGAAAAACAAAAAGAATTTTAATATCCTTTTGTTAATATCATCCAAAACCATTGAGAACTATCTAGTGTGCCAAACCCATTTTCAAAAGTTTAAAAAAAAAAAATTGACAAAAATATATAATATTGTAAATCTAGAAATGATCACATGAATTGTTCAGAAGTTTGAAAGTTTAAAAAAAATGAAAGTTAAAGCCAAACAAAACATCTAAAGGAGTGGGGAAATACTGCTCATGTCAAAAAAACAACAATATATCATTTCTATTGCCTGGTGTTGAAACCATAACAAATGAAGAACTATTTGAAGCCTCACTCATAAGATTCAGTGCCAGATATGCTAAGAATAACTAGGATAATAATAATTTAATTTATAACAAACTAATTTCAAAAGTAAAGATATATTAATTACTGGGCTCATACAGTATACCTTTTTTTTAAAAAAAATCTGCAGCAGTCTGGCTATATAATCCCATAGTGTACTTAAGTAACAAAGATCAACAAGATGTAATAGACCAGTAAGAATTATTATCCAGCTGGCCAGAAAGAAAAAAGAGAGCATGGATTTGAACCTCATATTTATGAAAGTAAAACCATATTTTAAATGAGCCACAAATCTTTTCAGTTTTTAAAAGATTTAACACAATTTGCTTTTATTTGATCTACTGTAAAGACGTTCAACATTATCCTAGATTTTAGAAAAAACAAACAAATTATATTGGACAGTCACCAGTGGGGGGAAATGATCAAAACTGGACAACAGACAAGAATGTATTGATGTCATCACAACCTGTCTTCTTTAGGCTTACCAACCAAATGCTATGCGCTCCTAAGAGCTGACTGGACTTTGTGTCAGATGAACTGGATAAATTTATTAGCATAAAATTTGACTAGATTGTTGACAATAGATATTGACATAACAACTAGAAAGACCTAACAATAACGAAAGCTATCCTGCTTAATAGATTTTACATTAAGAGTTCTTACTACTCAGCACCATTAGAAACTGATCCTTATGGTTAAATGTGGTGATATCATCAATTTTATAAGCACTTCTACTGGAATTTTTAATTGCTCCCTAGCGACCCCTTTTTACAATCCCCCCTCTGCCGCGACCCCCCCCCCCACACACACACATACAGCAATAGAAGAATGGACACAAAACAATCTATTTTTTCGATGGTCTTAGGGGACCCCTGGCAAATCATCAATCGACCCCCAAGGGGGTCGCGACCCACAGGTTGAGAACCCCTGCTCTAGAGGATGCTCTGTCATTGGGAAAAGAGTTTTACATTTGTCAACGAGCAGAAACGCTAAAAGAAAATAAAAAAAAGAACAGAAACCAACCAAACAACAAAAACAAATCTATCAAAACCATTTAAAAATTATTATTATTTTTTTTTTGTGCAAAGGATACCATAGCTATGTTATAATGTATATTTTATAACATGAAAACAATCTTACCAGTAACAACCAGAACATACGTATAAAATAAAATTAATATTTACTATAAGTTTCTGATAAACCAAAGGGAGATCACTATTACACAATAGTCTAATGCTTCAAAAGCCACTCCTTTGCCCAGTAGACATAGAGAAATGTGCGTTGAAATCTCCCAATTGATTTTCTTTGCTATTAATCTCTCAGCAAAAGAAATACTCATTGTTCATAGAAGTCTAATAACTAATATTTAGACATACAGGTGATATAAATGGAAGATCTAAATAGAAAGTTCAAGGAATGACATCTTCTATTTTGATAATACATCATTTTAGGGAAGATAATGAATTACACACTGTAGGAATTGAATTGAAATACAGAAACAAGATTGAGGAAATTGTGGCTTTGCTTGAATTTTTTTTTCATACTTAGTGTATCTATCAATATTTCTTCTCTGCTATGTGAAACAATAAACATTTTTATAACTAAAGAAATAAATGTACAATTGAAGACTTTGGTGTCAGCATTAATGTAAAATCAATAACACAACTCTTTGTCTCAGGATGTAGTGCTTGAGACACACATGTTACGAAAACAACTATTCACAGGTCACGGGGTATCTCAGCTGAGGGGTCGTTGCATTTAACTATTATACATCCCTATTAATTTCAATGTTGAGATACACACTTCTCTTACACAATAAGAGGCGGAATTGATAAAATTTTTTAACTGATATGATGAATAAAAATATAATAAAAATGCAAGTCAAACCTTCATTGATAAATATTAGCAAGAAGAATTTATTTCATAGCATCCAGCAAAACATTCCAATGTTTCCACTATCTACGAGTCATAATGGTTTCATGGGAACCGGATAACGCCCATAGATTCACACAGCCACAGTTAAATCATTGATAGGATTCACAGTGATATTTGACATTTGTAAAGATTCTTATATTAGATTACAAATGATTGTATAAAAACAAGTTTTAATTGAAACAGATTAATGTGAGTGCATGAAAAAAAAAAGACATTCAATAATATGCAATAATTTAGAAGGAATTCTATTTTCAATACATTAAGTTTAAACAGCAACATACAAAGAACATGGATTAGGAAAATGAAAACATTGTTATACTGGTGCAGGAAATGTAACTTCATCTTATTGTTCCTATTGTAACAAGCTGACAAATACACAGTACAAAAAAACTTTTTTGAAGATCAGTTGTCTCCTTCACCAGTAGTTATTGTTACCTAAGATATTTAGTATGTCGAATTTTGCTGTGAGACTTAAGGATCTATTAGAAGGGTAAAACTAGAGTTTATCTATTTTTGTTCTAGTAAGTACTGAGTGTGTCATGTGGTGGAAACACAACCAATCGTCTTATATCTTGCAATTTATAAATATTTTGCTATTCTAGTCTTAAAGCGCCAGAAATAAAAGAAAATTTAAAAATTAAGCGAAATCTACCAGCATGTTAAATGTTTGGTTTTGCTGCAACAATTTTTGTTTAAAATATTTACCTCAGGTAATACCACATCTTTGAAAGCTGCCTTCTAGATTTAGTAAGATGTTTGTCACAATCATGTGAGACTACCTCATTCATAATTATAATAATACAAATAATAAAATACTTTAACTCTTTCTCTCCTGACGATACCAGCATTGATTCCACCAGAATGTGGTAAATTATTACCAAGAGAAAGTGTTAAAAAAAAAAAGTTTGACACATTGATTCAAAACAATATAAGATAATTAGCATTAAAGTGAATATAACAAAATTCAACAATATCATAACTTTCTATCAACAACAGACCAGACTTATCTAATGGAAGACTCAAACACAAGGGCATGTGTGCCCACTTCTGCTATACAAGCATGGATTTGTTCTAATACTGTTTTTAACCGCCTGTCCAAGGCATCCAGGTGTTTCTGGGTCAGGATTGGGGTAATGGGGTCCACATAAAGAATCCCTGCTAGAACTTGGCTCAGGATGCCATCTTTCATTGCCAACAACTTTTCCCACAAAGTGACTCTGATCCTATTCAAAGAATAAAAATATTATTATAGGATGGAATTCTATTCTGACTTGTAAAGAAACACAAGCTTAAAATATATGGCCATATTACAAGATCCACTGGGGTCGCAAAAACCTTCCTTCAGGGAACAGTACCAGGAAAAAGAAGAAGAGGCAGACAGAGAAAGCGATGGGAGGACATAAAAGAATGGACGGGCCGACCATTGATAGAGGTCTTAAACAAGGCAATGGAAAAAGACGGTTGACAAATCTTGCTTGGGGCCTCAACGGTCCAACAGACTAGGGGAAAGGTGGAAGTAAAAAAAAAAGGATGGAATTCTAAACTGACTTGAGGTAAGCGATCATTTTTGCTGTATGTATTTCTTCCTCCAATTTAATCCACCTAAGTTTCTGAAAAACCACTTTAGAGCCAGCTTAAGGGGGAAGTGGACATCCACAGAAGACTGGGATTTTGGAATTATGGATTTTTAGGGCATCCCTTACTCCACCCAGCTCTAATGGGTACCAGACTATAGTTGGGCAAAGTAAAGGTGGTTGGTCGTGGTGCTGGCCACATGATACAGTGCTCATTAACTGTTGGCCACAGAAACAGATCTATCTGCCCCATAGATCGCAAGGTCTGAAAGGGGAACTTGACTTTTTACTTTAATATAGTGTAGAGTATAAACAGCAGCTACTTACTGACAACATTGGTACAGTGGTGCTAGAATACTGAATTCATCTATATCAGGGTTACCAAAACTGAAACATACAAATATTCAATGTTTAAAATAGCATTCTTATATATATATAACATAAAAAAAAATATAAAAAAAGACCCTCAAAAAAAAAAAGTTGACGAACTCTATTACAGCTATAGTATTATATGGATCTAGGCTTTGTTTATAATATTGACATGAGAAAAGATCAAAAGGAATATAGATCCAGATCTAATTTTTAGAAATACACTTTGCACATATAGTTTTTTACTTTGACAATTATAATACAAAATATAGTCTATTGATTTCATTATTTAATAAAATTAACCTTCAAATTTGTGTTTCAAAAGCATTTTTACATAAATTCGTTCCATATATCTGCGAATCCTGACTTACTTATAATACCATTTATTAAACAAATCGGGTAAACCTGTTTTAATTGTACTTATATCCTATTCATCTATCGCTCCTTTCGTTTTTAATAGATATGAATGTATCGGCTTCGGGTAAACCCATTTTCGCAAAAGAGAAAAACTTGAAAGGATCATAAGCTAAGTTTAACATACATCTAAATCCAATCCACTAGATTAGTAAACACAAACTAGGACCCGCAGGCCGCGGGTAATGTCAGGCTAGTATATATATATTGATATTTTAAAGGTATTTTGAATAGCAGTCGTTCTTTAAAAAAAATGTCAATGATTGTTACCAATTGTAGAGGAACTGTTTATGGAGTTTTATTTATGGCAAAATGTGTTTAAAAAATAATATGTTGATGTGACATTAGAATATTGTGTAGTCTAGGTAAAATGTATTAACAAACAATCAATGAATATCCATCCATCCATCCCAGTGGCGCTACAGCCCATGGAGGGCTCTGGCCTGCTTCAACACATCCTTCCATTCAGATCTCTCCTGGGCATTTCGTCTCCACGCCCTAACCCCAAGATGATGCAGATCTGCTTCCACATCATCAATCCAATCCATGAATATGTATGCTGCATATTTAGAGAAGAGAACCTCACCTCTTGCCATTATCCAACATGATAAGCATGCTGTCTTCATAACCCTCAAATGTCTCATAGTGGTGACGGTCAGCATTGCCAATCAGGTAATCAAATATACAGGTGTCGATGATATCCAAGAGCCTGTGTCCAGTGCTGTAATATGGTGATGATTTCACTTTATCACAGTAATGATCATCTGTTTCCCATCTGGTCAAGGGATAGACAGCTAAAATTATAGTGATATCAAATGACGTCATTATATTAACACCCCCAGCCATTCCCCCCAGCAATAATGAAATAATGATATAACATTGGCATATAGTAAGATGCATAGATAGAGATAAACAGTAAGATGCATAGATAGAGATAAACAAAGATACAGAAAGAAAAAAAAGTGCTAGTGTAACAGTGAAATAGTAGACAAATAATTAGAAATCAGAATAAAATGTAGGATTAGCTGACCATGAGGTCTTACAAAACTAACAAAATATGGAATAACTAAGAATGAAAACAAAGATACTTGTTAAATAAGAACTACATTTGTCACATTAATAGTTTTTTTTTTAAATTTCTTCATAGTACTGTATGATAAGTGATACCTGACAGCTGGGTGGCAAAATTAATTAATATATGTGTTCTAGAAATTGGAGTTGCATAAACTCAATAAACTTATCAAGGCATGTGTGATCCAACTACATCCTCTAACAACATTTACTCAGGTCATATACATATATTTGATACAATCTGGAAATATTGTGACTGGAAAATAAACAGTTAACCACAAAATACATCTGAAAACTACTGTGAACCTTTTAATGCTCAAAATCTGTTTGAACCTTTTCTCTGTCATCAACCATCTTTTAAGATATTTTAATGTGCCTTACACAACAACCACACAATCTGTTTCTTACACTATAGCCAGGCGTCTAACAGTGAAGACTATGAGACAGAGAATATGTTAAAAATAAAGCAAAACATTTTCACTTCATAAGCAATGAGGTGTGGTGGCTGAGTGGTAAAGAGTTTGGCTTCTAAACCGGGGCTACCGGGTTCAAATCCTGGCAAAGACTTGGATTTTTAATTTCGGGATCTTTGGGCGCCCCTGAGTCCACCCAGCTCTAATGGGTACCTGACATTAGAAAAGTAAAGGCTGTTGTTGTGCTGGTCACATGACACCCTCATTAATCATAGGCCACAGAAACAGAGGACCTTTACATTATCAGTCCTATAGACTTTTTTTTTTAATAAGCAATCATGTAAAATTTTGTTTTCAAGTTAAAAAAGAAAGAAAATAACTAGAAACCTCCTTGAGGTGTTGCTATGAAGAACTGCAAAAAGACAAAATATAGCATGGACTTTACTTTGCCTGAATGCCCTCTCTGTAGGTCCTTGACCAAGGGTGTTTGTGAAGGGTCAGTTTGAACTGCGATGGCATCCAGAGCACAAGTGTCCCTTCTATTACCCCATTGGTTGTGCACACACCATCCTCAGGTCCCATACAGTAACGGCATCTACCATAGAAGCAAGACTCACCATCTAAGGATAGAGGATATTTGATACAACAATAAACACAGGAATCAAGTTGAGCTTAAAGGATGAAGAGGGGCAAAGTTAGGTGAAACAAAGGAATTGAGTTGAGCTTAAAGGATGAAGAGGGGCAAAGTTAGGTGAAACAAAGGAATCAAAATAAATCTAAATAATTGCAAAATTGTTTTACACGTTCCTTTAGATTCTGAAGATAAACTACATCCTAGTCCAAACCTCTAGCAGGATTATTAGAATATATTTCATATTTTTCTTTTTACCTATCCCTTAGTTGTCTGTTGGGGCACCATGAAAGATTTGTCGGCCGTCTTTCTTCATTCGTATCTATCTTTTGCCTACGTTAGAACCTCTTTCAATGGCATTCTTTTATGTTGTCTTCCCATCGCTTTCTCTGTCTGCCTCTTCTTCTTTTTCCAGGTACTGTTCCCTAAAGGAAGTTCTTTGCAAACCCTGAAGACCTTGCAATATGGCCATAGATTTTTAGCTTGCGTTTTTTTTATGATAGTTAGCAGGTAATCATTGGGTCCAATCCCTGCAGTAACCTTGTCTCTAATCTCTTCGTTTGTGATGTGATCTTTAAATGTGATACCTAGGATCCTTCTGTAGCACCTCAATTCCATTGCTAGGATCCTCCTCTCTAGCTCTGCAGTCAGCGTCCAAGCATATAAGAATGTGGCTATGACCAGGGAGCACATCAGGCTCATTTATATTCCATATGATACAAAAATAAAAACAAAAACAAAGAAAAAAAGTGAGCAACTAGATCTAAATAAGGATGGTCAAAAAGCCTGGACACTTCTGCACTGGCTAGCAGGAAAGAAACAAATAACAAACCCCCAACCTATAAAAGGCACTGATGATCTAATATCTGTAAATGTTGATATAAAAAGATAAGTTTACTTTTGAACGAGTTCCTATTTTATAGTAATACAAACTCAAATGGACTAGCAATGATCAATGAAATATACTTAAAGAACTAAACTTTCTTAAAGTATAAAAAAAAGTATGGTGCATTTCACTATCACTTCTATGACTGGATAGTGGAAATGTAGTCAGCCATAATGTACTCTATAGACTGATACGCATAACAAATCTCTCACCTTTTTCAAAGAATGTTGTTATCAGCCTACTGGTGGACACAGGCAAAATCTCTTTCTCAAAGTGTATCCTGCGCCCAATGACTAGAGGTATCCGTCTTAAACCTAACAAACTGAAAACAGTGAAATATGATGATAGTGTATTTAGTATAAGTAAATTGTAGTCTTCTTGGTAAAACAAAATGCATGCAAAACTTAAATCAATGCAAAGATTGTCTGTGACTAAAAAGATAGAACTTATAGCCTAATAAGAAAAATAACTTTACTACATTCTCATCAAATTGTCCTTTTAATATAAATAAGAGTTTAGACGTATAATTTAGAAGAAGGAATTATTGTTCAAATTGCTATAACAGAATTGCCACTATCATAAGATAAAACCATATATTTAAAAAAAAAAGCAGCAAAGATTCATTATTAAAATTTTTGTTGGAAGTAACTAAAAAGTCAACTTCTTCCACTTATGTACCCATATTATAGTAAAATAAACATTCATATCTTATTTTTTTAAATTTTGAAATAATTCCAATAAATATAGATATATGATATAAATTCTTCCAAGCCACTTCTAAAGTTCTGAAAAGCCAAACCAAAGCTGGTTGGACAATAACCCAATAAATAAAATAGAAACCATTCATTTTTAAATGGCAAAACTTAAACATAGTTCACAGTTTACTCCTAAGAAACTGCTGATTTTAGTGACTGACCTTCCCAAATAAAATGCAGCTATCTCTCCATTATGTCTGTCTCTCCCTGAGTAGGGTGTACCTGTTACAACATAGTCTCTGGGATACCTGCAACAATAAAACAATAAATACATCTGTATCTCTATGAGTTGTTGTTTTTATATAAAAAAGTCATGCCGCCTACATTTTCCACTTTTCAAAGCTTGGTAAGCATTCTAAAAGGCAGATATAAAGATCATCTGTTTTTATGACAGATGGTTATCAAGGGCGACCTACCACCTTTACTTTTCCCCCAACTAATATCAGGTACCCATTGAAGTTGGGTGCATTAAGGGGCGTCCTAAAAATCCTGATTTCAAAATCCATGTCTTCACTGAGATTTAAACCTTAGACCCCTTTGTTTGGAAACCAAGCACTTTACCACTCAGCCACAACATACCCATCTAGCTAAAATGAATTCTTTAAAAAAAAATAGTTTGCTTTGGCACAAAACGAAAACAATTTTGTTCACTTGTTGGGCTTGACCCACTGATGGATGTCACGCAGTGCATTTGGCACCCCCTTAGTGAAGCGTAATGAATTAGAATGAGAACTTATCCATTAGAAACTATGAAGGACATCATTTTTGACACATTTGTGATCAGCATCTGATACAAAATAATGATCCACTCACAGACACAGATTAAGACCCATTAGTATAAAGTTCAACAACTCCAGATAAACAAGGTTTACATTTAGAACATAACAAAGTTGACCTAGAGTACAGGTCAACAACCTGACCCCCTTCCCCCCTTTACAAAGTTGACTTGGTCAGAGTCCCGATCACCTATCACTTTGTCCTCCCTCTATAGAACCAGATGATAGGGATTCCACAACAGTGCAATAAACTCTCAATACCTAGAGCAACAGGTCACATAGGGACTTGTAGATTTATGTCTAGCAAATTTCAAATTAAAAAAAAAACATAAATACATGTATGCTTAATGACACACACACACACATAAACAATAGGCCAATAGATTAATAATGTCCTTCAAACTACACTAGCATCTGTGAACGGGATCAATGAACCCAGGCCCACAACCATTAGGGACCACAACCACAGATAGTGACAAAACAGCTAGTGGCTCATTCCCAAATGTGGCCCACATGAGCCCTTGGGGGAAGACACTTTGCACTTTTGTAATCCGGGTCCACGGGTACCTGCTCCAACACTGATTTCACATATATTAATTGATACGACAATGAACTTGAATCAGATTTAATGTTCATATTGAGGTAAAGGTAATGAACAGCTATGTCGGTATAAAGTTCATGTTTTATATGTAGCCATGTTTGTATTGGAATGCTGGCTCATATATATATATATATATATATATATTAGCTTCTATTCAGGGAAACATACACAAGTGGTAAACTTTTACTAAAGGGAGAGAACCATTTCACAGCAGTGATATTTCATCAACCAACCAATGAATCATGAATCTGTCTCTTATAGCAGCCATGCACTATGGAAGTAATAACAAAAGGGAGGAGATATCATTTGCAATGCAAGCTGTTACGCTGTGGGCACTGTATTGTCAAGTACAGCCTATCTAAATATTTAGTCAGCAATGACAATTGCCTGCCATAGTCTATGAACTGATAAAATAATGTACAAATAGTTTATACACATTAGCTCTATGACTATAGCTGTTTTGAAGTCTGATCATGATCTGCTATATCTCTACATCAGTGTTTCTCAAACAGTTGTCTGCCAGAGTCCCAGAGACGACAAAAAATTACAATTAAAAGTAACTTCTTCGCTGAAAGCCAGATCATCCATGAATAAACTAACATGTCTCCACTGTTTAATATGTCTATCACATGTGATGACCTAAACCAAAGATTGGTAAACATTCTTCACGTGGATATTTTTGACTGGATATTGAGCACTTTTGCACGTGGACAAACTCAGATCCCAATCATAAATCAATCTATACTAATGGAGGAGCAGCTTATTGAAATATCCACAAAACAAAAACAAGAAACTTAAACTGACCCGGTGCAATCACAATCACCTAGCAGCAATGAGGTACCAAACTAACATCCACATTCACCAATCCTCTCTCTCAAAAAAAACAACAACATTCAAACAAGTACTTATTTGGTACAACATCACTACCCAGGGCCACATGATTACACATTCCTATCCATAATAGTCCCCACAAAGTTATATATAATACATTTTATAGTCCCCACAAAGTTATATATAATAAATTTATGTAGCTTTTTCACTAAAGGGTCTGTGGGCAATTTGCAGACCATATAAAGGGGTCTGTGGGCCACAAATGTTTGAAAACCACTGCTCTACATGTATGACTGCAATATTCATTCTGTTTCTAATCTCTTGAGACTCTTGCTCCCTGAGTAGTCTCCCCTATCTAGTTGACCCACACAACAAACTCACCAGGCTGGTTTGAAAATAACTTTCTGAGCGTTGTCTATCAACAGAGTCAGCTTGAGTTGTGTCCCTCTCTGGCCAAAGTCTGCCGATGTTATGGTCCCTTGTGACATGGCCTTGAGTATTGCGCCTGGACAGAAACAATTCAAGAGTCTTAACTATTGTCCAATCAATACAGAACTGAACTAGAAGTAGAACAAAAGCAAAAAAAAAAAAAAAAAAAAAAAAGTTTTGTGCATTCAGTATCAAGTGAGTTCTTTCCCTTTCTCAACAATACAAAAGGTAATCATAAAAGTATGTGTTTTAAGTCAAAGAAGTTTAATACACAAAATAATTCTCTTAATTACTGCCATTGGTAACGAAATGCGATCCTATAGAGTCAAGATCTCTATTAAAATTGAACTTGATCTTCTAATTTTCGTATGTCAGTGATATACACCATAGATCTGCATTTAGCCAACCTGCCACTAGATCTGGTTGAAAACGAAGCAAAGAAAAAAAATCCTGGCAAGCCCAAAACAAGTCAAGTGGCAGACGATAACGACAAAACAAATCAAAATATTGAGAACACAATTTGTTTCCCGGGGGACATCGTGCTGCAAGTACAGCATCATTGGAGGAGCAGAATACATCTAGTCACACACATTCACCAGAGAGATAGAGGGAAGGGATATATTGTGTGAGGAGAGAGAGAGAGAGAAAGAATTTTCAATGTTTCACTGAGGACAAGAAGCAAAGCCCAATTAGATCCTGCAGACTAATAACAGAACATTACTGTTAGCTACACCTCAGTGTCCTGTGTCATGGTCCTTCAGCTTGATGCAAAATTATCATGCAAATGGGCTATCAACCTTCACTCACACGACCACAGCATCAGAGCGCAAGACCGAAGTTGAACAGAGAAAAAAAAAAAGCTTCAAGTGGGAAAGGTTGTAAGCAGCCAACCTGAGACTATAATAAGTTTCCACTTAGCCTCTCTTTTTGTTGCACAGACGTTGCCAGTAAAGTTCATTACTTTCTGCAAGTATTTGACAGAATCAAAAGTTGATGGGATTGGGATGGTCAGGGTTAAAAAGGAGAACAAACAACAATTATAAGATTGTCGAGATTTACACAAGAATTTTCTAAAGGATAAAGAGCCACGAAAAAAAAATAAAAATTATAACAACGTTGGGACAACAAGCTAAATGAACGGACGTGCCTTAGTCTGGGCGAGACCATAAAGACAATAGAATTTAAAGCGGAGTTTCAGAAAAATCTGGTCTTCCAAAAAAAAAAAAGTGCCCCCATTAGCCAGTTGAGTACCTGGAGGATCGCTGAAGGCTCCAAAGGTGTGGTCTAGAAGGGTTTTAAAGAATACACTAAAACAAATAAAGAAACTTAATCATATGATATAATCATAGTAATTTTTTCCAGTTTTATTTTGAATTAATATTACAGTGGTATATCAGAGCGCACTATTCATCCTAGTAAAAAAAAAAGTCGCAGAAAAAAAAAGGACGCTGGCCAATACTGTTATACGAGGGCCATTCAATGTACCAATAGCCCCAACATAACGATGTACACCAGCCGAGAAAATTTTGACCCATCTGTCACAAGAAAGTTTTAGAGTCTAGAAGTATCACGTTAGCGGAGACGTTTTGAAATTCTTCAAAACGTTTTGAGTCAATATAGTTGCAGACGCTTCACGCGAAAACGGTGTACACTCTACAAGGTCCATATTAAAAGATAAAGCGACGTTTAAACCTTGAAATATTTCCTCCCCCACCTTGTCATGACGCCCCCTCCCCCACCTTGTCATGACATTCTCCTCCCCCCATCTTGTCATGACGCCCCTCCTCCCCCACCTTGTCATGACACCCCTCCTCCCCACCTTGTCATGACACCCCTCCTCCCCCCACCTTGTCATGACGCCCCTCCTCCCCCACCTTGTCATGACGTCCCCCACCCCTATGGGAACAGGTTCAACAGTTTGAGTAACGCTGTATTAACTTAAGACTTCGAAGGTAGTCACACTTCACTTAGTTTTTACTCCAGAATGCTGTCTGACTCTCTAGTCTGAGCTACAAGGCAGACACGCGCTTTTAGTCTCAACTCAATTGGCATGTGTTCAAAGACGTTTCAGTGCTCCTCTTTTTTTTTTTTAACTCATGAGTCTGGCCAAGCTTTCGTTTTCACGCGCAGCGAGCTATTAAATCTTTGCTACAACATTTGTCAGCACACCCTGCAATATAGTGTGTGTGTGTGTGTCTTTGGCAGTGGCGTAGCTAGCTATGTGCGGGTGGTGCGGGCCGCACGGGGCAGCAAACGACAAGGGGCATCAAACAAAGGACAATTTAAACGTTCTCAGTAAAAACTGCACAAACTCCACAGACTAGACCATTTGAAATGTAAACGTGTATTTATTTAGCTACTTGGTTGATCTCCTCTCTTCTTTCTAAACTTAAATATAAACTAAAGACTAGCCTGAGTTGACTAGGTTTGTTGACATCTCTAAGTAATGCACTTTTAGACGTCCACGTGACTTTCTTCGAAGGAAAATACTAAACGGCAAAAAAAGTTTTCAGAAATTGTTACCATCCCCCCCCCCCCCAAAAAAAACAAAAAAACTGTTTAGCTTCCCCCTGCAAACTCTTTTCTCAAGATCAAGTATTAGGCTACATCAGCATGAAAATGGATTAAACGATAGATGGAGGTTATCACCAAGAACTGACTAGGAAGAGACCAGCAGAACATTCAGACAGCTGGGAGGAAATGTGCAAAGGGCGGTATTCACAGCGATGGTCAAGATTTAGTGAAACAAGAAGGAAAAAATGGAAACCCTACATAAAGAGACTCTTGGACATCATTTGTTTTGCTCTCCAATCAGAATCTGGCACTCTTGGGCATCACGAACAATTTGAAGAAGAATTGCTGAAAGCATATGCTCAGATCTAGGGATTAGTGCAAAACTTCTTCGTATTGGACACAAGAAAAAGATGCCTATCGAAATAAATGAAGATTCTGTATTGACACACAAGAAAGAGATACGGAGGGAAATTTATTATCTGTTGTACCGGACTGTTTAAGAGAATATCACAACATTTGAGCACCTTATGATGTGGCTGAAAATTTAGATTTTTTGGCCCCATCCCAACTTTTGGATCCTCAGATTGAAACAAATCTTGAGTGCTCCTAGCGAAATTTTAAAATTTTTAAATTCGTCTGGAGCCAAAGAGGCTTCAACGACTTATCAAAGTTTCTTCAGAAGTACCAAATTTTTCAAAACAAAAACCTCGTGAGCTGGAGTTAAAAAAAAAAATATCGCCTTTATAGCTCAGTCCACAATATCGTGATCTTGATTCGCATATATGTGACGTTTGTGTCTACATGCACATAGAAGTTTGTTTAAACCTAAAGTTGATCAAGAATTATTTGCAACAAACGATGACTAGATTACGACAGACTTCATTGGACATTTCATTTATTATACACGAATTTCCGGGGAAAAAATTGATTTCGCCAGCAAATTAAACACGTAGAATTCATTGGAAGCATTTTTTTTGTCTTTGTTAGATTTATTTTTGCGAATTAACAATACTTATTTTCTGTGGGTGGGGAGTCTTCATTTTGTTTCATTTTTTTTTGAGGGCATCATGAGGAGCTACCGCACAGGGCATCAAATACCCTAGCTACGCCACTGGTCTTTGGTTTTGAGAACAAGTATCTGACAACTATTACAATGGCAGCTACTGTGAGTTTTGTGTGTGTGTGTGTGTGTGCCTCCTCCTCACTGACCAAATCATTTCCCAATACATGCACCAGACTCTAAAGCCCTTACTAAAATACGATGATCTTCACAACAAAGCGTTAGGAATACATGATTAGCGGCAGACAGTGGAGAATGTTTTGACTAGATTTGTCACGTGTTTCCCTGACTAAGACTGTTAACACATTCTCTCTCTCCTTCTCTCTTCCTGACCCCGCCCCCATCTCAAATATCATCTATTAGAAAAGTTTTAAAAGTTATCTGATGTTATAAATTTGTGGCGAAGAGTTTAAATCGTACAACATTATTTCCCAAGCCAACAACCCCTGCAAGCTGCGGTCACCCGAGATCCTGAATTATCCGCCCCCCCCCCCCCCTGGCGATCATTAGCTGTTGATTGGGTTGCATATCTTTGCACAGTTCATTATCGTCTCGTCTTATTCAATGGCAGATTTCTGGCGATAGACTGCATCTAATGGTCGGACGGTGTGAATTCCAAGCAACTAACGCAATTTCTTCTTGTCTCTTGAATATGATAGCGATAGAGTAAGGCATTCGTTTGTTTAGATAAAATCAAACATAAAAGAAATCAATGCAACTGGTTGGGAGTAAGTAATGGCTGCCGCGGAGTGCGGTGCCTAGAAGCCATAACAAAGGGCAATAACTTTCACTGCTTCATATTTTTTCTCTTCCAGTCACGTGTGGTGCTGTGAGTTCTCTGCCCCTAGTGAACGGGATTACTGAACGATGCTTGATGGATGTTTTTTTTTCTTTAGTGGAATTCTAGGTCAAGTCATTTACCCATAAGGTCCTATGGTGAGTACTTCAAATCACTCATAGTACTAGTACTTTGTAATTCACAGGCCAGATTTGTACAGACAAGAAACATACAAAATACACATTCACGTTCTAATAAAATCGATCTCTCAGTTTACATGGATACACAAGAGTCGTCTGGAGTAAAGAAGTGAATGTTTCCATTGGAAACCCCCCCCCCCCCCCCCCATTTCTGGATGTAAACATGCACATATTTCTTGAAGCTAATCATGCACACATTTCTTGAAGTTAAACATGCACACATTTCTTGAAGTTAAACATGCACATATTTCTTGAAGCTAAACATGCACACATTTCTTGAAGCTAAACATGCACACATTTCTTGAAGTTAAACATGCATACATTTCTTGACGTTAAACACACATTTCTGGAATTTGACAAACTAACATTTCCTAAAGTTAAACATGTACGCATTTCCTAAAGTTAAACACGCATACAGTTCTCGCAGTAAAAAATGCACACATTTCTTAATGTTAAACATGCACACATTTCTACTATACACTCAAAGATTGTAATCAACTATATACTATATATGAGCTCCTCCTTCGTAGTCGAAGTTGACCACTGTCTCATTTCCAATGAACTCGAAAATGGCTGTCCTGTCCATTCTTCCCTCTGAAAATGTGGTTAGACCAAAGGCACAGTTTGGGCCCACTGCAACACTGCATGCTTTTTGCTACAAGTGTTTCCGCTAGTCTTTTTACTTCAGCTCCTCTCTTTGCCTTGACGGCTTCGGGCCATCAGGAGCCATCATGGGCTATTTTTCCCGTCCCCGCACCAGAACTGTGACTTATTAACATGCATACACCTTACCATCCAACTCAATATCCCTTTTGTGACGGGTTGGTCAAGTAAGGGACTATCAAACATTCATTAGGAAGTGAAAAGAAAACAATGCTCTCAAATCATATTTAATGACACTATCCTTTGTGGATCTATATATTTGTAAACCATTGACCATATTGAAGGTTACACATGTTGAAAGACTCCATTGAAAGAAGTGAAATATTTTACATTTTGAAGTCCAGCTATGTCTTTAAATAAATACTAGCCAATCTGATGTCCATCCAGATTTGTATGGCCTTCGAAAACTTGACCATTGTTTTTCTTTCCTTTCTCTGCTACAAACAATGTACAACATACTGGACAGCAAGGTATCACGCGCCTCGCCTAGACATCTTTTCAACCCACGACAAGATCTTCCAGTAACGATTTCTCAAATTACATTTGTAAACAACAGTAGGGAAAAAAAAAAGATTCAGTTTAAAAAAACTCAAGAGAAAGATTCTATATTTAACAAAAGCGATGGCTAACATGATGAGTTTGAAATCAATGCTGACAGTCGTGCCTAGAGATCTCGGCCACGTTGACAGACAAGTCTGACAATCAATAGGAACATTTCAAGTCTTATTGTCAGTGTATACAGACAACAAGAAGACAGCATAATCATAAATAATGTACTGGCCAATAGCCACCCTGCCTCATCGTGGAGCCAGGGTGGACGGCTAGACCAAAGGGTAGCAAAACAAGCACAAGGCTCCCGCGGGAGTGCCTAAGAGGGTGTGAGAGCATCCTCAATGTACTGTGCGGGGATGTAAAAGAGCTCCTGCAGCGATCTGTCAACGTCCAGGCGCCGTCTCTCAAGGGGCCGTTACATAAATGGCGTGTATCGCACGGCTAGCCTGGTAGATTAAAGGAAAATGAGGGGGGTCCTGGTGGTGCGGCCTTCGGCCGCGAGTCCGGTTTGTCCGTGTCCACCGGAATTGAACGCAGATCAAACTCAAAGTTTACCCCCGAGTCTCACCCCCCCCCCCCCGTCAGACAGGGTGGTGTGAAGGAGGAACACAGCGCCCACTTCAGGCCGGTGGAAGGGAGCTCTTGTTCGCTTTTGCTGGCTTTAGAGTTCCAAGTGCGATCCACAACTCTTCATTACAATTTCAGAGGCAAGAAAATCTAAGGGAATATGAAACAAACAAACTACTTGACTCTCCGAGCAACTGTTTCCACTTCTTGCAAGTACATACATTCAGAGGATTTCAATTCCAAACTAAACGTCTAAAACAGGCCGAATTCGGGTGTCAAGACTTTTTGAATATATCTTTCACATCTTAATGATCCTTTAAAGAGAGAGAGAGAGAGACAGACAGACAGAGACAGAGAGAGAGAGAGAGGGAGAGAGAGAAAATAAGAGATTAATTACAGATGATGAGATCCCGAGATTTGAAAAACATTTGCATAAACTCATCAGAAAGGTATCTCACTATAGTTACGTCTTGTAGTAGTAGAATATGTTACAACTTAAAATGATTTTTTTGTATACGCTACGTATAATGTAAGTTCTTGTAGAGGTGTATGTCTATGTGTCCATTTGATTTAGCGTTGCTTCTATCGACTTGATCTGGCCGTAACATAATTATGAAGGGCTGTAATTACAAATCATCGCGGTCCCAATACTAACGAAGAATACGTGAAACTCGTTACCTGGAATGAATGAACGAATTGGTATTTAACTTCTCTAGACTATAGTCACAACAAGAGAAATGGTCTCGTGGGAAGATCGGTGGTTCATTATTGACAAAGTTGGTCATCAGTATGCAAAGGCTGACGAGACTCCGAGTCAAAGACTTGATCACTCAATAGATCAAACAACATTTCGAGGGTTCACTTGGACTAAGTCTAATGTAGATTGTTGCAATGGACCAAGTCTAATGTAGATTGTTGCAATGGACCAAGTCTAATGTAGATTGTTGCAATGGACCAAGTCTAATGTAGATTGTCGCAATGGACCAAGTCTAATGTAGATTGTTGCAATGGACCAAGTCTAATGTAGATTGTTGCAATGGACCAAGTCTAATGTAGATTGTTGCAATGGACCAAGTCTAATGTAGATTGTTGCAATGGACCAAGTCTAATGTAGATTGTTGCAATGGACCAACTACTGAACAGCTTTCTCCATCTGCTCCCATATAATATTATCTATCATATATCTCTATCCTCTAGAGAGAGAGAGAGAAAGAGAGAGAGAGAGAGAGAGCAAGAGAGTAGTCGTTTGGAAGTTTTTTTCCTCTTTACGATCCCACCAAGAAGCGGCTAGAAACTATGGTCATGTTATTAGCTTTTGATTCACGCTAAGGTTAAGGTAACTTAAGGATGTAAGAACAGAACAAATCGTATATAGGCCTACAGATTGTAGGGTATCTAGACTGAGCAGTACTTGGAATTGACAAGAAGAATAGAAAGAAAACCCTAATCGCTCTCAATAGCCAGATGTTTCAGACAACAACAAGAAAAACACTTTAACGTTCTCTTGTATAGTAGTAGACTTCATTGGGCTCTGTCAAGCGCATGATCGCTCTACTGATATCAAGCCTCCATTTATCAACAGAAGAAACTTGGGCCAATGAAAGCCACAACTGGAACAGATTGTTTGTACATTGTTGTGCTGATTCTAAGAGCCAATACCCCTGGCATCCACTCACAGAGTGCCTGTCTGTAATTTGTAATCTATATGTGTATTAAAATATATTTATTAAAAAGTAGGTATCAGCGTTCAGCCATACAATTCTTTAGAGTTTGGCGAGTACTTCCATCTTCCCCGAATATGCTTAATTCGACCCATGTCACAATTATCAAATCTCCCGAGATGGTCTCTCTCTAGATTATGCAGGCATGTGAACACAGACGTGTCGTCACAATGTCTAGAACTCGAAGCATTGGCGTCTATTGTTACTGTTTACTCCAAGAGTTGATTCCCCTGTCACCCATTAAGAGAGAGAGAGAGAGAGAGAGAGAGAGAGAGAGAGAGAGCGAGGGAAACGACTGAGTTACACACTGCATTAATTACCTTAATCTACATCAATTGTTAACTTGTGTATAGTGTAACCTATTTACTTACAATCTTCTTAAAACCATAGGTCTTTAACCTAACCCTAGGACAGCCAAACTTATAATAAGTTAGTTAGATATTGTGTAAGTATAACCCCCTTTTTAGTCCATGGACCAGATGACGTAAAGCTCATCTATTTCTCATGTCGACAATTAACGAGGGTCTCATGTGACCAGCACAACGACCAACCGACTTTCCTGAACTACTGTCAGGTCTCCCTCAGGGTTGGGACACAAGGTTTCAAACTCGTTACCCTTGGTTCGGAAGCGCGTAGTCACTCGGCCACCACCATTCTATAAATCATAAAAATGTAGGCTCATTAAAAAAATGACATAAATGCAAATATCAAAAGTATTATTTATTTATGTCTCCAGTAGCTCATGATCACACACACACAAACATTGCTGCCTGGTCGTGTGCTAAGTGCTCTGGACTGTCGTTCAACGGTCACTATGATACCTGGTTCAACCCAGTCCACCGCACCCCCCCCCCCCGTTCTGCGGAAGGTTTCGGGTAGGATGTAATTAGGTTCAAATCTGAAGGAACAAAATAACAAACTAATCCGTGTTATAAAACAATGGCATGTTCTCCAGTCACGTGACGACAAGCCAACAAGTGACATTGTTCAAGTGAATCTATTGATAATGTTTAACTGTTTCTGTTCACCAATAAATCCAGTTCTATTGTGTGTTCATCTCTACATAACGAAATACGAATCTATAATACAAACGTTAAGTCTGTCCTATACGGTTCAGAAACTTGGAGAGTCACTAAAACAAATATGGAAAAGCTTTGTTAATAAATGCCTACGCCGGATATTAGGAATTAGGTGGCCAGAAAAGATAACTACTATCGATTTGTGGGAGAGAACTATACAATAGCCCATAGTCCAAGACATCACAAAACAAAAATGGAGCTGGATAGGACACACCCTGCGAAAACCAGCTACCAATGTTGCAAGGCAGGCACTAGACTGGAACCCACAAGAAAAGAGGAAAGTGGGCATACCCAAGCAAACCTGGAAGAGGTCAGTCATCAGTGAAGCTGAGGGTACTGGAATGACATGGGAGCAGATGAAGAAAGCTGCTCAGAACCGAGTTCGGTGGAGAGGTGTGGTTGCGGCCCTATGCTCCCCTGGGAGTACACAGGATTAAGTAAATAAGTAAGTATTGTGTGTTCATCTTAAATCTAATGGGAAGGTTTCAATACATAACCGCGCTGAATGTTGGCCACTGTAACAACGTTTTCTAGTTTATTTCTTTGCTGTATTTCCAATCTTTGTTTTATTGGTGTGACTTTCGTTCATCTAGAACAAATCTGGGTCTAAATGTAGTCATACTACTAGAGATTTTTTAGATACAGTGACTCCCATCAGATTTTGTTAAACTCACACAAAAGAAGACAAGTCCTAGCATCTACTGGCTGATTTAAAGAGCGTCTATTTTAATCTCAAAGATGAAAACTACAGTTAACTACACAGAGCAAAAAAAACAACAACACTAACAGGTCTGAAGAATTATGACATTATGTATCAACAATTACAGTAGGCTAGTACACGTAGACATAATGTACATTACAGACTAACAGATGATACTATCATAATGTAGCCAATAAGTGATACGTCGTAATAGTAGGTGTGACATACCATAATATAGTATAGATATGAGTATAGATTGATGTTTTACTTTTGGTGGAGAAGACAATTACATGATAGCAACGAAACAAAACACAAATAGATAGATAAGATAAGTTAGAGAGAGAGAGAGAGAGAGAGAGAGAAAGAAAGAAAACAAGATAGAGAAAGGGTGAATGGAAATGTGTACATATGTACGTAAGTAAATGGACGCGTGTACATCTGTACACAACTAAATGAATGTCTCTATTTTTTTTTTATGTGAGTGACTGAACCTCCATTGGTGTATAAATGTCAACCACTAAGCTGCTCTAGCAATTAGTCTAATTGAATGATTTAGACGCTAATGCCAGTGATATACACAGGGGAAGAACAAGGGACGTCTGTTACATTGAGTACTTCACAGCTGGACAGCTGCAAGCATGTACTCATGTAGATAGGCGGCTCGTAACTTATTTCAGACTTTTGGTCCATGAATTGAAAAAAAAAAACCAAACCCCCCCCCCCCCCCCAAGCCGTAACTTATAAGGGAAATCAACGCTTCAAAACTAGAAGTGTGGATTCCAAGCAGCAAACCAGGGACAGTTGGATCAGTCCATCAAAGTACGAGGACATTTCTTTCTTATAGACACGCCGATGTCAAAGTGCAAAAACAACGTGATAAGGAAAGCAGTCTGAAGTCTGAATTGTGCCAGTATATCTTCTCTCACTCAGTTTTATATTATATAGGTCTAAGATAGATATAGGAGTCGTAGTGGCTGAGGGGGGGGGGGGTCTCTGGTTCGAATCTCGGTGTAGACTGGGAACTTTGGGATTTTTAGGACGCCTATGAGTCCACCCAGCTCTCAAGGGTACCTGACTTAAACTGGGGAAAGTCAAGGCTGTTTTGGCCACATGACACCTTCGTTAAACGTCAACAATAAAAACAGGTGACTTTTATATCGTCTGCCCCATGGATCACAAGGTCTGGAGACTGAATGGTCGCTTCACTTTTACTAAGATGGATTTTTTTTTTCATAGCTAAACGCTGACATCGCGTTCAAGAAACAGAAATCCTAGGCTTGTATATGAAATGCTAGATTTAGGTTCTGTAAACCAATAAAGCAAACCACAATGATATGGAACTGTCTAAAGTCTTTTTTTTCTGACACCATACACTGCGTTCACTGGACATTACTAGCTAATAGAGAAGATCGTATGTCAGTAAGGCCAGTGACAAGCAGAGTCACGTGGCATGGGGTTGATTGGCTTTATCAATATTAATGTGCATGAGGTTTACGTGCATAGCAACACACACAATATAGGCCAGTGTTATAAATTGCACAATGAAGTAGCAAAGCCTCCACGATTGAAGTAGGCACAGAACAAAGGGTGGGTAATTTCAAGTGCATGCACAATGATTGAGGATTCAGGATGAATGATCTTCCCTGCGTGGACGTCACCACATTTAAATATGTTTTATGGATGTATGCAATTTCTTGTATTTTTTTTTGTACAAAGTTTATATTGACTCACTCTGTCTACATGGTAAAAAGTTTGTACACGTTATTTCTCCCACACCCAATCTTGGATAAAGATGAAATTTTGCAAAATTGTTTCGTTTACCTGAAAACACAACAATCAATACAAAAAAAAAAAGAGTAACTAATTTGTTACCTATTGGTAAATAATTATTTTATTTGGTATCTCAAACAAGGGAAAAACTGTAATGGTCTGTAATTAATAATAAGCTGAAGAAGTCCCTTTTAAAGGTCTTCGTCTGACTCTTTATTTGAACAAAATATGAAAAATAGGACGAGACTATTGAAACAATAGATAACTATACAACCTTCCATGTTCGTAAGCTCTCCACTAGCTGAGTGGTTAGCGTGTTGGCTTGGTTTGAGCCGTGAGTCCGAATTCAGGTCAGTATCCATTTTTTAAATTTATTTTTAAGATTGCTTTTTTTATTGTTGGTCTAGATCTATTACAAATTTAATTATATGACTGACGCAAACAAATTGATGCAGCTATGCTTAATATTAGATTTTTTTTTATTTAAAAAAATATTTTCCTGTTTAGTATTTAGTACTTAATATTCGTCTGTCATGTAACACACACACACACACTTCTACTGGGACCTGGCTTAACAGGATTCATACATTATTGATTAGCAACCTCTCGAGCGGACATCTTACATCCCCACCTCTCTCTCTCCACATACTCTAGCTCACTCATCCGACCTTGACTAGCGTGACGCTAGCAGCGCTAAGAACTCACCCAATCAATAAGTAGGTCAACAGTTCACACCCCCGTTACTTTCAACACCAATAGATCTACAAACATAATCTCTAGATACTGCGACAGTAAAGGTATGTGATTGACAGCGATCGTATGAAAACATCTGAGAAATGACCGTGTAGTGGACATTTAAGATGATCTTACAATGACGGTATAAGCTAAGACAAAAGTGTAGTGGACATTTCTAACGAGTTCCCTCATTTCTATACAAGTCCACCAATGAACTGGACATCATTCCAGTGATAGTGTTAACAGCATGACACCAGCACGCTCACCTCCAAGGCAATGGCGTAGGTCACGTGGCCGGGGGCAGGGTATGAACCGCACGCCCAGACATCCATCCATCTCTTGTGATGAGTTGATTTATAGAAAAGTTTAAAAAAAATGGCGGTCTGGTACAAGCTATTCACTTAAGTTGCTGTTATAGAACTCGGTGCTGAACCAAGACATTAACAACAGATCACCACAAGCACGAAGTGGATATGAACCCGACACTAATGAGAGAAGCAACCAATGGTGATGAAGTGAAAGAACGATGCAGTGCAGGAAAGACAAATAAAAGGAGAGTTCAGAGACACTGAGCTCTGGACAAAGTATTTATACATCCACATTTCTTTTCCGGACAAGGGGATGGGGTAGTGAAAGGTAGCAAGTGGATTTCTTGTAGTATTGACTTTCTTTTAAAAAACCGTATAGCCAGTTATGGCACATGCTCAAATCAAAAGAAGACGCGGGCAAAATGAAAAGTGGACGAAAGTTTGTGCAGTTCGACAGCTGACAGTCCCTTTTACCATTGGTGTGTGAGACAACTTTCTCATTTTAGATGTTCAAGAAACTAAAGAAATGATAGTAGATTTTAGGAAGTACAAAGACCATCTTGTAGAAATTCAGATCAACAATCAAATCATATAATATAGCTCCTCCTTCGTGGTCGAAGATTTTCACATTTCTCATTTCCTATGGACTCGAAGATGAGTGTAAAGTCCAATCCTCGCTTTAAAAAGCCAAACGCATACGTGGCATGGATAGGCTAGGTCAATTGCAGATAGGCCTGCTTCTTCTCTCAGCTTTTTGTTTGTTCAGCGCTCTTTCACTCTGGCCACTCTTCTTGCTTCAAATTCGAGACTCCCAGCTTCAAGCCATGAGGAGCGATCGAGAGCTAGTTCTTCCCAGCCGTGAATGTCGATATCGCATTCCTTGAAGGAGTCATGTGTGTGTGTATGTTACGCATGTGAATGTTGTTCCTATTAGCATCTATATAGTATATAGCCGTAATGTTGAGGTGGACTATTGTAGTCCATTTGTTTGGACCAATAAACTTATCTGAAACACTAAATTAAATAATCCATGGGCTGAGATGTATTTAGTTCAAAAGTCACAAGTAACATTCTATAGCTCCACTGTACTGAGGTCGAGCCTCTCAACTTATAAATTTTAACTCTTTCTCTCCTAACTGACGATACCAACGTTCATTCCACCAGAATGTGGTACATAATTACGGAGAGAGAAAGAGTTAAACATACTATGTTTTCCTTTCTCTGTACAATCAATATTGGGACTAATTATCAAAATGAACATTTGTTTATTTGCAGGCTTGTTTTCTGTCATGGGCGTCACCGAGTCCACACCAAGCTCAATGAGTTCAAACACAGCCAAGACACAACATCTGATGTACTGACTGTGACATTCACTAGCCAGAGGTGCCAAGTTTGACCATTTCACATCTGATGTCAGAATGAGCCTAACCCAAATCCTAACCACCACCTTGAATGTGAGGAGCTCTCACGTGACTCCCTGTTCACCAGACACTTTGATTGTTTATGACAAATAAGTTCCATAGAAGGAAGAACTGAATTCCAAACAAGTTGACCAGAAAGACTACCAAGTGTTACAATGAAATTAGAAGACCACTACGTTTGAGTCCACTGCGTTTAGTTATACCATCATCATTATAACTAACACCAATAGAGTCACATCTTTTCATACACTATTCATTTACTAGTAATGTCCCAGTCAAATCAAAGTGACCTGTTTACAACGAATCACCAACACTTGTAACAAAGACTGTGGACCATTCCTTTTCTAGATCTGTTTTTAACAGTGAATTGTGAACAGAAAAATTCTCAAGTGGAATGAAATGGAACATAAGATTCCCCAGAACTTCAGCCATGAAAGTAAAATGTTAGGATTTTCTGAATACTGAGCTGATACTATTAGCACTATGGTTTACAAATCAGAGTGACACTGGTGTACTTAGCTGATACTATTAGCACTATGGTTTACAAATCAGAGTGACACTGGTGTACTTAGCTGATACTATTAGCACTATGTTTTACAAATCAAAGTGACACTGATGTACTGAGCTGATACTATTAGCACTATAGTTTACAAATCAAAGTGACACTGATGCACTGAGCTGATACTATTAGCACTATGTTTTACAAATCAAAGTGACACTGATGTACTGAGCTGATTGCAAACTAATATCTCTGTGTGTTACTTTTCAGTTCTAACTAAACATCTTTTGGGTCTTCAATACCTACACACTAAAGCACATCATGTCCCTTCAAAAAAAACTTCTGTCTGCCACTCCAGAGAACTGGACTCCTGTCAAACAACTGGACAGAAATGACAGTGGCCAGAGTGACAATATTACAGACAATGGTCAGGATTCTGAGTAAGTCTGTTATTGTGGTAATTAAGAATTTTTTTGTTTTTGTCATAGTAAACCTTGTTCGAATCCTCTATCTCACTCCAACATGACTTTAATCATTTAAGATCACAAGAGACTCAATAAATCTAAAAGATGATTAATCTAAAGATTTAGATAATAATCAACTAAAAAGTATCAGATTATAAGACATTTTTTTCAGAAGTTGGACCATTATGTGCAGGATCCTTATATTCCATGTGCCAATTAGGGGTTGGATTCTTAGCAATCAGAACAATGAAAGCAACGAAAGGCTTGTCATGTATTAAGCATTCATATTCCTGCAGAATTTGGTCTAACACTGTCATTAGGGATGGACCTCATGTTGGATTATCTCTATATTCAAAGTTTGCTGAAGCAATTGAGATTTTACAGGGTGGAGTCACTAGCCCCATTCTCCTTTCTTATTTGTGCTTGAATGACAGAATGGGAAAATGACCAGTAGGCAAGAGTAGCATGAGGTTTGAGGGACCTACACATTCAAATAGAATTAACACAGGCCAAAGCATGAAAGAAAAACAACAACAACAGTATATCCTTGTATAACATGGTGCTGCAGCTTCACTGAGGATCTAAAAGCAGTGAATACCAGTTCAGCAGAGACAGATTTATATCTCTAAGACTTCCGTAAAAGCTTTTAATTAAGTTCAACAGTTTAGCCATTATATTACTTAGGTGTTATCAGTCCATACCAGTGGGGCTACAGACCATGGAGGGTACCAAGGTTTGTTTAACTTTAAAAAAATAATAAAACTAATAACATTAAACATACATTTCATTCAGCCTTAGTTAGATCAACAGTAGAATAGTTAGGTACTTAGAATATTGACAAAAACAGAAAAAAAAAATCCCAAATCTTAATAAGACTGTAGGTAAAAAACCAGATTCTACCAGAGTTAAAAAAAATAAAATTCTACATGCAAGTAAAAAAATTTTTTTAATGCAAGTAAAAAGTTTTTTTTAATGCAAGTTAAAAAATTTTTTAAACATAAATAAAGCCTGATACTAAAATTATAAAAACTACCTTTTGTTGTATATTCCATTTTGAAATGTGTGCCTGTGACATTACACAGTACTTCAAGTATTTGTTTATTTTAACACGTCAATTTATTTTTTGAGTAGAGATGTATTGTTGTGTGTTGTGTGAAATGCACAATTGTAAAACCAAAAATATAACATTTCTTATCAATAAGCACCCACTGTTTGAGCTTTCTCAACTTAGGAAGAGACCAGAACAAATCTCAAACCCCCTCCAATAAGAGAGAGATATAGTGAGAGACTTAGTATAAAAACTAAAACTAACCTAACTCTTTAGCATTTTCAGGATAAATCTGACGCGGTTCAACCCATTTAGCTGCTATGTCCCATGGAGATTCCTCCAGTGGGTAGAAGAAATTTGGTTTGTAGTTTTCTATCATAGTCTGAATTATCTGAAATATATATATAAAAAAAAGTAGCAACCAATTAGGCTATAGACATAATCATAAAACAATTATTAGAAGTTGCCAAAAGTCTTCATAGTGATCACATTTTATTGTGTGACTCGTTCAATGTTCTGTCTAGAGAAATGAATAAACCTGAAGGTAATTTTATTATAAAATGTTTCAACCCTAGAAAATAATGGGTGGTTACTGCCTTCTTAAATCTGTAGTTATATCAAACTTAAAACTATATGCAGTGTCTCTATCAGACATGGTCATCCATAGTGCATAACAAACCCTATTTTAATTATTAAACAAAATATGCATTTTAACCTTGGTTAGACCAATATTAGTTGGACTCTCAACTAAAAAAAAACATAAAGAAACTGGAACAGATGTAAAACAGAGCTGTTAGGTTTATAACAAATGAATATTAATAATTGACAACAGTAAGACCATTTGTGAAATCAATAAACTTAGACACACAATTAAAAAGAAAAGTAGCAATAATTAGTAAAAGTAGTAGAAATACATCAAATGTTCCCAAATACAAAAATACAACTAAATAAAATACCCAGAAAGACACTAAGTTAAAGATACATTTCTTGTAAAATGTTTTACATGTTTTGGATGTTCCTTCAGAGATGAAGACAATTACTTCCTAGTCCAAACCTCCCGCAGGACGACGGGGGATGGGAGCGGTCAGGATTTGAACCTTGGACCATTGATAAATCTGAACGACTCTCCAGTGCGCAAACCGCACGACCAGGCAGCCATCCATTCTTATTACATATGCTAGGACCACTTTCCCAGAGCCATTAGAATAGGTTGCCTGAATCAGCCAAAAAACCCGACTTAGTAGAGTTTAAGTCTCTAATTCAAACGCACCACTTGACCAACACATGAATATGCATAGGCTGTAAGACATGTAGGGCACAATTATCTTCTGTAAAGAAGGCACGTTTTTATTTTATATGATAAGATAAGAAGAAAAAAAGGCTGAAACACCCCTTTTTTTTCTGTAAAAAACAAAATTAATTAAAAGAAAACAAACAACAACCTTAGATTTACCTGTTGTTTAGTTATTTCACTACTATTCATCTCCCTATTAAAACTAGAGTTGCTGAATACAGTTTTGGCTTCCGCTTCATTTGAATGCTGGCCCTCGGTGCTCATCCATTTACTTTTATATGCATTTTTGTAACGAAGCAGTTCTGGTTCAAGTATTTTATATGACACATAAATAACAAATATGGCTGCTCCAATAAATAGCAGCCGAACTTTTGTCTTCATCCTCCTCCATTCACTGCCTACAAAAAAACATTCACAATGTTTGAAAAAAAAAAATTGAATGAGAACACACAAATAACATCCATATTACACTAAGAAAAAATATATTAAAAGTTGAGTAGAGAGCTACTAAATTATACTGAAATCTAAATCTCTATTCTATTTAAAAATAAAGTTCAGTTACTACATCAGAGATAATAGAGGACATTTTTTCTTTGACTCCATATTATTGTGATGGTTTGACTTATGGAACATAGGAAACTATCAGTGTGCGCCTCAGACAAAGGATGATACAAAATTTTAAGCGAATTTGTATTCCATGTGTAGTTAAATATGAAAATGAAGGTGACATTGGGTAATACTTGTTTATTTCATCAATAATTATAAACAAGTGAAGTTCATAAATATAAATGAAATCAGATTTGTGAGCTAGAAATGTACTTCTAATACTAGATCTACTATTAAATTTCTTATTTAATAAAGTAGACCTATTGTCTAGGAAACTGAATTCCAACTTTTAAACTTTTGAACGGAAAGGGGTGGGGTTAGCCAGCAACAAGCTCTCATCTCACTTTCACTTGCTCCATGTCAACAACTCTAACTGTTAACCATACAGTCATAATTTATACACCACTGGAAAGTTCTTTTATATTAAAATTAAAGTATTAAGTAATTTAATGATGTAGCAACGAAAAATTGTTTTTTCAAAGATAAATTTTTTATTTCACATCCCTACTAGTCTAGTCTAGTAAAAATAGAGGTCTAACTAGTCTAACACTCTAAGTCACTCTACTCTAAGTCTAAGTCATACTAGTCATAGATGATAGTTATGAGTCAATGATAGTCTTAGATACTAAGTATTGTCTGATAGTAACTTAGTTTTATAGTTTACTAGTCTTAGTAGATCTAAATTCTAATTCGTAATTCTAATCTACTATTATATTATTAATTATAATTATTCTAAGTCTTAAAATTATCAAAAATAATTATCTAGATTCTAGAGGTCTAGACAAAAAAAAAGTATATTAATATTAGATCTAGATAAGTTAAGTTAAATTGTAAGTTACCTAGTTCATGTTGATATCGTTATCATTTAGATCTAACTTGAACCAATTATAGGACTAGATCTAGGATCTAGATCCACAATCGTTTGTAATGGAATGATCAACGTCAACTGTTTACATCCGCCATGTTTTAATTTGGAGTTATAAAACCTGAACTCGGAAATTAAGCAAAATAATTACACCTAGATCTATTACTTTTATAGGCTAGTGAACGAGGTTAGTTTTTTTTTTTTTTTAATTATTCCAGTTGTCTCTCTTTGATCGTGGACTATTTCTAAAAATCTCCAGCGAAAATGTAACAGCCTTAGTATATTATTAAGTCTCTGATTCAGGTTGATGCGAATATACTCTGGGAAGCTGTTTTTAGTATTGTTTTTAGTAATCGCACAACTCCATTGTTAATAGTCGCATTTTTTTGTTTGCTTTGTCTTGAAGGGAGAAACCAATGCAAAACTACAACTATTATAAATGAACTCGAAAGCGAGCATTTTTATAATAAACGCAAATGGGTACCTATACTACTGAAGATAAAGTGGGGAGGTAACGGTGGTTGGTCTATGTGCTGACTACATGACACCCTCGCCACATTCGAGCTTACTGTCAAACAGCTTTAGCACACTCACACGCAAAAATATCTTCATTCTTTGAGTAGAGACTTGAAGTATTGGACAAGGGCTAATCTCTTAAATCCAATTCGTTGATAATTTGCTTTATGCCTGATAACAAAACACAATGTCGAGACTAAAAGCTGGTGCATGATGGTTATTTGTGAAGCCATTCAGTCTGGGTCAATACGTGTCAGACCAACATTGACAGATGACATTACGCACAGAGTTGTTTCCCTTCCTTTTAGTCTTTCGATAGCTTGCAACAGCGCATCACTTTACTCTTATTTTATCTATACTGCCGGCACATAATATTTAAGAACAATAGACATTTTCTATCAAGACATTTAACCAAGTACTATACCAACTCGATTCTGGATGCAGTGTAAGTTATCACGTGATTTTGGTTCCTTATTTTTATTCTCGGCTAAATGCTTAACGTGTCCATATTCCTAAACTGTTAATAGTATCTATCTATCTATCTATCTATCTATCTATCTATCTATCTACAATCTCTCTCTCTCTCTCTCTCCTAAAACATACTAAGCAAATGATGCTATTATTATTATGTTAACCTGCTCTCAAGTGTAGTTGTGATGGAAGATCACCACTTGTGAATATCACAGCATGGCATACGAGGGAATAGGTTGTCTACCTTGGTTCTACCAGCAAGCCAGCCTTCAATGTTAAAGTCTTTTCTTATTGCTATTACTCATTGTCTAATTTAAATTGAGTTACATTTATTTAACCTGCTATCACTTACCTTGAATCTAGGACAATTAAGATATTTTCATTATCAAAACCGCTGCGGTTAGATTTACAAGAAACGATTTTTTATTCAGAATTTCAACCCATTATGGCATCTCTTATTTTTAAAGCCGAAATATCAAAAAGTAAAGTACAAGATAAAACTTCATTCCTTCATCAAAGCTTAGACGATCTTGCAGCATTAACGTGGCAAAAATTAAGAAGTAAGTGCAGTATTTCATATGGCTTCGCAGTCCTAGCTGTGACCTACATATTTTGCCACATCCAGAACAGACAAAACCGTTGACTCCCTAACGTTGGTATAGATTTTCTTTCCGCTGGCTAAGTCTGTCCTGGGCAATATATTTCCTTTTGGTCTCAGGTTTGTATCCTCGGCCTTTGTTATGAATCTCCAGCTGTCTCGTTCAGAAGCCGCCTGCTGCCAGGTTCTCTCTTTTTTTTTTTTTAATAAAAGAAAACAACAACAGCATTCTGCACACAACACACAAAGAAGTTTATTGAGTGACTCGACACAGGATTTCATTTTTTAAACGATACATTTCGCTCATAATGCAACACGAGCAGATCATAAAATCTGTCAGTGAAGGTGTGTATGTGTGTGTGTGTATGTGTGTGTGTGTACGTGTGTGGAACAATTACTACCCTCAACCTTTCTTCACCCGCCATTTCATCTGTTATAACACCCTTGCTTAGAGAGACATACTAATACAAGCGTTAGAGAAATAACAAGAGAGACTTTAAAAATACCTATATTTTTTTTTATGTATTCACTGGAACCTCAGGTGAATCAGGATCTCCTTCCTCCACACCTCCCCCCCCCTTTGACTAAATCCCCCACCCCACCTTCCCGGATGCTGTGTTTTCATGACACAGTACATCCATGATGCAGGAAAAAGGCTTGGCACTAACCATCATAACATTGAGATCCTTGCTCGGGTCATTAAGTGCATTCAAGGCCTGCGGGAAATCTCTGTTTTTCTTTTTAAGGATTCGACTTTTCTTCTCTCTTTCATCAGATGCATTTTAAACAACATGTACATTTTAGTAAACAGATAGAGAGGGTGGCGCGGTGGATGAATTTTAAAGCGCTTGGCTTCCAAACCAAGGAGTCTTGGCTTCCAATCCGAGTGAAGACTGGGATTTTGAATGTCGGATATTTTAGCCCCCCACCCCCGAGTTCACCCAAAATTAGTTGGGGAAAAGTAAAGGCCACAAATTTGTACTGGCCAGATGACATTCACGTTAACCGTGGGCGAAAGAAACAGATGATCTTTACATCATTTCCCTAATAGATCTCAAGATCTGAAAAGGAAACTTAACTTTTTTTTTTTGGAAAACAGAGAGAAGCCACAAACATTGACAAGAGCTGGGTTTACCTATACGCAACATAAACTATAGCTTAGTGATCCCATATTTTGATGGCCCCGCCCCCCCCCCCCCAAATAAAAAAGGTTCCTGTGATATTTTTACCAGAGGAGGAGCCAGTGGGAGGGTTTCTAAGGAGCTCTTTATCTCAAAAAGCTTAGGGTCTTATCAATTCTAAATCCGGTCCTGACCACTGATTAGGGTTTTGCAAGTTGTAGATACGTCTTTGCTTTTCACGTCGACATTAAGGTTTATGGTTGTAGCAATGTGATGCTAATGGCTTATAGCAAAGTTCGAACGTAGAGTTTTTTCTCCCACGCCCAATTTCGGATCAAGATTAAATTTTGCACAATTGTTTCTTGTACCTGACAAAACATGAATCAATATTAAAAATAATCAATTAACTAATTAACTATTGGCAATTAATCGTTTATTTTGTTTTCGAAAAAGGGAAAGAAATCGTACTTGGCAGATGTGGAATTAATCCCCTTGAGGAGGCTTGAGCCCTGGGTGAACATTTTTTTGTTTAAATTAGGCATTTAAAAAATGGATCACGGTAACATTCACATGGATACCCCTTTCTCTCCTCCACCCCCCCCCCCTTTGTTTTTCCCCAACTGGGTCCAGACATGTGATAGGATCATAGCGCACCGAGAAAGCTAAAATCGTGAAATTGCCCTCAACAAAAACAATTGGTAAAAATATTTCTGATCGCATAGATTTATTATTACAATAACTCTATTCAAGTCAGAACTTTATGGAGGGCGGAACCTGGACGCTGATCTAAAAAAAAAAAACCGGCTGTAACGATTTTTTTAATAGAAATTTAACAGTTGATGTATATCGCTGAGAAATAATTACTTGCACTTTGGCCAAACTGGTCTAGTTTGATCGTTATCATTTTTCAATTAAAAAAAAGATAATTTGGCTAGATCTAGATGTAAGTCTAGAGTCAACATCAATTTTGAAATGAGTATCGCTTTCGGGAATTTCCAAATGTAAGGCTTTTTCTGGCTGAAGAGTTTAATAAATTAATGTTCAGGAAAATTTTGCGCCTTGTCTTTTAAATGATTATTAATGGAATATCAAAAAGATCTATACATTCGCTGAACCAGGATTCTTTCTCTGGAAGAAAGGGGAAGGGGTGGGTTAAAAAAAGTTTCCTTGTTTCATCTAACATTCATTAATTTTGAAAGAGAAAAACAGTCGCTCTATAAGTTGCATAAAGGAAGTAATGTCTTTTAAAAAAAAGTATTTTTTAATATTTTTCATGTTAGTCTAGATCTATTACAAATTTAATTACATGACAATTACAACATAAGCTTTTTTTTTTTTTTTAGTTTTTCTTGTTTGTTTTATTATCTATTGTTTACTAACGTTGTGGATTAATGGCACTGCCAGGTCGATGAGCACTGTAGATTTTGCGTGCTTATCAATAAAAAGTAAATCTGGTCTATTAAAGTCTACTGTATTCTCTGTCAGTACTGCACTACAGGTCAATCCCAGTAGAATAGGTAGCTGGCTGACTCGTGCTCCTCTTGTGCTAAGTATTTATTATAGTAAGGAGGAGTATTTTTCTAATGAGATCCTATATGAAGGCCAGGTGCTGGTGAATTAGTTTCGCAAATCTGGTTATGGCGACCTAGCTAGGTACATTCTGACAACTCTAGACATTCTGACAAATCTAGACATTCTGACAACTCTAGACATTCTGACAATCTAGACATTCTGACAAATCTAGACATTCTGACAAATCTAGACATTCTGACATTACTTACTCAACCGTTTCACCTTTATTGCCAAACTTTCGACATTTGTCTATAACAGTGTTTCTTAAATTATATCTCTAACGAACACTTCGCACATTTGGAGTATTTAGCGGAACACTTTGCTTTTTTTTTTAGCTAATTAGAGAGATAAATTCACTTATAAGCCTAATAGTTAATTATTCCAGTAGCTCCTGGACTCCTGGAGCATTTATTTAGGTCTCGCGGAACACTAGGGTAGCACAGTATGGAAAACACTGGTCTACAATATCGAGCTTCAGGATCTGGTTTTCATAATTTATTATTGTTGTTACTGGATTCCCCAATATAGTTTTACATTAGTGTATGTTTAATAGCAGAGCTTCATAAGTTAAGCATTTTGCACTACGATCATAAGTGTCATGAGCTAATATGCTACTTTTACACTCATTTTGTATGGAGCAAATTCTTTAAAAGGAAAACTTCGATTCATTTAAGTTTCTATGACAGGGTTTTTTGAAAAAAAAATGTCTTTCGATGTGGCAGGTCTGTAGCAGTGCTACCCTTTGACTAGCAAACGTCGAGACATCACTTAGGACCGTTATTAGCACTCCTTCGTTCGACATCACTATTCGGTAAATAGAATAAGTAGGTTGTTTGTATGGCATGTTTCGGAAGATTATTACACCCAAGCCCAAAAACCCTGCAGGACGGCGGGGGATTGCGGCGGGTAGGGTTCGAAGCTGGGGCTATAAAGACGACCCTCGAGAGCGCTTCATACACGACCAGGCAGCCATCTACCTAGCTATCATCCAGCACTATCAACTGAGGAATTGCATTATTACACTTCTCTTATTATGTTACTATTAGGCTATTTAAAATGTGTATCAAGTTCTCTAGCGCTGCCGGAATCGAGGTTTATTGAAAGCGAATCACAATTCAACATAGTTCGCTTAAAAGAATCTTCTGAGAAATGTTTCATTATTACACGTCTCTGAGAGATAGCTTTCTGTAGCTATAAATAGCATGGAGTGTTGACTTTTGATAGTCTGTGATTCGAATTTCTAGCAACGTGACTATAGACGAGGAATAATCGTCTTTCTAGAAGAGTCTACATCTGCAAGGCATAATAAACTTTCATCTTGACTTGTAAGCATTCGGACAATTTATTTCTTGATGTCTTTACGACATCCATGGTTGTTTGTTTTTTTTAAAATTATTTCTTGCTTATCAAGACCCACACTACACACACACAGAAGTCAGAATAAAATAAACAAAAGAGAATGAAAACAAACAAATAAAAAAAAAACAGGCGCTACATGTTTACACACAAAGGAAAATGATCCTCTTGGAGGTCTTGTCAGCGCGCGATGTCAATGACGTCATGTAATGTCGTGCTTTGACCTAAATTCAATTTGTTTCTGTTAAGATAACCCAGTCACTAGAAATAGAGCGTTTGTCTTCTTTGCCCCCTCTCTCTCTCTCTCTCTCTCAGTCTCCCACTCTCTCTCTGTTTCTACCTTTTCTTTCTCTCGCTTTCTCTCTCCATGGCCCTCTACAAACCAGTTTTTATCTTGCTATCCCGTTCACTCACCCATTAGCTAGGTGCATAGAGCATTATCCGTGTTCCTCTAAGATGATGACCTATTCTAAAGACTATATGATTTCATTTGTTTAGAAAGTACTGTTTTCTAGATTTATGTTATGAAAGGAATGTTATTTCATACAAGTCTGTGCTGTTCTTGTGATTCATTCACTTAAAAGATTCATATCGTATTTTACTCGTCTTCTTATTGAGATAATTTTGTAATCGAATATTTGACAAAGGACGACAGCAGGGCCATCTCGATCATCATATTCACTAACACGACTCACGATAACAAGTATTTAGAGTGGACATCTTTAAAACAGAACTAGTTTTAGTTTCTCTACGCCATTCATTGATGGTATCGATCTAAGTTTTACTTCCTGTGTCAACAGACGACAGCAACTTTGTTTGATAATTCTAGCAGTCGAACAAATCAATCAATAATGTGATAGCTGAAGATCAATAGTTTTTTTTTTCTGTACAGCTGAATAACCTGATTATAAGATTAACGTCATCAAGTGCTGGTAACGTCCACCAATAAACAAAGATATGGCAAGCGGTCAATGGATAATGAGTTAATAATACAATGAATAATGAAACAAGCTAAGCGGAGAATGAAAAGAAGCTAGAAGTCATTGGATAATTAAAAAACAGCTTTTGGAGAACTGACACTTGTCAACATGGATGACGTTGTGCCACCGCTTCCCCCAAGGTATCGATTTCGTGATTTGATTTGGGGGGACTCGGCGATTACAGATATGGAAAGGTAAGAAAGGCGATTTCTTTGAGGTGCATGTTTTGTCAACTGTTTTACATGTTTCGGATGTTCCTACAGCGTTGAAGCTAATCTGCTTCCTAGGACTACGGGGGATGGCAGTTGCCAGAGTATGAACCCGGGACCACCAAACGACAGTCCAGCGCTCATACCGTACGGCCAGGCATACCTGATTAACGCCCCTCCTCTCATTTATAATGAGTACACGAGCTACCTCATACTTTTAAAATATTTGTAATAGTTGATTTAAACGCACTAATACTTACTACAAATTTTATCTGTACTAAAAAATATAAGTTAAGCAATGGTACTTCAGACCTTGTGGTCTTTGAGGGGCAGAAGAAGTAAAGCTCATTTGTTTCCATGGCCAGCCCCTAGGACCAACAACCTTTATTTATGCAGATATTTTTTTTTCTTTCTAGGCCATCTTTAACTTTGTTAAGTACTTTCTTCTTTTCTTTGTGTGGAGTAAATAGCCGGAGACACACGTGACGTAAATTTATGAAGCCCCCTTGGTCGAAGAATGTGAGCACCACTGGTTTTAACTATAGCATGGAGTTTAACTTTCAAAGAACATTTAGTAAAAGATTAACCTCTATAGTAATTTTTAAATTCCTTTGAAGATCTATTTGTAATTTGTCTTTTTATATGCATCCATAACTTTTTTAGCCCAAACAAAGTAGGAAGAAAAAGTGTAGATCATGGGCGTAGCCAGGATTTTTTTCGGGGGTGGGGGGGGTGGGGGTGGGGCAAAAAATATCTATATGTATGTATGTGTGTGTGTACATAATCTTTATTACATTCTGACCCTTCATTCTTTCAGAAGACGTTTATTGTGCCCTAGAATAGGTTCTTCCTGGAGTTAATGGAAAAATTGTAGACTCCTGGCTATTACTAGAAAGGGTGTCTGGGGGAGCGCTATTAGCACCGCCAAGCCCCGCCCCGCCGCCAAGCACTATTTCTGGTTTTGAAAGCCAACAAAATACATATTCTGAGGTATCTGAGGTATCTACTGTGCATTTTCTTGCTCTGAAAAACTTTTATTTCAAAAACCTTATGTGATTTTCTTACTGACTTAGACCCTCCCACGCCGTTCGGCGCATTGGCCGTCAAGCTGTCTCCACAAAACTCTGTCACTGGTAATGTCTGAAGCCTCTTCCAACCTGCTCTGAGGACCTCCATGAATGTGTGGCGCCAAGTTGTACTAGGATGTCATTGCAACTCTTATTATGCGTAATTCATTTTGTCGGAGAATATGTCCCGCAAAACTCATGCGACGCCCTGTCACAATCTTACTAAGGGGTCGACTCCCAGTTCGGCATAGGATTTCCTTAATTTAGACCCGATCTCTAAAACTGACTCCTAAAATCTGTCTTAGCCATCTTTGTTGAGCCACACATAGTGTTTTGCATGACTATTCACTGCATTCTATTAATGGAACCCCGCCACTGGTAGAAATATGTATCTTGAATACGCTCTTGGAATTAGGTGACTGTAGTTTGCTTTCGATTTTAAATCGAAAAGGGAAGTTTTATCGTCAAAATCATCTGTTGGGGGTTTAAAACTAAAAAATCTCTGGAGTTTTTTTTTTTTTAAATTCAAAACCCCATTTAGCTACGGTAATAGAATTTAGTAACTGTAGTTTGTTTTAGAATAATATTGAAGATATAGGTTTTCCACCTCAAAATGCTCTGTAGGGGGATCTTAAACTCAAAACCATCTTTTAAAAAAGCCATCTGTAGGAGAGGGGTTTAAACTCAAAACCCCCAATTGGATTGGCTACGCTCAAATAATTTTAGCGTGCAATTTGCTTTTTTTATATTGAAGAGATATTTTTAAGCTTCAAACTCCACTGGAGGGGAGTTTAAACTCAAAACCCCTTTGACTACACTCATAGAATTTTGAAAGTATAATTTGCTTAGTTTTTAATATTCAAGAAGTTTTTTAACTTAAAACCCCGCTGAAAGGGGGGGGGGGGGTTAAACTCAAAACCTATTTAGCTACGCTCATAACATTTTGAGTGCGTAATTTGCGTTTTTTTATACCGGGTATTGAAGACGTATTTTTTAGCTTCAAACTCTACTGAAGAGGGGGTGGGGGGTTAACTCAAAACCTCTTTGGCTAGAATTTTGAGTGTGTAATTTTTTTTTTTTTATATTTAAGAGGGGGTTTATCGTAAATTTTGGAGGGGGTTTAAAAATCAAAATCTTCCTTAACTGTGCTCGTGAAATTTGGGGAATTGTCGTTTCCATTTTTTTGTTTTGTGTTATAGAAGAGGGGAATTTAACTGCGAAAACCCCTGGAAGGGGGGGTTTAAACTCAAACCCCCTGGTAGGGGGTTTTAAACTCGAAACCCCCTGGTAGGGGGTTTTAAACTCGAACCCCCCTGGTAGGGGGTTTTAAACTCAAACCCCCTGGTAGGGGGTTTTAAACTCAACCCCCCCCCCCCTGGTAGGGGTTTTAAACTCAAAACCTCGTTTGCTGTGCTAGGGCAAGTGACAGTTTAGTCTTAAAATCTCACCTAAAATAAACAAATTCAAGCAAAAAATCAGTCACTAAATTCCGATCCCACCATGCGGGGGGGGGGGGGGGATTTCATTGGGGGGGGGGGGGGGGTTTAACCCCCCACCCATCCGGCTACGTCCATGGTGTAGATCTACATTTGCCAAATTGAAATCAGTAAAATAAAAGTAGGCCTAGATCAGTGTTAACCAAAGTGGGGTACCCGTACACCCAGAGATACGGGAAGACTTTGGAGGGGGTACGCGTTGCACCTATGCTGATTTAAAAAAAAACAACCCATTTATTATGTTCTGTTAATGAATTAAAGTGTGGTGGGGGATGGCGAGGGGTACTCAGCATAAAATTTTTTTTAGAAGGGGTACACATATCAGCAGTTTGGGAAACACTGGCCTAGATTTACATTCGCCAAATTGAAACCAGGAAAATAAAAGAAGCGTATGTCTACATTCGCCAAATTGAAACCAGTAAAAGAAGCATAGATCTACATTCGCCTAATTGAAACCAATAAAAGAAGTGTAGATCTACACTCGCCTAATTAAAACCAATAAAAGAAGTGTAGATCTACATTCGCCAAATTAAAACCAATAAAAGAAGCATAGATCTACATTCGCCTAATTGAAACCAATAAAAGAAGTGTAGATCTACACTCGCCTAATTAAAACCAATAAAAGAAGTGTAGATCTACATTCGCCTAATTGAAACCAATAAAAAAAGTGTAGATCTACACTCGCCTAATTAAAACCAATAAAAGAAGCATAGATCTACATTCGCCTAATTGAAACCAATAAAAGAACTGTAGATCTACATTCGCCAAATTAAAACCAATAAAAGAAGTGTAGATCTACATTCGCCAAATTAAAACCAATAAAAGAACTGTAGATCTACATTCGCCAAATTAAAACCAATAAAAGAAGCGTAGATCTACATTCGCCAAATTGAAACCAGTAAGTTAAAAAAAAAATTTAAAAAAAATAAAATCCTTATGGTGAAACAGCTTGACCAACTGTCCTCAAGATACTTGTAATTTTCCATTTTATTACTCTCTTGGTCTGTCTGGTAAAAATTGTGAACACGTTATTTCTCCCACTCTTATTCACATATCAAGTTGAAACTTCGCACAATTAGTCACTGGCTATTACAATGTATACATCAATTAAAAATAACCAATTAGTTAATTAATTATTGTTAATTAATTGTTTTGTTAGATACTAGCAAGGAAAATTAATCCTTCAGTATTCGTATATACGTAGTTTCCTCTCTTGTTAAATATCTCTCTTGAGTATATTAAAGCTCGATAGCTCTAAAAATATGTTGACGGATGTCCTTTACTATTTCTTTGTCCTCATCTATAAAAATTTCATTTTTTCTCTGCAACTCAGTACGCAACTAAGACTTTGGCCTTATGCCCTAAGGACATCATTGAAGCCATCATTATTGTTGCTGCAGTGTCCTTCACGGGCAATCGATCGTATGCCGCCTCTGTCATGGCATCTTCTTCATTGCAGGCTGAGTCTAACGAGAAGAGAGAGAGAAAGAATAAACCGGAAGCTGGGCTTGGTTCATTACTAAATGATAGGGCCAAGAGGAAGAGGAATGTTATACACTGAACACATGCCGATGAAAGAGAATACACAAATAAATTTTTTTTAAAAGTGGGAGGTCATTGCTGTTGCGATCAGAAGTGACTTAAAGGTGTAGGGCAGTGTTTACCAAACTTTTGACCTATGCGTACCCCTTCTAGAATTTTTGTAACGCTGAGAACCCCTCACCCGTATGTATGTAGGCCTACATGCACACAAAATAATAATTAGTCTATCACAATGTAGTTTTCAATTAGTGAGTTTATTTTCGCATGCTTCAGAGACACATCGAATAGGCTACATTCAAATAAGAGAAAAAATGGAAACATAGTTTATACATTTCAAAAGTGGGCTTGTCGACGGAAGTTGTAACATGTCTATCCATTTCCTGATCTTTTGTAGAAATCAGTTTAAACTGAGTTTGTAAAAACATAAAATAAATAATAAAAAGAATTTTAAACTTATGATATTTTATTCTAATTTGTAAATTAAATGGGTATGTAAAAAAAAATAAAAAAAATCAGTCTAGTTAACTATGTGCAACGTGTACCCTCTTCAAACTCTTCGCCTACGTTTGAGGGGTACGCGTTACCCCACTTTGAGAAACACTGGTGTAGGGGATCGGACTAATTGAGAAAGTTGGTTCCTTGGAATGAGTCAAATCAATAAATGTAGACACATTTCAGGACAGACGACCAACAAGCAAAAATATAAATAAATACATACCCCCCTCCAAGTGTATATAAAGAAAGAACCGCAAAATTACTGCAACATATATATATAATCACTGCAAGATTTATTTCCCTTTTCTATATGAAACATAGTGCATTAATTACCACTGATTGATTAGTGGATTGTTTGATTTTTTTTTTATGTATTCGTATATTATCTTCGACAGTAAATAATTGTGCAAAGATTTCACTTGATCCGAAATTGGGTAAAGGGGAGAAATAACGTGTGACAAGCTTTGTACCAGACAGATAGAGTGAGCTGATAGAAGCCTTGTAAAACGAAAAGCAGCAATTATTCATAAAACACTGAACCATAATCTTCAAATACAAAAAAACAACAAAAACCGAATAAAATGCCCAGAAAGACATAAACAGATGTACATACCACTTGTTCCATATGCTAGTGCCATTTAAGGACGGAGCCGAGGTTGCATCTCAAATATGCGTGACTAGATTAACTCGTGGATAAGCGTAGGGTGTAATTATATCTTGTTTCTCGTTAAGATAATATAAAAACATGCATGGTCTTCACAAACCACCACCACCATTGTCGTAAATTATAGAACCTTTTTTAAGATTTATATTAAAACTTGAAGTTCACGTACGTTTTTTCCTCTGATGTGGACAATGTCAATAATAAAACATGTATCAATACCCAAATATAAACATGAAAACTAGATGTAAATCTATCGTCATGTGGCATCTGTCGGTACAGAGAGGAAGCATACGGTGATATATTGTATTGATAATCATTTTTGGTCTTATTTATGTACAATGGACCTCATTCACCAATCGTAAACAAACAACATTGTGTCACATGCGTCTCTATCTCTTCTATACAAATACGATCTAATTTTATTCAACAATGGTTATCTCGTCTCCTTTTCCCCCGTTGTTTTATCAATATTATCACGTGACCGTTCCTATTTAGTATATACAGATTGTTCTCATCTGAAGAATTTCATACTTGAGGGAAAAAATAATTTTACACTACTATGGTGTATCCGGTGTACTACATAATGAAAGTGTTGATGATTGTTTTTTTTAAAAGGTGTATGATAAGTTTTTGTGCACGCAAATTTTTACAATCCAATTGTATAATCTCTTCCATTTATAGCACACAATAATTTCAATACTCAAAGGGTTGGTATGTCCATTAAAATTTCAACCCTTATCTATATATATATATATATAATTCTCTTAGTCGCTCAAGAGTTTGGACGAGAAGGAGAAGTAAAGGAAAGATCACTCTCTTATTTCTGCCGATAGTCCCCCCATGAAAAAACAAGAGGGGGGGGGAGAACAAGTATTCACCGGTCACTACGGATGGCTGCCTGGTCGAGTGGTTTGCGCGCTGGACTGTCGTTTGGATTTATCAAACCCTGCCCGCTCCCATCCCCCTTCGTCCTTCAACTCTGAAGGAACATCCGAAACATGTAAAACATTTTACAAAATTTTACAAACACTAAATAGCAGCGCCGGACTTAACCATTGTGACCAAGAAGTCATGGAAAGAGAACAAGTAATCTACTATGTATATTCACCCGTCACTAAATAGCAGGGCCGGACTTAACTATTGCGTGGCCCTGTGCGTAACGGATTTCGCAGGGCGCAGTTTGGTGAGGAAAGCGGATAAAGAAATGAGCAACACACTAGCGGTAATAAACAATGTTGAGAGGAAGCTGAAGAACTGCAAGACATTGAGATAGGGTTAAAATTATAGCGTCATTCTTTTTATATATTTGGAAACACTGAAGTTTAATTTAGCGTCCTTGACCTTGGTTAGTTTATCGTGTAAATGTCCTATTCCTTCGTCTGGTTAATATTTTCTAATTATTTTAAATTATAGCAACATTTTTTTATAGTCAGCATTATTATCCCCCTTCTTCTACAATGCCAGGTACCTACACAATGCATGGCCTGATTTTAAACTATGTATTGATTGATGCTAAAGACTGCAACTTAAAAATTGCATTGCCGTATCGATCTCACGCTACTTCTTATTGGTTTTGCTAAGACACAGGGAGTACTGTTTGTCGATGTGATAGGTTGTGTTGAGCCTGTTGATAACAATAATTAATAATTTACAAGGGCAGATGTACAAGTATCTCAAGGAGGTCTCTATTTGTAAACTGAATACAAAGAAAACAGGATATGTAACAGTAGAGGCGCGTATAAGCTAAATAAATTGCTCTGTCTGTCTGTCTGTCTCGTGAGATTTTTTTTTACACGTTATTTCTACCACACCCAATCTCTAATCATGTTGAAATTTTGCACAATTATTTCTTGTATGTGACAAAACAAGAATCAATTTAAATAAATTAACCAATTAGTTAAATAATTGTTGGTAATTAATCACTTTGTTTGATATCGAACAAGGGAAAGAAATTGTTCTTGACAGATGTGGTGGTTTACGTTGAATTAGTCCCCTTTTATACTTTGTGTAGAGAATTAGATCGTCGATTAAAAGTTTTAAACTAACATTATATTGCTTTGAAACCGTCTATTTTCATAAGCACTTCTCTGGCACAGTGGTTAGTGTATTGTTTTTTTTTAAGAGGCTTGAGCCCTCGAGTTTGAGGTCAATTCGTACAAGTTATTTTTTTAAATTTATAAAATACATTTTATAAGCTTTCACGGTAACTTTAACTTTGATTCCCCTTTCTGTCTTCCCCATTTACCAACTGGTCCAGACAAGTGATAGGATCACAGCGTACTGAGAAAGCTAAAAGCATTTCAATATACAATATACTTTTTTTTTTACCTTACCTTTACCTATCCCTTAGTCTGTTGGATCGTTGGGGCACCAAGCAAGATTTGTCGACCGTCTTTCTCCATTTCTCTCTGTCTTTTGCCTTGTTTAAAACCTCTATCAATAGTAGGCCTTTCCATTCTTTTATTTGTCCTCCATCGGTTTATCTGTCTGCCTCTTCTTCTTTTTCCTGGTACTGTTCTCTGTCTGCCTCTTCTTCTTTTTCCTGGTACTGTTCTCTGTTTGCCTCATCTTCTTTTTCCTGGTACTGTTTCCTGAAGGAAGGTCTTTAAGAACCCCGTGGATCTTGTTATATGGCCATATATTTTAAGCTTGTATTTCTTTACAATAGTTAGCAGGTCGTCATGGGCTCTGATCGCTACAGTAAGCCTGTCTCTAATCTCTTGGTTTGTGATGCGGTCTTTGAATGTGATGCCTAGGATCCTTCTGTAGCATCTCAATTCCATAGCTAGGATCCTCCTCTCTAGCTCTGCAGTCAACGTCCAAGACTCACAAGCATATAAAAATGTGGCCATGACCAGGGAGCGCATCAGTCTGATTTTAGTGCCGAGGGCCAAGCCTTTGTCTTTCCATTTTATTTTAAGTTTTGAAAGGGCTGCTGTGGACTGTGCTATTCGGGCCAATAGTTCGGGTTTTGTTCCTTCATCTGAGACAATAGCTCCGAAGTATTTGAAGCTGTTAACACTAGTCAGCTTTTCACCTCCAATACTGATGCTTCTTTATAATAAGTTAAATAATACGTTAAATAATAAGTTAAATCATAAAAATAACTAAATATAATATATAAAAATATTTCGTATCGCACATATTTTTTCTTGTTAGTCTATCTTTCAATAGAGGTTTTTGTAAACACAGCTTGTATTTCAAATAGACAGAATTAACATTTTACGAAGTCTTTGATCTGTATTTTTTTTCTTTGCTTCATTCTTCTGTGCCCTATGGCAGAATCATTGCCATCTACAAACAGTGATAATGTTTCCTGCTCCAGACCTGGCCTGCTTAGACGTTTTATTATCACTAATTAATTAACTAATTGTTTATTTTTTTTTAATTGAATCACTTGTTGTAATTGACAATGAATACTTCCGCAAAAGTTTCAACTCGAATGGGAAGTGGGAGAAATCACGTGTAAAAGAATCCTGCTAGACGGACAGACAGACTGCCTGACTGAGTTAATATAAGCTTTGTAATAAATAAATGTATAGACTTATTCGTAGAAAAACAAAGTATAGAAAAGTGGAAATAGCCTTAACTGTAAAATGATTCTGTTGCAGAATTATTATAATTATTACTATTGAAATAAATCTAGCAGTATTGAGACATATGACAGAGATTGTATATTTCTTTCTTTTATGTAAGCTTTTTTTGTGTGTGTATATTTTGTATAGTTTACTTGTTTAATTGTTTAATTATAGTATCAGAAAGTTTGATTTCATCACGTCTGCTGTTTGTCACAGACATAGGTTAGTGTTACAAGAGTAAACAAACTGACTGGGTACCACGTGACCCTAGTGGGAAATCATCTGCACCGAGCCAGTCTCTCAACTATTCTACCGATCTCGTTCGATTTTAAAATGTATTAACCACCAGGGAACACACCAGGGAACAATAAGACGCATTGTTTAAGGGCTTGTGATAAAATAATTTGTTTCCTCTCGCTTTGTTAGAAGGGGGGATACATTTGAAATGACGGGAGTGTACTGTTAGAACAATGCATGAACTTTCAACTCTTGTTGGGATAGGGTTTTGGGTTGTTATTTTTTTTAAATAGATTTTTATACTTTACAGCACTTCGACACAATTCACACCATGTCGTGCCCAGGGTTTTGGACGTTTTGCTATCAAGCTATCATCAAAAGTGCTTTTAAAAAATATTAGCTTTTAAGTTTATCGTATCTTATAAGTTATAGACCCGCTAACTATCGTGAACAAAACGCAAGCTTAAAATCTATGGCCACATTAAAAGATCTTCGGGGCTCGCAAAGATCTTCCTTCATGGAAACAGTACCAGGAAAAAGAAGAAGAGGCAGACAGAGAAACCGATGGGGGACAACATAAAAGAATGGACGGGCCTGCCATTGAAAGAGGTGCTAACGAAGGCAAAAGACAAAGAGAAATGGAGAAAGATGGTTGACGAATCTTGCATGGTGCCCCAATGGTCAAACTGACTAAGGGATAGATGCTGATAAGTTATGTGCCCACGTACATTATATTTAAAAAAGACTTAGCTTTCCTGGCTGATTCAAGCTACCCACTCCATACATGGAAACAAAAAAGTGCTAACAAGAAATAGTCAATGCATTTGGAACAAAATTGGCATTTATCTTTGTGTCTTTTCTCTTGCTGTGTTTTTGTTTTCACGGTTAATTTAGCTTATATCAACTCTGTCTGTCAGTCTGTCTGTCTGGTAAAATGTTTGAGAATGATTTTTTCTCCCACTTCCCATTCTCGGATCAAGTTAAAACTTTGCACAATTATTCATTGAACTTGACACGACACGAATCATTAAAAAAGAAATTATTAAACAGTTTGTTAATTAATTGTTGTTGAATTATTATTTTGTTTGAGTTCGAAATAAGGGCAATAAATGCTACTTAATGAGAGATGTGGATATCGTTTTGTCTCTTCCACTTCCCATTCTCGGATCAAGTTAAAAATTTGCATAATTATTCAGAGTCGATAACAATACACTAGATATTAACCAATTAGTTAATTATTTAGTACTTCGGATTTGACGACAAGCCTTATTAATTCATTAATTTTGTTTTATATAGAAGAAAAGGAGCTAAACCATGTAATTTTCAGATAGAGGGCAGCAGTTGTCGGTTATTTCCTTTAGATAAGCTTTGTTTGTAAACATTATTTGTCTTTCTTGTTTAAGTTTTCTGTCCTGTATTTTAAGTCATAACAAGGTTATAAAGACAGTTTGTGTGGAAACACAAACTTAAAATCGGCCCCCAAAGTGGTCCACCCAGGCAGGATTCAATATTTTCAGAATGAACATCCAAAAGAAATTATATCAAAGACAAATGAGAGATAAGAATGGAGAAAGAAGGTTGACAGATCTTGCGTAGTGCCCCAAGCCAACGGTGCAGCAGATCAAAGGATAGGTGCAAGTGAATGCAAAGTTAGATGTGAACCTGGTCTAACTAGTTCCCCTTTCAGACCTTGTGGTCTCTAGGGCAGATGATGTAAAGTTAATCTGTTTTTGTGGCCTATGGTTAACAAGGGTGTCATGTAGCCAGCACAACGACCAACCGCCTTTACTTTTCCCCAACTAATGTCAGGTACCCATTAGAGTTTTGAAAAAGGCTCAATCTCTTATTGTAATCCTCACGACTACTCTCTCTGCACTACATCAACAAAGTTTAAGAAAATGAAATTTATAAGATTACTATTAGTTTTGAATTAGGTCTATTTTATAATGCATACTAATTAGCTTTTTCTCTTTAAAAAACTGCTTGCATAACTGATTTTAAAAATTAGATTTTTCGCTTTCAGGAAAAAAAAAATAGCCGTTGCATCAGAACTTTGAATGGTCTAAAATATTGTGATGTCGGATTTTCAATATCTTTTCTAGTTTACGAGATCTAAACGGGACGGACGGACAGACGGACAGACATTTCGCACAAAACTAATAGCGTCTTTTCTCCTTTCGGGGGCCGCTAAAAAAGTCATGCTCTCTTAGACTTTAAGTAGATCTACTAACTTCTCTCACATATAGATAGTTGAAACGTTTTACATACAAAGCAAGACAATAGCATCATTATAAAGTATACAACTAGCAGCTACATTAAGCCACCTTTACCTGACTTAGATGTGGACGGGAGTGTCTCTCCTAAATAGGGCTGTTCAGTCACATGAAAAGAAGCGCTCTATGAGATGAACCTTCTACGACTGAAGAACGAGGTCAACAAAGAATGTGTCACCACGCATTATGGGTAGAATATTAGCTTGGTGAGTTTTCTGACATGCGGAAAACATAACGAAACAAACCAATTGATAAGTTTAGTTTGTGTTGGTTAATTGTGACTTTGTAAACATGTAAACAATTACAGTATATTTCTAACCGATGCGCAGACTTCTTCTTCTTCTAGCCAGCTTTATTGCTGCTGAGCTGTGAGCTCTTTTGCAGACTGTGCCAAGGAAAAAAAGTGTGCTGTTTTCTTCAGCTGTTCAGCACTGCCGTACAGGGTGTTCTTACAAACTGACAGGAGAAGGGATGAAAGGCGGAACACTGGCGCCTCAAAACCAGTTTAGCTTCGTGTTGATGGGGCATGTCAGCCTAAATAACACAACCCATCTAGGAGAGGGAAAACTCTGACTCCAAACCTCCACCCTGTGGCGATACTCAGCCGTGTGGGTATCGGGGCTTGGAAATGACCAAAAGAAATAAATAACCCCACTGCCTTTCCACTTGCATTTCACTAAGTGAATAATAGTGGACCTTCTCCCCCTCTAGGAGCTTTTTCACGGAGGTCTGGATTGGACTACACCCAGACGGAGGTCCTTGTCTCACTACATTCTAATACTAGATATAAACCCATCATGAAATGTCTTTTTTCTGGATTGGTGAATGTGATATCGTGAAGGGTCCTGGATCCAGGATGTGACGATTCCACAGTCTTACTCAGGGCACAGTTCACTTTAAGCTTTCTACTACAGAAAATTTCCATTTGGAGAGCTCTATGGATGGCGGAGAATGGACTATTGGCCAACCCCATCTTGTCCCATGGATATTCCGGTTACAGTCTTCAGACCTAGCTGTTTCCTTTTATGTCAGTATTGGAGAAAATTGCCAAGACCGAAAACTCCCTTAAAATGCGGGGACTATATATTTTAAAAAAAGCCCGAGGAAACACCCAGCCTACACTAAATGCGCAGACAAGCCAAGCCATTGGACTCGAGACAAAAATACACCTTCTTAACACAATCGTCATTCCAACTGCAACATATGCATGTGAGACATGGAAGTCATCTGTCAAAATTGAGAAAAGACTAAATGTGGCTCAACAAAAATGGCTGAGAAGGATTTTGTGAGTCAGTTACACAGATCAGGTCTCAAACAAGGAAATCCTATGTCGAACTGGGAGTCGAACACTTAGTCAGGTTGTGACAGAGCGTCGCATGAGGTTTGCGGAACATGTCCTACGACCTAATGAACTACGTATACCAAGAGTTGTGATGACATGGAGGCTAATACGAAGAAAGGGCAAACAGGGACCTCCTCGTATTACTTGGCGCCACACCTTCATGGAGGACTTAAGAACTGTGGACATCAGGTGGGAGGAGGCTTCAGACATGACCAATGACAGATCTCTGTGGAGACAGCTTGCCGCCCAATACGCCGAACGGCGCGGGAGGACATAAGTCTAAGTCTAAGTAACCGATGCGCGAGAGAAGAAATGAGCGAATGTTTTTGTGAACTATTAGTGACAGGTAGGTGGGAAAAGAAAGTTCTCTGGAATCTAGCAATAAGAGTATTTCTAGTTTGATATTGAGAAAAGTTACTAATATATATATTTTTTTTGATTTACTAGAAGTCTAAGTATTTCTTTAATGATGCATTTAAACTACATTTAGAGATCTTCATAAAATTAAGGCAAATCAATATATTGGAAGCTTTTTGATGTATCCGGTGTACAAATTAGAAATTACGGAAGTATTGGGAATGTAGGCCTATTGTCGTTGTTGATACTAATACTAATGTTCAATGGAGATGAAAGCCTGGGCATTATTTATGGTCAGAACGATGTCGCCGACACAGAGGTGTGTGTGTGTGTGTGGGGGGGGGGGTTAGAAAGTATAGATTAAAAAAAAATTGTAATTTTTTTGGTTGCAATTTGTAAAGAAAAGCAAATTCCTGTAAATAACCTTCACAGCTATACTATTTTCACAACATGGAGGTAAACCCATGAATATCAAGCTTAATGGTGTATCCAGAGTACTATGAGGGGGGTTCGAACGCCTGACGATTGAGAGTTGTGACGCATGGCTACGCTGCCATTTCCATACACCAATCATCATCAAAAATAAAAATAAAAATGTTCTGATTATAGAAATAAAGTATTTGAGGATTAACGATTAAAACGTTGATTCTTACAATGAACTTTGACCTTTAAACTATGGTAGTTTCGCACATAGAGGCTTGTTTGCAGTGTATCATTCAAGCGCTCTAAGTGCAAGGTTCAAGGTTAAAAGTATTGCATCACGATTTCGTCACCATCATCTTTAAACCGTCCTTACGTCATCGTCACTGATGACCGTTATTATTTGCATAATGATAAGGAGAAGAGGTCGAGGGTTCCCATCTGCCAACTCTGAAGTGCTATTTCTCCGTACAAAATAATTTCAACATTCTGCCTTCTAGTGTTCTTTGGGATAACCGATTCAAAAAAGTGAATTGTATCAAAATCTAGTCTGGAGCTGTTGATACAAAAAAACATTTGAACCAAACAGTAACATAACATTATGATGATTACATTAGCACTGTTTGATTTCAGACGAAGCCATATGGCTATTGATATATTGCGAAACAACGGATGAAACAGTCTTTTAATAATCTTTTAAGAAATGGACATTGAAGTGAATACACGCTTCAGCCATCTTATTTTGTTTTAAAAATATACTATATATATATTGCACAGGAAGGCCGCCTGGTCGTGTGGAATGCGATCCGGACTGTCGACACTATGGTCCCAGGTTGAAACCCTGCTCAATACTATCTTCTTGCTGTCACTCATTGCGCATGACATGTGTCATATGCAGGGCCGACAGAATTTGTAAGTGTAGGTTGTATCACAACCCCCCCCTCCCCCCAAAAAAGCGTGCTCCCCTCTTCCTGCGGGTGGCCTAAAGCGGTTGCTTCACTCGCCAGTGTAGAAAAGTTGAGTTCCTTGTGCGAGCGGCTCTTCTCAGCAGCTTCGAAATCCCCAGACAATGACGCCTGCGCTGGCTTGGTAAAGTTCGCCGGACGGAGGACAATTGAATCCCGAAAGTCTTCCTTTCTGGGCAGCTTGCGCTGGTCGTCCCAACCTTTGTTACCTGGATGTAATCAAAAGGGACCTCAAAGCAGTGACTATTGATTCTGAGTGTTGGGAAAACATAGCCCTAGACCGCACTACGTGGAGAGAGACAGTGGCCAAGAAAGCTATGGATAGCGAAAAAATAAACATGGACCTCAGTTCTGGAAGAAAAGCCTGTCCTACAAAAATAGCTGGCTCCTCTACCACCAAAGCGAATCTCACTTTAGCCTGCCATATATGTCAACGGGAGTGTCTCTCCAAAATAGGGCTCCACAGTTACACGAAAAAGTGTTCTGCGAGGTGAACCAGAGTCGTTATCATTGAAGGAGGTCAACAACATGAGTGTCATAAAAAATACCAATGTGAAACAAGTGTTAACAGGCGCACAAGCTAGGTCTAAATATGATCTTTCGAATCTTATATAATACAGACGTCACTTCAAAAAAAAAAAGAAGATGATTACGTCCTACACGTCATGCATGTTAACCATTGTCCTAAATTCTGCCAAGTCACTGGTTTTCCTGGCTAGCTCAGGCAACCCATTCCATGCTCTTATAGCGCTAGGGAAGAAGGAGTATTTGTACAAATTTGTCCTAGCATATGGGACGAGGAATGTGCCTTCATCTTTGTGTCTTTCAGAGTATTTTATTAAATTTTGTTTTTGTATTTGAAGATTATGGTTCAGTGTTTTATGTATAATTGCTACTTTACTTTTGAGTCTTCTGTCCTGAAGGCTTTCTAAATTTAGTGATTTTACTAATGGTGTTACTCTAGTCAAATGTGAATATTCGTTTGTTATGAATCTCACTGCTCTATTTTGTGTTTGTTCCAGTTTCTTAATGTTTTCTTGAGTCCCAAACAGAGGATGCATATTCTTTTATTGGCCTAACCAATGTTAATATTGAACTTTCGTTTTTAAAATCTAATATAGATATTCTATGCATATAAAGGTACTCCTTTTTTTTAACAAGATTAAAATAAGAGTTTGTGTTAATCCGCATTTTTTTTTGCTCCACAATGATGTTGAGCCTAGGTACAAGTATTCCGCATTGGCCGCCATCGAATATGTGTACCTACTGAAAACTTCTTTTTTTAAAAATACCACAATGAAGTATTTTCGTTCTGAAATAAAGTATAGTCTAAATGTAAAAATATTTTACTACAAATGAATACAGACAGTGTGAGTCAGTATCATTAATTTAGCTTTATATAGCAGAAAGGGAGCTAAACCCCTGTTGCCTTCGTATAAATGGCAGCAGTTAGCGTTTTTTCTCCCTCCCCCCTCTCTCTGGGTTGTTCCATTCTGTGCTTACGTGGGCATGTTAGTTACGCCTTTGCAATTAAAGGCAAGGTAATGCTTTGCTAGTAAACTAGAACTTAACTTAAGACTCCAACTCCATTTTTGATCGTTTTGGACTTTAGAATGTAGTTCAAACGTTTTGGTCTTTAGAATGTAGATCAAACGTTTTGGCCTTTAGAATGTAGATCAAACTTTTTGGTCTTTAGAATGCAGATCAAACGTTTTGGTCTTTAGAATGTAGATCAAACGTTTTGGTCATTAGAATGTACATCAGAGGTTTTAGTCTTCAGAATGGTGGGAAGCGTGGTCGAGAGGCCAAGTGCGATTGAACTAGGCTTGGCTACCTAGAAGGGGGCTCGAGGTTCGACACCCGACTAGGGCAGAGTTGCGTTTACTGAGCGCCTAAAGGCAGCTCGGTAAACCAACTCCTAGATACCCCCTCCCCCCACTGGTCCACAAATGAGATTGGACCATAAGCGCTCTGAGCATGCTATAAGCATGAAAGTAGCGCTATATAAAAAGCTATAATAATAATAATGTACTTCAGACGTTTGGTCTTCAGAATGTACATCAGACGTTTTGGTCTTCAGAATGTACATCAGAAGTTTTGGTCTTCAGAATGTACATCTGAGATGAACTCCAATTGGTGACAAGGCAGGGAGACCTAGGACTCCCGTAGTGCCCTGGTAAGGAACTCTGCTGTTTGGCGTAGTGCCTCATAGCTTCCATACAGACATAGTAAACCATCTGATACGTCTTCCCGCAGCTCTTGCAAGACGTGCGCCACCGTCTCTTCTGATTCCCCGCAGTGTCGGCAACGGGCATCAAAATTTGGTCGGAACCGGGCGAAGTACGCACCTATTGGGCAGTGTCCCGTGCGCCACTGTGCTATTATTGTTTGTTCTGACCTTTTTAGCCTCCACCACGGGTAGCCACCACGGGTCCTCTCGATCTGGGCGACGCATGTGCTGCCAGACTCCCCTGGCAGTGTTGGAGTCATCCCAGGATTTCAACCATTTTTCATGTACCCACTCTCGTATAACTGTGGTAGCCTGTTTAAACGTACTTGGTGGTTCGAAAGTGGGCACGGCCAGCGCTCCTTCACGAGCTAGAGCGTCAGCCACGGCATTGCCCCTCACGCCGCAGTGCGAGGGCACCCACTGCATAAAGATGACAGCTCCAATAAATAGGCGGATGTTATTTGCGGCGCCTAATGCCTCTTCCACCAGTTCGGACTTTCCCCCTAAGCCAGCCATGGCTTGGAGGCAGGATTGGGAATCGGTAACCATTACAACGGTAGTCGCAACGGTTATCTTTTCACGCAATTTTTGGAGCAGATATTTGAGTGTGTTTGTTATCGCCGTTATTTCAGCATCAAAGCTACATGCAGCGAGGCCGCATGTGCCTGAAAGCTTGTCAGGTTCGTGGTCTGGGTAGCAGATATAGGCCCCATACCCAGCTCTTACGGGGTCCTTCATGACCGACCCGTCTGTGTAGCAATAAATGGCGTTGGCCGGGTAGGTCTTTAGTGTGTCCATTGCCATTTTTCTTAGTAAGTCCGGGTGTGTGTGTCGTTTTGTGGCCCCCTCCAACCCGTGTATGGTTAGATTGATGGGAGGGATGGGCTGTCTCCTCCAGGGCGGGCACGTGCTTATCCGTCGGATTGGGACCCGATCAGTGGAGAGACCAGCTTGAGCACTCAAATTTGTTGCGCAGTGCATAAATGATGTCCGTTTGATCCGGTTTTTAACTCTCCACCGAGTGACTAAAGTGTGGGTCGGTAGCCCTGGTTCGCTCCTTTTGTAGCGTTCCAGGGCCGTTAGCACGGCGCGCTCTCTCCTCAGGCTGAGAGGAGCCACGTTGGACATGATTTCTGCAGCGGAAGTTGGGCTCGTTCTATAGGTGCCGCAAATGAATCTAAGAGCCTGAGCCTGTACACGATCGAGTGATTCGAGGGCCGTCTTGCTTGCGTACACCTGCACAGGCAGGCTGTACTCAATTTGGGACCTGACAGCCCCCGTGTACAGTGTGCGGAGCATGTCAGCTCGGGCGCCCCACTTGGTACTGGCTAGCTTTCTGAGTAACCCTAACTTCTCCGAGGCCTTTCTTTCAACATCCTGGATGTGCAAGTGCATTGAGAGCTTTCTATCTAGGGTGACTCCTAGATATTTTGGCGTGTTTTCGCGTTGGAGTCGCAGCCCACCGAGTTGGAGCTCGAATGGGGCCCCAAGAATGTCGATTCCCAGGCTGAACAGGCACCAGGTCGTTTTGGCAACGTTGATTCGTATCTGCCATTTTGAACAATACGAGGAGATGGTATGGAGGTCGGCTTGTAATGCTGCCTGAAGTTGGTCAGCTTTCTTCCCGGTTGACCAGAGGACAATATCATCAGCATATAGCAGTTTGCGACATCGGAGTGAGCTGGGCAAATCGTTAAGATAGGCCATGAAAAGAATACATGAGAGGGCGGATCCCTGGGGTAACCCTCCGATTGGGGTGTTTTCCCCACTCAGAGAGTACTGGAACTGCGTTCTTGTTTTCCTCTCCGTCAGAATTTTGGTCTTCAGAATGTACATCAGAAGTTTTGGTCTTCAGAATGTACATCAGAAGTTTTGGTCTTCAGAATGTACTTCAGAAATTTTGGTCTTCAGAATGTACATCAGAAGTTTTGGTCTTCAGAATGTACATCAGAAGTTTTGGTCTTCAGAATGTACATCAGAAATTTTCATCTTCATATTATAGATTAAGGTTTATCAGAGAAAATCATTACTAGAATGTACACTACAGCTAACGAGCCTCAAAACACTATATATCATCAGGCTTAAACCGCTAGTTAAAGAGCCCATTCTATTGTCATCCCTGGGCTAGCCCAATCAAAATGCCCCTCCTAGATCAAACAACAGTTTTGTAGCCCCTCCCCCCCCCCCCGGTGTTGTCATTGATGAAGTGCTGCGTGCGGGGAAGTACGGGAGCGAGGAGGAGGGGAGTTTGACGAGGGTAATTGAATAACAGAAAACATAGTCTGAGAACGGGGCCTGATATCTGTTTATGACAACTACAAGAGGAAAAAAAAAGTTCCGATGAGTTATGACCCTTGCGCATTATCTCCCTCTCTTTTTTTCCCCTTTCTACCCCCGGATAAAAGAAAGCAAAAGTACATGGCGATTTGTGTAAATCTTGGATTCTGTTTTGTTTGGTTTGATAGCCAATGCAATTTAAAGCAACCATTAATTTATATCTATATGTTAAGACTTGTATCAAATATTGGTAAACTTATCCCTAATGCTATAAGATTATATCCGAGTAAACGATGCATTTATAGACCTGATAAAATATATATAGACTAAGAAATTGAAAGATTTATTGACTACCATTAAATAGCATTTATTATAACATCTAACACTAAATAGCATTAGTCTATTGGCCATTTGTTTCAAGATCCAAGAGACGGAGAGACTCTGGAGACCACCCAAAGTGGTCGCCTAAGAGTTTGTATGAAAACACAAACTCTTGTTATCCAGAAATGACAGTTGCTTAAAGCTTACAGATATTAGACTTCATGCCGTCCAGAAAAGACATGATTGGATTGTATAAAAAAAAGATTGATACTAGATCGATAAAACCTATGATAGACATTTAGGTGAGCAGTCCGCACGTACTGATCATAAACATAATGTGCAAGCCTGGTGGGAAACAAGGAGAGACTAGAACGACACACACACACACACAAGAAGAGCAGCAAAAGAGTTTGCCAATGATCAGAGTGGGCTCTTGGAGGGGATGGACTATTAGGGGGACACAGCGCTAGACATTGCGCTAACAGAGAATATGATGTGAGAACTAACTTATTCCGACTTCCAAAGTCCCTTAATTAAAAATTCGTACAGCGTCACTTATCTCCCTTACATTCGCTCTTAAATACTTTATGACTATGCTACTATTTAAAACAGTGTTTGTTTATTTCAGTAAGAACAGTCAAGTTTTTGTTTAGATATAGAGTAGTATGACTACTACTATTGAAAGTGTCACCTAACTTATGTTGGACTTTGAGTATTAAGACCTATTGAAAGGGGTGACCCATTAGATTTTGATTATTACGACCTATTAAAACGATGACCCAATATTTGTTTACTTCGAATCGGTCCAGAATGAAAAAAACAAAACATGTTTGTTAACTAGAGGTTAAATGTCAACTTCCTAGACTGAAGAGTAGATCAAGTAAATACAGACATCTGCACAGGGCGCTGCGGTTTGGAAGGGCCTGCAGGGAGAAACAGTAGATATTGGCACCCGAGATGATAATCAATATGATCACACTGGACCAAGGGATGTGTGGAACAAGCGCAGTGGCTGTTTTGGGGGGAGGGGTGCTGCTGCTGTTAGGTGCTTAAAAGAAAACCGTTTTTTTAAACCCTCCCTCCATTGTTTGCTGGATTCTCCCCTGATCAGTCGTTAGGGAGTGCAGGACAACATTTTCTCATCTTGAATTATTCACTAGGCAGGAGTTGACGTCTCGGTCCACCTTCTCTCATCATGTTTTAATAATCTGTTTGGCGCAAGTCATAACCATCCGCTGCCCCTGGCCTCGATGTAGTGACGCTATTGACCACATTCAACGCGTTGAACTTCATGACTTTGTAATGGGGCTGTGCCTGAGTTAATTGGTTTAGATCGCTGATAACAAGGGATGGTCTGACGAAATGTTTCCGTTTTGTGTGTGTATTATTTTAGACCCCGATGTTTAGTTGCTAAAACTAATATTACCAGACCTAATGATCATTAGAGAAGTCAGAGATAGCTTTTTATGGCTGAACATTTGTGACTAGTAAATAGAAATAACACAATCGTTGACAGTAGAGGCTAGTTTACAAAGCTTATATCAATCCACTCTGTCGGGTCAAAAGTTTGGACATTAACGTGCTAATCTCCCACACCTTTTCTCATTACAAGCTGAAACTTTGTACAATAATTCGTTGGCATAGACAAGACATAAATGAATAAAACTAATTGACCAATTAATCAATTAATTACTTGTACTTAATCTTATCTTATATAATACAGACGTTACTTCAAAAAAAGAAGATGATTACGTCCTACGCGTCATGCATTTAGTCATGCATATTAACCAATGACTTAAATTCTGCCAAGTCACTGGTTTTCCTGGCTAGTTCAGGCAACCCATTCCATGCTCTAAATTTGTCCTAGCATATGGGACGAGGAATGTGCCTTCATCTTTGTGTCTTTCAGAGTATTTTATTAAATTTTGTTTTTGTATTTGAAAATTATGGTTCAGTGTTTTATGTAGAATTGCTACTTTACTTTTGAGTCTTCTGTCCTGAAGGCTTTCTAAATTTAGTGATTTTACTATAGGTGTTACTCTAGTCAAATGTGAATATTCATTTGTTATGAATCTCACTGCTCTATTTTGTGTCTGTTCCAGTTTCTTAATGTTTTCTTGAGTTGAGGGGTCCCAAACGGAGGATGCATATTCTATTATTGGCCTAACCAAGGTTAAATAACATTTTAGTTTTATGTTCTTATTTGATTTATAGAAATTTCTTTTAATAAATCCTAATGCTTTGTTTGATTTTTTTATAGTTTCATCAATATGTGGATTCCATGACAATTTTTCATTTATTATAACACCTAGGTACTTAATCCTTTTTTTCTGTTTGATCATAACAAAGAAAATTAATCCCTCATTATTTAGATATGTGGCTAAATATGTAGGGTTTTGGTCCCCTTAGATAATTTACATTATTTCTCCCAGACCCATTCTCGGATCAATTGGAAACTTTTAAACAGTTATTTATTTTACCTAATAAAAAATTAACCAGCTAGACAATTATTGTAATTAATTATATTGGTTGATATCGAATAATGGAAATAACGTCTACATTCTTAAGTTATGTAGTTGTAAGTGCAGAGTTCTTACCCTTTGATAAACTTCGTTTTTTTTAAGGATTTGTTTTTCTTCGCCTGTTTTTCATTGAAAGCAATTGGAGTACTGGAAAATAAAGGGAGTACAAGGACTTCTGTCTTCTGGTCTTTAATGTCCATTAAATAGGTCTACCAGTTGTCCAGCTAAAGGGGGATATGTTGCATGGAAACTATATCTATAATTCTCTTCTTCCCTCAACAGTTTAAACGAGAAGAAGTAAAGGAAAGATCACTCTCTTATTTCTGCAGATAGTCCACGAGAAAACAAAAGGAGGGGGGAGGGGAGAGAACACGCAGGCACAAAATAGCAGGGCCGGACCGTTGTAACCAAGAAATATCACTCTTTTTTTTATTTCTACCTCACGATAAAAAAAAAGGGGGGGGGGGTAATTTACTCTGTAGTAACTATTACTACGACAGAGCACGCTCAAGAGTTAGGACACCATGGAATTGTTGATCTCAAGTAATTATTCATTAGTTTGAGGCGCGAGAAGCTTCTTTCACTAGATCACACAATTGCGGGTATTGCATAATGCCGTTTTTTTTTCTTTTTTTGTCGCGCGCAGGATAGGTGTTTTCCATATTGAATGACACCCCAAAATGACAATTTTCGTCTATATATTTCAGGAAATTTGTATGAGTTTTCAAAAGATTTTCCCGGACTTTTTCCTATATTTTGCAATTTCAGGAGATTTCCAGGAGCTCCTATTAAATCGACAGGAGGCAGCGGGAAATCTGTTTTAAGTCATAAAATGGTTTAATTTAATAATTTATACACCTAAAATTAGCGCGGGTCCTATGAAAGTGCGGGGCCCACTGCGGTCGCATAGGTTGCAGTGGCCTAAGGTCGTCCCTGCAAAATATCGGCGTATGCTACGCCGCCGTCTGCCTGGTCGTGCGGTTTGCGCGCTGGACTGTCGTTCAGATTCATCGATGGTCGAGGGTTCAAACGCTGCCCACTTCCCTCCCCCGTCGTCCTGCGGGAGGTTTGGACTAGGAAGTAATTATCTTCAACTCTGAAGGAACATCCGAAACATGTAAAACATTTTACAAACAAACAAACAAAACAGTTTGCTTAAAGTGTGAAAAGGTCTGGCTTTTAATCAAATAAAAAAACAACTTTATTGGCCTATTCGGATTTAAATGTGGACCTATATAAACCGGTTTTAATTTACTTAAAGAAGTGAGATGATTATACCAAGCAATAGAAAAAAAAAGTTTTTAAAACCAAAGCTTTTCTAAGGGGAAATAGCCGCTAATTAGTATCCTTTATCTAAAAATTACAGGGTTAATTCCCTGTCTGCTATGTAAAACAAAAATAATTAGTACTAAATGATTAACTAATGGAGTAATTTTTGGATTGATTCGTGTATTTATGTATCGTTATCGACCATGAATAATTATGCAATTTTTTTTTACCAGTATCAGAACTATAACTTTAAAATATTTTCAGGACAGAAACGTGATTCTATCTTATACATTATGCATAGGAGCGAGTTTGAAAGAGTCCATGTAAAACGCGTATAGCTCTTCAACGTCTGTGCCTTAGTCTTTAAAAAAAAAGGCTAATCAACGATGTTTCGTTAACTCGTAGCACAAAGCGCACGTGCTTAACCTTCTTGTTTGTTTCTTGTTGTAAGTTTCTGTCACCTTATCTCCCCTTTAAGTGAGCATTTCCTATAAAATTTCTTGTATCTAGCTGGGTTTACCTTCAAAGTGCTGGTGATATTCCTCTGGTCTAGTCAGAATGTCAGATATCAATAATCATTTATGAATACTAGCACGGTGTTACTATTGATCTAATCAATGGCATTTTATTATAAGTTAAGTAGCTAGTATTCAGTAATTTTTTAATTGCATTTAATAGTTAGAATATGTTCTGTGTGTCATTTTCTATACTACTTCTGGTTTCATAATAATAAACCAGAAATGTCTATTTGTGTTAACTTTTAAATTATATCAGTGTTAACAGTCGGTCTTTGGATTGTCGTGCTCCATTGCCGGTACAAGTTAACCGATGTGTAGAATTTGTATTTTAAATTTGTAGAGTTTACAAAACATTTTTTACATAATATCGTTCCATCTAAATGTAAAGAGTTTTAAGCGTCTTGACATAATTTTCCGAAACTTGCGTCACCATTATACCGCGTAGTGATACAAATGAAATGAACGCCAGAGGTCATAATATCGCGCATTATAAAGGCATATTATTGAACTAATAGGCCTAAACTACTTTCATAATACAATTTACTTTCCAATGTGTTTTTTTTTAAAGCATTTAAGCCTACAGTTCCCAATTAGGTTTAATTTTAAGTCTTAAAATTTTATTTTCAATTTACTTTTTTTTGTTAAGATTTACTTATGCGCACTATAGAGCTACACTATTATACAGAAAACATTTTAACTTCTATTGGTAGGTACTATTTGTCTACGTATAGCTTACATAATGGAAACAAAAACAAACAAAAACTTATTTATTTTATAAGTAGATCTAGGTCTAGAATCTAGATCTGTACACAATCATTCTCCGCTTGGGTAAACTATCTATCTCTGTCATCAATGTAGATGATACTTATCTTACTAGAAATATCTAGATCTAGAAAGTCTAGATCTACTTATTAACTTACACTTTATACATAATAATTAAAAAAAAACTTTCTTCAATATGCACTGACCCCACAGATAAACTGGTCCAAAAAAAAAATCTATTCATTTCATACTATTATGACCCTATTGGCGGCGCAAAAGGGTTAACTATAGGCTCAGTTGACACACACGAGAATCACTCAGGTCAGCGGGGGCCATGGACAAGGGACAGTACTACGATTACATGATTACACGCAAATATGACCAATGTTATGGTCATGTGATCGAAAGCCTGCGTGTACGAGTGACACAGTGGATATAAAAAAGGGGGAGTTCAAGACCGGAGAGCGTCGAGACCAGCACAGTTAGTCGCCATGAAATCGGTCCTGGTTGAGTCCTGATGTGTTGATGTACAAGTCCAGAAAGAGAGACAGCAGAGTTCTTTAAGTTGGTGATGTACAGAGTGACATTTTAGACAATACTTTAATCTAATATATGTAGGCCTACAAGCAAATGTTTTTAATAAAAAAAAAAAGATTTAGGTCGATAAGCTATTTTAATAGCTCCATTCATACTATTTTAACATTCACGTATTCCGCATTCGCTTTACTTATAACATTATTATCTCGTTTAATTGTTTACAAAACACTCTCAGTGACTACATCGAAAGTGATTCGCAAATTAAGATTCGCGGGCCGCGGGTAACATATGGCTAATATATATTTATATATGACTAGCAAGAACTGTTGTTTTTTTAAATTAAATATTTTTAGCGGCCCCCAAAAGGGGAAAAGACGCTATTAGTTTTGTGTGGCCTATCTGTCCGTCCGTCCGTCCGTCCCGTTTAGATCTCAGAAACTAGAAGAGAAAATGAAAATCGGACATAATGATATTTTAGATCATTCAAAGTTCTGATGCAACGGTTACTTTTTTCTTTACCGAAAGTGAACTATCTAATTTTTAAAATTATATATGCAAGCAGATTTTTCAAAAAATTACACCACTTTTCAATGAAAAACTTCATGGGGGGTAATTTTTTTTTTAAAAAAAGATCATGAACTTCTTCATTAATAACTCAAGCTCCATCCATAGATTCGCGCATTGGTAAAAAAAAAATTTGCATCTAAGGTCACAAAGGTAAAAATGTCAATGTATCATTATAAAATATTTTTTTTATTTATTAAATAACTAACTGTCGGTCAGAGTGTTACAAGATCATATGTCATCATCGAGAAGTTTATAGAAGTTTAATTCATAAAGCGCTGGTTGTGAGTGTGTATGCCTTTCGTGTGTGAATGTTGTTCTTATTGACTTAGATCTAACTCTAGATCTAGACTACGATCTAGTTCTAGACCTAGACTTAGATCTTGAATCTAGATTTAGATCTAAAACTAGATCTAGATCTAGCTAGATCTGTGTCTAGTTTGTATGACATATGGAGATATTAATTTTTATTTGCGAGGGGAAAGTCTTGTTAAGTCATTTATAGCTTAAAGTAGGTAAAGAATTTTTTTGCGTGTGTTCCCAATGGGCCTCATTCACCGATGGTTAACAAACAACATTTAGGCACGTGATAATATTGAATAAACAATGACAAAAACTGTCACGTGATGGCCATTGTGTATTAAAAATTAGATCGTAATTTGTATAGAAGAGATAGAGAATCAAGCGGCTAAATGTTGTTTGTTTACGATTGGTGAATGAGGTCAATTTATCTAATTTTGTAAGAAGAATAAATCTTGTTTAGTTTCTCTTTATTACATGTAGCATGTTATTAATTTTGAATGCATGGATGAGGTTAATAATTATTATTTAAGAAAATATAAGAGTTCGATAAATGACAATATGGAGATGTTGTATTTGAGGGGTAAAGCACTTGGAACCATAAGTCCCGTGTTCGAATCCTGGTGAAGTCTAGGTGGACCACTTCTGGGGCCGATTTTGAGTTTTGTGTTTCCACACAAACTGTCTTTGTAACCTTGTTCGTTTTTTTTGTTTGCTTTAGATGGAGAAATGCGTATTTTCAGAAGATAAACCGTACTCGCGTATTTTCGTGTCCATTTGCGTACAAAATACGCAAGATGCGTACTAGTAGGCAACTCTGCCTTTCAGTTATCGGTAAACGAACAGGGTGTCATGTGGCCAGCACTACGACTGACCGCCTTTACTTTTCCCCAACTATTGTCAGGTACCCATTAGAGTTGGGTGGTCTACGAAATTCAAAATCTTCACATAAATGATCAACTAAATGCTTTCATCATTGCACACGGCCCCAAAAAAAAACAACACTCCCTCTTCACATCGTTACCTTGGCAACACACACATACACTTCATAACAGTAAAGTAGTGATCAAACACCATAGAAAGGGTAAATAAAATGAAGCCATCTGATCGCATTTCTCACTAAGCTCACTCGCCGGTGATGTCAATTAGAATGATTACTAGATCTAAGGTTTAAGGCTTCGTCCGTCTGATCTATGAGTCGACCTTACGTGACCCCGTTAGCCACGATTAATTGAATAGTTTTACTGGGTCATGCAGATCACAGTTTTACTCTGTAGCTATGTGCAACTCAACGAGTCGTTAAATATTCACACTCTGGAAAGGCTGAAGTTTATATTAACACCACATTCATGTGGAATCAACGTTGGTATCGTTAGTTAGGAGAAACTAGACCTTTTAAAACTAAAATCAACAACAGTCATCATGAAATTGCTCTGGCTATTTATCCTAATAATTACTAAATACACACTAGCTGAACACAGAACTAGATCTACCTCAGTCAACACTAAACTTAAAAAGGAAACAACAGTCATAATCAATCATCACACTTTAGATCAATGCAACTTCAAAAATAAGCTAACATACACATCCATAACATTAAAGAAGATTACCCATCACAAATGGATGTTCTCAATCAGACACAGTAGAAATAAATACCTTTCACTGTTAATATTAATAGCAGGAGATGTAGAGTCAAATCCAGGGCCTAGATCTAAAGATAGATGCAACATCTGCAAAAAAGTATGCACCATGAAACAGAAAGCCATTCAATGTGACACCTGCGATGAATGGTATCATGCATCATGTCTCCATATGAATACACCTGTGTATTATGCCTTAGGCAACAAAGATGCATCATGGCACTGTGTACCGTGTGGGTTACCTCAGTTTACATCAGGACTGTTTGATTCCTTTGATGCGGACACTTCTAACCCATACAACATCCTAAACACCATCCTAAAACAAACTCACCAACCACTAGCCAGATCCACTCCTGTTAAACCTAAATCTACTAAAATTAATACAACAGCCTCACTAAACAAACCTACTAAAGAAGTAATACCAAAATACCTTAAAACCTTAGTAATAAATTTTCAAAGCATTAGGAACAAAACAGCAGACTTAGAAATTTTATTAGAATGTGAGAAACCAGACATAATTGCAGGAACAGAAACTTGGCTACATCCTGAAATTTATAATGCAGAAATTTTCAATAGTAATTATGAAATTTTTAGAAAAGATAGGGCTGATAATCATGGAGGAGTTCTTTTAGCAATAAAAAATACTCTTATAGCAGAAGAAATTACCTTACCTAACTCAAAAAACATAGAATCTACATTTTGTAAAATTAATACCACCTCAACATCCCTTATAATAGGCAGCATTTACAGACCACCAAATTCTAGTTTAGAATACATGCATGAACTATGTAATCAGATTACTACACTTAAAGAGACAAATAAAAATGCAGTTTTTTGGATTATGGGTGACTTCAACCTACCTGATATAAATTGGAAAACACTAACCATAGATAAACACCAAAACCTTAAGGACATAAATGAGCTTTTCATAGAAACTTTACACAACCTAAGTTTAGATCAAATCATTAAAAAGCCAACTAGATTAAACAACACATTAGATCTCTTCTTAACCAACAGACCTGGATTAGTAGTTGATTATGATATTATCCCTGGTCTATCAGACCATGGGATCATAAAAATACACAGTCAGATAAAAGCAGTAGCCAATACAAAAACCAAAAGAAAAATCTTACTCTGGAATAAATGTAACCTAACACAACTACACCAAGCTGCATTAAACTTTCAACAAACATTCTTATTAGAAAAAGACATCAACCAACCAGTCGATGACCTCTGGAATTTCATTAAAAACCATCTTAAAAGCATTATAGAAAATCATAGACCAACTAAATACACATCAAACAAAATAAATAAATGCTGGTTTAATAATAGACTAAAGAAGCTTTGTAAACAGAAGAAAAACCTATATATAAAAAATTTAAAGAAACCAAGGCAGAAAGAGTTTACAAAAAGTATATAAAAATTAAACACCTAACCCAAAAAGTAAGCAGACAGCTGCAGAGTGAATACATAAACAACGTAATATCTAAAGATAACAACAAAAACCTATGGTCATACATTAAGTCTAAGAAAATGGAAACAACAGGCATAGCGCCATTAAAAGATGAACATAACATAATACATAATGATAATGAAACTAAAGCAAACATCCTAAACAAATACTTTGCATCAGCATTCTCAGCCCCAGGAGACAAAGACATATTTCTTAATTTGAACCAAGTAGACAACATAGAAGGTTTAGTAGTACAAGAAAATGGAATTAAAAAACTATTAGCCAACACCAAACCAAATAAAGCGTCTGGACCTGATGGTATTCCAGCTAGATTACTCAAAGAACTAAGCAATGAGCTAGCCCCAGTGTTCAAAATACTCTTTCAGGCATCGCTTAACCAGGGCAGAGTACCAAAGGACTGGAAAGAAGCTAATGTCACCCCCCTATTTAAAAAAGGAGAAAAATCTGAACCAGGAAACTACAGACCAGTATCACTTACCAGCATTACATGTAAAATACTAGAACACATAATATGTAGCAACATCATAAACCACTTAGACAAACATAATGTCCTCACCCCATACCAACATGGCTTTAGGAAATATAGATCATGTGAAACACAACTAATAGGACTAATTGATGATTTTTCAAAAGGTTTAGATAATAGTGAACAAATAGATGCTATCTTACTAGATTTTTCCAAGGCTTTTGACAAAGTTCACCACCATAGCTTGCTTAAAAAATTAAAATATTTTGGCATTAATGGTCCACTGCATCAGTGGATTAAAGATTTTCTGATAGGGAGAGAACAAACTGTAATAATAAATGGCTCTAAATCAACACCAATAACAGTAAACTCAGGTGTACCTCAAGGAACAGTCTTGGGTCCACTACTATTTTTAATTTACATAAATGATTTACCAAATTGCATTAGTTCAGGAACAAAAGTCAGATTATTTGCAGACGATTGCATAATATATAGAACAATAAAAACAAAACAAGACACAGATATTTTACAAAAAGAATTAGATGAATTACAGAAATGGGAATCAAATTGGAGCATGTCTTTCCACCCAGAAAAATGTCAGTTGTTAAGAGTAACAAAAAAACTAAAACAAATTAATTCCACTTATCTTATTCATGGCAAACCAGTAACACAGACTAAAAACGCAAAATACCTAGGTGTTATAATAAATGAAAAACTGTCATGGAATCCACATATTGATGAAACTATAAAAAAATCCAACAAAGCATTAGGGTTTATTAAAAGAAATTTTTATAAATCAAATAAGAACATAAAACTAAAATGTTATTTAACCTTGGTTAGGCCAATAATAGAATATGCATCCACCGTGTGGGACCCCTCAACTCAAGAAAACATTAAGAAACTGGAACAAACACAAAATAGAGCAGTGAGATTCATAACAAACGAATATTCACATTTGACTAGGGTAACACCATTAGTAAAATCACTAAATTTAGAAAGCCTTCAGGACAGAAGACTCAAAAGTAAAGTAGCAATTATACATAAAACACTGAACCATAATCTTCAAATACAAAAACAAAATTTAATAAAATACTCTGAAAGACACAAAAATAAAGGCACATTTCTCGTCCCATATGCTAGGACAAATTTGTACAAATACTCCTTCTTCCCTAGTGCTATTAGAGCATGGAATGGGTTGCCTGAGCTAGCCAGAAAAACCAGTGACTTGGCAGAATTTAAGTCATCGGTTAATATGCATGACTAAATGCATGACGCGTAGGACGTAATCATCTTCTTTTTTGAAGTAACGTCTGTATTATATAAGATAAGATAAGATAAGAAAGAGTTAAGTCTTGGCGTGTGTAGACGTATGGCGTTTTGGTTACAAAAGATAGAAAATAAAAACTTAAAAGGTGGGTTGAGGAATATCAAGAAATATCAAGGGTGGGGAAAAAAATCCCTATCTTACACAAACATCTAACATTATATGTGTAACTGTGTGTGAACTGTGTGTGTGGAGATCTAAGTGTGTCTGTGTGAAAGTGTGTGAAAGAGAATACGAAAATTGAGTGCGTGAGTGAAAGTATGTGTTTGTGTGTATATGTGTGTGTGGATGACACGAGAGTGAATCTGTTAAATACTGACATCTTATCGGGGAGCCGGAAGATAATGGTTTCTCCTGAGTCTATTTTCAAAGCTTCTACGGAATAAACATTTTTTTTCTTATGCTGCCAGAACATTGTGGTTTAAAGGCTATCTAGTCATGTGACATATCGACAATGACTAATGTGCTAAATTTCACAATGTCACACTGAACAAATAACTTTTCAAAAGGCATATTATGGAAACGCTGTAGCAAGATATTTATAAAAAAAGATTAAATTTAAGGCAAAGATTTTAGAACATTACTTTAGACCAGCGGTTCTCAACCTTTTTTGATCGGTGACCCCTTATTATAATCCCCCACTCTGCCGCGACCCCCACCCACACAGCAATAGAAGAATAGACAATAACAATCCATATTTTTCGATGGTCTTAGGCGACCCCTGGCAAATCGTCAATCAACCCACAAAGGCGGTCGCGACCCACAGGTTGAGAACCCCTGCTTTAGACTGTTGTAACAGCAGACTAGGATAGTGTAAACATACATTAAACATAATAGGAGATGACGCCTTCTGAATTAAATTTTCAGCGCTGTTTTTCTCGATTCCATCTGACTTCTAGACGTCCTCTGTAAAACTAGTCTGAATGTAAAACCAGTCATCGGTGTAATTGTTAAACTTGTGATTTACTCTTCTGTCTCTTGAACTTGCAAACAATTTATAGAGGTTTTTTTTTTTTTTTTATTCAATGCAATCTGAGCCAGAAGCGGCATTAACAGTGCGCGGGGCCTTGGGCGAGTGTGATATCAGGGCCACGAATATTTTCGATGGGCTAACTGTGACAAAGGATTTTCTTTATTCTGCGGCCCCCTGCATGCAACGGTTGCCCTACTCCCTAGCCCTAATAGGCCACCTCTGAAAATTCTGATCGGCTGTTGCACACAGTGGCGTAGCAAGGTACCAGTGGACCCTGGTTCAAGAATAAGTTGCTGGGGCCATCTCCCAGTGAAACAAATTTAGAGTGTGAAGAAAAATAAAGTATTGTGTGTATCGATAAATTTACAAAAAGACATTCCAGTGCAATAGTAGAGTAGCTTTTTTTGTTATAATGTTATTACGTTTGCTTCAGCTATTATTCCGTACCACTAAAACCTAAAACACATCAAACAAATGTTTTAGTAGTTCTTTTTCCCATCACATAAATCTATAACAACAATAAATCAGTAGCTCTATATCCATCAGTTAACAGTAAATAAGTCAAAATTTCATTTTTCTTGCCTTCTGATTTGCGTAGTGCTGTTTCTTGTTCAACAGAAAGTGAAGCCTGCCTATTCTATGTCAAGGAATGCAAATCTAGTTCTAGATCTAGTTCTAGCTAGATCTACTTCTAGTGCGGAAGACATCAGTTTTGTCGTTGCAAACGTACATTGTCCTAGAATTTAAGAACATGTAGTAATTTTGTGTACCCACTCGAAGATGCCAAAAATGAAAAATTGAAATGAAAAGTCTACTCGTAATACTAATTAATGTATTTAAATGAGTAAACAAACGTAGTAATAATAAGCATAGAAAGACAATCGCTAAAAAATAGGTTCAAATAGAAAAATGTTATGTTTATTTACTTAATTATTTTAATTCTTTATAATTTTTCTTACTATTTAATTTTTCTTAAAATTTAATCTTTAAAGTTACGATTTTAGAGTTAATGTAATTTAATAGCATTCATACTATATGGCCTCCTTCAGTCGCGAAGAGACTACAGATGATCTCATGTAAATGAGATGAATGCCTGGGCATTGGCAATGGTCATGTTGTGTCTTTTCTTGGCCTGCCCAACTAGCTACAATGTTGCTCACATTTGAATTAGAGAAATGAAGCAATTTTCCGACGCGTAAAAAAAAAAAAGATAACTTCCACTATCCCATTAATTAATGTAAGTACTAGATCCACAAGTTTCTAATAAAATTGCTTCAGTTCAATTTTATATCGTCTTTCTACTTTTTCGGTTACGTGGCCCGCGACACGAGTGTCGGAGATTAAAATTGCCCGCAGGTCAAATTAGAATGGGTATCGATCTAAAGAAACTGCAAGTGCCGATACAGTTTGGGGGTCTTCGGCGTCGCAGGTTCTGCCATGGTGCAGTACTGAGTGCTGCAAACTGCCTAAGGCTCTCCGGCTCCTGCTTTTTCCTCAGGGTTGAATCCCGAAGGCTTTCCCATGATTGGGGATAACTGCAAGGCAGCAGTGGTTTGAATTTAAAGTTTTTCCATCTCCTAGGCTGGCCAACGAAGCCCTCTTGCCCGAAGCTTACTGTTTGAATCGCCAGTTATTGGCCTTCGCCCTTTCTCCTGTTAGTGAAAGCTAATCTCATTATCTGAGCCTGACGTGAAGGCCAGGAGTTGGACTGGTTATCAAGAGGCTAATAGAGACGCATGGCATTAGGAAGTTGTGGAATGCTTATGTTCATTATAATATCCTCCAATATCTGAGCCTCACGTGAAGGCCAGGAGTTGGACTGGTTATCAGAGGCTAATAGAGACGCATGGTATTAGGAAGTTATGAAATGCTTATGTTCATTACCATTTCCTCCAATGACAACCTTGCGGAACCAAACTATACAAATTCCTGGATAGTCCTTGTCACTTTAACCTTAAGGTTTTTATTTGATGACTTCTTCTTCTTGAAACTGTCAGGTAGAGTTGAGCCTTCGGCTCTTGGAACTCTAAGCCAGCAAAAGTGAACAAGAGTTACTTTTCACGGCCTGAATGAGAACAATGTACACTGTTCTGTCTGGCGGGGTGTCAGACTCGCGTCCAGAGACCGCGTGCACCGGGACCCCTGCCATTTTCCTTTTTCTATATCACTCTAACCGCCATTTACGTAATAGCCCCTTGAGGAAACGGCGTCTGGATTGTGACAAGGTTGAGGGAGCTTTTTTACAACTCCGCACAGTGCAATGAGGATGCTCTCGCACCCCCCTTAGGCACCCCCAAGGGAGTCTTGTTTTGCTACCCTTTAGCCTTATCGTTTCCTCCTACGATCTTTTCCACCCGGGCGCCACCATGAGGCAGGGTAGCATGCCCGGGTTATTCGATGACAAAATAGCCAAGCTGCAACGTGTTCAGAACAATGCCACACGAATAGTCCTTAGAAAAACAAGACGAGAGTCTGCTACTACACTCTTGCGCACGCTCCATTGGCTTCCCGTGAAAGCGAGAATCGATTACAAGGTCGCTACACTTTGTCATCAGTGTATATATAACAACGAGATGCCCTTGTACCTTAGCGAACTGATTACTCCATATGTCCCCCAGAGAGTCCTGCGCTCAATGGACTCAACGCTTCTAGTGGTGCCACGTTTCTCCCTCTAAAGCTACGGTCTGCGGACTTTTTCAGTGCACGGACCGAAGATTTGGAGCTCACTCCCCAGACATCATGCTACACCACTTTTAAGAAGAACATTAAGACCTATCTGTTCAAAACTTTTTAAGATTAGTTAGTCAATTTAGCTGTCGTGTTTGTGTTTGTAATGTTGTTACAGCGCCTTGAGCCCAACTTTTTGTTTATTAACAGCGCTTTATAAATAAAATTATTATTATTATTCCGGTAGTTTTGTAAGTTCGCATTTTAGTTATACATCACATGTATTTATGCCCGAAATATAATTGTATATATATTGTTACGATCTGCTCTATCACTGCTAAACACAACACAGCACATCTAACACAAGAACTTGACAACAAGAGCTTCAAGTAACTATGTGGCGTTTTCAAGACAAAAACATGAAAGGCCAATACAACACAATTGGCTACATCAAATTCAAATGCTTTAACACAATAGAACTGCCTACTAAACACTTCTCTGTCTACTTCTAGACTCGTACAGCTACATTTTAAAGGACTAACTTTGTAGCACACTGTCCTTACTGCCTTGCGTCCTGGACTCAACTGTCCTTTCTTACACACTGTCTCGTCCGTGAAGGCTCTGGATCACATGACCACAACATGGGTCAAATTTGCGTGAACAAGCAGTACTGTCCCTTGTCTATCAACAGCCGTTGAGCCGTTGACCTGTGTGATTGGCATGAGTCGTGTGTATCAGTAGACCGCCACTGGAGTTACTACAATATATATATATTGCATAGATACACAATAACAAAGATTGATAAGTAATATTATGAAGAACGTAAACTCTTAAGGTCAGCACATCTTTATTTCTTTTTGTTTTCATACGGGGGCTTAGGCCTTAAATGGTCGTCGGCCCAGGCGCAATGCACCCCTTCGCTCCATGGTTGCTACGCCACTGTATACTGCATGAAACTATTTATCATGTTGTGTCTGGTCTTTGCCTGCGCACAACTGGTTACTTCTGGATAACTCTGTACGGAACTGCAACAAAGCTAAGCTGAATTTTTTCGCTGTTACTTCCCTTGATGTGAAGTGTTGATTAGCTATGAAGTTAATTCCACGTGACATTACACACACACACACACACACGCGCGAGAGCACACATACACACACAAACTATGACAACATTTCCTTGAGTTATTCGTACTGTAATTATGTTTAACTTGTCATAATTATGTCCGTTTATGGTTTTACCACACTGAGCGAGGTCCTAGAGTCCCACAAGAACTAAGATACAGCAATATCATTCTCTGAAACTTGAGAAGGAGCTGAAATGTAGAATGGAATACAGGTCTCACATTTTCCAGACCCTTCTTTCTTGCTTAATTTTAATACTGACGTCAGCAACTTTTGACTTATCCTCAATATCCGGTTCATTATTAATTAATGTGATTAATAAGTATATTTAAGTTTTCTTTATTTACCAGCGTACACCAGCTTTGTCTGCACGAGAAAAATATGCAGGCCGCTACTGGGTTTGTCTAGTCATGTGAAACGCTGGACTCATCCTTAATCTTCGGAATCAAAGATAGTGCCGTTATTTATGCGATTGTCCGTAGACCTGAAATGTCTGGAATAAGGTCACAGCTAATTGGTGTATCGATCCATGACAATATCCCTATATCATTCTTAAGGGTACAATAAATAATAATACCGCATATACCAAAAAAAAACAAAAAACCCAACAGCAACAAAAAATAAACATATACATTGTATTACACTACTTATAGAATAAAAACTCCACAATCTTAAACTTTGTTTACATGGTAAAAGAGGGAATAACTTCAAAATGACTTAATTGTGAGTGTGTGAGAGAGTGTGTGCTTGGGGGGGAGGGGATTGAAAAGGATACTACAAACAGTGCAAGTAAGGGTTGATGAGAGGATCAGAAGAAATCGATAGCCGTGCGGCTTGAGGTGTAAAGATGAACAATGTCCAGTTCTTTCTTTCATCATGCGTTTTCTTCCCCTGCTCTTCTTACCCCCCCCCTCCTCCAAGTCGTGCCACGCCGGGTGACTAGCTAGTCTAGGTATGTTTTCATCACATACCTTTAATCTATTAACCCAATTTCCGTTCCGAACCTGGGGTCCTTGGTTCGAATCTTGGTGAAGACTGGGATTTTAAATTTCGGGATTTATAGGGCGTCTCGTTTGATCGTTGTGTTGGCCACATGACACGATAGAATTGGGTGGACTTATGGCGTCCTTAAAATCCCGAACTAAGCGCTAAGCTCTCTATCACTCAGCCATCACACCCTGAAGTGCTAAAATGTTTGTGGTAAAACTGTTAATTGTAATGGATATAACTTTGAATGACAGACTTTCAATTTTTTTTCCATTGAAATTGTATTAAGGATATTCACACAAAATGTTAATCACAGTAAATCTTCTCTTTGTCTACACGTCTGCTAGGCTATAGAGTCAGAAAGAACAAGTAGAGAAAAGGATGTGGAAAAATTGTAATAGAAGAGATAGAATGGAAGCAAATAAAAAGTAAGATAAATGAAAAAAAAAAGGAAGATTGGGAGAGAGATTGAGAAAAAAACTAGACAACATAAAACAATGTGCAGGACACCCAGCTCTTATGGTTACCTGACGTTAGTTGGAAATAAAAGTAAAAGGCGGCTGGCCTTTGTGCTAGCCACCTGACACCCTCGTAAACCGTGGGTCACAGAGACCTTTCCATCATCTGCCCTATAGATCGCAAGGCCTGAAGGGGAACCATACTTTTTTTTTTTTTTTACAGGACACGATGTTGAAGGATCGCTGCTGCCAATTAAATATTAGAAATTACTTTTAGCATCAAGCAAAAGGTGATCAATATTTGATTCAGCATTTCTGAAAATTCCATCAATATGGTTTAACAGAATACATCTCTTATTAATTCTACCGGATACATTGAAAAGTTTGACTTTTTGTATGAAAACCTCAAATAGACTTTGTGTTAAAAAAAACTTTTTCTCCGGTTGTCGTTGTTTTTACAAAGGTGATTTAGTACTAGGCTTATAATATGTTTCAACCTTAGGCTGTCTGTGCGATAGTTCTGAGTTCAAATCCTGTTATTCTTGCCGTCTTATAAGAGGTTTGAAGTGGTATGCATCAATAATCCCATTAATTTAAAAGTAGGATACCTCAGCTTTGCTACTGACATCGGTTGTCGAGCTGTTTACATCCTTGGGCTATTGCCTCTTTTGTAGAATTCTATACTCTTGTGGATTGAATGCCCTGTAATGTTGCTAATAGTGGATCTATATACTTTTCGCTTTTGATTTAGGGTTAAGCCCTTCTAGCCTTGAAGTAAAAAAATCTCTAATTTTTAGGTTCAGCTCTCTATCTCTATCTTCTATATAATCGTCGAATATTTATAAAATTTGATCGATATTTTGTACTCTCCTTCTTCAACCCCCCTCCTTGTCACTCACACCCTCCACTTTCTATTACCTCCCCTGGTGTCTCGGCTTCTTTTAAATCCTTACCAAACGAGCACCCAAAGAGAGTTTTCTCCCCTTGGTATAATGGCGGTCTCAATGAATGTGGAGGTACCCTGTCTTGTGTGGGCGGTCAATAGTTCAGAGAATGTATTCTAACGTTTTTCAACATTACCGGGATGTTTATACAAAGAATTCAGTTTCGGACATATGTTGCTCTACATGTGTAGATAATTGTAGAACTATTTTTCTTTAATAATATACTTTTATATAACAAGTGTGATTTTACTAACATTGGATTTATAAGAATTAATACTATTTTTTTTTTTTATTGTTGAGAACACAAAGTTCTCTCTCGAGAAATGAATCCGGATTTTAAAGATAGCTAATTAGCTAATTGCGTGGTGCATGGCGCCCCTGAATACTCATCCCTGGCTACCCTGTTATGGTCAAATATTTCAATAAATAATTTGGTAGGCAACTTGTTCCATAAATATTGGTTAGCGTCTTTCCGATTGTTAAAATATAACAAGGAATCGATTATTTGAAATTGCCAGGAAAAACATCTGTATGGTAGTTGTACCCCTGTATTTCTCAAGGCCATTGGATATTTAAATTTATTTATTGGATAATTGTATAACTATTTTTCTTTAATAATATACTTGTATATAACAAGTGTGATTTTACTAGAATTGGATTAATGAGTTTTTATACTATTTCTAATTATAGAACAGAATTACTGAATATTATAATAATAATAATAATAATCTTTATTATCCGTATGGAAATTTGTCTTACAATTTGTGCATTACACCAAGCAAAAAATATTATAACTATAAGAAACCAAAGTGTACATTCACACCAGACTCACTCATAATTTACATGTGACAAAGTTTATACCAGATTGTTCTTATTTAATGATTTGATTGCCAGGGGAACAATAGAGTGTTTGTGTCTGTTTGTCTTTGCTATCGGTGTCTTGTATCTCTTTTGTGATGGTAAAATCACAAAATCCTGACACAAAGGGTGATTCTTTATTTCGAGGATCTTGTTAGCTTTTTTATAGATGTTTGTCTCAAACAACTGCCCAAACGCGTTTTGTTTTTTGCCAATGATTTTACCAGCAGCATTTAGGATTCTATAAAGTTTATTTTTATTTTTAATGCTCAGATTGCCATACCAGGCAGTGATATTGAAACTTAAAATATTGCAGATGTGAGCGTGATAAAACATAGCCAAGGCCTTTTCGCTAACATTAAACGAGGAGAGTTTTCTTAGTAATCGTAATCTTTGCCGCCCTTTTTTGCTGATATAATCAGTATTTGCAGTAAAATTTAGTTTATTGTCTAGGATAGTACCAAGGTATTTAAAGGTTTGCACAATTTCAATAGTCTCTCCAGCTACAGAAACAATATCATTTTCCTTCTTGTCCCTACGAAAATCGATTATCATTTCTTTGGTTTTTTTTACATTTAATAATAAAAAATTATCTTTACAGTATTTTTCAATATGTTCTATTTCTTTGAAATACTCATTTACGTCTGAGCTCTCTGAGAGCAGGGCAAGAAGAGCCGCATCATCATCGAATTTTTGTGAAGGAGCAACAAGAACTATCGGATTGAAAATCATTGGTGTACAAAATGAACCACAATGGCGATGTCACAGCCCCCTGGGGCGCCCCTGTGTTAACTATGCGTTCATTAGATATAACATTGTTTACCCTAACCCTCTGAGCTCTCTGGGTCAAAAATTCATTAGCCCATAGTGTTATGTATGGACTAATCTTCAACGCTTTCATCTTTTCAATGAGTAAATGAAGTTGTATAGTGTTAAAAGCTGATGAGAAATCAATAAAAAACAATCTTACATAAGTGTTCGGTAAGTTCAGATGTTTGTAGACACAATTTAAAATATTTAGGATGGCATCGTCTACATCTTTACCCTTTTGGTAAGCAAATTGTAAAGGGTCTAACTTATTACAAAGATAATTCAGAAGAAACATTTTAACCAATTTTAATCCAGCTTTCATTGGGTTGACGTTTTTGAAAATGTTACAAACTTTCTCTTTAGAAATCGCTAATTCTGAACAGTTGTTAACATTGACATCCTCAAGGGCTTTTAGTCTTAGATAATTAAAATCTTTCGTGTCGAAGCGACAATAGAAATCATTTATTTCGTTGGCTAATGTTTTTTCGTCTCTAGTAGCAAGATTATTTTTAATTTTGACTTGTGCTCCTGCCATTTTGTTCATGATGCCCCACGCCTGTCTCATGTCACTCGTATTATTGAGTCTTCCAGCTTGGTGCGGTAGTTTCTCCTCCCTTCCTCAAGAACGACGTTGAGATTTCGTTGAGCACGTTTCCTTGTCTGTCCATCGCCACTCATAAATGCTCTTTCCTTTTTGATTAATTCCCTTTTTATTTTTGCAGTGACCCATGGTTTATTGTTGGGGTATATCTTGATGCTCTTAGTACTTTCACAGAATTTGATGTAATTTGTCACTGCGTCGAGCCATTCTTCCAGATTTGAAGTGGTCTCTTGAAACAAATTCCAGTCAGTGCAGTCTAGACATCCCTGTAGTTTGAGAATATTATCTTGAGTCCTCTCTTGTACGTTTTTTTTAAAATGATTTTTCCTTCTTTACGTTTCGTGCGGTAAGTAGAGGCAGCAGTTGTAGTGTTTTGTGGTCCGATGATCCTAGTGGTGGCTTTTCACGAGATGTGAATGCTCCTTTGATGTTACAGTAACATAAGTCCAGAGTTCTGTTCTCTCTTGTCGGACATGAGATGTGTTGATAGAAGGTGGGTAGGTCAACCTTCAAGGTGCATTTATTAAAATCACCCAGTATAACTACTGGTGCATCCGGTGACCTTGTCTGAAACTCATGCACTACGTCAGCGATGATTGCAGCTGCAACTTCCGTCTTGGCTGTAGGCGGAACATAAACCAGGACTATGTAAATAACACCAAAGTCTCGTGGCAAATAAAAAGGTCTCAATGAGAGCGCCAGTAGTTCTAGATCCGGACTGCACATTCTCTTTTTAACCGTGTACTTGGTACAGTATTTGAGGTTAAAGTACACACACACACACACCCACCTTTCTTCTTCTTAGACTCAGCCGTTCTGTCAGATCTCACGCAAAAGAAACCATCAACAGCAATCAGGTTGTCGTTGTCATCCTCCTCTAACCATGTCTCAGTAAAAGCCAATAGACAACTTTCCCTAAAAACGTGGTCGTAGCGTACATGGGCACATATCTCATCCACTTCGTTTCTTATTGAGCAGACGTTAGGTAGAATAATCGTAGGGAGTGGTGGGCGAAAACCTCTTCTTCTCAGTCTTTGCCGTAGTCCTCCTTTTTTCCCTCTGTTCCTTGTACTAATAGAGGAAGGGTAGAGACAATTTATATGTGCATAACATGGTGGGAGAGGCTTCCTCTTTGAACGAAGTCCGAGGAGTTAATCTTTACTATAATGAATAGATCTAGTACTAGATCGGCCGCCATCTTGGGTCGCCATTTTTCTTCTTTTATTTCTAACGAAATAACCAAAGTTGAACAAATCTAGATCTAGTAAAACGTGTAATGTAAACACTCATTGTGGAGCCCACCTTGAAAACAGAAGTCTTCATCTGCATAACTAGTTACAAAAGAACATTCAATGTACATCCAGCAAAGAAATAATAAAGAATAATGAAATAGCCAGTAAAACATCCGTATGGTAGTTGTACCCCTGTATTTCTCGAGGCCATTGACTCTATACTTTTAAAAAGAGCTGGTGTTGTTGACGCCTTTACGGTCGTTGACTTGTTGCACCAAACAGCTAGGAGACAACTAAACCGCTGTAGGTGTATTATATTCTAATTTATAAAACTTGAAATAACTCGAATTGAATAATGTCTTTGTAAACAAAACTAAAAATAACTTTCATTACAATGTAGAGAAATATAATTTGAGATGATCCCTTTCTCTTATCATCTAACAATAAATGATCCCTTTCTTCATAATTCTCTTGGACACACACACACACACACACACACACACACACTCCATAACAGTTGGTCATAGTCAGTCCATGTTGCCTTTTGATACCAGAGAAGCCCATTTGACCTCTTGCTTCTAGACAAGCCCATGTAGTCTCTTGAAACTAGACAAGCCCATGTAGTCTCTTGATACCAGATAGTCATTTCATACACGATGGCTGCCTAGTTGTGTGCTCTCTGGATTGTTGACTCGATCTTCCAGGGATCGTATCCTGTCCTCCGACATCATCTGGCGTCTTGAGGGAGATTTTGACATGAATGTTCAATTCTAAAAGAACTTACGAAACATTTTAAACAAAGTTCAAAGTGAACCTACTTGACATTAAAAAGGTCCTGGAAGAAACTTGATACTAAATAGGTTTAGTGGTGTACCTACTTGACACTAAAAAGGTCCAGGTAGCGGACATACTATAGATAAGAAAGAGGCCCTACGTGAATTCAATTTGCTTCAATTCTCCTCCTTCTGTTTGAAGATCCCCAGCGTTACAATAAATAGAGTTCTTTAACCAAACTCACTGAGAACATTGTCTAGTGGACAAGGACTCACAGTGGCCGAGTAAACAAAAATAAATGGCCATTGAGATTGTTAATCACAGCATCTAATTCACAATGCACTGGTTGCGAGTGTGTACGTGTTCCTGTGTGAATGCTGTTTGTGTTTGCATCTATATTGTTATTTTTACAGTGATTACGCTGAGGTGGTCAATTGTAGTCAAACTGAATTTCCATTTGATTGGACCAATAGAAATTATCTTAAGTCATTATGTAAACGTGTTGGCTATTTACATATTCGTAACTCTTGAACGGTGATGGACATAATGCGCTAAGCGCAGCTTGATAAAAATAATCTCCCTTAATTCCTAGACAAGTTTGTACCGGTATACCAAGTTACTGCATCGCGTAGGACAAGGCAAATAAATACCCCATCAATTTTAAATCACATCCCACCCAAACGTAGTATTACATCCTTCCCGTTCCTTAGCGAACCTTCTAGAATGTACGCGTATTGATCCAATCCATTCCCATGTGTCTCTAGTAACCACTGGACTCTGGCTCACTTACCTACGTTCTAATAAGTATCCCTGATTTGGGTTAAAGTAAACAAGTTATTTCAATGATCTGGTAGCAATGGGAGCCAATAAAGTGATTACTTGAGTTACATGCTAATAGGATGAGTCTCGAGCTGAAAGTGTTAGATACATAACTGTCATGTTAATCCCCAGTATAAATATATATATTCTTGCATCTAGATTTAGATAGATAGATAGATGGATAGATAGATGGGTAGATAGATAGATAGATAGATAGGTAGGTAGGTAGATAGATAGATAGATAGATAGATAGATAGATAGATAGATAGATAGATAGATAGATAGATAGTGTCACTAGGGATAGTGTCACTTCATGAATCTTGCATTCTCTCTACTGTTTACTTGTCGACTGTCCTATCAAACTGCTAATGAAGGAAAGTTACGTCTATTTCTCACAGAGACCAAACAGACAATGTTAACGTCGATTGTCTGTAAGGTGTGTACATCTAAGATTCAGGTGAAGGTTGATAAAACAATTGTTACCGAGCAGGTCTCTACCAACTTATGGACCACGGCTGATGTGCTATCCTCCCCTTTGATACCCCTGACCATTGTGCAGGAAATCTATATGATAAAGTTGGGGAGGGGTGGAAGCATTACATGTGGCACAATATTCTTTCATGTGTACACAAGATGAACTAATATCTTATTTATTTATGTACACAAAGTCAGGACAATCTTATGTAATATATATAAATATATAGTTCGTCTATCGTGGTTCGATGATGACCACTTTGTCATCCAGGGGCTGAGGGCTTTGCACTGGGGTTATATGCCTCCTCATGTGGCTGGTGAGACCTATGTGAGCCCGGAATGTTCGGCCGCCCATAGGCAGGTTATTCCAGATGGAGCTAGTGTCGTGGGCCTTGCTTTTCTTCTCTGGCGTTTTTCTTCTGCCAGCGTTGTTCTCTTTTCCTCAGCAACTTGTACACCAGTTTTCACAGCGCGATGCCATGATGCTCTGTCATGTGCCTCTGTCTCCCATGTGGCTGGGTCTATGCTGAACGCCTTCAGAGAAACTTTGAGGGTGTCCCTGAAGCGCTTTCTTTGACCACCTTGCGAGCGCTTTCCTTCGCTTAGTTGGCCATACAAGAGTTGTTGTAATATATACACAAAGACTGAACACCGTCTTGCCTTTTTCCTGTAAAAAAGATGAACACATACTTTATAATGCTCATTTTGTTATGTACACCAAGAAATCGAATCATCGCTTTGAAAAGCAGAATACATTTGAAAAGAAAGTCGATGAGAACTCATTTACAAAATGAATGCATTTTATACATCTCTATACATCTAATACTCCGAGACAGAATGCATAAAATCAATTCACTCACCTGTACAACTTAGCCTTCAAAATATCAATCAATAGCGATAAATATTTGCTTTGCTCGATATCAGAGCATTCGTGCGTCTTTAGAGTAATTGGTTGACGATCTCAGCATATAGCTCCATGTGTCTGCTTAATTTGGATGCATTATTTCTCTTGTTATCTAGTATGGGTTTTAAAGTAGTTCTTCATCTCTATGAATATTTCTTATCGTTGTAGTGCTAAGGAGAAATTTCTGTCATTGATCTCATGTCATACAGGTCACGAAGGTCAGACAATACACATACACGCTTCATTAATACTGTTACATATTAACACATGGGCCTGCTATAATATTCCCAATTTTTAAAATTATTAAAAAAAAAAAGAAGCTTTTACATAGCGCAACTTACATGCTTATAGCATGCTCAGAGCGCTCAGGTCCAATCTCATTTGTGGACAAGTGGGGGAGGGGGTATCTGCGAGAAAGTTTTCTGTGCTGCGCTCAGTAAACACAACTCCCCTCTGGTGGGGTGTCGAACCTCGAGTCCCCTTGATAGGTAGCCAAGCCAAGCCCAAGCGTACCAAGTCTCTCGGCCACACATCCCACACAATATAATATAGCAAACGATGTCAGGTTCTTTGTTAACGGCTTTACTTTTGTGAACTTTGATGTCAGAGCATCTATGGATACTTAATATAAATCTACAAGTCGACTCTTTCATAGGACAATACATGTTAATAGTAACAGTAGACATCATGCTGTCGTCTTCAAACATTGTTAGTTCATCTTTCACTTTTATAACAGAGGTAGGCAACTTTTTTTCAGTAGAGGGCCGCATAAAAAATATTCTGGCATGGGGTGGGGAGCATTTAATTTAAATTTAGAATTTACAAGAAAGGTTTTTGTTTTAAAACTAATTTTGAAAATAGTTTTCTTATGTCTTTGTTATATTTCTATTTTCAATCGTTTGCCTGGAGAAAAGGTCAAGGTTATCTTTGAAGTAGAGCATATTTTGTATGCGCAAATTCAGTTTCAATTCGTTAAATCTCTATAATGTTTCAGTGCAAACATGAAGTCTGTCTTTGGCTCTTCATTTAAAATATTAGTATCAAAGACACAGTCAGTGTCCTTCGTTTCAAGGAACATACAATTTTTTTTTTAAAGTCCCACACTCTTTCCGATTCCTTGTCCATGCCAGCGGATACTGCTGTGGTACGGAACATCTGAATGTTTAGCTTCACCTTCATAAAGCAGTCCTGAACTGTATTTGGTTAAGATCCCTAGCTCTGATATTAGGTCAATAACATGATTGATATTCAATGCAGCTTTGCACAAACTTTCCTGAGAGATGACACATAATGAAGAAGTACCAGTACAATTGTGTGGTCACGATTTTAATTTGCAACTTTGTTACTTGATCATTCATCTTCATCGATTTCTACAAAACTATGTTTTACACAGTGATGTCTGTAGTTGTCCGCGGGATCCGGCCGGCGGTTCTTAATTTTTCCGCCCCAGTTTATAAATATCACAAATATTTAATTAGAAGTTATTTGCTTTCTAAATAAATCCTAACCTAGTAGTAGTGCACTTTGTCACGTAATAAGAGTCACTGCTAGTGTCACTACGAATCCCGATTTCACTGAAATCTTGTGGCTGAGCTTAAAATAGCACAGAGAAGTCCAAGGGCACTAAAAATAAGCAGACATTTTCCATTCACAGATTATTTTTCTTTTTTTTCCCCCTCTTTTAGTGATTAATCTTAGAGAACTAGAGCCAGGAAAGAAAAATAACCTGCGAAAAATCATGGTTTATATATAGATCCCTTGTGTGCATATATTTAAATAGTGCAAATAGAGTGGAAGTATTCTCTGCATCTACACGCATTAGCTTTGCTATTTGAAATTGTACTATCAGATTTCTAGTTATTCTAAATTGAAAATGATATTTTACCATTGGAATTTATACGAAAGGACTCGCATTACACTTCTAGGGTGTTAGTGTCACTAGCTGTTACTCTAAAATCACAGCACCAACGTTTCACATATTTTGACACCTTTTCGTCCTTTGTTTACAAAGACGAGGTTTTGGGTTTTAAATCAACATTTCACTTTTTATGTCTGGACACACATCGGTTGTGACCTGAATGGAAGTGTCTGAGATATTAAGTGATCACTTGACTGCTGACCATTCAAGCCTGGAAACATTCCAAGTAAATTATCTGTTTCTTTGGCGGGTGGGGTTATCGTCTGGGGGATAATATTAGATTAGTCTGAAGGTCACTTGTAAAATATAGATCTACATTTCTTTTTTTTTTTTCACATATTGAGAATGTTGCATCTCAGTGATAACACAGGGCCGGCCTTAGGCATAGACAAATTAGTCAGCTCCATAGGGCCTACGATTGGTGGGGGCCTTTCACGGTAATCAAAACAGTGTTTTAGAGAAGAAACAGCGAAACTTGTGGCACATGTTACTGTTGGAGCACACTTGGTTTTAAATAAAGTGCGTGATTTTTTTATATATATTTTTTCGATATTTATTATTTCATTTTTCTATTTTAATTCGCATAGGGCCTCCAATTATCTAAGGCCGGCCCTACAATAGCCAACCTGCTTCGAATAGGTCAGGAGCTATTAACGCCCCCCCCCAAAAAAAAAAACAACAAACAACCGAAACGAGACTCTTCGACCTCTTCCTTCCTGCTCCTTCTTCCCTAGTGCCATTAGAGGATGGAATGGGTTGCCTGAATCAGCCAGATGAACCAACGATTTAACAGAGCTTAAGTTATTGATTAACAAGCATGACTAGATTAACACATGAAATGCGTAGGGCGTAATTATCTTCTTTTTGAATTAAAGTCTGTAATATATAAGATAAGATAAAATATAGAGATTTAGATTTAGAGCTCTAGTTTTAGCCAGGCGACTCTCTACTAGTGAATCTAGATTCTATAAACAGCTATTTACTTGTATCTTTATAATTACTTTTACAAAGATTACACAAAGATTAAAATAGTTTGTTTCGCTCATACAATTCTAAAAGATTTTCTCCTCCGACGCATTTTCATTCCAGAACATTAGTAGCAGCTAAAAAAAATATATTTAGGCCAGGTTGAAAAAAAAAACCACCAACAAACAACTAACATTTGTAAACTTCTCATTCCGAAAATTACCGATGGGTAGCATATAAGCATAGACCTAAATACACTATATCTAGACTGGACATGGAGATTTTTATCACGATTTTGTCGTGAATTTTTTTTAGAAAGTTGGATCAAGGCGTTGTTTTCTTAAAGTATTTAAAGAAAGTAAAGTTTTTTTCTTCAACCCTAACCTATGTAACATATAATTTAATTTTTAGATCTAGATCTAGTAATTATGAACATCAAAAATAAGAGTACTCTCGTCTCATAATTATTTTTTTTGAAATTTTTAGATACATACTCTAGAAAGATCTAGGTAATCAATCTATTTACATGTTAAGTAAAGTAAAGTTCCCCTTTCAGACCTTGTGGTCTATAGGGCAGATGATGTAAAGGTCATCTGTTTCTGTGGCCTACGGTTAACAAGGGTGTCATGTGGCCAGCACAACGACCAATCGCCTTTACTTTTCCCTAACTAATGTCAGGTACCCATTAGAGCTGGGTGGACTCAGAGGCGCCCGAAGATCCCGAAATTAAAAAAATCCCAGTCTGCACCAGGATTCAAACCCCGGTCCCCGGTTCGGAAGCCAAGCGCTTTACCGCTCAGCCTCCATTTACATGTACATAAGATGATTTAAATCTACATGAATTATTTCCATCTAGGATTTTTGAAACATTATCTCAATGGAAGCAAACAGGAATTGGCTTTGTTTCATATATTTGTGTGAATATCCGAGAAATGATTTTGCAGTATTTCTAAACTTTGAAAACTAAAGATCATTACTTTTCTAAGACAGAAAAGATTGATTGGGGATGACTCCCCTTAGAGCCTGAAAAAAGAGTTTACATACATAAAAATCTATATTAGTATAGGTCTGTGAATCGATCTATCGCGGATAAGAATTTATTTCCGGTTTCCAGTCTAGATATAAAATATAAGTCTATGCATATAAGCTTATAGCCTTGACCAGTTTCTATAAAGGTCCGTAATCTAAATCTAATTTCTTTTTTGTCTTTTGATCTAACTTGCTTGCGCACCTTCGAAGTGAAATCAAACGGAAAAATCCAATTTCGGCCACTGTGTATATTCGTGCCGCCATTTGATTGAACACACAACGTCGAGTGTCGTCTGCTGTAATTGTGAGGAGATGAAATAATGTGGGAAAACGTGGTTTGAGTGCGCGCGTGCCCAGCATACGTGGCCAACAATAACTAAACCTGAGGGCTGTTAGCTTGGCAAGCCAGAGATGCAGTTATTATTTGTATATTTATTGTTTTATTTATGGAGGGCAGCTGAGGGTAACAAGGAACCAAGGGAAGCAATGAAAAATGTGCTTAAAACAAAATTTAAAAAAATATTTTGAACTGGGTTTTGTTTATTAGTTGTTATCGCGCCCTGTTTACAAATGTCTATTTTTTCTTTGCCTGAAATATTGCTTTTCTGTTTGATTTCCTTTGTGCCTATATATTTTTAACATGGACAAGATAGTCTTGCGGAAACATTCATTAAACACGGTTAACGAGGGTGTCATGTGGCTAGCACAACGACTAACCGTATTTACTTTTTTCCCAACTAATGTCAGTTGCCCATTAGAGTTGGGTGGACTCAGAGGTGCAATCGTCACATCGATTAAAAACCCGGGACCCTTCAGTTCGGAAGCCAAGCTCTTTACCACTCCACCACTTCGCCTCTATATACTTCATATTCTTGCTTAAATATTTGACAAGGACTAGCTAGTCTCGTCTGAATTTTTCATGTCTTCTCTACAAAATTAATAAACAATTAATAAAAAATGAAAAAAAAATGCGAAATGATATTTACATTAATGTGAATAAGAGTTGTAGTGTTTCAAGAAAACAACAACAAAAAATCCCCAGAACTTTTGAACAGGATGAGGTCTCACGAGACACTGAAATCCCGATAGTGAAGTTCAATTTACATATTGATATTAGACACGCAATGAGTTTATTCTATTCCCTTGTGATGAATGGAGTGAAAAAAAACAACACAAAGTCTATCACCAGAAAGTGAAACGAAAACCTGAATTGGGTCTGTAGCACACGAATCTAACACATATATTTATATATATTAGTGGCTTTAGAGACTCAGTTTTCACAATTTTTAAACCCAAATTGAGATTATTAGGGCCTATGGGGATAAAAAAGAAATTGAAATTTTTTTTTATTAACAGTACAAATGAAGTAATTTTCTCGGGTTTCAGTAGATACAATAAAATACCCCCTTGCGATCTATGTGGCAGATGATGTAAAGGTCTTCTGCTTCTGCGGCCCATGTAAAAAAAATATTACCGAGAGTATCATGTGGCCAGCACAACGATCTACCGGGTGCTCTCAGGGGAGCCCTAAAACTCCAATTCTTTACCGAGATTTGAACCCGATACCCCTTTGTTCGGAAACCAAACGCTTTACCACTCATCCACCTGTCACCTTATCTTAGATAGTGAGCACATTTGGATAAAATGAGAAGATGAATCATATATAAAAGGGTATCAAATTGCAGGGTCAAGTAGACAGAAAATTGTGAATTATCAAGGAACTATTTTAAACTTTTAACGAGTATAATATAGTTATGTGTCAGATAAAGACACACAGTTCTGTTTTTTTTTAATTTTCTTGAACGGCTTTTTTAAAAATAAAGTTTATATAAACTCTTTCTGTCTGTCTGTCTGGTAAAAACGTGTACACGTTTTTTTATTCTTTCACACCCATTCTCAAAACAAGGTGGCTCTTTGCATAATTATTCATTGGCATAAACAAGACATGAATCAATAAAAAGAAATTAACCAATTATTCTACTATTTGCTGGTAATTAATTTTGTTTGATACCATCAAAGGAAATAATTCTTTTAGTATTCACAGATACGACTAAATATGTAGGGTTTTGTCCCTTTAGTTAATTGAACATGATTTTTCTCCCACACTCATTCTCGGATCAAGTTGAAACTTTAAAACATTATTTATTTTATCAAACAAAACTTGAATCATTAAGAAAACGAATCAATTAGTTAATTATTTATTGTTAAAAAAATTATTTTGTTTTAAATCAAATAATGGAAATAACTTTTACACTACTGAGAGTTATAGTTGAGGATGTGCAGTTATTTCTCTAAGATTTATTTAAAATGATTTTTAAAAATTTTGCTTGTTTATTTCTTATTGTTTGAAATGCGTCCCACCTTAAATTATAAGAATTGTTAATTTAGCTTATTTATTTTATTTCAATTATGTAGTAGGATAAAGGAGAAAGGTTAAAAAAGGGTACCACACTGGTAACTACATAGAAATTAAATACTGTAAGCCAATGTATGTACTTATAGAATACACTCACATAACTCCTCATTAACAATTTATTATCGGGTTAAAATAGGCTACTTTTTAGCCTACAATTTTTAACATTTAAATATTCGTCAAGTTGTCTACCAGTTATAAATATTTAAAAGTACCTTTATAGCCTACGATATTTATGATTAGGTGTAGAGTTTAAGCAGCACTTATAATAATTATAAAGCCTTCCAAGTGCTTTATCTTTCTATTTTTAACTATTTTCAACTTCATATACCTAAATGCGATGAGTTACCTAGATGTTAAAAGTACTTTTCGAAGTACCGTATAACTTACTCTTTTTTTTAAATATAATAAGCAAAACGAAGACACCATCCAGCGAATAAAATATAGAGCACAATAAATATCAAAATAGATGTATTTATAGATGACAGATCATTTTTTGCTAGAAATATATAAAAATACATTGTTCGGTCGGCGTAAATGTCCGGTCAAGCTGACCATAGCTCTGGCACTGAGCCACGTGGCGAGCCGGGCCCTGACACCCTTGTGTATACGATGATAGAATTTTGACAAGTATTGTGCTACTGCCAGAGGTCATCATTAGTGGGAATGGATTCTTTTCTGTCGTTCTCCTGATCATTACAGCAACGTTGTTTTTTTTAATACTCTCCATGCTTGTATGTGTATATATGTGTGTCTTTGCACTGTACAGAGAGTCTCAGCATGTTGGCACATGTTCCCAAATTCAAGCAAATAAGAAGTAAAACGGTTAATTATCAAAGACCAGCAGCATGTTCTCAATCTGGGCTGATCTGCAAACTTCATGGTATAGAGACATTTGGTCAGCAGTAAACGCATTTTTTTTAAAAGGGGGAGGGGTGAAATCCTGGTCTCTGTTTGGAGAACTCCTCATAGGAAATTGAGCAAAAGGCACTCACTATAATTAAAACTTGTTAATACATTGCGCCATTTATCACATATAAGCTGATTCACGCGCACACAAATGCGCACACGGGGTTGCAAACTCACAAAAACACACACATGTGTTGTCACTAATCTAACACACATACAATGTTGACAACAGGCAGTTCATCCAGTAGATTAATCCAGTTGAGTTAACTGCCCTTGATGACCCAAAAGTTCTCGAGGAACTCTTTTGCTTTTTATCTTACACCTTTCAAAATGGAGACATTTCTACTTTAAAAAAAAAACAAACAAACATAAAACAAACCCAAACTGAAGAAATGAGTCCAGTTTCTGTTGTCAGTACATCAGAGAAATTCAATCATTTATTTATTTGACAACGGTGCAGGTCCGGATTTAGATTTTCAACTCCACCTAGCTCTAAGCTCATTTAACTTTGGGGCACCATACACAATCTGTTGACCTTCTTTCACCATTCATTACTATCTTTTGGTTTGAATTGAATGTCTTTCATTGGCAGGCCCGTCCCTTCTTTTATGTTGTCTTCCCATCGCTTTCTCTGTCTGCCTCTTCTTTTTCCTGGTACTGTTCCCTGGCGCTGCCCATGATCAAAAGAGCTACGCAACCTAGTAGGGGCAGATTATTTTGTTTGCCTTTTTATCTTATATGATACAGACGTTACTTCAAAAAAGAATGATGATTACGTCCTACGCGTCATGCATTTAGTCATGCATATTAACCAATGACTTAAATTCTGCCAAGTCACTGGTTTTCCTGGCTAGCTCAGGCAACCCATTCCATGCTCTAATTGCCTTTATCTTGCAATATACTAAAGTGCTTTTATCAAAGCTTAAGTTTTGGTATCAGGGCCAGATTTAAGAGAGGGCAGGCTAGCGAACTTGACAAGAAAAGAGCCCCCTACATTAGAGAAAAAAAAATGCATAGTTTGACGGCTCAGGAAGTTGCTTTTTTTTCCTTTAAACATTTTGTTTCCCATTTTTACGGCAATACTTTAAATCTTCAGTTGGCAACACTGCCGTAGATAAAAAGTGTCCGCTTATAGTGTGCTCGCAATATTTAACAGTAGCTCCGGATTGACAACATTAAGCAAACCTTACAAATTTTCATTTTTTGTTTTACTAAAATATACATATTAAGAATTTGTTTTTAAACGAAGGAAAATTAATTGTAATTTACAAGTAACTTCTTTCTATTATAATATGACGTGCTTTGAGATATTAGTAGTTTTATTTCTAAGTGGATTTTTATTAAAGCTTTTGAAAAAGTGCACGGGCCTCCGTACAAAAATTGTGTCCCGGGCCTCCACCTATTTAAACACGGCCCTGATTGCTTTTACTACTGTTTTTGTACGATTAAAAAAAACTAACAACGTTCAAAACGAAAAGGTCACTACGTCTTTGAAATGTTCTGCCCCAAATAGACATTTCCAATTTCCCGATATCAAGTCCAGCAATGTCTCCCTGCCATTTGCGTATCTGATAAATGCAATTGCATATTATTAATGCATTTACATACACAGCTCACTCAGTATTTAGGCCAGTATATAATCCACACTGGGGGACGCTGTCAAGATCTGTACATGAATAGAGAACCAGTCTATACCAGAAAAAAAAATGCTTATAGTGTCCGCCATAAATGTTAATATGTCGTAAACATTTGCCGTAATTAAACGCTAATTTTACCCCGGAAATAAATTGGAAGAGAAGATGATGGTATGCATAGAAATATCCCCCCCCCCCCTCCTTTTTTGTGTCTTGCTAGTTGACAACGTTGAGTGACTTTGATCGCTACCCCACCCACCCCAGCAACTTTTGAGCTCGTCATCTCCCCATGGCAAGAGTCAATATCGTCAAATGTTTCCCGAAACGAGGTTCAGAACAGTTATGATGAAAAAAAACAAAAAACAATAGGGTTTCCTCCCTTGGATGTGTCGCGTGGGTTATGGTTCCTGTTGTTTAGAGACGTCAGTAACATTGGTTTACATCTTGGATTAAATCTTCTTTATATAGGAACTTTGGTGGATCTCAGATTTATTATCTACTAAAATCTAACACTTAGAGCTTTGTAAAGTAAATAATCAAACAATTTGAACCTTATTATTTGTCCACTTTATTTTATCAATAGAGGCACATTGCAATGAAGAAGGGAAATAAAACACGTTTATAGTCCCAATGCTTTCAGATTATATCGTAACATTATTTAATGTGTTACAGTGTAATTGAAGGATTAACTCTGAGCCGTATTATCATTCAAACTCTTCATTAATTCATTGTGAGAATATTGGATATTGATTTTTCTTTTCATTCTTTTTGGATTTTACGTTCAAACTATTCAAGAGGAAAATGTCCAACAATCACGACATCTTGAATCCTCGTGGGACTTCCGTTCAGCAATTTATTTGAGTGATTGTGTCATTAAATTGGACGAAGTTTACGACATTGAGGAAAACAACGTTTGAAAGATTCTGATCCAGTCTCCCCGCCATGTTTTGTGTTGCTATGATCAACTTTCATTGTCTTTCTAGTTCAACTTGTGTTCTTTGATTCACTATGCAGGGCCGGCCTTACACATAGGCAAACTAGGCAGCCTCATAGACCCTACGATCGATGGGAGCCTCGCACAGGACTCAAAATAATTTTTTATGAAAAGAAATATAGAAATTTGTGCCCAGTGTTGTTGTTGAGTCACTAGGTTATAAAAAAAATTTGCGAAATTAATTTTTGTGGCAGCAAATTACTTTTTTAATTTCTTTTGGGGCCAACCAATTAGGGCCAATGGCCTCCAATTATCTAGGGCCGGCCCTGCACTATGACAAAAGCAACGAATCAGTTCTTCACCGGTGAGACACTGAATCTATTCGACAGTCAGTCATTTATTCTATGTTTTATCAGTGAAGCTAAATTCTTTTAAAAGTGTTCGCTATACATAAGTTATATCTACCAAAAGACTAAAGAGTGAGCTACATAGGCTGTAGTTTTGAATTATGACTGGAACATTCATGAAAGTGTAAATATACTTAGAAATACTGATTCTGTCTATGCAATTGTTTGTAAGCTGAAATTCGTGTGCAGTATAATAGCACAAGTGAACTCTTCATACTTTATGTATAGGTAATGTCGGTATCACTGGGGCTACTGTACTCCTCCTTTATCCTCGGACTCGAAGACAAGCCTTATATATGAGACTTTATTAGAGTAAGACTACTGGCGAATGCAGAGATAGCCGGACAATCAATGACGCTACGGTATGATACAGTCCATACAACATCAGACGAATCGTGGTACCAAGCAACGATTGAGTCATATGGGGCTCAAGAATAGTGGAGTAGCTGCCCTTTCGGAAATAGGAGACACTATTCCCCCACCGCCCCAGTAAGTCGACGTGTGTTGTTCTTTTGGCTTTCTTGTTGTTATGTGGATTTCCATTTTATCTAAATAATAACACGAAATATATAACAGTTGTCAATCGTTGTATGGTCCAGACATGTTACTGCTGCCCGGAAGTTTGTGTGTGAATGTTGTTTAAGGATTTGGGGGAGGGCAGGCGGGGCTGCTGCCATAAACATCCTCAAAGGAGGAACCCCATATAAAAGACTTTAAAAATCAAAGCTAAATTTGAATGGGTTACAAACTTTTTAATATTTCTTTAAGTACCGGTAGCTTTCTTTTTTCGCATTTTCACCGACAATACTTTAAATCTTACGGTTTGCAACACTGTACGCCAGTACGAGATTGTTGTATTTCGCAAATTCATTAATAGTCGTTGACCTCGTTCATTAGTTGAGAGGTTACTGTACCTTCCACATGTGCCTTTCCAGGTTTGGTAGGAGTCGCTTCCTACTTTGGCATTCCAGTCTCCTTGTACAACAAGGATGTCCTTTTTCGGGACCTATATTGACCACTTACTGTAACTGCTCATAAAACTCTTCTACTGCCTCGTCGTCAGAGGCAGACTGGGTGTCGAAATCGGCCCGGGCATTTCTATACCATCAGGCCATAAATTGTATATGTGATGGACATCCAATTCTAGGTCTACCAGTCCAAAAATCATTGTTAAGTTTGATAATGAATTGATAGTTGTACACATGCATACAGTGAACACTATTCCCTGACAGGAATATATAGGCCTTATGTTGCTTTTTAATCGCAAAGTGTGTTGGCCCTAAAAGGATGAAGCCTACTACTAACACTGTCTACGGATGTAGGCTATTACATTATTTTGGAAAATGTGTTGGATTAAATGAGTTAGGCCCCCTAGTAGAGCCTGTACAAGATTTTTTTTTGGTTTTACATACGTCACTCAGAGTACCTCTATTGTAAGAGAATACTAGAAAACCTTTAACAATTTAACACGTGCCATAGTGACATCCATGCGGCCCTTATCTTATAAAATACAGACGTGACTTTAAAAAAGCAAAGGATTACTGTGATTCAACCGGCCTATTTGGGTACCGGCCCACCGGGCATTTGCCCGAATGCCCATATTGCCAGTGCGCCTCTGCTCGTCATCATATGTTGATGTAGGAGCGTATGCTTGAGTGATGGTGATATTAAAGGGTGATGCCTTTAAACGTACGGAGATGAGTCGACTGGATATAGGATTTCAGTTCACAACGCAGTTGCTGTAGTTCCTGTGTACAAGAAATCTTACTCCTTGTTCATGAACATCTGGTAGTCCACTGTAGTACAGTTTATGGCCCTCTTCTGTTGTTGTTTCCCCTATGTTTTTCCAACATATTTCACAGAGTCCTATGATGTTCAAACGGAGTCGGTTAAGTTTATGTGTGAGCACTTCAACTTTTCCTTCGTCTCTTAGTGGTCTCACATTCCATGTCCCTCTGGTGATTTTATTTCTGGTATTTATTTTAGTTTTGCATGGACCAGTAGTACACTTCTCACCCCCGCCCTGGTCTGTGACGGTAGGCGCGGCCCTTGGTAACCCTGGCGACGGTCGAGCCGGTATGGATTTATTTACGGTCATGATCTCATTTGGTGTAATGAGGGCTAGAAACTTGCAAGGCTGCGCCCATCCCTCTTCATGCTTGACCACAGCCGAGTACCTCCAATTTGGTGGTTTGCCTTGGTCCTGAGCATGGCGCTTGGAGTCACACGCGAGAGATTTAGGGGTTGGAAGGGGACCAGTGAGGCCGTCCACCTAAAGGTGTAGCATGCCGGACCATCAAATATACTACCCCTTTCCAGTACCTCCTATGCCCTCATAAAATATTAGTCTACATAAAATAAAATATATGTCTACGTAAAATATGTCTACATAAACTAAAATATATGTCTAAATAAAATAAAAAAAACCTATACTCTTAAGCGAGCAATTCTTGTATATATATATATATATATATATATATATATATATATATATATATATATATATATATATAAATTTTATTTCGAAAACGGCTCGACAATTTTCTTTAAAATTGCAAGGTACGTGCATATTAGTGAGTAAAAAATTCTCAACTCATTGGCCACATTGGGTAAACTCGAGGTCGACCTTTATATCGGTTTGAAAATGGCTCATTATCGAAAAATTAATTTTGGCTAGAATGTTTTATGAATGAAAATTTTCCGTGACGTGAACGGGAAAAACGCTGCTTACGTCACTAGGCTTATCGCAGTACACTAAAATATTTCTTTGCAAACAAGAACGACTTCTAAAGGATCAATAGACCTAATGAAACATTTGCGCACCATCTTACTGTAGATTGATTTATTATTTGAACTATGAAAGAGAAGTATTGAAATTAAATGTGCCGATGTATGATTAGTTATTGTGTTTTGAAGGCTTTATAAATTGATAACACTTGAAATTGCCTAGAGCGGTGTAGATACCTAGTATTTTGTTGTTTATTTTGCTGGTGACCTTCAGCTGTTCTATTTCAGTTAAAGCAAGTTGGCGCCTAAGCTGGTCTTCTAAGCGTTTCGGTATTACGTCGTCCACTTTTTTGGCTCACCAAAAAAAGACTGCCTTTGGCATGCGTTCGTCTGTGATTCGTCTTCCATAGAGGATACCGCTCTGTCCAGCGTAACTGGCGGACAAAGAATGACCTCTATTCAAAGGCCCCGGATACACATTTGAGACCAAAGAAAATCTGCTGCCGAGAACAGAGGCAGACGCGAAAAGGAAATCTTAATCGACCACCGGTTGACAATGGTTATGCTTGCCCTGGATGTGGCAAAATTTGTAGGTCACAGCTGGGACTGCGTAGCCACGGGAAATACTGCAATCCTCATTAATCTTCGGAATCGAAGACAAGCCTTATTATTATTTTTTTTTTTTGCTGTTGAATTATTACCATGTGTTCGTGCTTTGTGTCTACTGTCCCGTACCAAAACATAGGAAATGGTCATAACACAGCGTCTCTACGCCTTACGTGCTCACACTGAACAAGATATCTAGCTAGCGGCCAACGAGTTTGCGTACGCTGCAGCCTCTTTTTATTTAACTATAAACCTCGGTAAAAAGCTTGGAGTTAGGGCTTGGAGATGGAAGGCCCAGGTGAGATCTGAATGAAGGGATGTGTATAAGCAGGCCATATCCCTCCACGGGCTGTAGCACCACTGGGATGGATGGATGGTATGGACTTATTATAGTCCAACAGTCATGCTGGGCAGGGCACGTATCCCGTATGGGTAACGAGCATATTGTTTGGCGTAACAGAGGAGCCCCACAGAAACGTTTCTTTATAAAACTAATGCAACGATTTAAGTCTATTAAGAAAAAATGCGCCATTTTACTTTGTCACAAAGTGCCTGTTTTACCTTATAACGTAGAGATTTGCGTCACTTGATGTTTCGTACTAAAGCCATAATGAATATACTAATTCCATATTTAAATGTTTGAACGTAACCATCTAAGAAGTTACACTGCAAAGACTTTCTTCCAAGCCAATAATAGTAGGCCTACAATAGCTTTACACAAAAGATGTATTGTAAAACTATAAGACGGACGTGAGCTGTGAGTTTGTCTAGACTATAGAAGGACTTAAAAGACTTTATATTTAATCGCCATGTACAATTACATTTAGAACTAACAGAACGAAAGTAACTTCAGATTTGTAGTCTTTATATGATCGTTCATTTTCGTAATTACAAAAATATTTCCATAATGACTTAGGAAATTATTTAACCGAGCTAGGATCGGTCATCCAGGTACTAGGATTACATAAAATAAAGTATATGTCTACATAAAATAAAATATAGGTCTACATAAAATAAAGTATATGTCAAATAAAATACAATATGTCTATATAAAATAAAATATATGTCTACATAAAATAAAATATAGGCCTATACTTAATTGTGTTTGATGACATGTCCTCTAATCCTTTGAAGAAGTTGAAATCCAGTCAATTTTTCGAATCATATATTTTCAGCACAGCATGTTTTGGGTTTACTTTTAATTTTTTAATGAGACTCCCATAATCGAGCTACTAACTGCATGCAATATACCAAACAAGTGGAGAGTATGGGATCAGAGACGGCTTTAGCAATGCGCGGAGCCCTGGACGAGTGTCACATCAAGGCATCAGGGCCATAAATATTTGAACGTTTGGCTGACGCCGCTGACGGTGACAAAATATTCTCTTTATCGCGGGTCCCCTTAATTCGCAGCGCCTGGGGGCTGTTGCCCCTCTCGCCTCCCCCAAAGGCCGCCTCTGATTGGAATAACACAATGTTACTTGGATTTGTGGAAATGGACGAGTTAAAAGAAAATAAAGAAACTTGCGAGACCAAAATGTTTTCGTAAATTTTTTTACTTTAGTCAAACATTTCCCCCCCCCCCCCCCCCGCCGCAGTCGCTATACCGCATATTAAATCTAGTTTACCCCCCCCCCCCCCCCACACACACATACAAGGACGAAACATAACGCGCCAAAAGCAAAAGCCGTAAAAAAACAACAACGCGAGGCCCTTCGCAGTTGAACACTTTTGCCCACTCCGGGCCTTCCCTATAGGGTGGAAATTAACTAGGTCATCTTGTTTGACATTTTAAACTTGTTTTTCTGTGATCCAGATGCAATTTATACTTTAAGCCTTTTTTCTTTTCTTTTCTTTTTAAGGGAAAGGCAACTCACTTTTTTAAGTGGTTAAGTTTTGTTGAAATTTATTTTGTTCTTTGTGGTTGTTCTCTATAAGCAACATTTTGTTTACATTTGATTTAGTTTTAATGACGTATACATTCCTTAAGCGTGCACTGATACAGAAGGTCACATGACTTTCTTGAATATCTTTCCACTCTCAGTTATTGTCAACAGCGACAGCTATAATACGTACTCTTTCTACATTAAAAACTGGGAGTTATATTTAATGAAACAATTGCTATACTAGAAGCATATCTATACACTGTCACTTCGTAATTTAGTGATTAATATTTGTGTCTTTCCCAGAGTCCATGTGGAGTTCTTCACTAATGAAAAGTCTCTGAAGGAAAGATTACAACTTTACTTTATCAAGAACCAGAGATCCAGTAAGTGATAGGGTCGACAGAAGGATTTAAACATTAGAAACAAATCCCTTCATATAAACAATGTGTGAATACAACAATCAAAGAGCAATTTCCTTCTAGTAAAGCGGTAAAGCGCTTGACTTTCGAACCGAGGTCCAGGGTCCGAATCCTGATAATGACTGGGATTTTTAGTTTTGGGATCTTTGGGCGCCTCTGAATCTACCCAGCTATAATGAGTACCTGGCATTTTTGGGGAAAAGTAAAGGCTCTATAGATCGCAAGGTTTGAAAGAGAAACTTAACTTTTTTTTTATTTTTGACAAAGTAAACACTCGTTTGACCATTATAATTTTTCAAAATATAATTTTCATAAAATTACATTTGGCTATTTTTAACACGCTTTCAACTCTAGTGTTTCTTTGTATTCAGTAAAGAGTTGACTAGATATAGAGACGTTTATGAACAGTTTGCGCACCGACTTAATCATGCATACCTTCACCTCAAAGTTGACATTTGACATCTACCCGCAGGTTTAAGGATACGGATATTCAATTTGATCATAAAACTACTGACTTGTGTCTTATATGTTGTAAGAGTGTATATGGACGAATCTTACGTTGGGTAAGTGCATTTGTGTTCATTCTATCAGACTAGTGTTGTTACTTTTATAATAATAGTTTTTAACAAATTTACATTGCAATGTGACAGATTATTTTAAGTATTAGAAACGCTTATTTTGCTTTAACTATTTTAAGAAGTTTTGATTTTGAAAGCGAAGGTCTTCGAGACAAAATATTAAATAAGATCTTGTTTTAAAGACCCAGATAAGATCTACGTGTTTGGCCTTAACTTTGGGGCAAGGTACTTTATTGGCACCCCCCCCCCCATTTTCCATGAACATCATGAACACCAAAGGGTGCGGCCAAGGTCATCATTCCCCCCTTGCACTCCCTCACTACGCCTCTGCTTTGGGAATTCAAAAAGATTTTTAAAAAATACAGTTGGCTGATCCAATATAAACAGATTGCCATACCACTATAAACATAGCATACTGAACATGTATAGACTTATAACATTGTTAAAAAATTGGCATGTCTAAAAGTAATAGAACCACAATTCTTAAAAATGAAAGTCAATAAAATATCATCAAAATAGAAAACTAGATTACCATATATAAAACAGTTAACAAAATACAATGAAAAGATTTGTCGCTATCATTCTTTTAGTTTTGAGTCTCTAAAAATAATTTAAATCTGCTGTATTCTCTCAGAGAGAATGATATGTACAATGGGACATCACCCAAACATCGGAGACTTGAACCTGCAGAGTTCCACGAGAAACCAGAAATTAATTGGTAAATGCTTTATCTGTAAGACTAGCTTAGATTTTGTTTAAAGCACCTTATTTTTTTCTATTTAAGTGGCAGAAAGCCACAATAAAACTTATGACTGACATATTGCATGACATTGAGATACATGTGTGATGACAATAAAACTTATGACTGACAGATAGCATGAGATAGATGTGTGATGACATAAAACTTATGACTGACAGATTGCATAAGGTACATGTGTGATGACAATAAAACTTATGACTGACAGATTGCATGAGATAGATGTGTGATGACTATAAAACTTATGACTTACAGATTGCATGAGATAGATGTGTGATGACTATAAAACTTATGACTGACCGATTGCACGAGATAGATGTGTGATGACATAAAACTTTTGACTGGCAGATTGCATGAGGTACATGTGTGATGACAATAAAACTTATGACTGACAGATTGCATGAGATAGATGTGTGATGACAATAAAACTTATGACTGACAGATTGCATGACATACATGTGTGATGACTATAAAACTTATGACTGGGAGATTCCATGAGATAGATGTGTGATGACAATAAAACTTATGACTGACAGATTGCATGAGATAGATGTGTGATGACAATAAAACTTATGACTGACAGATTGCATGAGATACATGTGTGATGACTATAAAACTTATGACTGACAGATTGCATGAGATAGATGTGTGATGACAATAAAACTTATGACTGACAGATTGCATGAGATAGATGTGTGATGACTATAAAACGTATGACGTATGAGATATAAAGATGTGTGTGAGTGTGTTGTGAGTAGAAAGTCCTAAGACAATGCAACGACCTGTTCCTGTCTTAACTTGAGGTCTAAGTGACCTGCTAGTGCCAGTGTGTGTATGTTCAATTGAAAAGTCTGGCCAACCGACCTTACCTTAAGGGATGAGCTTCGTGAGCGTTATCAAATAAGCGATTGAATGTAGTTTCCAGCAGTAGAAAAAACACTCTATCTTTACCCCCCTCCCCACATCCTACTTGATTTACTCCCATCACAATCAATGCTCAAACCCTTTCACAAAGACTTAGATCTCTCCATGCTTTCTCCTTAACAGACTCGCTTGTCTTCAGTTGCTGCTTCTTGCCCTTAACTCTCCGGCCACTCAAGTGAACAATCAGGAGTGTAAATATTACTTTCAACTTATAAACGTATACTGTTACATTGCTTTAAGTGTGTGTGCAGTGGCGTAGCTAGGGTATTTGATGCCGTGTGCGGCCCGCACCACTCGCACATTGCTAGCTACGCTACTGTTTGTGTGTGTTTGTGTTTAGGTATAATTAAAAGTCTAGAGAAGATGTTTCAGTTGTTGTGAGATGTTTTGAGGCCCTAGCTATTTAAGATATGAGGCCCCTTGTAATCAACATAATGCAATTTATTCCTTTGCTTTTTCCTCAAAATCATTTTTGGCCTCCCCCTCCCTAAGCAAGTGAGGGTCCTATGCATTTGCTTATGTTGTCTTTAGGTTAATCCAGCTATGGTTTACATAGTGTATAATGTTAAGTTATGCAGGCCCATAACACATGATAAGCCAGGTGTGTCACGTGGTAGAACTTATATTATATACTTTGCTACAGAGATTTAACTGTAACAGTGGCCTTATAACGAAATCACTATCTTATCCATTGCATTGGCATCAGAAGGTATATACTATTTACAAAGGCCAAATTAATAAAGATTAGGAAAAAGCAATTCAATTTATTAAGTTGTGTATTATAAAGGTTAATACACACAATTGGAATATTTTAAAGCCGGAAATGGAAGGGGAAACCATTCATTACATAAATAGTTGGTGAGACCTACGCTACATCTCAAGGGAAATAACTGACCTTCGCATCTTCTCACACTGCCTTCATCGCCTCCCATTTCTAATTTAGATATTGCTGTAGATTGTAGATTGATCCAGACCACGATGTGCGATGTGGTAAGGAATCTTAATAATATTTCAAAAAAAAAAAGAAAAAAAAAAGGCTGTTGGAAATCTATGGAATGGATGGTATTTATTTTAGTCGCATCTATTGTTACAGCTTAACATGCAATGCTGAAGTGGATTAAAAGATGATTGCAAAACGTACTTCCTGGTTTATATATTGAAGAGGGAAGTAACTCTGTAGGCAATCAATGACTTGGTGCAGTGTCTATCTTAAGACAGTCTTACCGTTGTAAAACAAAGCCAATGCAATTGAAGTAAAACCAAGAAAAAATGTATGCAAAGTTTCACCAAGATTGGTCAAGCGGTGTTGATTTCTATACATAACATATTGACACAAATAGACATGAAACAGACAGCGTTATATCTTCAATAACTGCGATAGACTAGCAGGGCCGGCCTTAGGTAATTTGAGGTCCAAAGTGAAGTGAATTAGGTGACCACAAATGAAATTTAAAAAAAACAAGGTTACAAAGACAGTTTGTGTGGAAACACTAACTGAAAATCGGCCCCCGAAGTGGTCCACCCAAACTGGTAAAAAGGCAGTTTTCAATATTATCAGAATGAAATTCTATCAAAGGCAAATGACAGAAAATAATGGAGAAAACAGGTTAACAGCAGACCAAAGTATAGGTGAAAGTGAATGTGAAGTTAGATGTGAACCTGGCCTAATTAATGTCTTATAATGAATATCTAATTGATCTAATTGTTTTGTAAATGGCCAATCTCTTATTCCTCAAGAATAAAACATTTCCATAAAAAAAAATCCCCAAATTTTTTTTCTTTGGTTAGATGTTCTATAGAGTCGTAAAAGCACTGCAGTTCACGCGATAATATGAAAACTACTTATTAATTGTTGTTTTAAATTATGTCTGACTTATATGCATACTAAATACATTTTTTGTCTTTAAAAATAGTAAAAAAGTTTTGTGTGTAATATATATAGATTAACAGAACTTATTTAACTTAACAATACAAATATAAATTTATTTTTTCTTGACAAAAAATCTACAACCGTTTGCAAAAATGTGTTAAAAATGTGGTAAATGTATATCTCCCCTAATAAAGAGCCTCAAGTGTTTGTTACTATTAATAGTGAATAGTTGTAAAAGTGGTGTATTTATATTGAAAAAAACTGCTTGCATAAGTGATTTAAAAAATTAGATTTTTCAATTTTAGAAAAGAAAAAGTAGCCGTTACATCAGAACTTTGAATAGTCTTAAACATTGTGGTGTCGGATTTTCACTATCTTTTCTAGTTTACGAGATCTAAACGTGACGGACGGACGGACGGACGGAAAGACATGCCACACAAAACTAATAGCGTCTTTTCCCCTGACTGAAAAATCCGCAATGAATTAAAAACCTTTTTTGTCACTATAGATTTAAATCACACAAATAAGTTAAATTCATAGAACTTCAATAGCAAGAATGTACTTCATGGACGATCTCGACATTTTACCGAAAGGAAGAAACAATGATCTTCTTACATATGTCTCAGGGTTCTATTCTTGCTTGTCTTTGGCTTGGCTCGTTAGGGGTTACACAATTACTCAATGCCAATTAATTAATTAATTGATACTTGCTTGGCTCATTAATGGTTATACAATTAAGAGCAATTACTACTAGATACACTTTAACTCCAACTCAGATATCCATGGAAATGCAAAGAATACTTTAATACTTAATAAAGCACACAATTGTATCACTCTCAAGAAATAATACAAAAAAACAGTCCAGGAAGTAAACGTCCAACCTTCCTGGACCTGGAACAAGACCTCACTAACTTAACACACTCTCACGCACATTCAACGAAGACTAAACCATACAGTTCATAACACGTACAAGACTATTCACATTCATAGCCTGCGAGTACTTAAAAAATTGTATATCACTATCATACCAAAATGTCATATCCAGGGATGCCATCATCTGGGTAGAGCATCACGAGGGCGTATGGATCTGCCAGGTGACAGTCGCCATTATAAGTTTGTTTGAGACAATGCTGGTCCAGTATCTGAGTTATAAGGTGAGCCATGTCATTGTCATGTCACGCTCATGCAACTATTCACGTGACCAATGTTTAACATTACTCTCATGCAGCTATTCGCGTTCCCATGTTTCACGTCACTCTCATGCAGCTATTCGCATGAGCCATGTTTCACGTCACTCTCATGCAGCTATTCGCATGAGCCATGTTTCAAGTCACTCTCATGCAGCTATTCGCATTCCCATGTTTCACGTCACTCTCATGCAGCTATTCGCATAAGCCATGTTTCACGTCACTCTCATGCAGCTATTCGCATTCCCATGTTTCAAGTCACTCTCATGCAGCTATTCATTCTAATCACTTTTCAATGTTAGCTTTTAATTGTTAAACTTTTCACGCCTGCGATTTTGAAACAACTGTATCCCGAAGGCCATTCTCAATGGACGAGAAAATTGGTGCCCCCCCCCCCCACCTCAGATTAGTGGATATGATCAAACGGTACCTCAAAGAAGTAGACAACAATGTTGACTACTGCCCTTTCCCCCATTTTTTGTTTGTTTGTGCCTCGCTTTTGTTTTGTTAGTTCTCAATACATTTTTATAATGTATTTCTTTAAATAATTTATCAAGTTCATTCCTTTAAAGGCCTGAGTCTCATTATGAGTATAGCCAGGGCTCTACATTTGAATTTTTAAAAACTTTTGATCTATTTATAGCTTACTGAGAACGTTAAAATTGAATTTAACGGAACAATTTTTGTTCTCTAAGAGCCTATTGGAGATTTTCATAAGAAACTAGACAATGTCAAGGACGCTTAATTTTAATTAAATTTTGCCAACTAAATAAAGACTTACAAACGGTAGAGATTCTGAAATTAATTCTGCAGTGCTAAAAAGTGAATTTTCCAAAAAAAAAACAAAAAAACTTTTATTCTGTACACCGAGTACACCAAAAGACTAGATATTTATAGCATTGTTTTGCCATAGATGAAAATCTCTTATATAAATTACTTGTCTTGCAAAATCTCGTGACTGGGATACGCTATATGTATTTTTAAAGTTCTATCACTGTGTATATGCCTTAAACTGAATCCCGTCTCTTCCTCAAGGGCAATATATTGCAGCAAGTTCTATCGTTAGAGCTAGCCACAGAGATCATCACTACTGTACCATTCATATTTACAGTAAGTGAATACATTTTGTTTGATTCTTTTATTTTTAGACATTAGAGCAGCCCTGAAATGTAAAAGTGATGATTGTGAATCGATGCCTTAAATAAACTAATCGATTACAAGCTTCAAAATAGATAAAAACAAATAGCTTAGTCAAAATAAGAATCGTTAGTGGACCCTACTTTTGAAACCCGAAATCTGGTTAAAAAATAACGGCAACTGTCAATTATGCTGTCTGCTGTCGGTGATATGTAACAACAATGAACACATAGTGCTTATACTATCGATCCCCCACACCCTTCTTCAAGTGAACGCCTCCTATTGGTTCTGTAAAATCGGTGTTACAATATGGACGCAGGAAGTCTGCCACCACGAATTTAGGAAATTTAGGCACCCGGACATTTAGGCACCGGATAATTAGGCACTCTTTAATAAGCGTCCTTAATGTTGAAAATCATTTTAAAATGTTAACGTATATTTTATCCTTAGGCTATGGGCTATCGGTGACGTTATAATAAATAGCAAACTATAACGATTCTTACTAAAGAAAAGCTGAAAAAATGGGAAGAAAAAGACAATCATGAGAATGTGTGGAAAAAATGACTCCTGAGTCATTATATAATATAGACATCACAGGATTCAGGGGAGGGGAGGTAGAGAGGATTCTCCGCTCATTGCTTCCCTCCATCACCAACTCCTAAGATTGACTGATCAGTTTTTTTTAATTGATGGTTATGCTATTTGTGTAAATATTTAGTTACTAATGTCAATAGTTTAGATTTAAAAGTAGTATAAAATATTTTTATTACGTCGGGAAGTGTTGGCGATAAATATAATCGCAATCGCTCTGCTTGTGGGAAAGGGAGGGGTCGTACTTTTAAAATAGGATAGGCGGGGGGGGGGGGGGGGGACACACACTCCCACTTAAGGGAGAAGATTTCTCGCAGATAGATGTAAACTTGGTCGTAAAAGTTACTTAGTGAATCTTATGGCTACACACTGGGGTCAAGGGTATGGAACAGCATAGGAGCTAAATTGGAAGTCTGGAGAAACTTGTCTCCGTAAAAAGAGTATGGGAATTAGGAGGAGGCTTTGCTTGCGTTACTTATGGGGATTAGATGTGTTAATAGACTAAAGTAGTATTCATTTTTTTATAACAGCATTTATCTCTATTATTAACCTTTTTAGGAAGATCTATTGTGTAAGTGTATAGGTGTGTTACCTCCTTCAAATTGTTTTTTGTGGTAATTAATTTTTACCTATACCTACGCATATATTCAATATATGCAAATTTGTGTGCTATAATATTTATATAAAATATATATGGTTGGACATTGCTAAATGGCTAGAAATCGCGATAAAATATAATGTTTTGAAATTTAAAAAATAAAGAGTTTATGGAAAAGACAGATGAGATGAAAATTTCTATATTAATTTTTGGAATAGTGGTCTCTTTTCATTGAAAATCTTTAAAGTTCTTAATATGATGATTATGTTGACAATTTATGATAAAATAATGAATCAGGCTCCTTCACACGGGCGGGTATCTCAAAACAAAAAGGGTCTTCCTGTTGATCCTATGAGACTCCTGGGTTCGAAATGTATCAAGTCTTTTCCGCGACCTGCGAAATATCATGCCGATGCAATAAACGTTTTTATCCAGCTACATCAAAGTCGATTTGTGGTCCAGTGTTAGTGGCCTCTTTCAGCAGGTCAATGTATAAAAGCTGCTTCTGTGACAACTAAGTCTAAATGTTCGAAAGCTTTTGATACAGACTACTAGAGTGTTTTTCCTGTTCATTAAGTTTTTTCTGCAACCAAGTGGCACTCACAGATTGCATAATCATCAATTGAAAAAACTCACCAGTCAACTTTTTAGGGGCTGGTGATGGACTGAAGCAATGAGCGGAGAATCATCTCTACCTCCCCTCCCCCGAATCCTGTGATGTCTATATTCTCATGATTGTCTTTTTCTTCCCATTTTTTCAGCTTTTCTTTAGTAAGAATCGTTATAGTTTGCTATTTATTATAACGTCACCGATAGCCCATAGCCTAAGGATAAAATATACGTTAACATTTTAAAATGATTTTCAACATTAAGGACGCTTATTAAAGAGTGCCTAATTATCCGGTGCCTAATTATCCGCCTTGTCAAAAAGTGCCTAATTATCCGGTGCCTAAATGTCCGGGTGCCTAATTAGCCGGGTGCCTAAATTTCCGGGTGCCTAAATATCCAGATACCCTGCCACCACATAGCGACTGAGATTATTTTTACAGTAGATAATAAAAATATAAAAATGTTTGTTTTCCCTACATCTTTTCGTTTATTCGTGTTTCAGATCATTCAACCTCTCCGACATTTGTTTATACCTGTCTTTTTGAACTGTTGGCTGGCCAAGAATGCAATGCAGAACATGTTTGTAAGTACATCTGTTCAAATCTCATGTGTCCTTCTCGCGACTGACTTTTCTGTCAGAATTATTGGTTGGATGCTTTAAAAATCATTAAATAATTACATTTTTTGTTGGTTTAGGCCAGTGGTTCCCAAAGTGTAGTACGCGTACGCCCTTGGGTACGGAAGACTTTGCAGGGAGTACGCGCTGCACCTCATTAACAATGCTGATTTTTTAAAAATAACCCATTTATTATGTTCATTCTTTTCGTAGATACAAGGCGAGGGGTACTCAGCATTACTCAAATTATAAAAGGGTACTCTTAGTCCAAAGTTTGGGAAACACTGGTTTAGGCCAAATGCCTTGTGACTTCACTAGCTCAGAAAAAAAGCAGCTTTTGATCGATAAATGACACTATGTCTACTTTTATTAGCAATATAAAATATTTTTTAGAAACTTTTCTATTTAAAAAAAAAGAACTATATAGTAGCACTTATTGAATTTCTGTCCTAGAAGTAAATAATATTCTTGCACTGACATAGTAACTACTTTTCTGGCGCAAGGGTAGGAACTACTTTTCTGAATTGGTTGTTTAGTCGTGAGGAAAGGGTGAACCCAAGTATTTTCGATGTCTTTGACCTATGATATTTCTTTCTGATTCAGAATGACCTACACCGAGTCATGCAACGCTCTCAGTCGGCTTTGGCTCAACAGTTGATGGTCCTTGGGGCAACTCTCATGTGTTTGGTCTTCATTGGGTGAGTTGAACTCTTCCCTAGGGCTATGGGGAGGGGGGGAGGGACAAGTATGATTCGATGGCTAATGCTGTTGTCAGACAGCTAGAAGAATACAGTGAGGTATCAAGTTTGTTGGGTGTTTTATTTTTGTTACTATTCTTCCCGTTTGATAACTACAGCTTAGAAAGTTGACTTGAGGTGCATATCTAGTCAACGGGTGGTATGCTTTAAATATCCCATCCAAAGCTTCCACTTGGACTTGACCAGATATTACGTACAATAAAGCTGTCACAGTGTGGATTATCTTTGAAGATACTAGATATCATATTAAATAGACTCTAGATGAAGTGACCAAATATCTTGAATTAATCTTTGCCTCTTTGTTGTATGATGATAATCTTGAAACCCTGATGCCGAGGATTTAGAAGATGTCGTCTGATAAAATTAGTTTTTTTATGTTTAGATCTAAATATTAACTAGATCTAATAGATTCAATGAAGAAGATCCATTCATTTCAAATACATAAAACTTTAATATTCAACTTGGAACAGCTAATATACAGTAAATGTGAATAAACTGCATAAAACAATAAAACATGTGAAAGATTTCTAGATCTACTAAATTTCTAAATGATCTACACTCGAGATGACTCATTGGTACATCTTTGCTGTGTGAGATCTGACTTATCGTTCTTTTTCCCTCTCTCCCGGGTCTTTGTCGACACGTATCCTGTGCGAGATCTAACCTGCAACTGACCTCGACTGTCCTACGGCTGACCTGGGTTCTCTAGCATAAATATTTTAGTCATTCGAGCTATTTTTACAACCAGTCAGATTGCAGATAAGAATGACGCGTTCTACATCTGTCTAGTCATACCAACATCTTTAACCAATCAAACTAATCTCTATCATACCTTAAGCGCGTGATCGCTAGATGTTTACAATGTCGTGGAAATTTCTAACGATCTTGAATTTCAACTTTTGACCTCAGTCTATTTTAAGTAATTAACTAAAATGAAATTCAGTAAAATGTCTGATATGTGACATATTACCCCTCTCTCTCTTTAGCATTTGTATGGTAATATAAATGCGTACTGATTATAACATTATATAAGTTTAAGACATGATAAATGATTATGGCATTATGTGAAATATATATTAAAAATTGATAGTACATGACAATCTCCTAAAAAAGGTTACTAGATATAAGACAAATTGTAACCATGTATGAAGCAATGAAAAGTTACAGTTGTATGTCATGTCTCAATAGTATTAGAACATAAAGAGAAAAATATGGAAATACTGGTATCAAATATTTAACAAATGAAATACATTTGGAAATTAACTCAAGATTGCATGAATTATAAATGTGATAGAATAAAAAATGTATGGAATATTATTAATCATTAAACAAATAATAATGCACATAATATGAAAACCAATATGACTAATGCATGTAATATGCAAATATATTGAAACATAATAAACATAGTAATTGATTAAAATACATCTTGGATGAGTAACCATTCTCAATGAGTTGCTTGGTGTTGAAACGTGTATTACAATCTGATAGATAATATCTGTAGAAATAAAAAAATGTGAACACAAAACTGATTAATTAGTTATATACATCTGGATAGTGTGTCATCGAAGACATGGGATTGTCTTGACTTTGAACTGGTAGTCCATGAGTTGTAGACTCCAACGTGTCAATCGTCCGTTCGCCATCTTCCTCGAGTTCAGAAGAGCTAGTGGTGCATGGTCTGTAAGTAGTGTTAAGTGTGTACCTAGTAAGTATTTGGTGAATTTGGAAATGGCCCAGACAATGGCTAGACATTCACGTTCAATAGTGGAGTGTCTAGTTTCGGCTGGTGAGAGTTTCCTGCTGATAAAAAATACAGGATGTAAATTTCCTTGGTACTCCTGCATAAGACATGCTCCTATGGCTGTTAATGAAGCGTCGGTAGCGAGGTGGAAAGGCTTATGTCTATTCGGTAGTTTGAGTATGCTTTCTCTGGAAAAGGTTGTTTTGATATTTTCAATTGTGTCGTGTAATTCCGTAGACCATGGAATTTCGATAGGTTGACCTTTCTTAGTGAGATTGGTCAGAGTTGACGTGAGTGCTGTGTAATTGGTAATGAAAGTCCTGTAAAAATTACAGTCCCAAGATGCTTCTAAGTTGCTTCTTGGTTGTGGGTATTTTGATGTCTAAGATGCGTTTGATGATGTCTTCTTGTGGTCTAAATGAGTTGTAGCTAACTCGATAACCTTGGAAAGATACTTCAAGCATGGCTAATTCAACTTTGCTGGTTTTACTGTGAAACCATGTTGTTTTAGGATGTTGAAAACTTCATGTAGTCCTTTTATGTGTTCAGTCCATGTTTTATGGAATATACAAATGTCATCAATGTATGATACTGTGTCTCTACGTTGGCTAAGTATTCTGTGTATAGCTCTGTTGAAGGTGCTGCTGGCGTTGACTAATCCGAATGGCATATAATTGAACTGGAATAGTCCAAAAGCTGTTGTGAAGACGGTAAAAGGTTTAGATTCTTCTTTCATAGGAATCTGGTAATAACCTCTAGATAAATCTAGTTTGGTGAAAAATCTTGCCTCTGAAAATTGTGTCAATAGATCTTCAGGGTTAGGCATGGGATATGAATCAAGGCGAGTTATTTTGTTTAATTGTCTGAAATCGACACACATTCTTAGAGTTGATGCTTGTTTACGTTTGACAAGTACAATTGGTGCAGCATATGGTGAATTAGAATGTTTTATGATGCCTTGTTCTAAAAGTTGATTAATTTCTTGTTAAAGGAAATCTCTGTAGTGTATTGGTAAAGGATATGGTCTTGATTTTGTAGGCTTGGAATCAGTGAGTATGATTTCATGTTCGACAATCGAAGTTTTGCCTCGAACATCTGTAAATATTTCTGAATGTTCTTTGAGAATGTTTGTCAATTCTTGTCTTCTCTGAAGTGATAATTTATCAATTTTGATATCGTGCCAAAATTCAGTTTGCTTCGGTGGTGTATCTGGCATTATGAAATCATTGCAATCATCCATATCATTTTCTTCTTCTTCAGATATGACTGCTAAACATGACATAACTGTTTCTGTTTGTTCTGTACTTTTATCATCATCTTTTTCAGTGTTGTACTTTTGTAGCATGTTGATATGGTATATTTTCTTCTTGTTATGAATGTCCATTTCATAGTCAACATCTGTGATTTTTCTGATTACTGAGAATGGACCTTGCATTTGATAAATAGCTCGTTGTTCTTGTTTGGTAACAATAAACATACTTTGTCTCCTGCTTCAAATTGTCTGAGTTTTCTGTTTCTTCGTCTTCTTTATCTATTTGCTGATCAGCCCAGGCTTGTAGTTCATGTGGCGGTAATTTTAATAATTTTTTTTTGTCAAGTAAATCTGCCAATCTTTGTGTTCTAGGTCCAAAACTTGAATCCATTGTATAGTTATATTATGCTTATAAATATATGAACTTGAATATACAAATATAGTAATGTTTTGAATATAACAATGTAAGTTATGCCGTAACTGGCTAGTAAGTCTATTTTAAGTATTTAACTAAAATGAAATACAGTAAAATGTCTGATATCTGACAAAAGCTTTTCATACACAAACTAATCACAGTAACCTCCAGCACTTTGTGTACACCTTCATTTTTTGGCTTTGCACTGTTTTAGCAATAAAATAAATCGGAGAGAGAGAGAGAGAGAGAGAGAGAGAGAGAAGAATAGAAAGTCATATGGAAAAAAGTGGAGTCTATATAAATAGTTATTAATTTGTAGAGTGGTGCGACTGTTTGAACGAAATAACGTCAGAGGACAGGAAGTCTACATTAAACTATTTTCCGTAAATAGAATTATAGTATGATAAGTTAAATTTTGTGCATTGAAAAAGTCAAAGTCCATTGAGAAGTGTAAACATAAAATGTAAACATTGGTTTCTAGAAGCTTCGATTTTCTATACAGAAGAGTAAATTATTTTCTTATATATTACAGACGTTACTTTAAAAAAGAAGATAAATACGTCCTATGTATTTGTATGTCAATCTAGTTATGCATGTTAATAAATGAAACTCTGCTAGAGCGTGTTTTTTTGGCTGATTCAGGCAACCTATTCCATTCTTTTTAATGGCACTAAGAAAGAAGGAGCACTTGTACAAATTTGTTCTAGCGGATGGAATAAGAAATGTGCCTTTATCTTTGTGTCTTTCTGAGTATTTCATTAGGCTTTGTTTTTCTATTTGTTCAGTGTTTTATGTATAATAGTTACTTTTTTCTTCTTCTGTCCCGAGGTGTTTCTAAGTTTTGTGAGTTTACTAATGGTGTTAGTCTAATCAAATTGGATTAATATTCGTTTATAATAAATCTCACTGCTCAATTATAATAATAATAAGGCTTGTCTTCGAGTCCGAAGATTAGTGAGGAATACAGTATTTCCCGTGGCTGCGCAGCCCCAGCTGTGACCTACACATTTTGCCTCATCCAGGGCAAGCATAACAATTGGCTTATATATATATAAGGAAACGAGGTTATTTCTGGGTCCAAAACAGTCTGTTAAGTTGATGTTTCAAGCTTCATGCTAAACCTACTAATGTAGATTTATTTTTGAGTTTGGATTATACTGTGTAGGCAAGTTATTGCTGACTGTATAGTGTGTATTCAATCTTTTCATGATTTCTTTTTGTAAGATTAAGTTGATTATCGTAAAGAGCACTTCTGTTCTTCACATAGACAATGATTTCTGGCACAACATTGAACATTAGGTCTTCAGATTGAACTTTTGAAACTATTACGATTAACAATTACCTTCTTCTTTATCGTTCTCATTTTTCATGTCGGAGAGTTCAGATCAGTAATCCTAAATCTGAGATGAACTGCGCAATGGTTTCTAGATCAGGCAGTTCAGATCAGTAATCCTATATCTGAGATGAACTGCGCAATGGTTTCTAGATCAGGCAGTTCAGATCAGTAATCCTATATCTGAGATGAACTGCGCAATGGTTTCCAGATCAGGCAGTTCAGATCAGTAATCCTAAATCTGAGATGAACTGCGCAATGGTTTCTAGATCAGGCAGTTGAGATAAGTAATCCTATATCTGAGATGAACTGCGCAGTTGTTTCCAGATGAGGCAGTTCAGATCAGTAATCCTATATCGGAAATGAACTGCGCAGTGGTTTCTAGATCAAGCATTTCAGATCTGTAATCCTATATCTGAGATGAACTGAGCAGTGTTTCCAGATGAGGCAGTTCAGATCAGTAATCCTATATCGGAAATGAACTGCGCAGTGGTTTCTAGATCAAGCATTTCAGATCTGTAATCCTATATCTGAGATGAACTGAGCAGTGTTTCCAGATCAAGCAGTTTAGAAATCTAATATCTGAGATGAACTGCGCAGTTGTTTCCAGATCAGGCAGTTCAGATCAGTAATCCTTTATCTGAGATGAACTGCGCAATGGGAGGGTTTTGGGGCCAAAGTCGTGTTCGGGCCACTTGACAAAGTATGCTGCTGTGAAAGACACGGTCAGCATTCTCTGCTGATGCTCCACAAATTTTGTTAGTTCCGACTTTTAGCTTCCGGAACATACGCTGTCTCATCTTTTGTGTCCATTTCTGAGTCCAAAAATTATGCGTTGCCTGGTTATGTCGAGATAGATTATAATAGGCATCCTTTTTGTTGTAATTGGAATGTGAGTTGGTCCAATTCTCATTTTTTCGACACTATCATTTTCATCCTTACCAATAGTTAATTAATTGGTTAATTTGCAAAATTTCTGCTTAATCCGAGATTGGTTGTAGAAGAAATAACGTCTGTAAAAGTATTAGCATACAGAATTGATACAAGCCTTGTACATTATTTCATATTTGCATGTTTGTCATTTGATTGTACAGGAGAACATCTATTGTGACGAGTGTTGCTAGTTAGTTTACCTAGCTCTTCAGTTGTCTGTTAGCAGACGAGAAGTCTTTTAATTTCATATTTATTGATTACAACTTAATACTATGACTGAATGTACAGATTCTATATAGGACAAACAACAGAGGAAAAAATCGAAGTGATCCTTTTTTTTTTTTCTTTACCCCCTCACGTCTGCTATGATGAATGAAACAATACTGTTTGGAATTGTGCCCCTTGCGTAGAGTACTTTGATGAAACCCGGCATTGTATCCCTTCATATCTCACGCACTTTGTTCTCAGAGAGCCGACTGGTGATTGGAGGGTTTCCACGCACAACTAATAGAATCTTGATGATTGGTTGGCTTGAATAACAGTTGGTTTTTTTTTTTGGACAATGACTTTCATTATTACATTAGACCGCAAGTCTGTCGCAATGTTTGATTTGATTACATTTACTTACTGAAGTGTTTCGATCTACGGCCGACCCATATCCACAGTCCACTGTTTATCTTTGAAGATTTTTTTTTAACTAGATAAGCTCTGGAATAATCAATGCTGGTCATTATAGTAAACTTGTCTCATTCTAAGGTTGGGGCATTATATGTATGCCTTTAATTTACATTTCAAAATACCAACCTTTAGATCAGGGGTTCTCAACCTGTGGTTCGCGACACCTTTGGGGGTCGATTGACGATTTGCCAGGGGTCGCCTAAGACCATCGAAAATATGGATTGTTATTGTCTATTCTTCTATTGCTGTATGTGTGTGTGTGTGGAGGGGGGTCGCGTCAGGGTGGGGGATTGTAAAAAGGGGTCGCCGAGCTTAAAAGGTTGAGAACCGCTGCTTTAGATAAAATATCTTATCTTATCTTATATAATACAGACGTTACTTCAAAAAAGAAGATGATTACGTCCTACGCGTCATGCATTTAGTCATGCATATTAACCAATGACTTAAATTCTGCCAAGTCACTGGTTTTTCTGGCTAGCTCAGGCAACCCATTCCATGCTCTAATAGCACTAGGAAAGAAGGAGTATTTGTACAAATTTGTCCTAGCATAGGGAACGAGGAATGTGCCTTTATCTTTGTGTCTTTCAGAGTATTTTATTAAATTTTGTTTTTGTATTTGAAGATTATGGTTCAGTGTTTATGTATAATTGCTACTTTACTTTTGAGTCTTCTGTCCTGAAGGTGTCAGTGTCAGGCCCGAATTCACGATAGTGTAAGACTGTAAGCCCGCCTTGACATCAACCTTAAAGAGGTCCTCCAGATTTCAAAAATACAATTATAAAAAAATATGTTGAGTTTCACGATAAACTAAACAATGTCAAGGACGACAGATTGGGCTTCACTGTTACCAACTAAATGAAACAGAAAAACTAGCTACAAACGGAGGAGCTAAAAAACCTAGATCATTATATTATATATATATGTTTCCTGTTGTGTGTTGTGAACTGATCTGTTCTAGTGTGTCAAAATGTCATGGTGTCCAGGTCAGCTTGTGTGTGTGTGTACTGTGTTATTGTGAACTGTTTTGTCATTCTTGTTCAATAAAGCCTAGCTTCAAGACATGTCTTCCTGTAGTGTTTTATTAGGTCACTACACATTAACACTCCCATAATGCCATTCACCGGAAATACCCAAAAAAGTAGCTATTTATAGTTTTTTCGTCATCAATGAAATGAAAATCTCGAATTAAAATTAAGGGAAATGAAAATTTAATTTCTTCTTAAGTATAACTTTCTTTTATTTTTAATAATAGTAAGCAGTTATCCTAAAGATATCGTGATAAATCCTTTGCCAAGATGCTGCATGTCTAGCCTCATTCCAAAAGTACTACAGCACAATTCACCAAATGTATACATATATATTTCTAAAATACCACCCACTCATTTATCCATTCATTTATTTATGTATAAAGAGATGCTGATTCGCCTTAAATTTCGAACACTGTTTCATTTTACATCCGATGTGCTCACTAAGAGACGGTTTTGACAGATTCGCAAAAAGCGAAAAACCTCAAGCTTTCTATTAAGCCTTTGTAATTTATTTTCCCCAAAGGCTGCATTTCGTAGAACGACTTTGGTTAATGTCGTTGAATTTTTATAAAGCTTATATCAACTCACTCTGTCTGTCTGTCTGTCTGGCAAGGTGTGGTAAAAGTGTGTAAACGTTATTTCTCCCACACACATTCTTGGATCAAGCTGAAACTTCGCACAATTATTTATTGACATCGACAAGACAAGAATAATAAAAAAATAAGTAACCAATTGGATAATTAATTACTGGTAATTCATTATTTTGTTTAATAACAACAAGGAAAACGAATCCTTCAGTATTCACATATATTTCTAAATTTGTTGGGTTTAGTCCTCTTAAATAATTGTTATCTCTATTTCTCCTTCATGCATTCTCCGATCAAGTGGATACTTAAAATAATTATTTATTGAACCTATCAAAACATGAATCAATAAACAAAAATACACATTTAGTTAATTAATTATTTGTAATTAATTATTTTGTTTGATTACGAATAAGGGAAATAACTTGTACAATATTGATAGATATAGTTTTAAGGACGGAGTTCTTCCCTTTTATCTCTGTTTTTTTTAATGGATTTTTTTTTTGCTTGTTTCATATGATTCTACAGCCCAGTGTCGTATTTATACTTGAAAAGACCCTTAGCTATTTGAGATTTGAGGCTGTTTGATATTACATGTCAATTGTCAATATTTCTTGAGGACCCTAAGCCAAAGCTTGTGTTGCCAATATTCGGCCATGGTATAGCCCTATTCGAGATCAGCATCCCACAAACCAATTATGTAGCCTCATATTTGGTCCTTTACATTTCTATAGGATTTTAATTTTAAAATGGTGTTAATCTACAAAGGATGTTCACCAATGATGATTAAATTATATAGCTTACAGTTTAACTGTTAGCTTATAGTAGGTTATACTCATACGATGTCTATTGAGAGACGCGTTATGTTCTAAAAATGTCACCTCGTGTTCTAAATATTTTTTTAAATTGTCACTTTATTAAATTATCCAATTCGCAAACTACTACAGGCCAAGACCGCTCCAGATCTGTGACCAATCTAATCGACTATCCACGCTGCCATGACCAGGGCGGCGCTCGTGGTATGAAAGCTGACGTCTCTGCCATGAATATTTTACGCTGCTGTCTCAGGCAAGGACCTCTGGGATAAACAAAATGTTTGCTTGGGGTAGCCCATAAAGGGGGCGGCGTTTGTAATTGACTATTCGTCAGAGAAATGAAAAGTTGGTAACCATGAAATCGAAGTAGTGAAATTCAACACCTCTACTTTCACTTTACCTGAACTGTTGGATTATCGAGGCACCACACATGATCTGTAAACCATTTCTCTCCATTTTTCTTTTTTTCTTCCTAAATTAGACTCTCTTCGATAGAAAAAGCCCGTTCATTCTTTGAATTTGTCCTCATGTCTTCCTCTCCTTTGTTTACCTGGTACTGTTCCCAGCAGGAAAGTCTTTGCAGCCCTAAGGATATCTTTCTACAAGACGTTAGATGTAATAAGACTTGCATCTCTCACAAGAGAGAAGACAGAAAAAAAAGACATAAACTTATTATTAAATATTTAAAAAGTCTTAAAAATACATATTATATGTTCTGATATTTGATCTAGACGCTAACCATTTCTTTACTTGGAATCAGCAATTCTTACTTTTTTGGGAAGATTTATTCCAGTGATATTTACCTACGACCCGATGGCCATATTCGGTTCGTGACGTCATGATACTATCCGAATTTTTAAATCGTCTACCCACAATGTACGAAAAAAAAAAGCTTGGTAATGGAAAGAACCGCAGAATTACTGCCATCTTCTCCTTTCGCAATACTGCAATATTTAAATTTTGTTTTCCTATATAAAGCAAAATTAATTAGGCACAATTACCACTAATTAATTAATTAATTGGCTATTTTTTTTTTATTGATTAATGTTTTTTTTAGGAAGAATGAATAATTGTGAAAAGTTTTAACTTGATCCAAGAATGGGAAGTGGGAGATATAACGTGTACAAGATTTGTACCAGACAGACAGACAGGATGACAGAATGTAAGTCTTGTGAAAATGGAAAGAGGCTGTTAAATAGTTTGACAGCCAAACAAAAAAAGATTCATGACCTCCAGGTTGAACAAAGGTTGGGCATCTTTCAAATAGAAAAGTTCCTTGGTTAATGTTTTAGACTTTACTTTATTTGATCTGATTTGACGACAGCTTCATTCAATACTTGTATTTCACTTGATATTTAATGTTAAAAAGTCATTGATCCCTGCCATAGACAATAGAAGAGATTGAATTCGATTTCACATGCTCAGTAAGTTTTTTTAGCTTTTACATTGATGGGGTCATCACACGTTTTGTGTGTTCTAATTTTAGACCATCCACTTCAGCGTCATCGAGACTAAACCAACCACTGGACACGGAAATAAAGTCGCTCAGCCTCTAAAGTGATAAATGACCAGGACGGTTATAACCATCGGTCAGCTGACACTCAGGAAGTAAAGTCATGGAAGGAGAAACAAATATCGGTCTTACAACTGACAATAACAGCTTTTCCCTTAACCAATAATCTGAGCGTTGAATTTGATCGATTCGCGTTTTCCAGAACGATACTCAGTGCCAAGAGGTGTGTAACAGAACACAAAGAAAATAAAGTGCATAACACAGAACGTAAATAGTTTATATAAAGTAAAGTTCCTCTTTCAGACCTTGTGGTCTGTGATGTAAAGGTCATCTGTTTCTGTGGCCTACGGTTAACGAGGTTGTTATATGGCCAGCACAACGACCAACCGACTTTACTTTTCCCCAATTAATGTCAGGTACCCATTAGAGCTGGGAGGACTCAGAGGCGCCCAAAGATCCCCAAATTAAAAATCTCAGTCTTCATGATTCAAACCCGGCACCCTCCAGGTTTGGAAGCCAAGCGCTTTACCGCTCAGCCACCGCACATCCAAATATATTATGTAGAGATGTTTAATGTGTTTAACTTGATGTATGCTACTGGAATATCTTATCTGTGCTTAAAGCTATTGATTATTGAGGAATGTTCAGGGCCGGAATTACCTATAGGTGACACGAGCTATAGCTTAGGGCACCATTAAATATTTGTAAAATATTGTACATGCTTCAGATGTTCCTTCACAGTTGAAGATAATCTACTTCCTAATCCATTCCGGAGAATGGTTGCGGGCAGGGACCGCGAGACCATTGAGAGGACCGAACGACAGTCAAGCGCGCATCTCGCACGATTAGATCACTTGTCACTTTACAGGCTGAACGATTTCATTTCCATTTCTAAGGGTTGGTTTAGTCTCGACCAGGCAGATAGTATTTGGCACTGACATATAATTATAAAGGACTCTATATCTCAAAAAGCTTAGGACCTCTCCTAGTCTAAATAGGGTACAATGAATGTATCTGAATGTATCATCTGTCTATTGTTATTCATGTTTGATATAATACACCATCTTTTGAGGGACACCTCGTTAACCGTAGGCCATAGAAACAGATGACCTTTACATTATTTGCCCTATAGACCACAAGGTCTGAAAGGGGAACTTTACTTTACTTTCATATATCCCTTAGTCAGCTGAACCGTTGGGGCATCACACATCTGGTGATCTGCCTACCACTGGTCTCCCTTCCTCTCTTTAATTAATGTGATTCAAGTTAGTCAAATACACGAATTAAAATAATTTTAACTTCCTATCATGGTCAAGAAAAGGCTATTGGTCACTTGTCTTTAAACCAGAGCATTTCCCCATAGCTCATGTTACGCCCTCTTTTGAGTCTCGAATATAATAAACACAAGGAAATAATGATGCAATGTTACGAGTATGTATGTGGAAGTGTATAAAATAGGCTTCAATAAGGTTGAATGCATTGTAGTTTCTACTCTGCACTACTTGGTACAAGAGGATAGGAATATGTAGTATCAGGAGTCTTTAAATCAAAATGGATTTGGAACATTCTGAATTATTTGGAATTTTGAAACGAGTATATGGTTATAGATCTGTAAATAAATGAACGGACTTAGCCGTTAGTTAAAGCTAGTCTCTCTCTGTCTGTCTCTCTCTCTCAGTAATATTGACTGATTGATGACCTGCTTCCCCCTGTATAATCTGTATAGTGCTTGTGGTGTTCATCACTTACAACGGGGAGGTAATCACCACTTTGGTGCTTTTGAGTCGCTGTGGTTCGTTGTGGTCACCTTCTCCACCGTGGGCTTCGGTGACGTGTATCCGGACATCTGGCCCAGCCAGCTCTTCATGTTGCTGATGATATGTTTCGCCATTATGATCCTGCCAACTCAGGTGAGTGTGTTAAAGATGTGTGCAGGTTTGATTTGTCCAATGTCACCCAGCCCTCTTCATACGCGTCCATACGCAACCCATTCCTCATATTGAGGAGGGGGGGGGGAAGGATCGAAACAGAAGTATTCCTTTATGAAATAAGAAACAACAAATGTAGATGTAGTTATGTGTGATGGTATGTCTGATTGTATGTATGATCGTGTGTGATTGTATATGAGATTGTATGTGTGATTGTATGTATTGTTACGAATCTCACTATGCAGGCTCTCTGCAAACTGCACCATACACCACCAACTTAGGGAACTTGACAACTCAGGGCTCCAAAGTAACGTAACACTTTAATAGTTGAATAAATAACAGCCAATACTGTACAATTGGCAACACGTACACTGTACAAATATCTCCCTCTCGTTCCGGGCTTGCACTGGGTTTAACAGTTCAGGACTGACTTCACACACTAGGCTCGTTGTGTCGGACTCGATCACAGACCAAGATCAAGACGCCAGTCGTCTCAACTGTACTTGACAGTACTCCGCACTGAACCGTCGTAATGCTCCGTACAGAACCACACCGTTGAACTGTGCTGTAGTGAACCTTCTGTCGTGAACGCCTTTTCTGAACCGTACTGTATTGAGCCCCTTTTCTCGACCGTCTTGACTGCCACACCTCCACTCTTATATAGGGTCCCTGCTGGCCTTCTCGTCCCACAGAACGCCGCTCGACGTTTCGAGGTGGTCAGATGACTACAACTCTCGTGACGCTTCTGAGCTCTGTTCACGACGTCGATCCTTCCTGAACCACCATGTTGACACTCGTCTCGGCCGACCGTCGTAACTCGTCACGGTTGACCGCTCGTCTAGCGCTGGCCTGTGGCGATTAGCGTCGGCTGACTACACTCACACCACTACCCCAACTGTGCCACCACCAGGTTTATAACAGTATAATTGTATGTATGATCATGTGTGATTGTATATGCGATTGTATGTCTGATTATATGTATGATTGTGTGTGATTGTATATGCGATTGTATATGCGATTGTATGACCGATTGTATGTATGATCGTGTGTGATTGTATATGCGATTGTATGTAAGATTGTATGTGTGATTGTATGTGAGATTTTTTGTGTCATTGTATGGTTAATTGTATGTGTGATTGTATGTGGGATTGTATGTGTCATTTTATGTGTGATTGTTTGTGTAATTGTATGGTTAATTGTCTGTGTGATTATATGTGTGACAGTATGTATGACAGTATGCGTGTTTGTGTTTATGTATGATAGTGTACATGTATTGTGGTCATGGTTGTGTATGTGTGAAATGTGCGTGCGTGTAATGTTATGTGTTTGTGTGTTAGTATGTGTGTCGATAAAGGACCACAGCAGATTTGTATGAAACCCTGACTCCTACTAGCTCAGTCATCTGTTTGTTACTGACTGTAACATTGTAGAGATCTAGCCAGTCTGATTTTACAAAGTTTATATCATTCACTCTGTCTGTCTGGTACAATTTCTCTTTCTGTCTGGTACAATTGTTGTTCTCCCACTTACCAGTCTCGGATGAAGTTGAAACTTTGCACAATTATTCATTGTTCCTACCAAGACACGAATCAATCAAAAACATTAACTAGTGAAATTATTAATTAGTAGTAATTAATTGATTTAATGGATATTAATTAAGGGAAATAAAATCTTACAGTAATGATATGTGGCTATAAATGTATAAATGTACAGTTCTTTCACTTTTTTAAAAAACAAGTTTTATTTTAAGTTTGCCACATCTTCTTTCCTTTCTTCTACACGATACAGCGACTGTAAAGATAGCTTGAAGAATAGGGTTTAAAAACAAAATAAAAATATGAATAACTTCTGATCTTTAAGTCAGATTTTTTTTCATTTTAAATTAATATATGCATATTGGAAAATATTCTGCTTAAATCTCAAAAGTTGTTCACATTAAATAACGAATACAAAATCTCTTTTTCTCTCTTTGTCTATGTTAGCTAGATTGAAACTAGTCCCAGAACAAATAAAATAAGAATCATCTCTTGCGTTATTTTATTATCATAGACCAAACAATCTAGCGTGTAACAGAAGTTATCAGGAAGCACTTTTAAAAGTACTTGCTGGTCAGAAACTATTAAAGTGAAGTTTCTACCGCCACATTCGAAGCAGTCAAGGGAAAGTACTCAAGGGCCATAATACAATCTGTCTGAATAAAACACTATTTTAATCAGATAAAAAAACAACAACTAAACACATTTTTTTTCAGAGAATGTATTTTACATTAAGTAGGGAGGCACTCACAGGAGCATCAAAAATTTCCAAATACCAAATTTTGGTTTCGCGTTCCATTCCTAACCCTTTATTCTATAGACTATAAAATTAATTTGATACATACTATGCAAGTGTGCCTACAGTTAACAGCCATGGGTGTTTAAATATACGCAGTCCGTCCATCGTGGTTCGATGATGACCACTTTGTCATCCAGGGGGCTGAGGGCTTTGCACTGGGGTTTTATGCCTCCTCATGTAGCTGGTGAAACCTATGTGAGCCTGGAATGTTCGGCCGCACACTGGGCAGGTTATTTCAGCTGAAGCTAGTGTCGTTTGCCTTGCTTTTCTTCTCTGGCGTTTTTCTTCTGCCAGCGTTGTTCTTTTTTCCTCAGCAACCTGTGCGCCAGTTTTCACAGCGCGACGCCATGATGCTCTGTCATGTGCCTCTGTCTACCAGGTGCCTTGGTCTATGCTGAACGCCTTCAGAGAAGCTTTGAGGGTATCCCTGAAGCGCTTTCTTTGACCACCTTGCGAGCGCTTTCCTTCGCTTAGTTGGCAATATGAGAGTCGCTCTTCGAAGGACTTCAGTATCTGGTATTTTGTCTTGCCATTTGACATTTAGTATTTTTCTCAGCCATGTCATGTGGAAGTGGTTCAGTTTCCTTGGATGTTTACTGTACACTGTCCATGTTTCTGAGGCATAGAGCAATGTAGGGAGGATGACGGCTCTATAGACCCCTAGCTTTGTGTTTGTGGTGATACCACGTCTGTTCCAGACATTTTTAGACAGTCTGCCATATGATGCACTGGCCTTGGCGATACGCAGGTCGATTTCACAATCGATTTTTCCGTTTCTGGAGAGTGTGCTGCCAAGATATGTGAATTTGTCCACTGCGTTTATATCCTGTCCATTTATAGTGATGCTTGGATCCGAGTAGGCTTTCCCAGGAGCAGGTAGATATAAGACTTTAGTCTTGTTTGTATTAATGCTAAGGCCAAAATCTGAGCATGCTCTTGAGAAGTCACTGACGATGCTCTGCAGATCATTTTCAGAGCAGGCATTTAGGGCACAGTTGTCAGCAAATAGCAAGTCTCTGATTACTGCTGCATGTTTTTTTGATTTTGCTTTAAGCCGCCTCGGGTTGAATAGGCCACCATCAAATCTGTATGATATATCATACCAGATATATGATATATCATTTAAATACGTTATTATACTTAAACAACGCATCGAGTGAGAAATATATGAAGACAACAGTATACTAATTCAACGTTGTGGACATAATTTTACAACATTAGCCACAAGCACAATAGAATAATACTTGAAAAACCAAATCTTACATTCAGTGTCATTGTATCAGTTACTTTGGATCAGTCATGTCATTCAATTTGTAATAGATATAGACTAACAATAAGGATTATAAACATATTTACCAATAGGTTTTGTTTAGCGCTATTTCATGCTTTTAATTTTCTCAATGCGCTATGATCCTATTACTTGTCTGGACCAGTTGGAGAAGGGAAAGGGGGGAGAGAAAAGAATGAAACTGATGTCTGTTACCGTGATCGCTTTTTAAATACATTGTATAAAAAAATGTGTACGACTTGAATTCAAACTCTAGGGCTCAAGCCTCATCGAGCCAATATACCAACCGATGTGCCAACGAAGTGCTTATGATAATAGAAGGTTTTATAGTTATCTATTGTTACGTTCCATTCTTTAAGCCGCGACCTACTTCTTTACATAAAGTATAAAGGGTATTAATTCAACTTATTCCACCATATATGTGAAGTACAATTTCTTTCCCTTGTACCAAAAAAAAAAAAAGAATTTACAAATTATTAATTAATTAAAATGTTATTGTTTTATTGATTCTTTTTTTGCTAGGCACATTAATTATTGTGAAATTGGGTGTGTGAGAAATAACGTGTACAAACTTTTTACCTGACAGACAGAATGAGTTGATATAAAGCTTTGTAAAAAAAGATACCAACGGTTTCGGTACATAACTCTTAAGATACAAGAGCTGCTCGATTTTCCTGGCCAACGCTACTCTCCCTCAATTTGGCGCCCGGGTGAAATCAGCGAAACGGTTACGCCATTATTGAAGCATTATTTAACCTTTTTAGGGTGCTTAAGAACTTAGTTCATCTCACTGACGGGGATGCTAGAGAGCCCTAACATTCCTGTCGCCATCCTCACACCATTCCTCAAAGGGCCATTTAATGGTGGCCGCGCGCATGGTTTAAAGAAGGAAAATGGAAACGCTTCTCCGGTGTGCTCGGCCTTCGACCTCGAATTTAGTCTCAAGAGTCCCTGAATACGAGCCACCGGTAATTGGGATGTAACATATTTACATCTGCTTTGATCTCTCTCAGACATAAAAATTGTTCAAATAGGCAGGTCTAGACTAGACTCTTCCATTCTATTATTTATTTTTTTTTTTTATTAATTATTTACGACAATTACAAATTTGGTGGTCAACTCATTAAGAAATTATAGTCCATATATACTTGTCAACACAACAGAATCAATACACAATGGAATAACAAACCCTGAAGAGTGAGACTAAGCGTGTATCTTTTCTTAGAGGCTTAGCCTGAATTTCTGACTGCTTCATTAGGTATGTGTGTAGAAGGTGTGTTATAGATATAGCAGTTATATGTTTTAGTTTGAAATGAATGTTTATCATAAAGAGACTCTTTGAATGAAGAGCTCTAAGAGTAGTCCTCTAGGATTCAAACTCCTGTTCATCAAATTAATTGTTTGTGTTTAGATACATTGGAAGTGGTAGAGACCATTCAATGGCCAGTGATAGGAGAGAGAGAGAAGCCCCCAAAACTATTGATTCCCAATGGCTTGTACGTCTGCTCGCCAGCTCGTCTGCTCGCCAGAGCGTTTCTTCTGGAATCATGGGAACAGAATGAGGATGTCAGTGTCTGAATTACTGTGTGTGACTGAGTGGGTTTGTGTGTGGATATCAGAGGGAGAGAGAGAGAGAGAGAAGGAGAGGGAGATAAAGAGACGAATAGAGAAAAGAGTTACGTGATTTAAATTTGAAGTGAAAAAGAAAAAAAAAGGAGTTAGAGAGAGAGAGACGGCGAGAGAGAGAGAGAATTAATTGCAGAGTGAGTGTGTTTATAACGTTTAAAAGAGAATGTTAGAGAGAGAGAGAGAGAGTGTGTTTGTGTAGTCCTATGTGTAAGGAAAATGAAATAAGAAGATAATTTGGTAATGGAATGTTTACAAGGTAAATGATGAAGTCTAAAATTCCATTTTACAGAATTAATATTGATTAATAAAATGTATATTTTCTATGACTATCTATCTATCTATCTATCTATCTATCTATCTATCTATCTATCTATCTATCTATCTATCTATCTATCTATCTATCTATCTATCTATCTATCTATCTATTTATCTATCTATCTATCTATCTATCTATCTAATCTATCTATCTATCTATCTATCTATCTATCTATCTATCTATCTATCTATCTATCTATCTATCTATCTATCTATCTATCTATCTATCTATCTAATCTATCTATCTATCTATCTATCTATTTATCTATCTATCTATCTATCTATCTATCTATCTATCTATCTATCTATCTATCTATCTATTTATCTATCTATTTACCTATCTGCTGCCTGCCTATTTATCAATGAATTTCAATAATTTATTTCTATTTCATTTATTATTATTATATTTAAAAAAATACGCATGAAAGATCGGCCAAAGCTCGTAGACCTAGAGGTATTGTTATGTTCTAATCATAGGTGGAACAGTTGGCCTTGATATGGTTGGAGAGACAAAAGATGGGCGGCTCTTACAGCAGTCACAGAGCTCAGACAGAGAAACACGTTGTTGTGTGTATGACCATCCTGCAGGCCGACTCTGTCATGGACTTTCTCAACGAGTTCTACGCCCATGGAAAACTTCAGGTGAAGAAATAGTGCTTTCAATATGTATATATCACAATGTATATCTTGTTCAAGTACATGTTCTTAAGTAAATTATAAGAGTCTCCTTAAAATGTATGGTCGAAAGTACTTGCAATATGATTCATATGAGTTGGAAGAAAAACCGATTACATTCAAGACATAGGTCGTAATAAGGCTTGTCTTCGAGTCTGAAGATTAATGAGGAATGCAATATTTCCCGTGGCTACGCAGCCTCAGCTGTGACCTACATAGTTTGCCACACCTAGCGCAGGCATAACCATTGTCCGCCTGTGGCCGATTAAGATTTACTTTTTACGTTTGTCCTCGGCAGCGGATTTTCTTTTGGTCTCAAATGTGTATCCCTCGGACTTTGTGAGTGACCTCCAGCTGTCTTGTTCTGAGGCCGCATGCAACCAGGTGCTCTCTTCTATGTCAGTTAAAGAAAGTTGGCGCCTAAGCTGGTTTTTAAAGCGTTTCTGTGGGCACCTCTGTTACGTCGACCACCTTTCAGCTCACCAAACAAAGACTGCTTTTGACATACGTTCGTCCCCCATACGTAACTGTTGGACCATAAGAGGTTCCTCTATACCGTCCATTTCGGTTTTCGCAAGGACATCGCCGATTGTAGTGCATAAGTCAGGGGTGGATATAAGTTGCTCTTATCTGTTGCTTTGTCTTTCTTTGCTTTCTGATTCCTCTTTGCCTCATTGTCTGCTACACGGACACAGGCGACTACAAGATTTAAAAAGCTATCACGCGTTAATTTAATTTTTTCCCCCCAGTATTGGATGTGGATTCTGCATTACACGAGGGAGTTTTTGGGGTACATTTATGAACAAGAGACTCATCTCTGCCTGTGGTCTCGTCTGGGGCATGGACGGTTGGACCACCAACCAGCTTCCTCAAGACATCTCGGTTCTGGGCGAGTCTCTCTGGGCAGGTCTCTCCAACTGTCCCCAGGTCTAGCCCATCTGCTTGGCATCTTCTTCCAAATCTCCTCGCCATTTATTTATGGGCCATCTCCTGCCTCTCTTTTTGTTCCATGGAAGTTCCAGATGAAGGCTTGTGGGATAACTATTGTTAAAAAGAAAGATTTTGTTTTTGCATGAAACAAACATGTTTAAGTAAACAATGTCTTTACGAGTCTAAATGAGTGTCCTAACACTAGGCTAACCAAAACAGTCAAAAAATATTTCTTGTAGTTTCAGTCGGCTCTTTATGACGATTGATAAGTTATGCTGAGATTTTTTACCACAATCACCTCTAGCGATATGGGTGTCGTGACTAAGTTGTTTATGGCCTAAAACTTTTAGTTTAAATTCTGGTGAAGATCAAGATTAATATCAGAGCTCGCTCCAATGAGTTCCATTGAGATTTGGCAAGCATTTTCCCTTGACCAAAGAAATCAAATATTCTTACAACACTTGACCTACATTAGTCTACACACCTACATCAATTTACATCCCTTCACATGCAAAGATACTTACATTCACATACATCCTTATGTAAGCAGAAATTCTTACATCAGCTTAAATCCCAACATAAATAAACATCCTTTCAATAGCTAACACCCTAAGCTAACATCTTTATATCACCTTGTCAGCTTATATTCCTATATAAGCTAATGTCAGTCAGTATTATTACATAATGTTACATCTTAACATCTTTACATCAGCTTACATTCCTACATATACTAATATCCTTAGATCTGACTACATTCCTACAACATCTTAAACCGCTACAACAGCCTATATTCCTACAGCATCTTAAACCGATACACCAGCTTACATCCTTACACAACAGCCATAAGAAACTTTACATTTTGAATTGAAAACATTCATAAATATTTTGTTTGCGTCTAGGTTCTAAATAACATTTTCAACAAATAAACAATATATGCTACTTTTAAACACTTCATATTGTATAATTTTAATTAGCTACTTTGTTGGACCAGCAGATTTTGTGAAGCTAGTTTTGGATTGGCCAGTACACGTAGTCAGACTGTCGGACATAGGCTACACAAGCTATAGATAAGGGCACCCAAGAAATATTTAGCACTGGTATATAATATCTGGACTTACAAATTACATTAATAATGCTTCCTTGATATGTAAAGCGGTATACCACATTATGGGAATGTCCATTTACGGTTATCTTTGGGGCTGAGTAGGTTTTATTGGGTGACTTCTGGAACATGAGATCTGTTTTCCCAAGGTTTATTGATAAGCCGTAGGAGGTGACAGCGTATGCAAATTGTAATTACAAATTAATTAATACAAGTAATTACATATCTTAAGTAGCGTATGGCCTTTTCAATTTTAACTACGGCACTGAGTACTCGAATAATGCTCTTTAAAATTAACAATTGCTGGATCCTGTTCTAAATGGATCACATCGTAGGCAAAACTCTTATGGGTTTGCAATCCTGGCAATTGATCAGATCACAATACTTTTAAGAGAAGCAGATATTATGCAGTCTTCCTTCTGTGACTCATAAAAAAACAAAGCTAAATGAAAGCCCCTATACTTCTACTGTCATACTGTCCAGTTAACTTCTATTTATGGTGAAATCTTCTGACCAAACAATCAATAACCAGGGAACTCTTGGACCTAGCCGTTCAGCAAACTAACCTGATTTGTATCTGGTGGTCTTCGCTGAAAGTCAGATCTTTTATTTTTTCAAATAAAATGAGCAAATGCACTTCCATATTTGCATTTCATTCGTGTAGGCCCCAATGTAATAATATCCAATCAGTACTACACAGATCAGTACAACACTTCAGTACAACACACATCAATGCAACACATCAGTACAACGCATCAGTGTAACACACATCACTACACCACATCAGTACAATACACATCAGTACAACACACATCAGTAAAGCACATCGGTACAACACATCAGTGCACCACATCAGTACAACACACATCAGTGCAGCACATAAGTACAGCACATCAGTAGCCTACAACACATCAGTACAAGACATCAGTATAAAACACATCAGTACAACACATCAGTAAAACACACATCACTATCACACACATCAGTACAGCCCATCAGAACAACACACATCAGTACGGCACATCAGTACAACACACATCAGTACAGCACATCAGTACAACACACATCAGTACAACACATCATTTCAACACATCAATCTTTTATCTTAAGCTTTCTTATGCTTGTATATGTAGGCCTACGTTTAGATGAAGTAGAGGTTCCGAAATGGTTTCATTCAGTAGGTCCATGACCTGTTCATTTATTACTTTGTCCTCTTAACAAACGTTTTCTTTGGCCAAGCTTCTAATTTATTACAGTATCTGCCTTAGTTCTTAGCAACTAACTGGTTAAGTTTAATTTGAAAGTAAAATACTAAGAAAAGTTAAGACAAGTTCGTTTTTCAGAATCATTTAGAAAGTTAATGCAATGAAAGACTTGAATCATACAGTGTTCGAGCTTAGTGACGACTATCATGTGATGATATGACTGATGACTTTCTAAACATTTAGAAGATAGATATTCAATCGCACAATAAAATAGAATTAAAGGAAACCTTACGGATATTTCGAACTCAACACAGTAATCCGGATATTGTCTGAATAGTGCCAATATGTCATAAATCATAAATAAAAAAAACATTAGGATATTATTTAAAAAATATATTTAATTAAAAAATGCTGTTCCAACTCTTCAGCAATAGACCCATGATCGGCCTTTAGATTATAACAAAAAATTATTCATATGAAATTCTGTTTAATGTAATATTTAAATCGATTCTAATAAAAATTAGGATGTCTCTTGAAAATACAAATTGGTGTCTAAGTCTGATTTTACGATAGACTAAAACAAATAGTAAAAGTAAAGTCCCCCTTTCAGACCTTGCGATCTACAGGGCAAATGATGTTAAGGTCATCCGCGGTGCCTGAGTGGTTAAGCGCTTGGCTTCCGAAACTGGGATCCTTGGTTCGAATCTCGGTGAAGGCTGTGAATTTGAATTTTGGGATTTTTTAGGGCATCCCTATGTCAACTGACTTAAGTTGGGGAAAGTAAAAGCGGTTGGTCGTTGTGCTGGTCACATGACACCCTGCTCGTTAACGTTGGCTAAGAAACGGATGCCATGAGAGGGAAACTTTACTTTACTAAAGAAAATATAAATGTTTATGAAAGTTTATGACACATTAATAATGTATTAATTAAGATCCCTGTGCCTATTTGTGTGGGAAGCGTGGTTGAGAGGCTAAGTGCGCTTGAACTTGGATTGTCTTGGCTCGAGGTTCGACACCCGTCTTGGGCAGAGTTGCGATACTGCCTTGTCTGGAAAACCAACTCCTAGATACCCCCCCCCTTTGGTCCACAAATGAGATTGGACCAAAGCGCTCTGAGCATGCTATAAGCATGAAAGTAGTGCTATATAAAAGCTATAATAATAATAATAATAATAATAATATTTCCTGATTCTGAGACTTGAGGCAGGACTCATCATCATCTACCCTTTGACTTTCGTCGTGGGCGGCGCTGTGACAATTCGCGTAACCAAATCCCTCTAGACTACAAGCATTATTCTCCCTTCACTTAGTATATAAATAGAACAACACTTTCTAACACAGGATTACTTTGTGGTTATGTTGTCTCCGTGTGAGCTAGACACTACCATGAAAATGCTGCTGCAAGTACCTCTTTGGGCTCAGAGAGTGATTTACGTACAGGGCTCAGCACTCAAGGATACAGATCTGACCAGGTGTAGGTGAGTGATTTAGATTATCCTGCCTATAAGAAGAATTTGAGCACATCGAAAAGTAAAAAAAAAAATACATTGTTAACTGTTGAACACAGAAAAATACTTTTTTTAAAAAGCCATATAGAAACAAATATTATCTAGTCATATTTCATAGGTCATAAAATCCAAATCTATCATATGCTACAGGTCGTTTGTTCCTCTTTCATTCCCTTTACCTGTCGCTTCCACTTTGATCTGCCTATAGCTGTTCCTTCGTGATTGAAGATGAGCACATTTCTCATATCCTATGAATTCAAAAATGACTGTAACGTCTAATCCTCGAAATAAAAAGCAGCCGTTCTACTTTGTTCTAGCGTACATTTAACTAGTAAATAATGTCGTTATCTTATCTTATAAAATACAGACATAACTTTAAAAAAAATAGATGATTACATACTACGCATATCACTAGGTCAATTTTGTCATGCATGTTGATCAATGACAAACTATGCCAAGTCGCTGGTTTTCCTGGCTGACTCAGGCAACCCATTCCATGCTCTAATAGGACAAGGGAAGAAGTAGTATTTGTACAAATTTGTCCTAGCTTATGGAAAAAGGAATGTGCCCTTAGGAACAAGGAATGTGCTTGAAGAACAATGCTTTAAAAATGAATGACTAATTCTAACCCATCTGCTATAAAAATAAAAATGTTTAGGTTGTACATGTTTCAATATAGACAGTATTGGTTTGTTAAAATGTTTATTTTTCAGGATGCAGGATGCCGAGGCATGTTTTATTTTATCCGCAAGAAATCATCGAAACAATTCGGCCAAAGATGCAGCGGTAAATGAAATTGTCTGACATTTTAGTTTAGAGTAAACTTGACCCTGCAGTATTAAAGCGAGGTTGAGTCCTTAAAAAATGCACAAAACAAATATAAAGCAATACAGTCTTTAAAAAAGCATTATTATGTTTTAAAATTCTATAAGTCCCAAAATATTTGATGAAATATCCGGTGGTCATAAGGCCAGTACGTTATCAAAATTTTTTGAACTTTTAAAAAAAAAATAGGATCAACACACAATAATGAGAGCCTGGGCAGTGCGTGACTTCGCCCCAAAATGTCCACTGTACGTTCAGTTATTTCGACCTGAAAACAAGTTTCATGTCAAATTCGCAGGTAAGTTAATAATAAGTAGGCCCTATTATCTTAAACTGAGAGTAAAAAAAACAACAGACTTTCAAATACAAGCATTGGTTCTGGCAAGAGAGAGAGAGAAATATATTGTTTTTATTCTAGAGTGCGATTGATGGGCTATTAAAAATGTTGCCTTTTTACTGCCATATCTCCATTAGACTAAATGAATCTTCTTATCTTATAAAATACAGACGTTACTTCAAAAATAGATGATTACGTCTTACGCGTCATGCATTCAGTCATGCATATTAACCAATGACTTAAATTCTGCCAAGTCACTGGTTTTCCTGGCTAGCTCAGGCAACCCATTCCATGCTCTAATAGCACTAGGGAAGAAGGAGTATTTGTACAAATTTGTCCTAGCATATGGGATGAGAAATGTGCCTTTATTTTTGCGTCTTTCTGAGTATTTTATTAAATTTTGTTTTTGAAGATTAAGGTTCACTGTTTTATGTATAATTGCTACTTTACTTTTAAGTCTTTTATCTTGAAGGCTTTCTAAATTTTGTGTGAATATTCGTTTGTTTTGAATCTCACTGCTCTATTTTGTGTCTGTTCCAGTTTCTTTATGTTTTCTTGAGTTGGGGGGGGGGGGGGGTCAGTTACTCAAATGACTAACATGTAAAAAATATCTTTAAAAAATGAAATAGTTAGAAAATGCTGGCCTATTTAATGTGATACTCCAATCATTACAGATCACGTGGTTTGTGAGGATGAGTTCAAATATGCCCTTTTGGCTAATAATTGTTTGTGTCCTGGCATATCTACATTTGTTACCTTATTGCTGCATACTTCAAGAGGACAGTAAGGATTGTTTGTTATTATTAGATCTCAAATTTCGTATCTACCAATAATGTATAGTTCTACTGTAGACCTACATTAGAGCAACATGTTGACTTTTGAACTAGAAATAATACTTCAAAATGACTTCAAATAATTAACTTATTATATCTGTATCTTAAATCTATGTATAACACGTTTTTACTGTTAGATTATTATTCTACTAGACCATATTTTTTTAAATGATTTTTTGTGTATGCCATACTAGCAGATTAAATCTGATAAATTCTGCACCAGTTTATCTCTTAGACAAAAGAACATATAGGTCAGTGGTATTTTCTTAATTATCACCCTTGAACATGGTAATCTTTTTTTGCTAGAGAAGGGCAAACGTCTCATGAAAATTGGCAGAAACTGTACGGAAAATGTTCTGGGAATGAAATCTACCACATTTGTTTAAAGGATAGCAACTTCTTTGGTGACTATGAAGGAAAAAGTTTTACTTATGCATCGTTTCATGCACATCGCAAGTAAGTCATAGACACAAGAGGATTTGGGTTATTTGATTTGATCTAGATTTTGTGATTTTATAGATTCGGGAATGAATCTGACAAATGATATTTGAATAATATTTAAAATTTATGATATTCAAATTACAAATACAGACCATAATAGTAGTAAAAAGTAAATCTAAATAATCTATGATAAATCTAGTTGATACAACTTGCAACTAGGTAATTTATTCTATCTAAGATCTAGCTCAGGTTACATATCATGTTACATATCTAATGACTGAAGTCAGAATTTGTGTTATTTACTATAGAGAAGAAAATGCTTATAATTTATTCTTAAATAGTTTTTAAGATGCTTCAAATTAAATTGAATTCTCTTTGACTTTTCACATACTTTCCTTCAGATACGGTGTGAGTCTTGTTGGTGTTCAGAGAGATATTCCTGGCAGCTCGATACAGTTGAACCCTGGCCCTAGACACATCATGAGAAAAACTGACATTTGTTTTTATATGAACATTACCAAGGAAGAGAACTCTGCCTTTATTCTTGCTCACCCTAACAGAGTATGGACTGGAGGAGAGAAAACAAAAATACCTCTAGGAACAGAGAAGGCATCAAGGGTGGCCAGTATGATTGCCAGTGTTGGTAAATAAACCTAGTACACATTTTGCCAGAGTTGGTAAATAAACCTAGTACACATTTATGTCAGTGTTGGTAAATAAACCTAGTACACATTTTGCCAGCGTTGGTAAATAAACCTAGTACACATTTATGTCAGTGTTGGTAAATAAACCTAGTACACATTTTGCCAGTGTTGGTACATAAACCTAGTGCACATTTTTGTCAGTGTTGGTAAATAAACCTAGTACACATTTTTTTCACTTTGGGTAAATAAACCTAGCAAACATTTTGCCAGTATTGGTAAATATACCTAGCACACATCTATTTGTTAATGCACAGTGTTGCTCACCATTTAATTCTTCAAGGAGGACATGCTACCTCTTATAATTATGTTGTTGTTCCTCATTCACCATTATTAACAAATATACACACAAAACACTAATAAACTAATGAGTTTTAATTAACATTGAATGTATGTAGGTAAATGATTTTTCTTTACTTTTATGCAGGTACTGTAGCTTTAGAACTTCAGCACACAAGAGTTGGCAATTTTAACTCTGAGCCAAACCTTATAACAAGAACAGGCAGTAAAAAGAGAAATCTTAGTCTTCCAAAGGTAATTTTATTTTTATTAATGTTGCAGGTTGTACAAGAACATCTTTGTCTTTATGATTTCCTTTCCAACAGACAAACTTATAATGGTTGGGCTATACATAAACTATTAAGATGTTATAAATTTCTATTCTATATAATGAAAATAAAATTTCTTTCTAAACTATCATCAAATTTCACATTGTCTTTAACAAGTATATAGATTGAGCATTGTCAGATTGTTTGTACTTTACTTTTGTTTTCTTCTTAACATATAAACTAAATATTTCAGTGTTGAAATATTCTCTGTGTTTTGAAGCAAGTGTAACCAATGCATTATTATTTTTCTCAGAGTCTCAACATTCAGAGCTTACAGAAACGGCCAAGTATCGCCCCTGTGCCTGCCACAATTGATGACAATAACATCCATATAAATGTGACTACTTCTGAGTCAGATGAAGAGGATGATGATTCTTTTAATGATGACAGTGATGAGTTCCCTGAGTAATAACAAAACCAGTGCTTTTTTTTGTGACGGTACAAACCGTTACAGCCTACCAGCACCTTTTTTAATGTGGGGAAAAATTATTTATTTTCTTGCATTTTAACGTTTATAATTAATTTATTAGTAGTTTAAAGTTAGGCAATTCATGACTGAAGATCGGCACCTATATTTTACAAAAAAAGCACTGAACAAAACTATTATAAAGTCATATTTGTCAAACTATAATTTTATATATACAGCAACTAAATGAAAGAAACATTTTTATGATAGAATTATTTAATTGTTGCAGATATGTGAGGGGTTTCCCACCAATTAGTCCCTACGTTGGTACAAGTCCAACACTTTGTCATTTGATGAAAGAAAAACGTCCTTTGTGCTGCCTTCAACTTGCCACGGTAAGCTATACAAATGACAAAGTTTGAAGCAAGGCCATTAAATAAATATCAAAGATTAATTTCAGCCTAAAAAAACAAGGCCTTTGTATTATTGAAGTTCAAATGCTAACCAAATAGCTTATTGTCTGTTATTATTATGCAATTACATTTAATTTATGGATCATAAATATTTGGGCCTAAAAAACATACATCTAGTAACACATTGTATGTTGTATATTTCAATGTTTTTTTTAACAACTTAAAGAAATGTTGTTTTGTTATTTTTGTTATGCCAGCGTTGCCCTCACTGCCATCATCAGAATGCCAAAGAGTACAACTGGCCAAACCCTGCCATTATTGTTGCTGCTGACTATGCCAGTACTGGACTCTACAATTTCATTGTGCCTTTGCGGTCTCATTGCCGCCCAAAGAAATTCCTCAATCCAATAGTGCTTCTTGTCTCTGTACAGTAAGTAAACATAGAAAGGAATAGTGCAATTGATTTTACAACTTTTTTTAAAAACATATTTTCCAAATTTATTTAAAAGAAAAAGTTTGATTGATTCGCTTATTCCAGATTAATAAATGCAAAAAAAAAAGAAAGAATAGCACAGCTAATTTTATCCATTTTAATTAAAAATAAGAATTTCCTTATTTCAAAATAATTGTAATGGTACTGTATATTTTAAGAAACATTTACACTTAAACCTTACCTAATAACTTTTGTATTTTATCATAACTAAATATTAATAGTTATTTTTTTTTTATAAATTTGCCTAATTATCCAGTGAAAAAGTATTAATTGATTGGATATAATGCTATGAATACAAAAAAATTTAAATATATCCGTTGAACTAAATTTTATTTTTGTGCATTGTTATGTAAAAAAACATGTGAACTTAATGTAAAAGCTTTACCCGTAAATTGGCTAAATATCAATTAATTCTTTTTACTTTTGCTCTAATTTACAAATATTAGCTGTAATAACATTGGTTATAAGATTGAAGTCACAATTTTTAATGTACTGTCTCATTGTTTCTGCAGACCAGATACAGTATTTCTTACAATGATTAGTTACTTCCCCTTAGTGTATTGGATGAAAGGTTCTATAGACCGGTAAGCTGTGGAATTAGGATAAAGATTTTATCATTCTTCTTTATCATGTTGAATATTCTTTACACTATTATCAAAATGATTTCTTAGTATTGAAGATCTGCTACGTGCTGGTATAAACTTGACTGAAAATGTAGTGGTTGTAAATAAAGAAACTTCCAATTCACGAGAAGAAGATACACTGGCTGACTGTAACACTATTGTTTCTGTACAGACAATATTTAGGTAATTAGATTTTATTATTTAACTGTAACACAATTGTTTCTGTACAGACAATAGTTAGGTAAATAAATTTTATTATTTTAAGTATAAGAGTAAGATGAAGCAGAAAAATAACAACAGTGAGTTTTATTTATTGCCACTGTATGATGATAGGTACATTGTGTATATGTAGTTTTCTTTGGCCTTTTTTTGACACAGATTATTTCCTAAAGCCAATATCATCACAGAAATTTCTCATGCACCAAACATGAGATTTATGCAATTCAGACCAGATGACCTTTATGCCTTGTCTATATCTAAACTGGAGAAAGTAAGAGGCTTTGATATGCTTAGTTTTTCTAATTACAATATAGTTACATGTGTCACGAAATAACTAATTTCATTAAAAAGTATTTAAAACAATGTTGCTTGCAAAACTAATTCAATGAAATTTGAATCTTCATATAATAAAAGTAAAATTTCAGTGTTTATATGTTATTTTTTAATGTTTCTAGAAAGAGAGAGAAAGAGGATCCAATATTTATTACATGTTTCGACTACCTTTTGCTGCTGGCAATGTATTTAGTGCTAGTATGTTGGATGCTTTGTTATATCAGGTTTGTGACCTTAGTTTGTTGTTAGGTTTCCATTGTTTACAAATTTTCACTAGTTTTTGTTTCTGGCAAATATTTTAATTTCCTCAATTGAATTTTGTACTTTGAATTTTGTATTATTTTTTTTCCTAACTAAAAAAAAGAAGTTTAACTATTAGTTGATCATGAATTTTAAATAATAGCTAAACTAAACTAAACAAAATTAATTAAATTATACAAACTTTTTCATACTTTTTTTTGGGGGGGGGGGGGGGGGGGTTGCTTTAGAGTTAGCTATGATCATCTGACTGTATGCCTATGGTTCCATCTTATTCTTTTAACATTGTAGAAATATTTCACCATAATAAAATCAGTAATAAAAAATGTGAAAAAAAAAAAGATTTCTAAATAAATATGTGTGCTCATATTTTTGCCTTATATTAAAACCTTTAGAAAAGTATGGTACTTTAAAAAAAAATAATTATATTAACTTATAACAGAAAATCTTACTTAATCTTACTTAAACTGATACAGTTTAAATCTTATTAAATAACAGATTTATAATTTCACATTTCTAGTAACCAAAGAAATAGAAACGAAATAGTTGAAGTTTTATGAAACATTTGACTTGTGTTACTATTTTAGTGTAAACTAAATGCTTGTCTAACCATGCCAATGTGTTATTTTCTTGTCTGACCACTCACTATACAACTAACACTATTGTAACCTTTAAATGCACAAGGAAAAAAAACGTGTGGTGGTCTTGTCATTATGGACTGCATACTATAGTACACTAGGCCTACATCTGACCAGGTTGTTAAAATCAGTTGGACACACAGTCTTTTTACTTATTTGGGCAGGGAGGGTGTGTAACTAATTTAGTGTAAAGCTAGAGCTATGTACATACTTGATTAACCATGCCAGTGTGTTATTTTCTTGTCTGACTACTTGACTTGAAGCAACCACTATAGCATAATGCGCAATGAAAAAAACACAAGGTAGTCTAGTAGTATCATTGACTACAATCATACAGTACTCTATGCCAACATGTGTATGTCTACCTGACCAGGTTGTTAAAACCAGTTGGACACAGTCTATTTACTTTTTGGTCAGGGAGGGTGCAATGTTGATTAAGATGTTTTTTTTTTTCTAGAGTTGGTTATCCTAATGCTTTTAGATCTATATAGGCCAACTGTCAATTTAGACCTAGATCTCAATAATAAGTCTAGAGACTAGAATCTATTGTACGTTTCAGCTTCATTTAAGGTTTAAGCTATAAAAAGGGTGTACTTGATGTTCCTGCAGTTAATAAATTATTATTAGCTGCAAATGAATGGATTGAAACCACTAAATATTGACCTACATTGCTAATCAGATTCTCACTATAAACAGAAATTGAACACCATCACGTGACTTTAAAAAAATATCTAAACAACCCCATTCATAATATTACATAGAAGCTTTTGGCTACTTTCAAGTGCATATATTGACTCCCATAACTTCTACTTTACCCTTTTCAAATGTAGACTGACAATAGTTGTTAACTGCATCATTTCTTTGATAATCAAAGTTGTTGATATCACATGATCAGAAAACAGATGTGCATTTCAATTCAACTACTACCACAAGTTCAAAAGTTGTACACATTTTAATTAAACCTTTTTAGTTTGTAACTAAAAATAATTAATTAAACTACGATTTTTACTTTTTTTTTTCTAGTTAAACTTTGGCATTAATTAATTTTTTTTAGTTGCATTAAAAGTTTTTAACTTTTTAGTTAACTTTTTCCCATCATTTCTTTGCAGGCTTTTGTGAAAGATTATCTGATAACATTTGTCAGACTTTTATTGGGTATTGATATGGCTGTAGGCTCAGGACATTTATCTTCTGTGAGTACTGACTTTCAACTATAAAATATTGCAGGCGTATGTAGTGAATTTTTTTTTTGTAAAGATCATATATTTCTTTTTAGAAAGTTTAGATTTTCTCTTTTCTTTTTTTATAAAACAATATATATCAAAATTTTAAAAAATTATCAAAAGTTGTCAAGGGCTGTTACAAAACACTGGCTTATAGTATAGCATTGTCAAGTCCCCCCAGTTCTAATCAGATTCTGATATTGTTTGGAAAATAAAACTTGTTGGCTCTTATGCTGGCAACTTAACCCCCTCTAAGATTTGCGTTCACAAACAATGACTTATAAGTTTATATAGAAACTTAGTTTACTTATGAGGTGTTTTCTTTCAACACTTAGACTAAATACCTAGCTTATTTTGTTATTTGACTTTAAGTATGTTTAATTATTTTAATGAACTGTTATTCAATTTACAGGTTAGGTATTAAAATCTTTACTTTCTTCATTCTTTAGGTTAGGATTGGAAAAGATGATCTGTGGATACGAACTTATGGTAGACTTTACCAAAAACTTTGCTCAACTGCCTGTGAAATACCAATTGGTATCTATCGCACCCAGTACCACACAGATACAGGTGACTCTAGCTCAGTAAGTTTTAGAAAACATTGCATGTAGTCATGACCTCAGTAGTCTAGTGTAGACATGTTTGCAGCCAGAACCAGCAGTACACTTGTAGTTGAAATCTTTTTTCATTTTTCTAATGACTGTTGTACATTAGTCTACATGTACACTTTTACTAATTAGCAGTTTATTATTTTAATTGCTGAAACTTCTATCTAATGAGTCTTCAAAAGACATGTATTTGCATTATTATCTAAACTATAAATAAGAAAGTTTACTATTAATTATGGTTGCCTGGTCATGCGGTTTGCGCCCTGAACTGTCGTTTGGATTTATCGAGGTTCCCGGGTTCAAACCCTGCCTGCTCCCATCCCCCGTCGTCCTGCGGGAGGTTTGGACTAGGAAGTAAACTATCTTCAACTCTGAAGGAACATTGGAAAAATGTAAAACAAACAAACAATTAAAATGAGCAGTTCTTTGTGTGTGATAGATTATATACAGTGTCAGTGAAAGGAAATAACAGTTTATAAAGTTGGTCATCTCTTTGCTAATGATAAACCAAATGGAAAGTATTGATGAACTAAAAATGTCAATGATTGTTTTTTATTTGCCCTTGACTTCCAGTCCTGCTGTTGTCAGCCATTGTTGTCATGTATTTGTTGCTCACATAAGAAATGTGATACTGTAGTGAGTAATTGCATGGACTTACCAACTCAGAATATCTCAAGCCAGCATACATGTGAAACCTAATCAGAAATTTCCATTTCTATAAGACTAAAGTTTTTTAAGCTTTGAACAAAAAAGTAATTTTTATAAAATTAATGTATTTTTAAATGCTTTATGTTAGTTACGAACATCTGTACTTGCATTTTTTTAATATTTTAAAATTGAGAAGAAAATGAATTTTGAATAATTATTTGTGTTTTCATTATTATTATTATAGAAAAAAAAAACAACGAAAATAAAAGGCATAGTTGAGATTTATAGAATTTTAGAAGTAGGCCTATATATAAACAAATTTTAAACTTAGGAATAATAATTTGTATTTTTTTTTTAATTTTCTGTTTAATAATTGAAACAAAAAACTATTTTTTGTTCTACTTATTGCTAATTAACTGATAGTCGGTCTTTGCTTCATTTGTTATATTGAATCTGAAACCAGCACATTTGATTTTGAAATTCTTTGATTTCATCCCACCTAAACAAAGTCTTGCAATTGATCAGTGCATAAAAAGATAAGTGATAAGCTGAAACAGTATACAGCCTAATCCCTAATGCCTTAAGTTAAAAAGTAAAAAAATAAGGATAATCTTTATGCTAATTATTTATAAGTGAATTCACAATGCTATAATTATTATTATTGCAAATTTTACTATTAAACTATTTGGATCAATAGTCTCTTTTTATATTTTAAAAAATAATTATTATCATTTGACATAGGCTACTGGAAATTCTTTAGAAGTTCTTGTTGTTTTTTTAAGATAAAGGGAGATAAACTGTTGGGATCTGGTCTTTACATTGCTCTATTCTTTGTAAAGAATCTCCATTGTCTTTATGTTGTTCTCAACATTTTATATAGGTACTGAAGAAAAATATCAGCAGAGTAAAATCAATATTGAGAAGATCTCCGATCAGATGTTCTACAATAAAACATGGAGTTAGTATAAGTTGGAGTTTTTTCCTCCCAGTTTTTCTTAGTTTTAATTTTATTTCAGATGCACCCGAGTATTCTTTTTATTTTATTTCTAAATTTTTCTTACTTTTAGTTCCAATTACTTGACATTTAACCTTTTGAACTCAGGATTCTAATATATTTGTGTCCATACTTCTAATATCCATGCCATTACAGACCGATGTAACAGTCTGACACACCTTACTTTACATAGCCCATTTTTGAAAAGAAAAAAAATTAATACAAAGTATCATGTGACTGTGTTAAATTATCAGGTATTTTGTGGCCCAATGTAAATTGTAGTAATGTGATCACTCATTACTTTTCATTTTTTGTATATGTCTATATAAAAATAATAACATTTCCAGATTGATAATCCAGGGTTCAGAGGGTTTGACTTTGCAATAATGGTATTCTTCCTCCTGTCAGTAATAATCCAATAATGTATAAAGACTATTTAGAAGATACACAATTATTTAGCCAATTCTTTTTTGTATAAAGCAGAAATGAACTTGTTAAATTGTCCTAGTATATTATCTGTTTAGTCCCTTGAAATGTTATTTGAAATAACATGAAATTGAATTTGGTAATATTGTGCATTTTAATTATTATTGTATTAATTTGTCTTTATCTTATTACACATCTCAAAGTCTATTTCAACTATCTGTCCATAGCATGATGTTCTGTCTTCTTTAATCAATGCATGGAATATGAAGTTTTGTCAATTACTTATGATTTTATTTGAGTGCATCATGCATTAGGTGTTGCTCTTAGACACATGTTTCTACCTTTGGAATATTTGATTCTCCGGTTTTTACTAGCCTCACCATACCCACTCACTTTTATTCACACTCTTAACTACCTTTTTTTTTTTTACTAATCAAAGGAATGATTAATCTTGCTCTACTTTAGAACTAGTTGTAGCATTTGTGATCTGTATTCTTGCTTAGAACACTTATTAAAGCACTTTTGTGTTTCAGCAAATGCCTATTTGAATTGATCTATTCCTCCTTCCTTATCACTAGAAAGAATGTTTTCAGCATGCTATGTTCAGTTGTTAAAATGTGTAGGCAATGGATCATTTAGGCTTTTTAAAATAAAATTTTAATTAGATCTACAACCTATCATTAGTTATCTTACTTTTTATATTTTAACCTCTTGTAGATGTGTTTGTCTCCGCAAGATGATCACATGACCTCAGGGGGACAATTGACCCCTGAAAGACAAGAAATAATCCAAATGGTGAAATGCAGGATGCAGACTGAAGGACTTCCCATGGATGATTACTGTGCAAGTAAGTTTGTATTCTAGCTCTACACTAGATTTCATTATGTTCACATTCAACACATAATGCACATGATATTAAGTTTTGATTATATGTGAGAAGTGTGGTCGAGAGGCTAAGTATGCTTGAACATGGCTTGGCTTGGCTTGGCTACCTATGAAGGGGGCTCAAGGTTTGACACTCAATTTGAGCAGAGTTGTGTTTACTGAGCTTCTAAAAGCAGCACGGAAAACTTTCTCTCAGACACCCCCCTCCCCCCCACTGGTCCACAAATGAGATTGGACCATAGCGCTCTGAGCATGCTATAATCATGAAAGTAGCACTATATAAAAGCTATAATTTAATTTAATTTATATAGCAGGACAGGAAGATGAATTTTAATTTTTTTTTTTTTGGAAAGCAGTATTGGATTTAAGTGAACTTCTTGAGTTGTAATGAGTCTCTTTAGCTATCTTGTTGTCTTTCTTTCTGTTATTTCATTGCTGCTAATAGGGTCAAAGTCCTTTTTTTCCCACTTTCTTTTGAGGGAAATCTTGAGTGCAAACTTATTAAATTACAGTTTAAAGGTTTAAGATTTAAATACATTATTTCTTTCTTTCTGAGTATGTCAAGCTTTCATAAAGTTAATACCAGGCAATAACAAGCAGATATAGCCAATCTCAGTATGCTCAGTTGTAACATTATTTTTTCTTATTCAAAATACATTTATATTGAGGCATGTCAACCCTCCTGAGTTACATGAACTATACATGCCAAATTGCAATGACAATAGGAAATATCAATAACTATTTGATCACATGTTCTATCTACATTCTAGATGAAGGTGATAACAGAACCACTATCTCCTATGTACTTATCAATCCCAGCTATGACCTGAAGTTGGAGCTTGGAGACATTATGTAAGTTTAAATATGACAGCATTTTGAACTCTATGTATCAAAGAGTTCCTGTAAAAGATGTTAGAAGAAATATAGATGATAAATATCCTTGCATAAACAAGGCTAAAATTGTGCTTTTTCATATTCCTCATTAATCTTTGGACTCGAAGACAAGCCTAATTATATTTAGTTGGAATGTAGTTTACATGGATGATGTCTGACACTAGTCATGCTTGTTAGTAAGTTGTAGGGTCAGGGGCTAAATTTTAGATCTCCTGTACATTTAGTCTTTACAGAAGTTTCTTTAACATTTTTTTTGGTAGAGAATAAATTGATGTGCTCATGAGTTTTCAAAGAAAAAAACAGCTTAGCTTACTTACTTACTTTGTCTTATGACTCCTGCACTGTTCGGCACATAGAAAGGCACCTTCTCTACACATAGTTTGGTCATAGTTGACACCCACAGCTTTCTCCCAACTGGGGCCTATAGATTTTAAGTGTTCTAAAAAAGTGTGATGCTGATTTACTAAATGTGGCTCAGCAACAATGGCTGAGAGGGATACTAGGAATGAATACCAAGATCGTGTGACCAATAAAAAATTCCTTTCTCGCATGGGTACTTGTCCCTTAAGTAAAATGATCTGAATGTCTTAAAAGATTGGCGGGACATATTCTTAGGCAAGACTTAACTCTTTCAGTGCGGCGTTACTCCCAGGGAGTAACTTTGCTAGCACTGCTGGTGGAGATTTTTTTTCTTTCACAAATAAAATCAATTATGTTCAATTATATAACAATAAAAAGTTCATTTTAGTAATTCTTACCATCCTTCAAATTTTCTTTCGTTTAGGAAAACTCAATTGTGTTGATCAAAATAATTTGCACTGAAAGAGTTAACATGTTTACCAAAATGAGAGCTTAGGAAGAAAAAAAAGTCAGGCAGGTTTTCAGTCAATGTAAACTATACATTTTGTTTCCCATTTGATTGAACTTAGTATACTTTGTCTATATTCTATATTCTACCTATGTTCAGTAGAATAGGTAGAATATGGACAATGCTCAGCAGAATTGGTTGCAATACAACACCTTGACTGAATGAAAGGGTTGTTTCTTTGTTAAGAGATCTAACATGCGAAGAGTGTGAGTGCAAGGGTACCTCAACAAATAGAGGATACGATTCTGTTGGCAAGGGACCGGGCGAAGGGTTTGTAAGTTTACCTACAAACCTCTACACATGCCTACCTAACCACCCAAAGTAGTAGTTTGGGACAGTGTCAACAATTTAAAATCTTGACATGATTACGTTTTTTAATGCATGACCATCACGCTGTGCAGTACATCTCTTAATACAACTTTTTATTATCTCCAGTTATGTCATACGTCCAAGTTCACTTTCACCACAGCCTTCACCTTTGACTGATGAGAGGAAACTTCTGGAAGATGTTCTTCAACATGATCAATTGGTTCCTGATGATGTTGACCTGCTGGAAACACTAGGAGATGACCATCATCGGGATGAAAGCAATGACCATCTCATTACTAAAACATCACAGGACTCCACAGTTTCAGCGCCAGCAAAGGTCAGAGATCAATTTTTGTTGAACGTAATATCTGGGTATTTAAGAATTAAATGCAGCCTATTTTTACCTATTAAATTTTTTCTGCTAAGTCTACACCTCATACATTTGTATAGTTCTGTATAACTTACATAGAATGTATATAAACTTACACAGAATGTATATGAATTATTGTACCTATGTAGAATATATGTGTATTATTGTGTGCGCTTGCTTAGAATACATGTGTATTAAACTAACATAAAATATATTTGAATATTGAGTGTATTATCTACATTGATTTTCCAGATTCCAATAATATTCTATGAGCACATGGAGAACCCTCGTGACATGTCCACCAGCTTGCCGGCAGACTTACAGTCACACTACATGGCCCAACAGGGTTGCAGTGACCAACCTAACCACTTCTCTCACCGCTCAAGAGATGAAGGGTCAACACCAGAAAGTGACAGCAATCTGAACACTTTGTATGGTTGTAACAGCCCTGCTGTGTTCAGTCAAGAGACATTAAATGGAACCATCCTGTGAGAGACTTGTAGTAGAGCTATGCTTTAAAGTGTGAAAGTTTGGTCATTATAGAGTGATGAACTTGTACAGTGTAAAACTTTAACAGTCCTGCTGTGTCTAGTCAAATCAAATTCATCGGAGCTAATTAGCTTCTGGCTTGCTACTTAAACACATAACACTATATCATGCAAATATGATTTTTTTTTAAACCTTCAACAAAAGTTCACACTTCTAGGTTTAAAGGATAAAAAAATAGTTTACAACTGCCTTTCTTAAGATATGCGTCAGAGATTACTTACATTGAAACATACTTTGCATTGTTTTTAAGCAAGCTGCCTTAAAGCATGTAGGTCTACTGTATAGCTTAGATGTACTATAAAACAACTGCAATTCCTTCAATGTATAGCTTTACACAGTGACTTCATTTGGTGGGTGGGTGTCACTTGGTGCAGTTAACTCAGGCTGTCACAGTCTCCCTTTAAACCCCTCCCCCCAAATTTCTCCATAAAAAACTAAAGTTACTTTGTTCTTTTTGTTGAACCAAAATACAGTAAACCAATTATCTAGATTCCTTTACTGTTACACAATGCATAAATTGAGTGTCTATTCTATTTTGTAATTTTGTTGTTTATGACATATTAAAATGTAAAATTATTAAAATTGAAAACACAAATAACATTTGAACATGTTTTCTTCATTAAACATAAAAAAAAACTTTATGGAAATGGTTTTACATTATACCAGTTTCTCAAACTTTTACTAGTGACACCCAACAATCCCAAAAACGTTTAATTTGCTGAGCTCTGGGGGAAGGCTGAAAGTGCCAAGCATTTTCTGGCATTTTTGAGCTTCTGAAACTCTGTCTTCTGGCATTTATAATCCAGTATTTCTCCACGATTATTGTAAGTTTTTCCTTGTTTTCAGCAAGACATCTTGTTCAGAACAATGGTACCTTACTGTGGAAAAAGTAGTCCATTAGAAAGCTAGACAGTAGTAGGCTCTAAAATCACTTTGGTGAAGACACATTAGAAAGTCTTCTTCATTGGAACCTTTTCAACTGATCTTATTGCTAAGTCTTTCTTGTAAAAATATAAAGGATTCATTTAGAATATGAAATGACATCACTTAATTTAATTTCTTTAACACTGGCAACAAAGTCATTTTAAACACAAATTTTTTTTTGTCATTTGGGTGGCGCTTCACTTGGTGCATCATTGATACAATTACAATTGGACTGGTTAACAAAAAAGATGAGTAATATATAGGTCTTTAAAAGTTTGGAAAAAACTGGATTTGAAGACCTATGGCAAGAAAAAGTTGACACAGATTGATTGATAGCTATGCTTTACAAAGGTGTCTGACTTGTTTATGAAGTGTGCTTCATCTTATACAAGTGTAAAAAAATAATTGTATTGTTTGATTCAAGTATCAATGCAATGGATTGTGTTACTATATAACTGTATTCAGTGTTAATTCAGTGTTGACAAGTGAATTTAAGATTTGTTTGTATATAATACACTCTCCAGAACCATGCTAATGATTACTAATAGTTTTGCTGAAAAAATATGCAAACATTTGAGTAAAAAAAATGTTGCTTTGAACATTAACCATTAAAAATTTAATTTCAATAATACTCTAAGAATTGCTGTTTTACCTGTAGGATGTAAATTCTAGTACATTCTACATTTCTAAAAAAAAAAAAGGGTTTGTAAACAATTTGTTTAACATAGTGTTAGACAGAGTACATCGGCTTTCCATTAAGACATACAGTATGTAATAGACTAATTATAAATTTGTCCACATGGCATTAAACAATGTGATGACGCAAAAGGAATTTTGTTTTCCTTTATGTCGTGATCTCCATTATGTGGTTGAACAAGTTCTAAAAAAAATTTCAATATACTCTATGGAGGTGTGGTGACTGAGTGGTTAAGCCCTTGGCTTCTGAACCTGGGTTAATGGATTCAAATCTCGGTGAAGACTGGGATTTTAAATATCGGGATTGTTAGGGTACCCCAGAGTCAACCTGACTTTAAAATTATAACTTTCTAAATTAACTTTTTAATGATTGTGATTTTTGTTATTGTTATTAAGAAAAACTGTAGGCTTAGACCTTATAGTGAAGAAAATATTTAAATTTAATGTCATTGCAAGCATAATTCCCATTTGACAAATCATTCTGTCGCTGACACATAAGTCAGTGTAATTTTTTTTTCTGCTTTCTTCACTAACAGCATTGAAGACTTAAGGTTTCATTTACCATCTACGTGTAGCTTTTGTTTGTCCACACCTGCCAGTATGTGAATATTCAATGACTTCTCAAACATTTATGTAATCACATATGCAAGAAGCTCTGAAATACTCAAGAACACCTATTTGTTTTTTCTATTGCTCTACATTCCATGGGACTGACGGCTACTAAATGTTGGTTAATATTTTTTTTTTTAGCTTCATACACTTCACTATTAGTAATGTGCACCAAATGATAGAGTCAATGCTATTACACAAATCTTTCATTCAAATAGCTGTTGGTCCTCTCTTATATAAGTAGTTCACTTGTTTTTATTATTACTTTGTAAATTTTTGTTTGTAAACAATGATTTTTTAAAATACTGTTGAGTTGTTGACTTCAGCAGTGTGCTAGCTATTTAACTGTTGGCCAACTTACTGCATAATATTTCAATAATAACATAATTCAGAGTAAGTTGTTGTGAAATTAACACTTGGGAGGGGGATTTTGAATTATATAAGTAATAAAAAAACAAACTTCTAATACTAGGTGTAGTCCAGTTCTTTTCATGAGATTCATTTATCACTTATATGATGATATACAGTGCTGAGATAATTGTAGCAGAATTTCTTTATCAATGCCTTTTTTTTTTTTCCCTACATTGTATTTAGTTTTTAGTTGATGAGCAAAAAAATTGTTTTAATCCACAGAAATCTTACACATTTTGAGAACTGTTATGCAAGGGTTTGTGTCATCCCGATTACCCCCCCCCCCCCTTTCCAAAATAAATAGCCCTTATAAAATCATTTGTTGGTTCACTCTTTTTTTGTTGGGCACTAATACAGGGAGGGAATTATTTGAAAATGTGCTTTTATTTCTATGGAAATCATTTTGTTGTATAGTCTATTATTACCCTGTAGTTAATTTTTAAATTAGAAAGAGTATCACGAAACTAATGTAACTTTTTGTAGAGATAAAATATAAGCCCCCCCCCCCCCTCCCCTCTTGCTTGGCTATCTCTTTATCAACAGTTTAGCTTTTAGTCTGATTTTAATCTAGAAGTATTGTTGACTTCTTCCAAAAGAAAATCAAGCCAAATAAAGAAATAGGATCACAAACAGCTGGCAATAGTCCTGGTGCTTGGGCACAGACTTTCTCACAATGATGGCAGAGAGCTTCATGAGCTATCACTCTGTCTTCAAAAGGCTTTCACGAGTTTTCAACAGCCAAAAATTAATAAATATGTAAAAGTTTATAGGTTGTAAAATGGTGTATATGGGTATCTGGGTACTATTAATTATTTTTTTTTTTTATTTTTTTTATAGCACAAAAGAGAATTTTTGTCTACTTTAGTGTCCCCTTGATGGGTATTCATCTTGGCAATGTCAATGAACAGGCCTATGCTGTATTTTAAGACTGCCTCATTGTTATTACACTGTTGTAATTAATTTGACGTACAGTTCATGTAACCTAGTTTGACTCTTGAATGTTAACCTAATTATACAAAGTATCACCGCTCGTTGTGTAGATTTCTCAAATTGTCACTGAAACTCTTGTTCACTTTGTATGAATGTGTTTTTTTATTTATATTTCCACTACCACATAATTAACCACCTTTTTTTACAAAGTACTTCTACACAGATATCTTCCAGGTTTTTTCTATTTTGTGTTTTTATTTTACATTAATCAAAATATTTGAATGTTAAAGATGATACTGTGCCATCATTTTGACTTTTATATATTTTAACATTCATTTTCAATTTCCCACTTCATGCTGACACATTTTATAGGAAAATTCTTCCATTTATTTTTTATTTTAAATAAATTATTGGCTTACAGCTAAGGCAGTAACAGTTCAAAGTTGGACTATTTTATTAGTAAATAATATTCATAGTAAAACACATTTTCTTTCTCTTATCACTTTGACAATTTTAACAATTAAAAAATTTGACAAATTCACTGGAATGTCTCAACTAGACATTAAAAAACTGAAAACTAAAATAATTCACTTTTCAGAATGTTCAAAATTGATGTGTATGTAATATTCTAGAAAGAAAATCAGAGATGAATGTATTACATTTTACTCAGGGGATCACTGCTGACATTATTTCCCTTAGCAGTCTTAAACTTAATCAGATCTCGGCATACTTTGACTTGTCCCAACTCAAGATTTACTAATTGAGTTCTTGCCAAGACTATTTAATGTTTCATTAATATCATTAACTAGATAACTTTTTAAAAACAGTGTCTATAGCTAAATCTGTGTTAGCCTGATGGAATTTAAAATGTTGCTTTTTATATAAAGGAGAAAGATTTCCAAAAAGCTATATTACGATTCATTTGAGTGGATAAACTAAATCCAGATGAGCTTGTTTTAAAAGGCTACTGAGTACTATTGAGACTAATCATTATAATAGGTTTCAGCAATGACCTCGACATAACCTGGGGGTAGTGGAAACTAATAGCTCATAGCCACCTCACCAGTCTGTACATCAGACTTGTGACATGGCAACAAGCTATTGGTCTTCCCTTGACCATAGGTTGCCAAGTCACAGGTCAGCCTACTATGATGATTGGTCTAAGTACTATTCATTTTTTCCTTTAGTTTTTGTCAGATTTTGTTGGTAATGTTATATAACAGTGCAATGGCCAATTTTTTTCCCCCTTAAAATGTGTACCTAATTTAATCTTTTATTTTATAACAAAATATTTATCTGATGATTTTTCAATCAGTGGTCAAGTAAACCCTTAAACGTGTAATTTGCTTATAAAATTACATTAAAAAAAAATCTAGTCATTAGGAGTACCATATACCATTGTTTATTGCTTTTATTTAGACTAAATTCTGTTTACCAGTATTTTTTTTTGTATTATTACTAAAGTAATAAGACAAATATTTTAGCTTTATAATAATAATTAATTTTTAGCTTTATAATAATAATTAATTTTTAGTTTTATAATAATAATTAATTTTTAGTTTTATAATAATAATTAATTTTTAGTTTTATAATAATAATTAATTTTTAGCTTTATAATAATAATTAATTTTTAGTTTTATAATAATAATTAATTTTTAGTTTTATAATAATAATTAATTTTTAGTTTTATAATAATAATTAATTTTTAGCTTTATAATAATAATTAATTTTTAGTTTTATAATAATAATTAATTTTTAGTTTTATAATAATAATTAATTTTATGATTATTAAATTAATACAAAGTTAATAAAGCTTCAGCCATAAAGAGTAGGAAATCAATACAGCACCATCGGCATTCTATCCAATAGAAATAAATTTTGTTTAAGGCAAAAAGTTTAAAAAGAGTCGTCAAGATGTTCAAAAGATGATTGTTCATGCCAGCAACTTTTGTTAAAATTGTTTTTCTGGGTCACGACTTGATGGTGTCCAAAATGATTAACTCCCCCCCTCCCTCCCCCATTGCTCTCTGGTAGGGTTCAATCTTGTTTGTAAATCAAAGTATACACAAAACAGTCTAGTGTCAAATTTTCTTATGTACTGGTAGCACCAAAAAACCTTCACACATGTTAATTAATTAGCTTGTTGGGAAGAGTTAATCACTTTGTACATGTATACCAACTCTGAAACAAATAAAATGAGACATAGGAAATACATTTTTTTTTACATTTTAAAAATGTATACTGCATGTCAGGTAGAGAGCATTTAAAAAAAAAAAAAGCTTTCCAACTTCGACAGTAGAAATAATGAGGAAAAAAAGAATCAGTTTAGATAGGCAGGTATACTTTGTGATACCATATACTTGTAAGTTTATAGGCAAAAGCATTCTTGGTTTAGAAATTTGAATGTGTATTTTTATGTGTATACTACTGAAGACCAACAAATAGGGAAAAAAAAAGATATCAATGTGTCATCTGCAGTTGTGTAATTGTGTGATATGACTATTATCTTGTTTTGGCCACTCAAATATCATGTAATAACTTGATAAACTATTTTTCATTTCACATTACTTTGCTCTTTTATTTTGACTCTGTCTTATAAAAAGTATTACTTCAGAATTATTAGCCAAAGAGTAACATTAATTTATATAAAAAAAACAACATACACAATATTAGATTTAGAACAAACATTTTCTCATAAAGATAAATACATTGGCACATAAATTCTTTTAACAATTGTGTAATTAAGTATTGATTAACTGAGCACTTACATTAGACAGACATAAAAAAATAAATTATGGAGGGTTACTATGGCAACTCTTGTACAAAGAAGATAGTTTAGCAAGCAAAACATTTTAAATACGTAAAAGAAATGAAACCAATACATCGAATGGAATATAATACAATGGACTTATCACAACAAATTCAATTATCTTGATAACACAATAAACAGGGAAAGAAAGAACAGCTTTCAAGTTTCAATAGTGGTTTCAAGAAATGACTATTAAAAAAGTTGAGCCAAATAGAGAACATAAAATGAAGAGTCAACTGAGAATGTATTTAAAAGTCTAAATAAAAATGGAGACAATGAATTCAAATGTGTATAAACATCAGGCATAGGAAATCAATTCATTAGTGCTAAGAAACTGAGGACCTTATAAGACACAGAGAGGTAGAGTTTTGAAATCCAACACAGCATTACATACATAAATAACATTAACTATAAACATTAAGAACTAAACAGCTAATTAAATAAGTAGAACAGCCATTTGTTTGATTTATTTACATTGCATTGTTCACTGTATAAGCTTCACATCTGTGACAGTTTCCCAATTTGACCAACAGAGGGAGTCAGCTTGTATTTCAAAGGTAACAAGAAAACAGATTTATATATTATGCCATTTTTTTTAAACCAAAGAAACTGGGTTCATAGCTCTTGTTTAGTAGCTAGATATTTGAAAGCCATTATTACTGTATTAAGGTTGAAATACTAAAAGACAAAGTTGGCATCATATAGAGTAATTAGTACTAAACAGTGGGCCATCATGCTGCCTTGAAAGTTTGATGATAATAATAAGAAAACAATGGGAAATGTTAAAGAAGTGGATACAGTGAGACTGAATATATTTAAGTCCACATTACTGGACCTGTTTGAAGTTAAAGAGTCCAGAGCAAATCACTGCTAACAATTGGAGTAAACAATTAGGCTCTAACTCTCAAAAGTCATTCTTCAAGATACAGTGAAGGGAGCACGAAGAAAGGGTTGTCCCAAAAAAATCTGGCTGGATAACATAAAAGAATGGACCGGCCTCTCTCTTGATATCCTGCTAAGAACAGCTTCTGACCAGGAAAAGTGGAGGGATCGGGACAGGAGAACTGTCGCAGCATCCCTACCCTATGATGAAAGTTAAGGATAGATGATGATGATGAGATCTATAAATACCTGAAATAAAGATTCAATATTATACAATATGTCACTTAATACACAGGCTAGCCAAATGTTTTTTCTGACAATAAAAAGATTTTTTCTTTTTATTTATTTTTAAGCCATAAACCAAAAAAAAAAAGTCATTAAAAATTTTAATTAGCCACGAATACCAGATAACCTCTAAGACAAACTTTCGAAACTAATTAGTGTATAACTTAGTAAAACTCTCATAACTCAAAAGTCTCAAAACATTACTGCTAATAATTTCCTATGCATGGCAGTTATTCTTGTATTATATAATGTAAAGCTTATGCTTGTGATTAGGTTTTTTTAAAAATAGGTTTCATGGTTACAGATGTTAGCCAGGTAGTGCTGTATGTGCGATGGAATGTCGTTCAGTCCTCTCGATTGTCCTGGGCTCATACCCTGCCTGCTGCCATCCCTCGACATCCTACGGGAGGCTTGGGCTAGGAAGTAAATTATCTTCAACCCTGAAGGAACATCCGAAGCATGTAGAACAAACAAACATTGTAGATAGCAGCAAGATGGCAGAATAATCATTTTGTAGTTAGAGGATGTCCAAAAAGCATTAGGAGACATGAATTATAGGTGGGCACCTTCTTAAAGTTTATTTACACCTGGAACGAAATGGAAAGGATGACCCAGGACAGGGTATTGTTATAGAGATCTAGTGTTGATAGCCCATAGTTAAGTTATAGAAAATATTTAAACTAGTCTTTAATAGTCAGCAATGTCTACATTGACTGAACCCTACAAAACTGTAGTGGTATGTCAGGTCATATGCCAAATAACCCACTTTAAATATTGATATTTTCTTTAGTCACAAATAATTTTTTCTACATTATACTATTTTTTTAATTTAAAGGTTAAAAAAAACCTATTAGTAGATATGTTTAAAAAATTTAATTGTAATAGTATAAATATTTATGTAATTTTAAAAAATAATTATAATTTACCTCAATTATGAACAAAAAAAAAAAAACTCGTTTTTTTTCAAATAGATAAATTTGAAATTAAATAAAAATGCTTTGAAAAAGAACATCCCAGAGGAATATCACTAGTATAAAATAATTTAATGTAATAAATAGGAAAGCAAAAATAAAAATAAAAATATCACACAAAACAGTAAATCCAGTTATTTTGATTGCCTCAGACCTAGCAATATTAGAATAACAAGCAAAAGAAAAAATAAATGAAGAAGCTAAAGATTTATGGATTAAATCCAATTTACATAATCACAATAAATCAAGTCTTTAAAAAGCATCACAATAAACCAAGTCTTTAAGAAATAATCAGAAATAGTAAACAAACCAAAACATTTAAAAAAAAAAAAAATTTAATGAAATCCATTTTTTGTTTACAATTTTCTATGACCTTTATTTAGAACCACCTGCATTATCTAAGCAATCACTGTTTGACCTCGACCTCTGCGATATTAAACTTCCACTACAGCTGGCCTCACATATTAAGACAGATGCTCTCTCTTCGGACTCAACAATGTTCATAAACGATGCTGCTACAGTCTCAGACGGCAGCTGGAACTCTGGCTGATGTTCAGGTTTATGACAGTCAATCCTGAAAAAGGATTTAAATTTCTAAAATATTAAATTCTTTTTTTTATGGCAGCATATCAATTTTTATAACAAATAGAATGCTAATTAAAAAAAATAAATGATTTATAATGGCATAATAATAAAGATGGAAATTCAGTTAGACTGACCTGTCATAAATGATGGCATCCACCTTGAGATCTCTAAGTCTTTTAATCATCTGTGGGTTATTGTTGTCACTGCCCCATACAAACAAAACCAGTTTTTTGCTCAACACTCTGTCAATCAAGCTCAAATCTTGAAGTAGAACTTCTGAATGCAATGCAACTCCCTGAATGTAACAATGGAAATAAAGAAATAGTCTGAATGTAGCAATGGAAATAAAGAAATAGTCTGAATGTAACAATGGAAATAAAGAAATAGTCTGAATGACTCGCTTACTAATAATTATAGAAAACAAATCTTTTATTCCTTGACAAAGTGCAACTACTCTGATCTAAAGTTAAAGAAAAAGAACCAGAATCCACTTATCTCCAATTGTTTATTTGTGTAAAATAAATAAATTTCAGATGCTCTTTTTGAAATAAAAATGATTACATCCCAGCCCACACATTCAGAAGGATGGCTAGAGATGGCAGCAGGATTGGTTCATACTCAGGACCATCATAACAACGTTCCCAAAGTGCATACCATACAACCAGCAGCCACTGTATTTAGTATATTTACTATATTTACTATTACCAGATATCAAATTAAGATTAGATACTAATGGTCAACTTGACCTACAGAATATTTTTGGGGCACAACTATTAAATTTCTTAATGAAAGTAAGAATTAATTTCATTTGAGCAAGAAAAATAACAAAAAAAAAAAAAAAAAGTTATTTAAAATCTGATTTATGCCCATCTTCAATAAATATCTTCTCCTTTTTGTAAGCGCTTGACTAGAATGATTATTGTTACTTTAAAAATGGAATATTGTAGCAAGAGAACTATTGTTACTAATGATTTGTATTTCTGCATTGGCCAACACTTACAAACATTTACAAAATATATTTAAAAGATGAAAAGTTATCAATAGTTAATTTTTTTTATTGTTGAGTGTTGTGGATTAAATATTTTTGTTATTTAGGGTAATGGGAATGAAACTGGTCATTAAATCCTTCAGTATATCTGTATGAAGTGACATATCCTAGTTTTATAATATCTATGAAGTATCTCTTCATACACACACCCCTTTAAAAAAAATTAATAAGTATATTGAATTTACACCATAAATATTTCAAGACCTAGCAAAATTTAAAGTTGCATGATTCATTTTTACTGTGTTCCCCTGATTCTATATTTGATTTCATCAACTTCCAGAAAAACTGTAAGAAAACCTCAAAATTAATAATTGCTGATTTCCATTTATTTTTCTGTACCTATTAGGCCAATGTCATTTTATGCTTGTCATATATCTTACTGATCACACAACAAAAACAAGAGCTAAAAAGTGAATTAACTTGAACAAAATTTTCTTTAACATACACATTCAGTTAAACTCTCTACAGCCAATCTACCAATACACACACACACACACAGAGGCTTCCTCTCACAGACACACACACTAACTAATGCACTTACCAGCAGATGCTCACTCAAAGCAAAACTAATTCCATTTTTAAATGAATATGCTCTATAGTCTTTGTAAGGTGTGTAGATCTGGGTCTGACCTTGATGAAGGAAAAGTACTGGGTATTTGTTTTGTTTGAGCTGAATTCTAGAGGAGAGAAAAAAAAGACAAACATTTATTTAGTTGTACTTTGTATATTATACATAAATATCTTATAAAGACATTACATTTTTTTACCCATGATATTTTAGTTAATTGAGTCAATTCTATATACAAAATTATTGTATAAAAAAAAAATCTTATATACAAACTAAAGGTCTCAGAAACCAATCCAATATATAATTTTAAAGGATCAAAACCAAATTTCGTATACAAACATTATTATTATAGCTTTTATGTAGCGCTACTTTCATGCTTTTAGCATGCTCAGAGCGCTTTTTGGTCCAATCTCATTTGTGGACCAGTGGGGGGGGGGGGGGGGGGGGGCCTTTAGGCGCTCAGTAAACACAACTCTGCCCGAGTCGGGTGTCGAACCTAAAGCCCCCTTCTAGGTAGCCAAGCCAAGTCAAGTTCAAGCGCACTTAGCCTCTCGACCACGCTTCCCACATATGGAAACGAAAACTTTTCCTACGTATATACTAAGAAATTTTGAGTCTTATTTACAAATATAAGTAATCCAATATATAATCTACATGATCTTAACCTCAAAAATTAGAAGCTAATGAAAAATTATTTCTAAAATGTGAAGTGAATTTTAATTTTTTTTTAAATCAATAAACTTTGGAATAAACTTGAATTAAAAAAACAAAACAAAAAGAGACTCAGGATTTGATTAAGTCAAACAGACTCTTGTCAACTACAATGCTAGAATAACAGTCTCAATTATTACAATTAATTCTAAAAAAAAAAAAAAGAGTTTGGCCAATTGTTTAGGGGTGAGGTCAAATGTGTGTAAATGTGAGTGTATGCAAAGTTTCATATTCTTTTCAATTTATAACAATAAGATAGTTACAACACTAGATGATTATTGTTGTACTACATCTGGTAATTAATTTCATGTATTAATATTGGATTGAAATTTTAGATTTCAGTTTCAAAAGATGACAATTAAAAAACAAAATTCATATAGTTCTTCTCTGACATCTTTTCTTTTAAGCAAGGCATTCTGGGTATGCCACATTTTGGTGCAGCCATTTTGCTGTGAACCATTTTGGCACAAGAAGTTCTAACGATAATGTAAAAAACACGAAACTTTTTATAATAAACATTGGTTTTTACTATGCTTTACTAAAGCATATATAGTATTAATTCTCTCCCCTCCTCGGCATTTTTTCCTTAACAAATTTATACTATTGCATGAAAGTATATTGTGAACAATAGATGGCTGACTAGTAATTGCTTCGGCCTGTTGTTTTGATGGTCCCCGGTTTAAAAGCCTTTTTGCAAAAACAAAAAATTGCATCACTGTTTTATTTTTTTCTTTGGACAATATTAAAACCCACAGACACATGTAAATGACATAACAATGACTACACAACTAACTTAAATCGCATATCTATCGGACATAAGAAATATGTTTGAACACAAATACTTATACGAAAACTTAGATATGTATCATTCTTTTAAAAGACTTAATAAAATTAATATATATGTGTCTAAAACATGTAGCACCAAAATGTCCCACACCAAATCGGCTGCGCCAAATAAATCCTGCTTAGCGGCATTCTTCATTCCTGTCATTCTATGTGCTCACTATATCACTTTACATTTACAACACACCTGTGTATATTATTACTCTGTTGTGATTGCAACACATCACTCTGCATCCATAACATAAGAAAGATAACATAATTTATAACTAAATGAAATTAAAAACAAATAACAGTTATTTTATAAAACAAACAATAAGTTCACATCACACAATCTACTCACAGTATACATGTATCAGGGTCGAAGCTAGAGAAGACAATTTTTCTGGTCCCTGCATGAGCAAAAACAACTTGTAGTATATGATCTATGTTCTCATTCACATCGAAATAATTCTCCATTTCCCAGGCATCATTCTGTTTACAAATAAACAAGACTAGCCACAAAAACTTTCATTACAGCCAAGATTTTTTGGGCATTTTCTTTAACGCTAGCAAGTGATATTGGGGGGAAAAAACTTAAACGCTAGCAAGTGATAATGGGGAAAAAAAACAAGATTCTTTTCTATCTTCTGGTTTTAGTAAAATTGTTAGAGGTCTTTATTTTTAGCAGAATAAGTATTTTGATAAAAAATTATTATGTTGAAAACTACAGACTATATCTTGCTGTGGATATTTTATCTCTATGTCAAATCCTGTATTCTCATCGACCACAGTTAACACTCTCTCCAGAGTAGGAAATGGCTCATTACACTCTTCTTCTGTTTCTTCATCATTTATACCTGGAAAAATTTCAGTTGTAGTAGATGTTAAAACATTCAATCTTTATATAGCTACAATGTTGTCTTTTTTCCTTTCATTTTCCCCACTCCAACAAAATGTTTTCTTTATGACTGGAAGTGAAAACCAAATGAGAGATGAAGAATAAGTGTTAGAAAGTCTTTGAAGAAAATCTCATTCAATATGTGTCTATATGTGAAGGAATGAGTGGAGAAAGAAAGAATAAAAGACTTGTTCCTATGTTTGTGTCTATATTCTACTTCTGTCTGTATGTGAGGACATGAGGGGGGAGGGAAAGAATAAAAGACTTGTTCCAATGTTTGTGTCTATATTCTACTTCTATTCTATGTTCAAAAGCAAATATCAGGTTGACAAATAGACTTCTTACCAACACAGGCTGTGTCACTGCAGAATAACTTCATAGACTGGAGTTGGGTTAAGGTTAAACTTTTTACAGGAATCTCAAAGAGTTCATTTTGGCGATGATGTTTCTTTTTCTTAAAAACAAAATATAAAAAAAAAAACACTCATCAATATATAGACAATTCATTTAATTAAAAAAAATGTATTTTCTACTTGGAAAATTTTCATTTTCTAGAACTGAATTAAAAATTATTATTGTTTAAGATTATCTACTTACATTTGAATATAAAGCTTTGACAGAGAAATCATGAAATATCACAGGCATTTTATCTCTGGATAGTAAGACATCAAACTCTACAAAATCTGCTCCCTAAAGAAAAAACAAAAGATAGATTGAGTTTAACACATTTACTTAAGCTTTGGTTTAACGCTCCAATAATTGATGTCAAAATGGCAGTAGATGCTATCAACACTATAAAACATGTTCATTTGTTTTTTTTAGAGCTTCATACTGAACAAATGTTACTCAAAACTTGATTTAAAAAAAAAATTAAAAAAAAAAAAATAAATTCATGATTAAAAACTTACATGTTTGGCAGCAGCTGCAAATGATGCTATAGTATTTTCTTTCAATGTACTAACTCTAGAGATAAAAAAAAAAAGTTGTACATTATTATAGAGATCGAAAGTAGTATTCTTCTTGTTTTATGGATACTCAAGCCACAGAAAAGTTTAGCAAACCAAATTATGATGACTAGTTTGTCAACTTTCTTAAAAAAATGAACTATGCTTTGTAGAAATGGCTTTCAATAAAATAGAAAATAAAATATGAATAAACTGTGGGATGTGTAACTCAGCGGCATGAATCACTTGGCTCAAGGAGACTCAAGACTAAAACATGATGAGAGCTGACACGGGCTGAGATGCATTTGCTGAGTGCCTATAGACAGCATTAAAACCTTTTTTCTCTTCCATTCACAGACATTGGACAATAGTGCACTGAGCATGCTATAAGCATGAAAGATGACTATGTAACAGCATTAGCAGTTATAATATGTTGCTGGGACTTACTGTGAATAAGAGGCTCCCATGCCTCTGTGACCTATATCTAATGAAGTGTCCCCAGCTTTTTTCCATTTCCAGTGAGTCTGGTAGGTAGTGTCCATAGTCATTACAAGACCTGGACATGGTTTGACAATCAGATATTCAACTGTAGGGATAAACAAGACACATTAGACTTGTTATTATCTATTGGAGATCATATACGATGGCTGCTAACTCACTGTATATGATTATAAAATATTCCTAAAACATCGATGGAATAGAAGAAAAGGTTTACATTTCTGATAAGAGTGTGGCGGCATAGTGGTAAAGTGCTTGGTTTCAGAACCGAGAAGGTTCTGGGCTTTGAATCTGGTTGAAGACTGGGATTTAGAATATCAAGATTGTTAGGACATCCCTAAGTGTACCCAACTTTATTTGGCAAAAGTAAAGGAGGTTGGTGGTTGTGCTGGCCACAAGACACCCTTACTTATAACTGAGGGCCAAAGAAACAGATGACTATCATTATCTGCACCATAGATCACAAGGTCTGAAAGGGGGTACTTAACTTTTTTTTATATATATCTGATGCTTAACACCATGTGGATATATAAATAATCTTTTCTATAAGTGGCACCAGCTATGTTGAAATTTTACAGTGATTCAGAACCCAAGAAGCTCCTTTATTATTATATGCTTCTTTTAGAGAGAGCTAGAAAACAGCCTATACCCAAGTTATCGCCAGAGTGTTCCAGCTCTTTAACCCTGGTGAAAAGTTCTGAGCAATGGAACAAAGATAGCCTAACAGAGCTGGATGACCTTAAAGGCAAGTTTACTTTGTGCAGGGATAGAACAGAGATCCTGTAGTGTTGTCCATGGAAATACTCTTCCACAAAGGAAGGGATGTCTTAATAAGAAGAGTGAATGTAGATGGCAGTTCCTAAAGAATGTCATGGACACATAGAAAGTGGATGAAGGAATTCCCTTGAGTATACAGCCCTCAGGAACTGACAACTAGGAATCAAAGGGACAGACAACTAGTCTAGAAAAATGGCGTGACCCAAACCAATAACTTAGTCAGAGTAACACCTTCGAAGCGAAGAAATGTGAAGAGTCTCTGTTTTATAACTGATGATTGTGAGAAATAATTTTCCAATAGCCTATGATTTTACCTAAGTCTTGGTGATGGCTTCAACCTAAAAAAGGATATAATGTAATATAGGATCCCATGAAACGTCTCTTTATATCTTGCATGACAAAAGTGTATATTCCGTCCAGCATAAATGATATATAATAGCCAATTCATCTACACAACCAATGTGTACTATAACATTCATCAACTTTGATATGAACTGTTGACTGGGTTATAAAGTTGAATAGCATGGATGTTGGATAGCAGGATATAGCATAGACAGTTCAACAGATAAAATATTTAACACTTTCTTACCAGTGATCTCCCCTATAGGCTTGTGGTTAAAACCAATGATTGGAAACTTTCTGGTATGCTGGGATTCTTTTTGTTTGAAAGGCAGAAGGTGTGAAGAGCCAATGAATTTAGGAGCTCTGTTTGGTTCCGATAAGCAGAAGTCAAGCTGAAATCCCTAAAAAAAGAGTGATTCAACATCGTGAAAACATTTCAAATTTACACAAGTACAATGACTAATCAATAAAGAAAATGCAGGTAAAATCTTCCACAAACCTGTTGCTGTGTGTCTGTCATCTGAGTTCTAAATACAATATAATTATCTTTATAATACACTGTCCCATGTTGGCTTTGAATTGTTGGTCGACAATCATCATCAGTCAGGTTCTAAATGAAATTTCACAGCAAATACAGTAATTGCTCAATTAAGTTAATTTATAATTTAATTTTAATAATGATTTTAAATCATACAATTTCTAGACAAACTAAAAGAAGTATAAGAACATTATATAATGATAAAATAAACTGTAGAAAAGCTCATTCTCACACAAACTAGGACATCATCCACTGTACATGGTAGAGGTCCATCTCTTGAGTCTTCATTATCATCATCTGGTGTGTTACTCTAAAGGCAGGCAAATACTGTTAGAGGGTGTTTGTGAACATTACAATCTATCACTCAACTAATGTCAGATTTTGATATTACGACAAGTATGAACATTTTATTAATTGATTTATATACTATCTCGTTATTCAATATATTTCAAGCAGTAGGCTACAACTTTTATCTTGTCTAATCTCTACTTCAAATTGATGTATGATGATCTTAACAAGTGTTATGAATGTTTTCTAACAATCATGTGGACCCATAAGTATAATATTTTACACGTTTCAGATGTTCCTTCAGATTCTGAAGATAATGACATCCTAGGCCATACCAGGATTTTCAAGACCACCAAACAACAGTACAGTATGCACACTACACAACCAGGCAGCCATCCATAATGGTATAATCAACCCATATTTCTAGAGATGAGCTCACAATTGTCTGAACAGTCTAAACATTCAGGTTATATTTTGCATGCTCTACTTAAAGTCACCTTCCTCCTTTCAGCTTGAACAATAATATAAAATGTATAAAATTGGAGCTCTGAAATATATAGTATTAATTTTCTTTTCAATTAATGTTTTAAAAATATTTCTTAAATAGATCTTGTTTTATATAATAATTTCTTGTGCTTGGAGAACTAGTTTTTTTTCTAAAAAAAAAAAAGGACAATTTATTATAATATTAATATAATACCAGAGTTTAATACCAGAATTAGGAGTTAAAAATGAAAACAAATAGGGAAATACTCCAGGAGTAGTCACCAACCTGTAAAGAATAATCCATGGCTGTACATCGTATACTGTATGTCTGCTCCCTGTGTTTAGTCTTCCACATAAAGATTGGATTGTTGTGGAGTCTGATCTGCACCTCACATTGATTGATGAGCCAACCTTTACCAACATTCTGTTCTCCATCTGCTCAGTAGATTTAAACAACTGTATTAAATGTATTTTTTTAGTTTACAAATTGAAACAAATATAAGATGGAAAAAAAAAAAGACAATGCAGCCATGAAAGATATCTACTTTAATAATGTCATTATTTGTACCATAAAGTCCAAATGTTGCTTCTGGCAATTCCAGCACCTCTTCTCCACCTGAAAAAGAAAAAGAGATAACTAAAGCTAAACTCATTAAATATTGATGACTACATTTTTCTACATTAGTACTTACAGAACTAGGATATATGATCATTCAGCTTTTTAAAATTCATATACTTTATGTTTAAAAATATTTTTTTCTCAATATTGTAAGTTCAAAATGATAACCAATTTTCTAATCTTTCATGCATTAAATCCATTTTTAAATTTCATCAAATTGACTAACACCACATTTTTAAAAAATGAGAACAAAAACCTAAGTGGTAAGATTCTCGTGTACAAAACTGATATCAACAATATCCATACTAAAATTATTTTTAACATTTTTTTCACTTATCACTTTAAGATGCACTTAACACACAGACACATGAAGTATCAAGAAATAATGAAAGAAGGAATGAAAAAAACAACAATAACTTACTCTGTATAGAAAAGTGTCTTGGTTTGATGTTAGTTTCCCATTTATAAATAGTCATTCCATCATTGGTATCCCCCAAGACATCCTTTGCGAGAGGAGTAATGTACCCATTGGTAACAGGCTGAGTTCTTTGTTTACAAATAAAGAAGCGATAGTGGTAAGTGGTGCTGTGGTCAAGTACAACGGTTGCAAACCACTTGATGCTGGAAAGAGAATGAAATAGGTTATTAAACTGAACAGTACCAGGGGGAAAAAAAAGAAGAAGCGATGGGAACACAAAACATTGGACCAGCAAGTTATTGAAAGAGATTCAAGGCAAAAAGACAGGAATGGAGAAATACAATAGACAGATCATGCGTGGTGACCCAAAAGTTCAACAGAACAGGAGAAGGTGAGGAGATATCCCTTGTAGGGCATGTGGCAGAGTGTCTTGAACCAATTTGTTGACAATGAAGGTCTGGAATTCAAATCTTAAAAGGAGGCTCAGTTTTTTTTTTAATTCTAAATTTTACAAAACATAAATGTACATATGTACATAAATGTACTTCTTGTTCAGCATGAAAACTCCAAGATATTCCTAATTACATTTAAAAAAACAACACAAATGTTTGTATAGGTCATGTTTCATGCTATAGCTTGCTCAGATGCTCAGTGCACTAAGGTTCAAATTTGTTTGTAGACCTATGCAGGGAGGGGGTGGTATGCCTTTATGCATCAAAAATTACACTCACAACATTACCACATTTAAAGGAACTTGTTGAACAAACGTGCCTAAGAAAAATAAAAAAAAATCTTGGAGGACAACAGCCATCAGAACTACGCCAGGTCGTCACAAAGTGGGCGACTGCTGTTAATCAAAACAAGAACGGAGCGGTACAAAAACTCGGTACCTCACTCGGTCAGACTCTATCACTGCCACTCATTGATCAGGGAATGCACCAAGATACCTGTGTGTAGTTGCTGAATGAGCTCTATGCTGTCTGTTGTATTTATGTGTATTTTTCTGTTGTGTTGTCTTTATATGAGAAAAGAGTCCTTGTAATCACAACAAATTTCCGTAAGGATCAATAAAGCAGTGTTAGTCTTAGTCTTCTCTATGCCAATGAATAATGGTGCAAAGTTTCAACTTGATCAGAGAATGGGAGTGGAAAAAATAATGTGAACAATCTTTTTACCAAACAGACAGACAAACAGACAGAGTGAGTTGATATAAGTTTTGTAACAAGACAGAAAGAACAACATAAATGTCATCATTTATGTATTATTTACTTTTCTTTATGTTAACGCCAAAGCTAAACCAAATATTTTTATCCCCTTATAAGCTTTTATATAATAACAAATAATTAAGGAGAATTTGCTTACCTATTTTGGTCTGCATTTTCTGGTTCCATCTCAAGGGCCTTCAAGGGATCCCAACTTCCTAGCTGAGCATCATCTCCCACTAAACACAAAGTCTGTCCCAGAAATGTCTCCACAGAAACACTAAATTTTACTCTGGCAGTCATTTTAATTCAATGCACGCTAGTCCTCTCGGGTCTCAATAACGATAATTTCAATTAACAGATTAATACCTCCTACTTAAATTATAGTTCTAGATTTTATGTCACATATACAGGGAAGATAGCCCAACCTGATGAGCAATACAGCCATAGCCAATGCTCTTGAAGATACCAGGCACAGAAAGATATTTTTTATTCCTTCATTATAGCAGTGGTTCAGTACAATCTAACTTTGTTTCTTTTCCTCTTAATCCAACACCTTCTAAAAAATAAGAGAAACAAGACAAACATTAAAAAAATACATTAAAAAAAAAAAAAAGACAATACCTCCACTATACAACTTAAAATAAAATAAATATAAAAAAAAAATAAAAAAATAAACATTTGGTTCAAACTGGGTACCAAGCCCATTATTTTGACACCGTCAGATGTGTGAACATATTCATTTCAGCTAATAGGAATTCATACTTTTGTGATTATTTATTGATATTATCATTATATGTTTGTTGTTTGTAAAATGTTTTACATGTTTCGGATGTTCCTTCAGAGTTGAATATAATTACTTCCTAGTCCAAACCTCCTGCAGGACGACAGGGGATGGGAGCGGGCAGGGATGGGAGCGGGCAGGGTTTGAACCCGGGATCATCGATAAATCTGAGCGACAGTCCAGCGCGCAAACTGCACTGCCAGGCAGCCATCCTAGACTTCTGTTTAGAATCTAGTCTAGATTTCCTTCTAGATCTAGAAGTAATCTATATTAGATTTCCATAAAAAAATATTACTAAAGCTTATTCTTTCAATAAAATAGAAGCAACTTTAAATTTTCTCTGTTATCGTATAATTTCAGAACTCTATATCTGACTACACCATGATTTTTTTTTCTAAGTCAAGTCAAGCTAAATTTACATTTATTTATTTTTTACTGTGAAAAATTATAACAGTCTAACTAGTTTTCCTCATTTGGCCAACGAGTTAGTAATTCTTTTCTCAACGACATACATCAACTGTTAAATTTCTAGGAACTTCATTAGAGCCGTATTCAAGATCAGCATACACCCTCCATTAAAAAGTGACTTGAATAAAGAATAAAGACTTCAAAAAACATTTTTTTATGCGAGATTCAGAAACTAAAGCTATAAACAAGTTAAAGTCAACAAGTATTGAAATAGTCCAAGTGAAAAATATTTATAATGGAGAGAGAATTGACTTTGAGTTCAACTATAAAAATAGGAATAATGAAAATCTCATATGTTGCTATAAAGACTACATTTAGCAAACTCTTATGTTGCTATGTAGACCAAGGATAATTAAATGCATTTGCTAGGGATAATTAAATGCATTTGTTTAAACACTCTTCTAACAGCTTATACGGCATGTAATGTTAACTCATGGCCACATTCTTATATGCTTGGACGCTGACAGCAGAGCTAGAGAGGAGAATCCTAGCAATGGAATTAAGATGCTTCAGAAGGATCCTATTCATTACATTTAAAGACCGCATCACAAACCAAGAGATTAAAGACAGGATTACGCAGCAATTTGATCCCATGATGACCTGCTAACTATCGTAAAAAAACGCAAGCAAGAAATCTATGTCCATATTATTATCTTTGTCTCGCAAAGACCTTCCTTCAGGGAACAGTAACAGGAAAAAGAAGAAGAGACAAGACAGAGAAACACAGAAAGCAATGGGAAGACAGCATAAAAGAATGGATGGGCCTGTCATTGAAAGAGGTTCTAACTAAAGCAGAGAGGAATGGAGAAAATTGGTTGACAAATCTTGCATGATGCCACAACGGTCCAAAAGACTAAAAGATATGTAAAGATGTTAACTCAGTATTAAAAAAAAAAAAAAAAAAGTAATAAAAGAGTACAAAGAGTAGTAAAAGCATAATAACAAAGTTTAAGTAATGAATTAGCTTTGAACTAAATACATAAAAATAAGTTTAAATACAATTACTTGATCTATGTGCTGTTCACCTCCAGCTGAAAGTATTTAAGCACACTACGGAGAAGAATGTTGACCCTTGAATATAGTATTCAAATTAATGTAGGCCTACTGATAACACAGAGAAACTACTTTATCTTTTGGAACAAACAAACGAAAAAAAATCTTGATATCGGAATAAGTGGACTGACAAAAAAGGGGGAAAAGAACTTTCTGAGATTATCACAAAGGTTATGTCTGTATGGTGCAAATTATCAACATTTGAAAAACAACAACCCAGAAGCATAAAGTTTTCCTAATGTGAAAACCTAACTCAACATCACATTACTGACACACTTTCAAGTGTAAAGAGACCAAAGTCTAACAATGTTGAGTCACAACAATAGCACCTATAGGTTAATCAGTGTCAGTAGTTTCAGAAGGTGTAATGGAACAACAGGAATGTAATATTTATAATAGACTATCAGACCTCTAGATTTAGAGTTATATACAAAATGATTGGAATTCAGGGATGTCATTTAAGTAATAAGATAATGAGTGTCATTAGTTTCAGAAGGTGTAATGGAACAACAGGGATGTAAAACTTATAACAGACTTCTGATTTAGAGCTAAAAAAAATGATTGCAATTCAAGAATGTCATTTAAGTAATTGACACTATGGCATGTACATAAGAACAGAAAGTAATTATGGTTAAGAGAAACCTTTGATAAAGAGAAACAAGGAAAGAGAAATAAAGAGGTTAAGTAAATCAACAAATTGAACCCTGAGGTGCATCAAAAGGCCCCCAAAACTATGTCTAATCATAAGATAGATGCAGATAAGGAAATATGATTTATTTTAAAGTTCACTTTTGCCTAGGTTTCTTAAATTTTGATATTTGATATTTTGGGTTTTTGGCACGTCGGCACAATTCAGGCCATATCATGCCCAAGTTTCTTAAAAGGTGACAAAAGTAAAGCTAGTAGAATTGGAGCTCCAGAACATTGTGAAAACAATGAGTTACAGTGTTACAAACTTGACATAATTAAGTCAAAAACTGATTCAGAATAAAATTTTCAAGTAGGTGAATCTCAACTTAATTTAATTAGCAATAGGAGGGAGGGGGTATCTGGGAGAACTTCAAGGTTTTCCATGCTGGCTTTAGGCGCTCAGTAAACACAATTCTGCTCGAGTCAGGTGTCGAACCTTCATAGGTAGCCAAGACAAGCCAAGTTCAAGCGTGCTTAGCCTCTTGACCATGTTTCCCACAGAAGGACCCATATATATAGTCTAAGTGATGTGCTGAGAATTGTGGTTAAAGTGAGGAGGATTTGCACAACAGAAAGGCATATTTAAGTATGTATGTATGTCCCAAATAAAAATAAAAACCGCTTGGACAATCTTGATAAAACTCTGCATAAGTGTTACTTAGAGCATCATGATGGAGACCATAGTGCATGTTTAATGTCCCTACCACAACCGGAGGGCCCTAAAAACAGACAAAAAGTACCTATAATGGTATCTTTATTAAAGTATGAAATTTTTTAACAAATTGGGTAAACCTGTAAATTTCAAAGGAACATTAGCCAAGTTTGACATAGATCTAAATTCACTCCACTAGATTAGTAATACCCAAACTAAGGCCTGAAGGCCACGTGTAATGTCCAGCTAGTATATATATATTATTATTTCTTTAATTGAGGTTTATGACATTACTTTTAAAATAATCAATATTTCCATTATATTGTTAAAGATCTTTTTTTCTATCCTTAGGTACAGAAAATACAAAATGAAATCACATTTTATTTAAGGCAAGTTTGGGCTCTACATAACTGTCATAACTAGAGTAGAAGATTGTTTCTTTAGTATATTCCTAAAGTATCTATATATTATATATTTATTTTGAATTTTGTGTCAAAGTACCTAGATTTTCCCTCCATGGGAAAGGCTTTGAGAATCAACCATGGGGGGAAAATTAGGAGTCACAGACCCTAAGGTAGTTTTAATTACTAATAAGTGCTACACCCTGGCAGAGCCTGCAACGCCACTGATCCCAAAATGTATACATCAATTACATTTTAAAGGGGGCATTTCTCATTCTTCAGACGATCCATAGTTGCTTTGCAGTGGTCGGAGGCCATAAAATATAATCTACAAACATATATTGCAGAGGTGAATCTACTAAAAATCTACTCTACTTCTTTTAATGCAATCTAAATAATTTTAATTTAATTTTTTAGCAATTAGGCCTACATTAACATAGTGGTGTTCGGGGACAGGGATCAGTGTTCAATGAAAAGAATGCACAAAAACTGCGTTCAGTGTATGCGAATGAAGTGACCCAATTTATTAATTATATTTTAAAATGAAATCTTAACTATGAGTAGTAATACATAGGACTAGGAGCACCGTTATTTTTATTGCCCATTAGTTGAAGAAGAAGAATCTGCAGTAAAGGTAAAACTTTCCATCGAAGGCCCCTAGTTTTTCAGGTCAATTATTTGGCAGCTGTCTATCCACACGTATGATGACATACTGACGTGACCTCACCTGCGCACGCTCGCGCGCGAGGGTGCCCGGTCACTGTTCCTCTCTCTCTCTCCTCTTTTAGTAAATCTTAGATCTATGTAATATAGATTTAGATTTTTTAAATATATTAATAATTAATTATACTTCTCTTTGCCAAAAAAAATAATAAAACAACAAAGTCGTATCTCAGAAAGATCTTTCCCCTTTTTTTTTTTATTCAGTCCACTTATTCCAATATCAAGAAACATAATATCTGTAGTGTCAACTCATTACAGTTAGAAATTTGTTTTAAAAAATGTTGATGAATTTGCCAAAATTTGCAAGTTGAGCAGGGGGTCTACTAAAAATAAGAAAAAAAGGGAGGGGGGTCTACAAAACAAAAATGTTTGGGACCACTGGTCTAGCCGGTAGTGACCTTGTGACCTGATAACCACAGCGATAGACAGCAAGGTGCTGCCACTTGCCTAACATTCTTCAAAAAGGGTCCTTCGATGGAAAGTTTTACTGAATCTGCTTTCAGTTTTTTTTTATGTTAAATCTTAAACCTTCACCAAATAAAAAAAAAATTGACCTAGTCTAGATCTAGTTGCCAAGCCCAAGGTGTGCCAATCTAATTTCTATGTTAGTCAATATTATTATTATTCTATTTAGAATTATTATTAATTATATTTAATTATTTTAATAGATCTAGATTCTAGATCTATCTAACTTCTAAGGCTCTAGTAGTCTCTAGAGAGTCTAGACTTCTCGCTAGAGAGTCTAGACTTCTCGCTAGAGAGTCTAGACTTCTCGCTAGAGAGTCTAGACTTCTCGCTAGAGAGTCTAGACTACTATAGACGGCTAGTCTAGTCTTAAGAAAGTATTGAGTATAAGTTATAAGTTTCAATTAGTTTTATAAAATAAGTAGCTAAGAATTCAATGAGTTCATTGATTGTGATTGATTATCATTATGTCTTATGTATAAGTCTATCTTATCTTATCTTATATAATACAGACATTACTTCAAAAAAGAAGATGATTACGTCCTACGCGTCATGCATTTAGTCATGCATATTAACCAATGACTTAAATTCTGCCAGGTCACTGGTTTTTCTGGCTAGCTCAGGCAACCCATTCCATGCTCTAATAGCACTAGTGACTAGGGAAGAAGGAGTATTTGTACAAAATTCAATGAGTAGTCTGAGACTGAGTAGAGAAGAGTAATCTCAGCAATAGTCTATAGACTCAGTGTCACTCAGACAGACTCACCTTCACAGACAACTAGATCTAGTAGTACTTCTAGACTAGATCTAGAATTATATCATCTGTAGTAAGCCAAGGTTAATTAGAATCTAGTCTAGACTAGATTTACATATAAAAAAAAACTTAAAATTAACGAAGCACTTAACACAGAATGCGAATTTCCTGACTTACTTTTTTTAATTATTATTATTTCATTCGGTTTATTCAAGGTTCATTGTCTCCACTGTATAAATTTTATATAATTACAAAATAAAAAAAAACTTGCAATGGAAATTCTCCTGAAGAAATGTCAACAAATCAAGAACATTGACACTTAAACCCTTGATTTTGAACATATTATCTTACATGATTAAATTATTATAGTAGATCTAATAAATAGCAGAAAAAAATACAACTTGCAATTGAAATTCTCCTGAAGAAATGTCAACAAATCAAGAACATTGACACTTAAACCCTTGATTTTGAACATATTATCTTACATGATTAAATTATTATATATATATTATTATAGTAGATCTAATAAATAGCAGAAATTCTAGTCTAGTATTTAGTTCTAGATCTACTAGTTTACCCTACCATATGATTCATACCACTACATTAGTTTTTTTAAATTTAGCATTTTATATTAAGAATCTAGATTATAGATTCTAGATCTATCCTAGGCGCCCTAGCCTAGCAGCCCTAGGACTCAAGAATCTAGACTAGATTTAAGATTCTAGAATATTCTAGATCTTCAACTTGATCTAGTCTAACTGATTCTAACATCTTAAACTTTTATTAGTCTTATTAGATCTGAATGTTGAATCCTCATCTATTCTGATTGATCTCATTCAGTTTGAAAAAATAAGCACTATAACTACTATAAGACTATACAGCGGATCTCACATTTTTGTACAATCACAATGAGTAGTACAAGTCCTAGAGTCAGAGGCGAGGAAGGACTTATTGAAAAATATCCTGTAAATCATCATTTATCATCTAGAATCTAGATGTAGTTGTAGATCTAAATCTAATTATAAATAATCTGGAATCTATAATGTATTTCTGGCCATACTTATAATACTTGTACTGATGATAACAATATTATTAATATCATATTAAGGGTACAAAATTAAAATTATAATGTATCATTTTAAAAATTCTAGTGATATATATTCATATATTCTATATTATTTATAGTCATAGGTCTAGATCTAACTATATCTAGACATAGAGTCTATTCTATCCTATTTTTAGACCTATGCAGTATGAGATATATCTAGATTTTTCATCTATCTATAGTCTATATTATTTAAATCTAGAACAGAGGCCTTTTTAGATTCATTAAAGTGGTCCATAGGAAAATATCTAACACTTTTAGATGAGCCCAGATCTAGATCTTAATACTCCTGCTGGATGGCAGGGAATTGCGGTGGGTATAGTTGGAACATGGGACCATTGTAATGACAGTCTATTGAGTACATACAGAATGACCATTTATTACAGCCATTTAAAAATCTCCACTAGTATATCTACATTAAAGATCATTCATCTGTAGATATAGTAGGTGAATGATTCTGCAGATAACATTTAATAAATCTAGAGTATGAGCAAAACTAGATCCAGATCTGCTAAAACTAAAATATTTTACATTTTTGTTTGTAAAATATTTTACGTTTCGGATATTCCTTCTGAGTGTGAGATATTCTACTTCCTAGTCCAAACCTCCAGTAGGACAACAGGGGATGGCAGCGAGCAGGGTATTAATCTAGGACCATCAAGACGATCAAAGGACAGTCCAGTGCACATAAGGCACAACCAGACAGCCATCCTATGATTATTTATTGGAGCTTTCCCATTGTCTGTGGCACTTGATGTCTCGAGAGACCATCTTTTCTCTTTGCTACTTCTCATTTGACTAAAAGAGACCAATCCTTGATACACAACGGCAGTCACAGGTTGGGCATCTGTGATCACCAGACACTGTATTTGAACTACATGCATAATAATGTAGTATTATTTTAATATACAAAGATTGGAGTCTTCTTTTCAAAATGTCCTTTGCCCTGATTAGCTTTTAAACTAAAGATGCTTCATATATAAAAAATGATTCCATGTTATTTCTCTGATTGAAACTCTATACCCATATTGGTTTGTTTTTAAATAACTTCATCCTGTCTGTCACATTCCTGTATTGTTAGAAAATCTATAATGAATAAGTGAACCAGTCTAACCCAGGATATTCATTCATGATGTGATCTTACCATCTTCTCTTTTTTTTCCTAACCTTTTATTGTTACTTTTATCAGAGCACTATATTAATATGTTTTATAACTTGTATTTCAGCATTATAAAACTTACAAAGCTTGTCAGTCTCAAGCTTTGATGTCGAGTTCTTTTGCGTTGCTTATGGGTAAGTGATTTTTGGAGCATCGACTCCTCGGCTGTGGCTCTTCCATGAGATGTTTAGTGCAGGCACGAAATATTATTAATAAACTTGCCTTCTAAGAGATGACTAAACATTTTGTAAATGCAAGCCTATGGAAAAGAGGCACTTTTTAATAGCATGGATAGTTGCTTGCAATTATTTGTATTATTATCTCTAGGGCAACAACCCATTGGGGAGGGTAAATTGATGCCTGTGTGAGTAGACATTTCCATTTAAGGCCCTAAAGAGGAACTTTTGGGATTATTGCTATCAAAGACAAATGTGTGAACTAGATAAAGCAATATTGTATTTGAGTGCTTTAAAAAATATCAAATTCCTTTATAAAAAATTGTTTTGATTTCAACACATGTAGTAAAAAGTATGAAATGCACAAGGAATGGGTTTGTTGTATTTGACCAAAAAAAAAATTAAAAAAATCATGAAATACTTACAAGTATCAACCATTATACTACTCATCAAGAAGCACTATGTACGCAGATATTTCCTGAAGTAAGGTGCTTAGTAATTGAAATGTTAATTAAGATTATCAACTTCATTGTGACTAAAGTTCTTTACCTTCACCAATTTAAAGAGTCTCTAATTGAGGTAGAGTGTGAGTATGGAGATCTTCTTCTGTATAACTAAGTTTGTTGGTTATCGAGAGGAAATTAAATATTTTGCAACACTGATTAATGAAATAAAAGCATTTCTCATTCACTATGCAAAGCAAAACAAATCATATGTTTTCCATGGTGGATGTTCCTTCACCACATTTCCTTTCCCTTTGTCTGTTGAACCATGATCTTTTGACTGTGTTTCTTCATTCCTTTCATCTAAAATAATAAGTCTGTTTAGGGAGTTTCACTCTTTACTTTATCAATGCTATTTTTTATTAGAAGCAAGGGTGTCAATGTCCCATTGAGAAATTGACTTTTACTCATTGAAAGTCAGTCATCATCTGGACAATAAGTATAAATATACAATAGACCACTTGCACTAATATTGACTAGTTCAAGCTTCTAAAAATAATGTCCATTGTTGTGTTGTTTTTTTTTGTTCATTCTGAAATAATATAACCATCTGTAGTTAATGAATTTTATTTTTTATGATAACGTAATTGTATTTTAAATGTTAGTTAATTGCTTTTTTATGTCACATCTTAGCATCTTACTAAAGATTTAGACCCATTTAATCATATGTAGTTGAAAGTGTCTCTTTTTCTCTCTCTAGTCTTAGCAATTCATTTTAGCTGATTGATTTGGTACTGGCACTAACCTGCAATCATATAAATATGATACAGACAGAGCCATTTTTTGCTAGGGATCTATTCAAATCCCCCCCACAAGTGTTTTTCTTCAGCATGAGGTTTTCTTTGGGTCTCAAATGTCCATCTTGTGATCTTTGTAAGAATTTTCAACTGTTCAGAAGCCATAAATGGTCATAATAAAGAAAGTATTGAACGCAATATGTACATTTTATGGACTATGGTTTTAATTTTTAGCTATAACTCAATTCTGATTAAATAAAGTAGCAGTCCTGATGCCTCTGTTGGATTGCGGTTATACAGTTATACTGTAATATATGATTTCAAAAGTAATTTATAAGTCACTTTGCTTTTTTTTTTTTGGTTTTATTTTTAGCTTCTATGTGTAGTTATCTAGCAATGAATGTTTTCAATCAAAGATTCAAACCAAATATCAACAAAAATTGGCTGGTGGCTGGGCCTGTTCTGTTTGGTGTTTTATCAGCCTATGTCGTAGTACAGCACAAGACTACAAACTGCCAAAACATGTGGATGGCTATGGAAGAGAAACATTCTGTACTGACACCAGCAAGTGGTAAGAGAAATTATTTATTTACAACCATGTGGTGCCACATTAAAGAGAAGCTCATATTACATAGAATGTGTTTATTTTATAACACATTTATATCAAAATAGTCCTTTTTATTTAAAGCATTTAAGCTTTTGATAAACAGTATAAATTAATAGATTTCATTCGTTATATCAAGCCTGATTATGTCATTTTTTTAAAAATGGCTTTCTAAGTCCAGATGCCACATTACTTTGAGCTAAATTGACATTCCACCACCCATTGACATTTACTATGAAATTCTGGGCAATTGAAGCAACTGTAGCATTAGATGGTGTAATATTATGAAATTTAGTACACTGCAGATCAGAAGAGGAGACTATTAGTTATAGTTATGGTCTCTGTGGAGCATTATGTACAGCAACCTTTAAAAAGATACTTTCAAATCAGAAAATTATTCCCTATTGTTACCCCTGAATTGTGCATTGCTCTTTCTCTCTGTACTTACAGTATTTTCCATGTTTCGAAGGAATTTTTCATTTTTCTTAGTAGTATTTCACTACCCTTTTTTTTTATTAAGCTTCAATAACATTTTCACTCCGTATAGGGTTAAAGGGGAAGGCATGTTTTTTTTACATATATAAGACATAGTAAAGTTTGTAAAATCAAACATTAATTTAACTTAATGAGTTTGAATCAACGATGGTTTTGTCAATTAGGAGAGAAAGAGTTTATGTTCAACTTACTTTTATACAGTCAAATTTATTAGAATGCACAGAAAGAGATGGGGGTCTATTTTTGATTATAATGTCAACAAATCTTAATTAGACTCTGCTTAAAGGTTTGTTTACTACTGTATTTCTTTTCCAGACTGTAAGGTATAAAATATTCCCACATTTTCTTTTTTTTTTTTTCGGACACAATTGAATTTCAAACTATCTTAGGCATACTCAGCATGAACATGTACATAAACATGCATGTCAACTAATTTTTTTTGTTTCTTTTTATCCTAAAAATTCAAGAACGAGCAGCCATGAGAGAGAAAACATAAGATGATCAACTATTACGTTTTAACAGAGCTCATGTGATTCATATGATGTAAATTTGTTAATAAATTAGTAAGTTTTAATTGTCACTTAATTTCAATACATGTGTATTTTTTTTTACATAAACATCTAAATAATCCTAAATAACCCCTTTGTATTGATAATGTAAATATTTATTTGAGACGCCAATAGGTACAAGAAATTCACACATTTTGTAAGGTTACTTTTTATTACAATTTAATTTGGACACATCTGTCCAAACCCGTTTTGCAATCTATGAATACCCAAACACAGTGTCATTGGATTCTTCTTTGAATTGCTTAATTGCGTTTAGTTCTTACAAGTACATAGGTGTTCAGAATATATATAATATACAGTTTGTACAATAAAAAAAATTTTAAATGGCAGAATGAGATTACTTTAGCTTTCGTACACAATTGTAATGAAATTTGAAGTTTTGTTTCTGGTTGACTATATACTTTATGAGGTAATAACTAAGTGTTAAACACATTTAAAATATTAAAAAAATTTAAAATGAAATCACTGAAATACAAATTTGGTAATATTTTTGGTGGAAAAGTTGTCAATTGATTTGTTAAGTGGTGGACACCCTGTTTATGGAAAAATCGCCTAGCAGTATAAGTTTATATTTGAAAAAAAATATTGCCATTTTCAAATCTCATTTCATTTTTTTAGTTAGCACATTTGACATTTGCAAATTCTTATTTTGTTTTAAATTGCTTTTGCGATATATTTTTTCACTGTGTAATATCTTATAATGTAAAATGACTTAGAAATCTGATATGATAGTTGTACATCCAAGATTATTCTATTTGGATTTATATTTGACACAATATACACCTCCTGATGGTTGGATTTGCGAAGTTATTATGTACTATTTTGAATGATTATTAAATATTTGTCTTCTGAGAAAATGTTAATTCTTTATACTTGCGTCGTGATCTGATTACTCAGCACCCTTAGCAGCACTACGCCACAACAAGTTTGATAAAGGCAAAGTAATTTAATTGCAGCACAGAGAACATTCTGGTAAGGCCAGAAGAGGCCCTGATATACTACATTATCAAATCACCCTAGGACTTGACAACATTTTATCGTTAATTATTACATATATTAACATCTAAGATTTTAAAATTAGAAACTAATTAAACATCAAATGAACATGCTTTCCTTAGTAAACATTAAGCAGCTCTTAGTGGAAACTTTTTAACATTATAGTCACATAGAGTGGCTAGTGTCCTGTGGACGACTAATGAAAAACAAATGCAACTTTATGAAAAGTATATGGATCGGTACAAAAACTTTAAAAAAAAAAATTTTTTAACATTTAAAAGTTCACAATAACTTTAGAAAATAAAAACTTAAATTTCCTTTTCAGGATTTCAAATATGAAAACTTCTAAATAACTTTAAACTCAATATATTTTGCGCCTTCGTTTTCAATGTACAGAATAGCTAGATTTGAAATTCGTTTTTCAAAAGTTATTAATAGTTGTTAGTTAACTTTAGTTTTGCAAAGCTTCTTTTCACAGGACGACACGTAGATATGCATTTGGCAAGAAACAGTTAAAAGTCTTAAAGGCTGGTAGAGATTCGTTGACGTCCTGCAAAACTTTGCTGCATTTTAGTTTTGGTATTTCTGTTTACATATTGTTACGAATCTCACTATCCAGGCTCTCTGCAAACTGCACCATACACCACCAAGGTAAAGAACTTGACAACTCAGGGCTCCAGAGTAACGTAACACTTTAATAGTTGAATAAATAACAGCCAATACTGTACAATTGGCAACACGTACACTGTACAAATATCTCTTCGATAACACCGTACCGCCGTATCAACTCTTGCACTGGCCTCTCCGTCTCGTTCCGGGCTTGCACTGGGTTCAACAGTTCAGGACTGACTTCACACACTGGGCTCGTTGTGTCGGACTCGATCACAGGCCAAGATCAAGACGTCTCAACTGTACTTGACAGTACTCCTCACTGAACCGTCGTAATGCTCGTACAGAACCACACCGTTGAACTGTGCTGTAGTCGACCGTGTTCTGAACCCCTGCCGTGAACCTTCTCTCGTGAACCGTCTTGATTGCGACACCTCCGCTCTTTATATAGGGTCCCTGTTGCTCTTCTAGAACCGGACGGAACATCGCTCGACGTTTCTAGCTTTGTCACATGACTACATCCCTCGTGACGACCCTGAGCTCTGTTCACGACTGCGATCCTTCCCGAACCGTCCTGTTGACACTCGACTTGGCTGACCGTCGTAACGCGTCACGGTTGACCGCTCGCCTAGCGCTGGCCTGGGGCGATTTGCGTCGGCTGACTACACTCACACCACTACCCCCATCTGTGCCACCACCGGGTTTATAACAATATCTTGTTGTCTGGCCCAGTATAAAAGAGATTGATGCACTCAGTATTAAAATCTTGTTCTCTATTTGAATAGCGTATCCGGCATCTTTAGATTTCTCTCCTGATATTTTCATATTGTTAAAACTTATTTTTCTGTTGCAATTAAATGCTAATTTGATTTGACAAAGTTATCTTAATAACATTTTGAGCTAAGTTGTCACACATTTCGTAGAGTAAATGTGGAAGTGCTCAAACTAAGCCACCACTTTTCCAATAATTAACACTTTAATTTGAAGTTACTCTTGTGTATAGTTGACTTTTCCTCAGTACATCTGCCAACAAGAAAGTCAAGCAATGAAAGGTATGCATGTATTCACAGACAACTATCATTGCGCTGTTCCTCTAGTGTTTGTATTTTCAGAGCGACGGCAAAGATTTTCGCCGTCACACTTTCATAAAATCATTCTTTCATGGGTCTAACAGCAACACGATGAGCACACCAGAGAGTTGTTCATATGACACTCTATCATCAATTAAAATATCCTATCGATTGGTAATAGGGGCAAAGAAAGAAAACCTTTTTTTAGAAAACCAAGAAAATTTTTGTTGGAAGTATTTTCTGATTAAGAATTTTGACCGAATAGCTGAAGTAAATGGTGTACACATCCATTGAAATTTATTTTCTGTTCTTCATTAATACTGCCTGCACTTCTTCGTGAATCCTTGACATTGTAGCTGCATTACCATGTCCATGATCTCATCATATAATTACGTTGAGCCCATCTCTTTCCAGGCGTTTTAAATGATCAGAACTGATACCATCAGCTTTTGGTCCACTTAAAGAGGAATATCCTACAACATTTCTGTCCTTTCAACATTGCCATTGCTACTGTTAATAGATCTTACAACTTCAGAGATCTATGTTAGATGTGCTGTAATACAAGATACCAGAGTATCTTGCAGCATTTATGTCTCTGATAAGTATATCCCTTAAGTGGTTTGCTAAAACATTTATAAACTCTCTGAGTTTTGCTACAAGCTTGGAAAGTAACTTTTTTTTTTTCATCGCTGCCTTGCAATCGTATAAGTTATTATTTCAGCACTGGGTCTTTTTTGGATAACATTTCCACAATCCCAAGAAAAAAATTCCATTATTCAATGAAAAGTCTTCTTCAATTCGCCACCATATACCAACTTTTGTTTTGCTAGAAAAAATGCGATAGTAAGCAATCTATAAGTGCAAGATGTTCCTTTGTTTTCCCATCTATACCTCAATCATAGTAATGACTTCCCTGTCAATTTTTTAAGCTAAAGTCAGGCTGCCAAAATATTCCAAATTTGAAAGCCTGATAAATGTTCTTCACTCTTCTCCATAGTTTCTCATTGTGGACATGGCCACTGTTTATCAAACAAGAAAATCTTGCTATTGATTTTTTCCCCATTAAGAAAAGGTTTATTCAAGCATTCTTATGCTTTATGATCTTGCTTTTGTCACGTTTTAAAGTTGATATTTTTTTTGGAAAATGGCATTTTTTCCACTCGGGTGTCACCCCCTATCGGGTGTCACCCGGTACGGACCGTACCCCCCGCACCCCCCTAGTGACGCCACTGATTGTATAGATTGTCATTAACTGGAGAAATTCTGATAGGATTGAAACAGGGGATGCCTAGAATTCTTGAAACTTTGATTAACAAGCAAGTGACAGAGGCTTTGATGTACCTAGGCTGTAGACTGGAAAGGGTGTCCACGCGGAAAAAAATAAAAACCTAACTGTAGGAACTATAACATGTTCTTCTGTTTTGTTCTTAAGTCGTTTGATTTCAAAGTATTTAGAAAAATAGCCAACAACTAGGAATTAGTCATTATTTCGCCATTCATATAAATGCATTGAAACCTTTTCCCTTGATCTGTTTGGAACATACGAAGAAGCAATTTAAAAAAAAAAAAAATTATTTATTTTGAAAGCTGCCAATGATGAGCATTTCTTAACAACTAGCCGGATATTACCCGTGGGCTGCGGACCTTAGTTCGGGCATTATTGATCTAGTGGATTGGATGTAGATCTAAGTCAAACATGGCGAGTGTTTTCTTATCATTTTTTTTATAAATTTTGCCACGAAAATAGGAGTAGCGTGTAAAAATCGGTTTACCCGTTCAGCCGATGTTGTCCACATCTAATATAAAATACTGTGAACAAAGATTTACCTGATTTGTAAAAAAATATTTCGTCCTTCAATATAGATATATTTAGTCATTGTTTTTTTTAAAATTATTTTTAGGGCCTTTCGGTTGGGGGTGGCGCATTAAACATACACTACGGTCTCCGCCATGATCTAAAGAACATTTATGCCAAGTTTTATCAAGATTGGTCAAACAGCTTTGATTTATATACGGGACATAATACATGCTTACTTTCTGCTTTATATATTAGAGTGTCGAAAAAATACAATAAGAAACAACAGACTTACTTATTTAAACTGACATAAAATACAATTTAGTTTTAAAAGTATCAATGATATGATGTTCATCGATCTACAAAAAAAATAAATAATTCACAGTTGGATATAAACATATTGCAAAATATGTTATTACACACTATCTTTTTACAATTAAAACATTTATATGGAGATTAATTAACCTAATCGATACATATAAACTACAACTTTTTTTTTAAGGTCACTAAAAGTTAAACAGTTGTATTTCCAAAATTTTAACTCAAACGACGCGCATTTCTATAAAAAGAAACAATGCAATGGAAGTCACTAGTCCCAACCAATGCCACTGTAATTTATTCCAGATTTTAAACTTCCACCGTGAACAAGATCAGATACCAGCCAACTATATCCCAAACACTGGACATTAGCTCCACTACTTCCTGGACACGTGGATGTTGCGTATGTCAACCTTTTATGATATTTACTGTCGCCCAGCTTGAATTTATTCTCCCAATGACCGACACTGACCTCTTTAGAACATCCAAGAGGATGTGATACTATAAACATGAACTTATCCATATTCCTGGAGGCAATATATTTACTTCTGACTTGAATCCTGATATCTTTGTAATGTTTCCACATCGTCTCTAGCTTTTGACCCAAAGCTTTGTCACATGTCACACATTTCAACTTACACAAGTCGTACTCAATATTGATCGTATCAACAATAACCTTGTCAACATTAACAACTTAACAATCATCACTATCATAGAACAATTTTAAAGACGTGTGCACCGCCTCAATCTCATCAAACACGACTTGAGTTGCTGTGGTCACATAAAACTCCCACCACACCATGCTGGGAGAATTTTTTTTTCGCAATTTGTGCACCAACATTTTGTGTATTTCTTCAAATGCTTATCTCCATCTTGACCAACCCCATGTGTAAATTTGTAAACATATCCCATCATGGAAGCGTGGTCGAGAGGCTAAGTGCTAAGAGAGACAATGGCTTGTCTTGGCTACCTAGAAGGGGGCTCGAGGTTCGACACCCGACTCGGGCAGAGTTGGGTTTACTGAGCTCCTAAAGGCAGCACCGAAAACCAACTCCTAGATACCCCCTCCCCCCACCACAAATGAGATTGGACCAAAGCGCTCTGAGCATGCTATAAGCATGAAAGTAGCGCTATATAAAAGCTATAATAATAATAATAATTCCACTTCCTGTTCTCAGGGAGAACAATACCAGACTCTTTGTCTTTGGCCAAACTTCCGGTCTGCGTGGACTAGTCATCGTAACATCCACCCGACTGTTAGGGCCGCAACAACTTTGATGATTTTATACAACTCATAGTCACGAAAACCAGGTAGAGATTTTAAAGTGAATATATTAATAGGGCCTGGATTCTTCTTACAACCTGTCATATATTTGTGTAGATCAGCTTCTCCAACTTCACACTCTTGAGTTTCATGGTCACCTGGAGAATATATAGATATTCTAAGGAAAGTTATACATTATCTTAAGTTTACAAAGGCCGGTAATCAATGTATTGTTTAACAAGCACATATATTTGGACTTGCAGAAATATTCATTTTAATCAATAAGAAGGACATTTTTTATGCTACACATTTTTGTTTCAGCGACTAAAAGCTAGAGTAGTTAATAAAAGCACAAGAGAGATAACAATTAATTTCACAATAACCAGAATCCAGATATTTATAGATGTCTTTTTAGATCATAGATAAAAGGGAGAAAATCTGATTTATTCATTGGCCTCCTTCAGTCGTAGAACGACTATAGTTCATTTCAGAGCACACTTCCTCGTGTGGCTGTGGAGCCCTATTTTGGAGAGACACTCCCGTCCACAGATAGCGCAGGTTAAGGTGGCTTTTGCTTCGGTGGTAGAGGAGCTGGCCGTTTTTCGGATTGTACGTTTTTCTTCCGGAGCTGAGACCCACGTACTTTCACTGTCCATAGCTTTCTTGGACACTGTCTCTCTCCATCTGGTGCTGTCTAGAGCTATGTCTTCCCAATGGTCAGTATTGATGTTCACTGATTTGAGGTCACGTTTTATTACATCTATGTAACGGAGGTGGGGGCAACCAGTTTTTCTTGTGCCAGTCGCGAGTTGTCCATAGAGGATGACTTTCGGGATGCGTTTGTCCTCCATCCGGCGAACATGTCCAAGCCAGCGCAAACGATGTTGTCTGAGGGCTGTAAAGATGCTGGGATTATCTGATCGCGCAAGGATCTCAGTATTGCACACTTTTTCTTTCCATGTGACTTTAAAGATCCTACACAGACATCGCAAATTGAATGAGTTTAGTTTTCTCTCTTGCTTTGCGTAGGTGGTCCACGATTCACTGCCATACAGTAGTGCACTCATAACGCATGCCTTGTAGACTTCCATTTTGGTCACCTGAGTTAGTTTATGGTTTTCCCAAACTCTTGGCCTGAGTCTAGCGAAGGTTGAGGCAGCCTTCTCTATGCGGTTTTTAAAATCTCCTCTTCTATAGACAGGTCATCTTTAATTGTGGATCCCAGATAGCAGAATATATATATTTATATATTCATTGTAATTCATTTCAAAAGATTGACTGTGATTTTATAATTTCATTTTATATTTAAATTGTGCATTGAAGTATTTTGTGCCATTATTTTATATGTAATTTAAGTATTTGATATTAAATTATTTAATCTTTGACACATCAATGACAGTTGTCTACAAAGTAACAATCCCTTAAGCTTCTGACTTAATTAACGGTACCATCAATTTTATCTACATGCAATCATTCATCATCTGTTTTATCCGTATTGAAATAAGTCAAATTTTAGACAATTCATTAAATTATTGTATAAAAGTTGCAAATAACGAACTTATTGGAACTGTTGTATTTATTTCATTCTTCATTCTGGCAAAGTTTGTCTGAATTAAGAAATATGCATACAATATATGATCATAAAATTAAAATACTGAAATATTTCTTGGTATACAAAATTAATTTTGCGGATAATCTACATTTCAAAACAAAAATATTTTAGATTGTAGTGTTACGTTAGAATTAATTGCTTTTATGTAATGATGTATGAAAATAATGTTATAAATCTAAGTAAACAAATCAACGAATGATAGTTACAAAAGATGGAGATGTTTCATTCAATAATGAGTATGATTATTAGATTAGACTAGCAGACATTTTGTCGATTTTCATACAAGTCAGAAAAATATAATAAATATCTAGCTTTTTAGCGGCCCTCGAAAATGAAATAGACGCTATTAGTTTTGTGTGGTCTGTCTATCCCGTCCATCTCTGTCATTTGCCTTTGATAGAATTTCATTCTGATATTCTTTCTGAAAATATTGAAACCTGCCCTTTTTACCTGCCTGGGTGGACCGTTTCGGGGGCCGACTTTGAGTTTGTGTTTCCACTCAAACTGTCTTTGTAACGTTATTTATTTATTCATTTATTTTTGGGCGTATCCTGTGTACAAATAAAATAAAGGAATTGTTGATAAACTATACTTTAAAAAGGTATAAAATATTTTTTTATTTTTGCACTTTTAGCACTTCAGAATCTAATTGTCTGAGCTTTTCCTTCTCTAGCAGAAATGAATGGAGGAAGCATTAGACTTTCACTCTATAACTTACAAACTTATTTCAAAACAAATGGATGACAAACTAGTGGTAATAAAGGGCATTTGATACAAAGACCAACTGCCACGCATTGGGGTATTATTAAAACTTTATGATTTCTATATTTGTCAAAGAAACAGACTTGGTAATTTTAAAACAGTTTTACAATTCGCAAGAATAGAAACATGATACTATCCAACATGTCTCACACTTAAACGAATTCTATTAGCTACTGGATCATTAATATTCAATTATTCACAAATCGCTCTTCTGTAATAATATTTGTTATCTGAAGGGAAAATGTGGCAGTCTGTCTATATCCTATCCAGTTTCTGTCGTTACTAATTTCTAACCTAGTCGATCGGACTTCTCGATGGTCCTGGGTTCATACCCCGCCGTCTGCCGTCCCCAACGTCCTGCGAGAGATCTTCAACTCTGAAGGTTCATCCGAAACATGTAAAAACAAGGTTACAAAGATAGTTTGTGTGGAAACACAAACTCAGAATCGGCCCCCGAAGTGGTCCACCCAGGCAGGAAAAAAGGCAGGTCTCAATATTTTCAGAAAGGAAACCAGAAGGAAATTCTATCAAAGACAAATGACAGAGAAAAATGGAGAAATAGGGTTGATAGATCTTGTGTGGTGCCCCAGCGGTCCAGCAGACCAAAGGATAGGTGAAAGTAAATGTGAAGTTAGATGTGAACCTGGCCTCACTGATGTCTTATAATGAATATCTAATTGATCTAATTGTTTTGTAAAGGGTCAATCTCTTATACAAATCCTCAAGAAAAAAAAACAGTTTTGTAAAAAAAAATAAAAAATAATAATTCTTATTTTGAGTGTCTTATTGTTCCTATGTATTGCTACAGTTCACGCGATAATATGAAAAACTACTTTAAATTCTGCGCAATATTTATGCATACTAAATAGATTTTTGCTCTTTAAAAAAATAGTTAACATTTGTGTGTGTGTGTAAATGTAGTACTAGTATGACAGAACTTACTTAACTTAGCAATAGAAATGTAAAAAAAATATTTTGTTTTGACAAAAAATCTAAAACCGTTTGCATAAATGTTTTAAAAATATGTTAAATTATTGTCTTCCAATTTAAAAAGCCTCCCGTGTTTGATACTATTAATAGTGAGTAGTTGTAGTAAAAATGGTGTATTTTTATGAAAAATCTGCTTGCATAGATAATTCTTAAAATTAGATGGTTCACTTTCGGAAAAAAAAAGTAGCCGTTGCATCAGAATTTTCAATGATCTAAAATATCATGATGTCTGATTTTCATTTTCTCTTTTAGTTTCTGGGATCTAAACGGACGGACGGACAGACAGGTCACACAAAACTAATAGCGTCTTTCGGGGCCCGCTAAAAATTTTAGCAACAAATAACTGTCTTCATTTCCTTTCTAAACACAACTACTTGTGTACTTTGGTTCTAACCAAAAACATGGTTTTAACCTACTTGTACAAGCAATTAATGTACCCGGACATAGGCCTAAAATATCAGTTTACTTTAATGGTAATAGCAGCTTAGGTTCATATGTTGAAAATTAAGACACTAATATTAAAATGTGAAGACTTTCGTTTAAAGAAGAAAGGGGGAAATTGACAGAGGCGTAGCGAGAGGGGGACAAGGGGGCACGATGCCCCGGGCGCCACCCTGAGGGGGGCGTCACACGCTGAGAGGCGTCAAAAATTATTGTAGATATTTTAGTTAGGTAATACATGCTAATGAAATTTGTATTATATTATTTTTAAATACTTTTTTGTATTTATAAGCCTATATTTCTAAGTGATGTTCATGTCCCGGACGCACGTTTAGTTAGTACTACGCCTCTGCACACCAGCCCAATCATATTGCCAAAGGGGATGACAGTTAAGGATTAACAAAAGAAAGCTAAACGATTGTTGCTGTACATAATTAAATCGTTACTGGGAGACGTTTATTTAGAGTCATTATTAGAACCCAGATCTATGTGGCGTTCTTTTTTTGCATTGCTAATTATTAATTGCTACTGCGAATGTATGCATTTTTTACATACACTATTCCTGGGCTTGATGAATTTTTCTTTAATGTCAATTTGCATAGACATATCAGCTGCCATTCGGAAGTTACCAAGACTAATGCTTTATATATATATATATATATATATATGAGCTGGCGCTCCTAGATCTAATTTTTTATCTATTTATATCTGTATTTTAATTTTTGTAAACAATCTAGGCTAGTGCTGAGTGCATGCCTGTCTCCCGCCAGCTCTTTAACTTTAAAGTTAGTGTAGACGAGTCATGACCTGGCTTTATAAATAGAACGGATGCTGCCGTGTCTTGTCCCTTTTCCTGTGTTGACGTGCTATGTGTGGACTGCCTGCTATAATTCCTGCTTAGCTGCCATTATTTCGGCTGCCTAACTGCCATTATTTCGGCTGCCTAACTGCCATTATTTCGGCTGCCTAACTGTCTGCTGTAGTTCTGCTTTACTGCTGCTAGTAGCTTACTGTTTAGTGTTGGGGTAATTTAGGTTATTTGATAATCGGTTTAGTTAATAATAGCTGTAGATTTAGCAACATAGATACAGAGGCGCAGAGGGTTTTGGTTAGTGGAGTTGTTAAGTTCAGTTAAGTAGGGTTGATTAATTATTTAGTAGTGCGTATATATAGTTTTTGTTTATTTCTAAGTTTATTTTCATTTTCGTATCCACCTATATTTTTATTGCTTTGTAAGTTGGTTGTAAATAAAGTGTATATAAGTTCCTTTTAAAATTTCAGTTTGTTATTTTATTTTTAGTTAGCTAGTTTAGTTTAGTTTAGTTTGATTGTGCTGTCTGGTTGCTTAGGCGACTCTAGCCCCTTGGTCGCAGACCGAGGTGCACAGATTGGGCCCACCGAGTAGAGCTACCACCTGCCTACTGTTTTAAATGAACAAATGTTGAGCTGCAGATAACAAAAAGGGCCTCACTCAGTAGCGCCACCCTGACCTGCTCATATATATATATATATATATATATATAGGTAAGATTTAATATTTCTGTAAATCATATTAAATAGAATACTGTCATAGACTCGAAAAATGAAAAAAACTATTATAATGAATAATTCAATCAATCCATACTTTGTATGTAGTAATAACCAGTGCTAGACAGCTAGCCAGTAGGCCTGCATACTTTTAAGGTCCACATTTAATGCAAAGTTTTCAAAACAAATAAATTATCAACATATAAACTTGTTGTAATATTAAAAATGTCAGATAAGAATCAATGCTATTCTATACTCACCTTTCGCTAGATCTTTTTAAGTGCGTCTGCTAGAAATGGGATTATGCCGCACAAACACATTATTTTTATGATTCGCTATTTAGCCTAATAGTTAACAATCTTTTGGTTCAACTGTACTGCACTCTTGAGCTTTTGACACGATGGTTTAAAAAAAAAAAACGCTAGCTATGCACCACTTCCCCAGCGTTGTGACAAATATGGGATAAAGTTATATTCTCTCTGTTTCATTGACTGGGCTTACCTAAGGGTGCACATTTATAAAAACCTTTTCAAATATGACGTGGCTCTTGATGCTTTCTGATGAAGTTTCTCTTTTTCAAATAATCCTTTACACATTAGTGAATAGTGTGGGGAAAAAAATTGATGTAGTGCTAAAAAAGAAGCAAATTAAAAAAAAGGGGGGTTGTTTGTGCGAGACCAGTCATCAACACTGACCTGCAACGTCACAACCTGTGGGCAGTTTAGACCAATAGCTCGGGGCTCGGTGTAACAAATGTGAACAGACGTCCCAACTTAAGCGTGAGAGTCTCGCTTTGGACCGTCTGTCACGCTTTTCAGAAATTGTCCGGGCGAAACAAACAATGTCCCGCTTTAATTAAAAAAAAGTAGTCGGAGAATGTCACGCTTTTATTTTAAAATCTTTTGACTAATAACTTTAAAGTCGCCATCTTTCGGCGTGTTCTTCTTGGTCCTTATTTCTTGTTCACCGCCTAGCAAGCGTCTGTGTTAGAGGCATGAGTAGTGCTTTTACATTGCAGCATCCTGGCTTCTTCACAGAAACTGACGTCAGCACGTTTTCTTTTGACGTGTTGTCGTTCCGCATGATTCTCGCTGATTCGGTTCATAAATCCCAGCATACAGTATTCCTTGGCTTGACTTTCTGTTCAAGTCAATGACAGGGTTAGGGATGTCGTACACAAAATATCAAAGTTCATAGGAACAGAGTTCACGTTTATAAAAAAGGTCAAGAAAAAAATTAACAACCACAGTGGAGCTCGATCCTGGAAATTTCGATTAGTTTTCTGTCGCACAGGTGGATAAAACCAAACATCTGAATTCTGATCGTAATTTTCAATTGGAAGCTGGCAGTAAGTTTCTATTAAGGTAGCCCACTTATTCAACATTTATATATTTGTGTAACGGATCAATTCGCTAAAGGTAATTTTTTTTTTACCTATCATTCAGTTTTCCATCATAATGGGTTTTTGCAGTAAACTGCAATTTAAAAATGTTTAGAAATGTATGACCCAAAATACACATGTGCAAGAGCCAAATGTGAAGCAATCCTTACCAAAGTTTTGGTCTCCATATAAGGAACAAAGTAAAGAAACAGGTTAGTGATGCCCAGTTGGACAAAGTTCACGGATGCTTCGAGCCAAAATAAAGTGAAATCGTTTACCCTGATTATACAATTCTGTGTTCCGCTATTCTCTATTTTATCCTAATTTGAAATCATATTTCTTTTAATAAGAGGTGTCCTACCATAATAAAAAGCTTCTCTGAAAACCCGTGTGATGTATTGTCTCATTTTGTACACAGCATTGGCAGGAGCACAAGTCAAAAGTAAAAATAATCTTGCTACAAGAAACGACAAAACATTAGTCAACGAGTTAAATGATTTCTATTGTCGTTTCGACACTAACGATTTTAATTATATAAGATATTAAGCCCTCGAAGATGTCAATGTTAACAACTGTTTAGAATTAGTTGGGGGGAGAATTTTTTTTCTTAGGTGACTGTAGTTTGCTTTAGATCTTATATCGAAAGGGAAGTTTTATCGTCAAAATCATCTGTTGGAAGTTTTAAACTAAAAAATCTCTAGAGTTTTTTTTTTAATAATTTTTTTATATTGAAGAGGTATTTTTTAGCATCAAACCCATCTAAAGGGGGTTTAAACTCAAAACCACCTTTGGCTAAGCTCATAACATTTTGAAAGTGTAATTTGCTTTTTTTATATTGAAGAGGTATATTTAGCTTTAAACCCCACTGGAGGGTTTTTTTAAAAATCAAAACCCCTTTGGCTACACTCATAGAATTTTAAATGTATAATTTGATTTTTTTTTAAATTTTGTAAAGGGTATTTTTTAGCTTCAAACCCGCTGAAAAGGAGTTTAAACTCGAAACCCATTTGGCTACGCTCATAGCAATTTGAATGTGTAATTTGATTTTTAAATTGCAGAGGGGGTTTTATCGTAAATTTTGAAGGGGCGTGTGCTAAAATCAAAATCTTCCTTAGCTGTGGTCTTTGGAGATTGTCGTTTGCATTTTTTTTGTTTTATAGGGGGCTTTAAACCCCCATTGGCTGTGCTGAGGCAAGTGATGGATTAGTATTAAAATCTCACCTAAAATAAACAAAATCAAAGCAAAAAAAACAACAGTCACTAAATTCCGAAATGAAATCCCCCCGGGGGGGGGGGGGGGCGGGGGTGTGGCTACGCCCATGGATATTGTATAGTAATGTTGTTTTTTTTTAAGAATGAAGTGTGATATGGATAATTGTGGATAGCTACGTTAAGAACTATTTAAACATTTTTAATGTAATTTTATATTTATAGCTTTTTTTTATATAGCGCTACTTTCATGCTTATAGCAGGCTCAGAGCGCTTTGGTCCAATCTCATTTGTGGACCAGTGGGGGGAGGGGGATGTCTGAGAGAAAGGTGCTCAGTAAACACAACTCTGCCCTTCTAGGTAGCCAAGCCAAGCCAAGCTAAGTTAAAGCGCACTTGGCCTCTCGACCACGCTTCCCGTTTGAGGTCAAATCAACGGTGGTATAGTCGAGTAGGAGAGAAAGAGTTAAAGCAAGTAGCTAAGAAATATCTTCCTTCCTTATGAAGCTGATGGTTGCACAATCAAGTTAATCCACTAGCTACTAGGGTTAACAGTCCAGTTACTTATTTCTACAGAAGTCGGTGTGAAAATGTTCATGTGCATTTTGTTTAACTTACTTTATTAGAAGGCTTCACCCTGAAATTATTATGGTCAAACCATAGTTTTCACTGTGTGGCTAGCTAGTATATTTGTCCAAAACCATACACATTGAATACCGGTATATAAAAGCATAGTCTTAACCATAACCTTCAAATACAAAAACAAAACCTAATAAAATACTCAGAAAGACATAAAGATAAAGGCACATTTCCCTGTTTCATATGCTAGGACAAATTTGTACAAATGTTCTTTCTTCCCTAGCGATATTAGAACATGGGTCAGGCAGGAAAAAAAGTGACCTGGCAGAATTAATGTCATTAGAGTGACCTAGAGCACGTGCTAGGGCTTCGTTTTTGAAGTCTGTATTTCATAAGATAAGAGCTTAACTTTGATTCTGCATTGCTAAAATTAGCACAAATGTAACTTTTAAAAAACATTTCCTTTTTTTTTACACGGATAAAACCAAAAAGCTTGCTATTTTTAGATTTTCCGCCATGTATCTTATCTTATATAATTTAGACGTTACTTCAAAAAAGAAGATGATTACGTCCTACGCGTCATGCATTTAATCATGCATATTAACAAATCACTTAAATTCTGCCAAGTCACTGGTTTTCCTGACTAGCTCAGGCAACCCATTCCATGCTCTAATAGCACTAGGGAAGAAGGAGTATTTGTACAAATTTGTCCTAGCATATGGGACGAGGTATGTGCCTTTATCTTTGTGTCTTTCTGAGTATTTTATTAAATTTTGTTTTTGTATTTGAAGATTATGGTTCAGTGTTTTATGTATAATTGCTACTTTACTTTTGAGTCTTCTGTCCTGAAGGCTTTCTAAATTTAGTGATTTTACTATAGGTGTTACTCTAGTCAAATGTGAATATTCATTTGTTATGAATGTCACTGCTCTATTTTGTGTTTGTTCCAGTTTCTTAATGTTTTCTTGAGTTGAGGGGTCCCAAATGGAGGATACATATTCTATTATTGGCCTAGCCAAGGTTAAATAACATTTTAGTTTTATGTTCTTATTTGATTTATAGAAATTTCTTTTAATAAATCCTAATGCTTTGTTTGATTTTTCTATAGTTTCATCAATATGTGGATTCCATGACAGTTTTTCATTTATTATAACACCTAGGTATTTTGCGTTTTTAGTCTGTGTTACTGGTTTGCCATGAATAAGATAAGTGGAATTAATTTGTTTTAGTTTTTTTGTTACTCTTAACAACTGACATTTTTCTGGGTGGAAAGACATGCTCCAATTTGATTCCCATTTCTGTAATTCATCTAATTCTCTTTGTAAAATATCTGTGTCTTGTGTTGTTTTTATTGTTCTATATATTATGCAATCGTCTGCAAATAATCTGACTTTTGTTCCTGAAGTAATGCAATTTGGTAAATAATTTATGTAAATTAAAAATAGTAGTGGACCCAAGACTGTTCCTTGAGGTACACCTGAGTTTACTGTTATCGGTGTTGATTTAGAGCCATTTATTATTACAGTTTGTTCTCTCCCTATCAGAAAATCTTTAATCCACTGATGCAGTGGACCATTAATGCCAAAATATTTTAATTTTTTAAGCAAACTATGGTGGTGAACTTTGTCAAAAGCCTTCGAAAAATCTAGTAAGATAGCATCTATTTGTTCACTACTATCTAACCCTTTAGAAAAATCATCAATTAGTCCTATTAGTTATGTTTCACATGATCTATATTTCCTAAAGCCATGTTGCTATGGTGTGAGGACATTTTGTTTGTCTAAGTGGTTTATGATGTTGCTACATATTATGTGTTCTAGGATTTTACATGCTGGTAAGTGATACTGGTCTGTAGTTTCCTGGGTCAGATTTTTCTCCTTTTCTTAATAGGGGGGGGGGGGGGTGACATTAGCTTCTTTCCAGTCCTTTGGTACTCTGCCCTGGTTAAGTGAAGCCTGAAAGAGTATTTTGAACACTGGGGCTAGCTCATTGCTTAGTTCTTTGAGTAATCTAGCTGGAATACCATCAGGTCCAGACGCTTTATTTGGTTTTGTGTTGGCTAATAGTTTTTAAATTCCATTTTCTTGTACTACAATATCTTCTATGTTGTCTACTTGGTTCAAATTCAGTAATATGTCATTGTCTCCTGGGGCTGAGAATGCTGATGCAAAGTATTTGTTTAGGATGTTTGCTTTAGTTTCATTATCATTATGTATTATGTTATGTTTATCTTTTAATGGTGCTATGGCTGTTGTTTTCTTAGACTTAATGTATTACCATAGGTTTTTGTTGTTATCTTCAGATATTACATTGTTTATGTATTCACTATGCAGCTGTCTGCTTACTTTTTGGGTTAAGTGTTTAATTTTTATATACTTTTTGTAAACTCTTTCTGCCTTAGTTTCTTTAAATTTTCTATATAGGTTTTCCTTCTGTTTACAAAGCTTCTTTAGTCTATTATTAAACCAGCATTTATTTATTTTGTTTGATGTGTATTTAGTTGGTATATGATTTTCTATAATGCTTTTAAGATGGTTTTTAATGAAATTCCAGAGGTCATCGACTGGTTGGTTAATGTCTTTTTCTAATAAGAATGTTTGTTGAAAGTTTAATGCAGATTGGTGTTGTTGTGTTAGGTTACATTTATTCCAGAGTAAGATTTTTCTTTTGGGTTTTGAATGGCTACTGCTTTTATCTGACTGTGTATTTTTATGATCTCATGGTCTGATAGACCAGGGATAATATCATAATCAACTACTAATCCAGGTCTGTTGGTTAAGAAGAGATCTAATGTGTTGTTTAATCTAGTTGGCTTTTTAATGATTTGATCTAAACTTAGGTTGTGTAAAGTTTCTATGAAAAGCTCATTTATGTCCTTAAGGTTTTGGTGTTTATCTATGGTTAGTGTTTTCCAATTTATATCAGGTAGGTTGAAATCACCCATAATCCAAAAAACTGTATTTTTATTTGTCTCTTTAAGTGTAGTAATCTGATTACATAGTTCCTGCATGTATTCTAAACTAGAATTTGGTGGTCTGTAAATGCTGCCTAATATTAGGGATGTTGAGGTGGTATTAATTTTACAAAATGTTGATTCTATATTTTTTGAGTTAGGTAAGGTAATTTCTTCTGCTATAAGAGTGTTTTTTATTGCTAGAAGAACTCCTCCATGATTATCAGCTCTATCTTTTCTAAAAATTTCATAATTAATATTGAAAATTTCTGCATTATAAATTTCAGGATGTAGCCAAGTTTCTGTTCCTGCAATTATGTCTAGTTTCTCACATTCTAATAAAATTTCTAAGTCTGCTGTTTTGTTCCTAATGCTTTGGAAATTTATTACTAAGGTTTTAAGGTATTTTGGTATTACTTCTTTAGTAGGTTTGTTTAGTGAGGCTGTTGTATTAATTTTAGTAGATTTAGGTTTAACAGGAGTGGATCTGGCTAGTGGTTGGTGAGTTTGGTTTGGGATGGTGTTTAGGATATTGTATGAGTTAGAAGTGTCTGCATCAAATAATCAAACAGTCCTGATGTAAACTGAGGTAACCCACATGGTACACAGTGCCATGATGCATCTTTGTTGCCTAAGGCATAATACACAGGTGTATTCATATGGAGACATGATGCATGGTACCATTCATTGCAGGTGTCACATTGAATGGCTTTCTGTTTCATGGTGCATACTTTTTTGCAGATGTTGCATCTATCTTTAGATCTAGGCCCTGGATTTGACTCTACATCTCCTGCTATTAATATTAACAGTGATAGGTATTTATTTCTGCTGTGTCTGATTGAGAACTTCCATTTGTGATGGGTGATCTTCTTTAATGTTATGGATGTGTATGTTAGGTTATTTTTGAAGTTGCATTGATCTAGAGTGTGTTGATTGATTATGACTGTTGTTTCCTTTTTAAGTTTAGTGTTGACTAAGGTAGATCTAGTTCTATGTTCAGCTAGTGTGTATTTAGTAATTATTAGGATAAATAGCCAGAGCAATTTCATGATGACTTGTTGATTTTAGTTTTTAAAGGTCTAGTCTAAATCTAGTTTAAGGTTTACAATGCCTAAGTTAAGTGAAAGCTAATTTACAATGACAATTAAATCAAATCAAATGGTTTATTAAATTCAAAATATGGACGTAGACTAGATCTAATTCTAGATCAATATATTTACGTGTATAACTAACTATATAGAATATTACTATTAGTCTTTATTAGTAGTATTAGTAGATGATTAGTAGATCTAAAGCCTTAATTAAAGTCTAAGTCTAACACTAGACTGAGTAGATCTAAAATCTAAGGATATAATAATAAATATAGACTAGATCTAAATAATATTAAATATATAGATTCTAGATATATATATATATATAAGGCTAATAAAAAAAAGGATTAGTGAGACAAAATAGTCCTAAACTAAGAGTTGTTAATTTGAATTAATTAGTGAAAAAAAATGCTGAATTAAGTTAAATATATAATTTAAAGATATTAGTTTATTAGTTGAATAGCTTATGTGTAAGTCTTGTTTGTACTTAACTATAGCTTAAGGTTGTGTATCATGTTGTTTTCATTAAATAAATATTTAATACTGCATGTAATTTCTCATTTAAATTCATGCTTTATTTCACAAACTTCTTTGGGGATTTGATTTGAAAATAGAAACTCCCAAGAGTCATTAACAAATAAAGATTCTATAGTTGCCATTCATGGAAGAGATTTGACTGCAATTTGTATTACAAGCTGCAAAAAACTATTTTTGAGTTTCATTACTATGCATTGGGTGTCCATACCATACTAACTGATACTATAAACCCTTTTTTTTTTTTTTTGTTAAAATTGGCATATACTAAATTTCTCTTTAAAACTGAAAAATTCAGTACAACTATTTCAGAAAAGGTGAAAAAAAAGGAAAGGGGTGGAGGGAATTAAAAAACTTCAAAGAAAAGCTAAACTCTGATAAATAGTGTCTCAGTACTGTAAAAGAATAAACTGTAAAAGAATAAGTTATTTTGCCTAAATAAGTGACCACTTAAAGAACAGACGTCACCAACTCCTTATTATGTTGAACCATTCGGGCACCGCCGTCTTTCTTTATTTCTCTCTGTCCTTTGCCTCGGATAGAATTTCAAAGAACAAGCTATGTAAAAATGCTTCATTTTAATTTAAAGTTATTATATAAAATAGTTTATGCTATCATTCCTTTAGATATTGTAGAATACACTTTAGATAGCTGTTTCGTTTAATGTTCTTGTTGTGACACGGTTACTATGTGTGGTCAACCGTGACACACGGTCAAGTGTTGGATATCAGAGAGTTAGAGGACTTGAGGGAGGTGATGAGTGTGTTGAAAACAAGGAGAAAGGAAGTCATCTAGTGGAGTTGGTTATCTGTAGATAATGTTAGCCTTGTAAATCTGTTATGTTTGAATGCTTCACAATAAAAGGCAGTTTATACTTAAAAGAACTTGTTTCGTCACAGTTCTGTCAAACTTGTATTGAAAAACATAATGTAAAAATATATAATTTATAAAATAATAATGTAAAAATATATAACATGAAATAATAATATAAAAATATAATACAGGATATAATATAAAAATATTTAACATGAAATAATAATGTAAAAATATATAACATGAAATAATAATGTAAAAATATATAACATGAAATAATATAAAAATATATAACATATATATAACATATAGACTACACTTAAAATCAAGGGGTACATTTGCAGGATAAGAATAAAAGACAAATCTAAACAAAAGAACTGAAACACAGTTTTTGCTCAATTCTTAAAAATGGGAAACGTAAAAAGACATTATCTATGTGAATACATTCCTTATGTTTCTAAAAATAGGCCTACGTTACTTTGAACTCCAGTTGACTTTAAATCCTTTTTTTTTTACTGCTTGACTGTAGTTTAATTATTTTCACGTTATGCCAGTTTCTTCAGCAATAACCTTGAGCAGTGGGCTATCTTCTCAAGGAAACAAAGGGTAGATCGGACAGAAAAAAACATTTGCGACAAACTTAACAGACTTGCAGATTACGAGCCAACTTAAACAGATTAACCCCCACATTCCCAATGCACTGCAGACATTGCGCCCTCCCTTACAAACACTGTCAATGATACCCTCTTTGAAAGGCATCCCAGACCGAGCCTATTACTACAAAAACCCAGCACAACCAACACTATGGAAGTGCGGATTAGCTGCAAAAAACGGCACGCTATGTTTCCTAAGCACAGATTACAAAAGAGTCATCAGCATGTAATGTAAAAGAGAAACTGAGGTTGAATGAATATCTTGTGTGCTATTGTACAAATGTTTGCTCTTATCATGTATGTCACGTACATAGTATCTATATTTAGCTCTTCAGCGACCTCGGGAAATTCCATCACGCGGAGGGCTATGTGTCAGAATAAATGTGATTGGTTTTGAAATATTAATTTTTGTACATTGAGCTGCATTTATTGGTTGGCATTGCAACGAGGTGCGTTAGACACGTGACAACGCTATACCCGGGGAAAGGTTTTAGATTTTTAGTCAGTATTGTATGGAACGTGTTACTGAGAACATGTACTAGAGTTTTGTATTAGAACTCAATTATATTATTGTGTAGATCTGTTATTTTATTCAAGTACATTTAACCATTGTAATTATTTGTGAATAGCTTTTTCAAGTTCTGAATTAAAGTAATTGTTTTAGACGAAGAGAAGTTTCTTCATTGAATATAGTAACATACTTAGATCGATTTAGCGATTGGCAACTTCTAGATGATCCTCTTATCAACTGGCAACATTCTGAATGATCGTATTATCAACTAGGTCAAGCTACTTCTATACGATCATCTTATTAAAAGACGATTTCAAAATCCTCGGCAATCACGATCATTGATGGTGTGATATAGGTCAAGAGAATCTTCAACGTGACATCTATCATAGCATCTTCATAGATCTTGACATCTAACATCCACAATTGATGATTGTGACAATGTAGAATTTTTTTTTTTTTTGTAATGGGCAATTGTAAAACTTATTTCCCCAAGGATAATAAATACTATTATTATTATTATTATTTATAAATAGACTTTAACATTGGCTGACAATCAAATTGATAAGCCAATAATTCAGTCGAGCGTAAACGAGTATTGATTTTTAAACGTTAGGCTTAGGGTCACATAAAACAATTTTTAAGTTAGGCCTAGAGGTTCTGCGGACCGCTTCACCATAGGCCTACACATCTAATAACAATAGTGCAATTGTTTACTTCATAAATGAAGTAGCCAGCTATTTATTTTGAAAGTTATTTTACTGCTATTCAAGAATTGACATATATGTTGTTGTTTTTCATTTGCCAAAGATTATGTTCCCAGTAATAGATCTAACTGTAATGCAATGACCGGCTTAAGGTCAGTAAGAATTTAGCAATGATCATCACCTCAAAAACTGTGTTTCAGGTGTTAACTGTTTATTACAGGCAAAAAAAAAAGTTGATTTTAAAGATAAGCTTTAATTGCGTTCAAACAAACGTGCCTCTTTGGGGGCCCCTTGCATTTTGACATTCGACATATGACATGAGATAATGTACGCAAAAATAAATAAGCCCCAAATCAAATTGGTTCAGTATATCAGTAAACTTAACACAAAGTAATCATCAAGACTCTTTTAATGAATAATGTCGTTGTTTATTAGTTAAATACTGCACAAGTGACAAACCTAAATTGATATCGCTTCACGTCGTGCATTCTGTGCAGAAAAGACATCTATAACATCAACTACATCGATACTTTCTAGTATTTGTGACTTCACGGACATTAAAGCCATGATAAGCCTTTCTTTCGTCATTGTGCTCCTGAGATAGTTTTTGATGAACTTGAGCTTTGAGAATGATCTCTCACATGACGTAATGAAAGTGGTCTGAGTTAGCAGTATTCGGAGGAGGTTGCAAAGTTTGAGCACACGTAATTACCATATGAAGCCTGTTTCCTCAATATGTCTATTGGTGATTGTATTACTGGTTTGTTGATGAAAAGTGCTCGTGCATCAATGACATCATTAAAAAAGCGATTTTCCATTTATTTCATCATACAAACAGGAAAAGTAGCACAGTTTGTCATAAGCGTGTCTTCATCTAACAGGTGTCTTGGCTCAAGAAGAAACCCAAAGGTATCCATTTTCTTTCCAGCCTTTGGAATCTGTCCTTCATCTCCATATGAAATTTTTACAGCACTTCTGTCGCAACACGTTTGAATTGCAGTTCTATTGACAGTCCTAAATTAGAACTCAACTTCCCATCAACTCTTTTCTTTCTTCTGGTTGTTTTGATTACTGGGAATCCATAGGATTCACTACCTTCTTTTGCTTTTTCGATGAATTGGATTTTTGTCAGTTTCTCATCATTTTGCAGAAAGCATGAAAGGGTACTTATTTCTTTAGCAGCGTCCCGTATATACAGTTCAGACTTTTGTAGTTTCTTCTGAACTACATTAATTGGGCGCATGAGCTTTGACCAGAATTCAAGATAGGCAAAAAATTCTTAATTTTCCACTGCATGAAGAAGATTCTCTGCTAATATTATATGGTATTACGTCATTGTTGGTTCTTTATGTTTTGTGCGAAAGCAAAAGGATTCAGAGCATACAAAAGTGGGAAAGATCATATCTCGTTATGCTCGAGTATAGAAATACTCCTGTAAGTGGACTGCCGTATTCACCATCACAACTGCTGACGAGTAGAAGACTCAGGGAATCATTCCAACTGATCCCAAACTATTGAAACCATCGGTAGCTGAAAATGCAGAGACATTACTCAACGAACGACAGATGAAAAGCAAAGTGAAATACAATGCAAAAGCAAGACTACCTAAAGATTATTCAGTCGGAGAGTTCGTCTAGATCCAACATGGCAGAAAGCAGTTGTCGTAAAAAAACATTCAGCACGCAGATCTTACATCATAAAGACAAACGATGGAAAAACAAACAGAAGAAATCAACGCTTTTTGAATAAGAGTTTCGATGAAGACATCTCTGGGTACTATGATACCGATGGAGACAATGAACTGCAAACTGTTGGAACAAACGAAACAGACAGTTATAGACCAACGTCTAGAGAACTTGTTGTGCCAGTCAAGACAACCAGAAGTGGATGAATTGTTAAAGTTCCTAGTAGACAGGGCCGGCCTTAGGTAACTGCAGCCTATGCGGTCGCAGTGGGCATCGCGCTTTCATAGGCCCCGCGCTAATTCTAAGTATTAAATTAAACCATTATAACGTATATAAAATAACAGGGTTTTCGCGACCTCCTGATTTTCCAGGGCCTATAGGAAATTTCATAAAAAGGCAAAATATACGATAAAGTCCTGAACTTTTTTTGAATTTATTCAAATCTCCTGAAGAATAGACCAAATTGACATTTTGGGGTGCCAATAAATAAAAAGTGGCATTGCAAGCTTTCATTTGATAAAAATGTATTGCAAAGACGAAAGAAGGCCTATTTTCTAATTTAAAAAAATAATTTTGACTTTATGCTTATCCCACCCAGTCTAGGCCCCGCGCGATCCATTTCGCATAGGGCCCCGCAAATGCTAGGGCCGGCCCTGCTAGTAGATATCACTCTTAAGAACTTTAAAAGGAAGGGTGTGATAATAACTTCAAAAGAAAGGATGTGCTAATGTTATAAGATATTACGTCATTGTTTGTTGTTTATGTTTTGTGCGAAAGCAAAAGGATTAGATGGAAATAAAAAGGGAGTTTCCATTGAATGGAGGAAAGATGAATAGAGGGGTAATAACTCGAGTGTGAAGTTTAATTCTGAAATTATAGACGCCAAACCCGAATAATGGACTATTTTAGCATTATTAAGAACTAGACATATGTCACCCGCGACCCGCGGGTCTTTATTTGCGCATTGCTGTCGATATAGTCACTGAGAGTGTTTTGTAAACAATTAAACGAAATAATAATGTAATAAGTAAAGCGAATGTGCCAATATAAAAATAGTGTGAATGAAGCTCTCAAATCAAAATAGCTAATAAGCTTAAATCCATTTGTTCAAATTAAAACATTTGCTTGTAGGCCTACATATATTTGATTAAAATTTGAGATGAATAGTTTTAATTTTGTATGTACGTGTGTTACAGTATAAAGTAGATCTTGAGGTAGACATAGATCTAAATCTACATTAATCTAGAGTTAAAAATTGGCTTTTATAGAGTTCATTCTGTGTTGCGCATGCGTGACCTTTTTTCATAGGCCTATCTCAACACAGCTACGTAGCTTTATTTAGCGAATAGCGAACGAATGTATTAAAAATGCTTTAGAAAAACAAATTTGAATGTTAATTTGATTAAAATATGAAATGAATGGATAATAATTAGTATGTTTATGTGTTAAAGCATAAAATTATCTTTGCGATAAGAAGTTTTATCACCTTAGAGTTCAATAAGAGTTTTAGACCTAGGCCTAGGAATAGACTCAGTAGAATGTAGAGAGATGTGTTAATCACTGTTAATGTGTAACCATTTGGTAATGTCTAATGAAAGGATGTTCTCCAGGAAATCTGTAGTCACAGATATCAGGAACTAATTTATGTAAAAAATGCTTTTGAAACACAAAATTGAAGGTTAATTTTATTATATAATGAAATCAATGGATCTTCTTTTCTCATGTCAACATTGTTAACCATGGCCTAGATTCACAAATATTATAGCTTTAATAGTGTCGGACAACTTTTATAATTTTATGAGGGTTTTAAGTTTGTTTTAGGGCTACAATACATACACTACGGTCTAAGTTAGTACCCAAGGAACATTCCTGCCTAGTTTTATCAAGATTGGTCAAGCGGTTTTGATGTCTATAAGTTATATACATACATACGCCTCAAATTCTACTTTATAATATAAGATAACTTTTAGATCTGTTATACTCGATTCTGTAAATTTTGCTTCAAGGTTAATTAGTGTAGCCATAAAATACTCGCCATTTAGATCTATTATTGGTAAAGGTAACAAGATAACTGGAATTCGCTGTATATCTTGTAGTTTTATTCGTGGCAACAAAGTTTAAAATGTAAAACTAACTTTAAAAAAAAAATTTGATCTCTGTGGGAAATGTCAACAAAGTCAACGTACTGATAGACCTAGATCTAGGTTTAGTCTTTGTGATAAATTTAATCCATAAATGTTGAAAAAAAAGACACCCCTTGACACTTTTTGTCAATCAAATGTATTAATTTATGTATTCACAATCGGACACCCATTAGGCCCTCCCCCCCCCAGGTGGGAGCCCGGGGGGATTTTCAAATTCTCCCCCCTCCCCCTTAGTTACGCCACTGTATTAACGATCCAAATTGATTCTTGATGTGTGAACACCTATCAATTTGTAAAAACGCAGACTCACTTTGTAATACAGTTTTTATTGCCAATTTAAATTGTATTTTGTTTATCACAATTTTTGTTTCAAATAGGCCTAAATGATGGCAACGTTTATGACAAAAACAAAAGCATGTGTATGGTTATAGTATCAACCTTAATTCTATCCAGTTCTAATCGGATTCTGACATTAGTTTTGAAAAACTGTTTCCTGGGTATTTCCTTCCTAATCTGAGTTTATAGAAAACCACTTTTATACTTGTTTCGTTTTTGGGATTTACGTCTTTTAGAATGATCTTGATGCACCACGATGGCTCCACTGTGATTGATTCCCTTGGACTCGGATAAACTGCCACGATGTACAAGATGGTCTGTTATTCTTGTCTGATTGTACCCAAGACAGTGGACACTGGCCCCACTACTTCCTGGACACGTAGCTGTTGTATATATAAACTTTGTTAAAAAGCTAGCCACTCCGTCTTTGTCAATCCAGTGACCCAAACTGACATGTTTGGAACATCCATGAGGATGTGAAACTATAAAGGCCAATTTAACATCGTCCTTAGACTCGTCAAAACTTTCATTTATTTTGTCGCTGATACTTTTATAATGTTCCCACATTTCTTTCAATTTATTTCCTAAAGTTCGATCACATGTTACACCGACCAACACACACTTGTCCCACCTGTCTGCAATATCTACCCTGACTCTATCGATGATAATTTTAGGACACTTATCTTGATCAAAAAATAACCTCACAAAGGTGTTTCTTGCCTCAGCCTCATTAAATACCACGTGAGTTGCTGTTACGACATTAAACTCCCACCACTCTTCACTAGGGGAGTTCGAAGTTTCACATTGTTTACACCAACACTTTTTGTAGTCGCTATGCTCGAGTCTATCTGGACTGACTCCATTTCTACAGCAATAGACATTTTTAATCATACCACTCCCCTTGATTCCTCCATCGTACGAAAAAGTGTCGTGAAACGAGTACAAGTGCCTTGAATTTGAATAAAATGTTTCTCGTTCCATACTAATGCTTTCCACAGCTATTCTGACTTTCAGGTCAGCTACAGCTAGAATATATTGATACACATCTTTCTTCTGATATCCTTCGGGTAAATGACTGATGGTGAATTCATGAATGGGTATAAAATCTTTATGACTTGGATCTTTCTTGCAATCGCCACTGCGTTGATGTAAATTAGCTTCTCCATTTTCCGATTTCTGACACTCATCCTCACCTGAAATATGAAAACATTAATTTTAGGCTAATTAGTGACATTTTAATGATAATAATTAAATTTATAGAGCGCTGTTAACAAACAAAATGTGGGGCCAAGGCGCTGTGATTACATTACAAACATAAACACGAGATCTAAATAGGACAAACTAATCCAAAACATTTTTAACAAATAGGTCTACATGTTCTTGAATGTAGTGTAACATGCCTGTCTGAGATCAACGTGGAGTGAGTTCCAAACTGTTGGTCCGTGCACTGAAAAATCCAGCAGACCGTAGCTTTTGAGGGAGAAACGAGGCACCGCTAGAAGCGTTGAGTCCATTGAGCGCAGAGATACCTGGAGTGATCAGTTCGCTAAGGTACAAGGGCATTTCTTTATAGATACACTGATAACAAAGTGTGGCCACCTTGTAGTCGATTCTCGCCTATTTTAGCAATTCTTATCTTATATAATACAGACGTTACTTCAAAAAAGAAGATGATTACGTCCTACATATTTCATGTGTTAACCTAGCAAGTAAAACGTATTTAGAATCTAATGGACAAATACTATGCGGTAATAAAATGGCGTTGATACTAAGAACAGCAACTCTTGAGATATTCAGTAAGCAACTTTCACTCCTTGTTATTGCTTATAGTTTATCTACTTGCATGACTTCCACGTTTCTTTGTATTGCTTTCTTTTCTTGCGTGTTCGTTCTGTGGGAAGGGGTCGGTGGTTATGATTCTAATGACCTCTCCCCTCTTGTGTTGCATTGTACTGTGCATAGTACAGAGACTGCCTGCTCGTGTGTTATGCTTTTCGGACTGTCGTCCCAATGGTTCCAAGTTCGAACTCTGCCCACTTCTTATCTTGTAAAATACAGACGTTATTTTAAAAAGAAGATTATGTCATACGCGTGTCCCTTTTTCTTCTTATATAATACAGACGTTACTTCAAAAAAGAAGATGATTACGTCCTACGCGTCATGCATTCAGTCATGCATATTAACCAAAGGCTTTAATTCTGCCAAGTCACTGGTTTTCCTTGCTAGCTCAGGCAACCCATTCCATGCTCTAATATCACTAGGGAAGAAGGAGTATCTGTACAAATTTGTCCTAGCATATGGGATGAGGAATGTGCCTTTATCTTTGTGCCTTTCTGAGTATTTTATTAGGTTTTGTTTTTGAAGTTCGATTTTAATACGAAAAAAAAAGGAAAAAATTAAACTCATATTTGATCACTGAATAAAGAAGCAGCCATCTTGACAAGAGCACATAACTTTTATCTTCTGCCGTCCTAAAGGAGTTTTGGGCAAGGACGAAATATCTTCAACTCTGGAGCTTATAAAACAGAGCCTAAAATACCAAAAACGGTTTCATAAATACACATTTAAAAAATCTATAATTTTTTTTTTAAGCTTTTAAAATATTAAAGCAATTGCTGTGGTGACACGTGGCACAAGACTTTCACATGCGCATCTCATTTTTTTTTTACAGAAATGTGTATCAACTGGATGACATAGCTCTTTTATTACTACGTTTAAAGTTGGCAAGCTTATTTAAATTACCTATGATGCCTTCCTCACATGATGCCATTCTGCAGATTGATTCTGTTATGCACCAAAACAAAACATTTTTCTTGAGTTTATTATTTCTAAAATGGTGGATATATTTAAGTAAACACAATTGGTATTAATATAAATGAAAATTACTCTGAGATAAAAGAAATGTAAAAATAAAATAATTGTACGAGTCTAAGGGTGAAGGTCACAACGAAGTCCTCACTCTAGGATGTGATAATAAAAGGGTAATGTGTAAATTAAAATAAATTATACTGAATTCGGAGGCGCGATGGCTGAGTGGTGATGGGAGAGGTCCCGAGTTGGAAACCTGATCAGGACTGGGATTTTTTATTTCGGGATCTTTTGGGCGCCTCTGAGTCTACCGAGCTGCAATGGGTACCTGACATTAGTTGGGGAAAAGCAAAGGTGATTGGTCGATGTGCTGGCCAAATGATACCCTCGTTAACCGTGGGCCAAACAAACAGATGACCTTTAATCATATGCCCCATAGATCGCAAGGTTTGGACAGTAAATTTTATTTATTTTAAGGTTTGTTTAACATCTTTTCTAGTTCTCTAGCTTAAATTTTTTTTTTTTTTTACTTTGAAAACTTAGAATAGTCAAACTAGATTTTCCCCATTGTGACAATACGTCTTCGGGTATTTCCACACGTAAGCCCAATTCATTGAAGAGTTGAATAAATTAATGTACAGGAACATCATTAGAATATTATTAAGTCTAGCAGATTTATACATACGCTTAACCAGGATTTGTTTTTCCTCAGGGGGTGGGGGGGGGGGGGGGGGGTGGTGGAATGGGGCGGGGTAAAAAAAAATTTAATTACAAAAAAAATATATCTAACATTCATTAAGTTATTAACAGCAAAATAACCACTCTATAAAATAAATAAAGGAGGTAGGCTTATTGTCTTTAAAAAATGATCAATGTTATTCTTGTTGAAACATTGCACATCCAAAGTTTCTAGTTGAAACACGTTACGATCTTACAAAAGATGCTTCCCACATCCACAAAACTTACAAAAAAAATGTATTTTTTATTTAATGTAGTTAGTATTTCTGTTCTTTTATACCTAATTATAGTAACACTTCTTACAAAATTTTATCTATAATGGACTAGAATTTGTATGTCAGGCTTATAATGTAAAGTATTTCCAAATATATATGTATTTAGTATTAAAGCAGCAACTCAATTGAAATTTACAGACTGGAAAGACATACTAGATCTAGATCTAGACTGAAAGACTTGATTACTTAACTAATCAATAGGCCACATTCATTGCCTTTTGAGACAGAAATCATGAAGCATAATAAAGGTACACCTATGTAAATGAACTAATATTTTAACTTACTTTATTACAGAGCTTCTCACAGATATTGCACACAATGACAGACAATGAACTAGTAAGCCTAGACCCTAAATTATATATTGATTCAGTGTTAATAGTTGCTAAAGTCAGGACCTAAAAATAGACTGGCATGTAATAATTGTGACACAGTTGACCTTGCACGACAACACAGGAAACAAATCTCAACGCTTGATCTCGTGACTTAAAGAAACCTGAAACTGTAATGGAATTTTTAATTATTTTTTTTTGAAATATGAAATATTAGAAATTACAAGAAATTTTAACTTTACCAGGTCTATATAATTATAAATTTTTTAAAAAAGGTCTACATGTATTTTTTAAAGCTTTTTTCATGAAAGATGCCTTTCCAAAATACTCTCGATTCATAAGGACAACCTGCACCCATTAAACCACTGTTACATTAGATCTGAACAAAGTGTCTCCTTTCCATTAGGACAAAAACAGAAAGATTTAAAAACTCCTTCATCCCACTGTCGGTCAGAGTGTTACAAGATCAGCTGTCGTCATCGAGAAGTACATAGAAGTAAAATGGACCTCATTCACCAATCGTAAACAAATAACATTTAGCCACGTGATTGTCTATCTCTTCTATACAAATTACGATCACATTTTTTATACACAATGGCTATCACGTGACAGTTTTTTCGTTGTTTTATCAATATTACCACGTGACTAAATGTTGTTTGTTTACGGTTAGTGAATGCGGTCCATTCATAAAGCGCTGGTTTTGAATGTGTATGTGTTTTGTGTGTGAATGTTGTTCGAATTTTTCATCTATACTGTTATTGTACATTAGTTGCGCTGATGTTGTCAATTGTAGTCAAACTGAATTTCCATTTGATTGGCTCAATAAAATTATCTTATCTTATATCAACTCGCTCTGTCTGTCTGGCAAAGAGTTAGAATTTAGTTAAATATTATAAATTGTTACATAATTAGTTATAGATCTATATAACATACAATTTTATGTAACGTCTAGTCTTGCTACAGTTTTTTTATGTTGCTTTCACAAATATTATCTTATACACCCATACCAATTAATTAGCTTCCTGCAAATCTTTGTCACTTAGATCCGGCCCGCGCCGTTTGGGGCATTGGGTATCAAGATATTTCCACAAATGTCCTTGGCATGTTTTTTTTGCAGCTTTTTTTCAACTAACAGTTAATTGCATAGATTTATTGCATCCCTCCCCCCCCCCCACATGAAAGAGGTCTGAGAGGTTATTATCCCATATGGAAGAGGTCTGAGAGGTTATTATCCCACATGAAAGAGGTCTGAGAGGTTATTATCCCATATGAAAGAGGTCTGAGAGGTTATTATCCCACATGAAAGAGGTCTGAGAGGTTATTATCCCACATCAAAGAGGTCTGAGAGGTTATTATCCCACATGAAAGAGGTCTGAGAGGTTATTATCCCATATGAAAGAGGTCTGAGAGGTTATTATCCCATATGAAAGAGGTCTGAGAGGTTATTATCCCATATGAAAGAAGTCTGAGAGGTTATTATCCCATATGAAAGAGGTCTGAGAGGTTATTATCCCATATGAAAGAGGTCTGAGAGGTTATTATCCCATATGAAAGAAGTCTGAGAGGTTATTATCCCATATGAAAGAGGTCTGAGAGGTTATTATCCCACATGAAAGAGGTCTGAGAGGTTATTATCCCATATGAAAGAGGTCTGAGAGGTTATTATCCCATATTCTAAACGTCTGTACAAAAAAACCATGACCTTGTGCGAGATGCAAGCAGGTTAGTAACCATACAAGTCTAAAGTACGTAAATGTATGTAAAAGTAAAATATAGTTCCCCCTTTCAGACCTTGCGATCTCTAGGGCAGATGATGTAAAGGTCATCTGTCTCTTTGGCCTACGGTTAACTAGTGTGTCGTGTGGCCAGCACAACGACCAACCGTCTTTATTTTCCCCAATTAAAGTCAGGTACCCTTGAGTATTGTAGTAACTTAAGGGAGGCAACTCGAGGCAAAGATGTTTATTTACGGGACATCACAAGTACATAAAACAACATCTGCCTTTAGCACAGTCTCTTCATATCGGCTCTAGACCTGGGCGAAAATCGTTCTCTCCTCCTATAATATCAACATCCTTCTCAGTCTGGTTTCTGGCAGTGCGCACCTTCTGCAATATCTAGGATGCCGGTGTGCATGGCAAGGTTATAGCAGTATTGAGTGGACTCAGGAGCGCTCTAAAAATCCCGTTTCTCGAAATCGCGATTCGAACCCAGGGCCCCAGGTTCGGAAGCCAAGCGCTTAATTACTCAACCGCGCCCTCATTCTAATGTATGTTGCTTCGCAGATTTGTAACACGAATAATTTATTCTTACCAAGTAGTAAATAGAACATACTTCAGTATATTTCATACTGATAGTAGTTTTCATATTTTCCTGAACAAGTGTGAAACAGTTACTATACCGAGTTCTCTATCTGAAGCTGTTTTCTTCCGTTCTTCTGGTGTGGTGGAAGAGTTTATGAATAACTAAAAGTAAGAGAGTTATTACGATACAAAATAAATAAATGCTGGTTTAATAATAGACTAAAGAAGCTTTGTAAACAGAAGGAAAACCTATATAGAAAATTTAAAGAAACTAAGGCAGAAAGAGTTTACAAAAAGTATATAAAAATTAAACACTTAACCCAAAAAGTAAGCAGACAGCTGCAGAGTGAATACATAAACAATGTAATATCTAAAGATAACAACAAAAACCTATGGTCATACATTAAGTCTAAGAAAATGGAAACAACAGGCATAGCACCATTAAAAGATGAACATAACATAATACATAATGATAATGAAACTAAAGCGAACATCCTAAACAAATACTTTGCATCAGCATTCTCAGCCCCAGGAGACAAAGACATATTACTGAATTTGAACCAAGTAGACAACATAGAAGATATAGTAGTACAAGAAAATGGAATTCAAAAACTATTAGCTAACACCAAACCAAATAAAGCGTCTGGACCTGATGGTATTCCAGCTAGATTACTCAAAGAACTAAGCAATGAGCTAGCCCCAGTGTTCAAAATACTCTTTCAGACTTCACTTAACCAGGGCAGAGTACCAAAGGACTGGAAAGAAGCTAATGTCACCCCCCCCCCCCCCCCCCTATTAAGAAAAGGAGAAAAATCTGACCCAGGAAACTACAGACCAGTATCACTTACCAGCATGTAAAATCCTAGAACACATAATATGTAGCAACATCATAAACCACTTAGACAAACAAAATGTCCTCACACCATAGCAACATGGCTTTAGGAAATATAGATCATGTGAAACATAACTAATAGGACTAATTGATGATTTTTCTAAAGGGTTAGATAGTAGTGAACAAATAGATGCTATCTTACTAGATTTTTCGAAGGCTTTTGACAAAGTTCACCACCATAGTTTGCTTAAAAAATTAAAATATTTTGGCATTAATGGTCCACTGCATCAGTGGATTAAAGATTTTCTGATAGGGAGAGAACAAACTGTAATAATAAATGGCTCTAAATCAACACCGATAACAGTAAACTCAGGTGTACCTCAAGGAACAGTCTTGGGTCCACTACTATTTTTAATTTACATAAATTATTTACCAAATTGCATTACTTCAGGAACAAAAGTCAGATTATTTGCAGACGATTGCATAATATATAGAACAATAAAAACAACACAAGACACAGATATTTTACAAAGAGAATTAGATGAATTACAGAAATGGGAATCAAATTGGAGCATGTCTTTCCACCCAGAAAAATGTCAGTTGTTAAGAGTAACAAAAAAACTAAAACAAATTAATTCCACTTATCTTATTCATGGCAAACCAGTAACACAGACTAAAATCGCAAAATACCTAGGTGTTATAATAAATGAAAAACTGTCATGGAATCCACATATTGATGAAACTATAAAAAAATCAAACAAAGCATTGGGATTTATTAAAAGAAATTTCTATAAATCAAATAAGAACATAAAACTAAAATGTTATTTAACCTTGGTTAGGCCAATAATAGAATATGCATCCTCTGTTTGGGACCCCTCAACTCAAGAAAATATTAAGAAACTGGAACAGACACAAAATAGAGCAGTGAGATTCATAACAAATGAATATTCACATTTGACTAGAGTAACACCTATAGTAAAATCACTAAATTTAGAAAGCCTTCAGGACAAAAGACTCAAAAGTAAAGTAGCAATTATACATAAAACACTGAACCATAATCTTCAAATACAAAATTTAATAAAATACTCTGAAAGACACAAAGATAAAGGCACATTCCTCGTCCCATATGCTAGGACAAATTTGTACAAATACTCTTTCTTCCCTAGTGCTACTAGAGCATTGAATGGGTTGCCTGTGCTAGCCAGGAAAACCAGTGACTTGGCAGAATTTAAGTGATTGGTTAATATGCATGACTAAATGCATGACGCGTAGGACGTAATCATCTTCTTTTTTGAAGTAACGTCTGTATTATATAAGATAAGATACACCACTCTGTCTATGTACGGGAAAATTTTACAAGCTCTATCACCGGAAGATTCCAGAGTTTGAAAAACACGTTAGCAATCACTAATAGGTATTAACTAAATATTGTATGCACTTTGCAAGGTCTTGATAGTCCTGGGTTCAAAATCTGCACGATGGCATCCCCCGCCGTCCTGCGGGAGTCTTGCGCTAGTATGCAATTGTCTTTAAATCTGAAGGAACATCTCCAGCATGTAAAACAAAACAAGAACAATACAATAAGAAACATTCTTTAATATAATATAATGTTAGCCTAAATACACAAATGCGAACAAAGTCATAGTAGAGAAAAGAAAATTGTATGGCAGCAGATATTAGAGATCAAAGAATTAGAGAAAGCCAATTTGAACAACAGACATATACAAAGCAAAGAGGTCAATTAACATTAACATTGATACTCAACTATAAATATTTATTTTATGGAATGACCTTTATTAAAAAAATTGAACAATGTATAGAAATAATATTTACCTCATAATAAACTAACTTGTAAGCCTATAATATATATACTAAAGACATTAGTGCCTTGCTCTTGTAAATACATAGCCTTAATGACAAAAATAAACAAGATAAAATCATTATGTATAGTTCCATGATTATATCCTTCATTCAGCAACAAGATTTCTCTTCAATTGGCTTCTTACAAAATTCAAATGGATTTATTTCCTGTTTGAGTAGAACGAAAAGTCTTTGTGAGATTAATGCAAAGTGAAGAAAAGTCTTTGTGAGATTAATGCAAAGTGAAGAAAAGTCTTTGTGAGATTAATGCAAAGTGAAGGACAGACTGTATGAGATTAATGCAAAGTGGAGAAGGGACTGTATGAGATTAATGCAAAGTGAAGTACAGTCTCTGTGAGATTAATGCAAAGTGGAAATGACTTTTCCTGAGATTAATGCAAAGTGGAGAACATCATAAGTAAGGCAATAGAATGATGCCTACGAGACATTGAGTAGTGTAGTTGACAATACATGAAAACATAAAACATTAATCTAATTATTTTGGTCAACGTACGATATAGTACAAGATTAATTAGATCAATTATATACTTTATGTTCAGTTACAGTTGCGAACATTTACAGTTTGAAGACATTCGTCAGCTCATTCTACTGTTTACTTGACATTGTTTGGTTGTTAACTAGCCAGATAGAACACTTGATGAATCTAAAGCTCCATATAACTTCCAAGTCACGGACTTCGTGTCAGCATTATGTCTTGAAAAGGATCATCTGATTTAAGATGACTCGACACTTTCTGCACAAATATTATGTACACCGTACAGGTAAAAAATTCTATCCATGGGAAAAGACAGAGAGGAATGGAGAAAGACGGTCAACAGATCTTATGTGGCCTAAGCGGTCTTACAGACTTAGTGAGAGGTGCCAAAGATGAAAGTGACACAGTAGTCTTAAAACTGTAGTTTTAAATATATTACAGGAAACTGATGATTTATATTAAAAAACATGTATTCAAATAACTATTTTTAAAAGAAATGAAACAATTCCCTATACTAACCAAGTTGGAACATTTGCATGGTCCATTCTGCCCGGCAGTAAAATTGAAATATTTGCTATACCTTGAAGATTTCAAGATGGTGGCAAGTTCCACTTTGACGTGACATTCTTCACCTTTCTAGAAGAGACAAAATATATTTCATCGCCCTTGACTTTCTTGACCATTTTATAGAACAGAATCAAGATGATACAAATTTAGTTTTATTGGTTTTTTATAAATCTTATAAATTATATAAGTTCTTTAAAAAAAAATAAAGTTATTACTTTCTAAAAAAAATCACATATATCATTTATAAGGAATAAATAATGTGGGTTTAGTCTTGTGAGAGTTAGTTGAAACTCTTCGATACAAAAAAGACTTAATACAGTATAGCCTACTTCTCAGGTGATCTTACTTAGCATATAATTGCAGCTAAAAGCACCCGTTAACTGTAGCATTGTATTCAAATAACATACAATTTATTAAAAGGCAAAAGAAAGTGCTAGACCTTGAATGTAATGACATAATCAAAAGGTAACTCCTCCTCGTATCCTTGCACACCTCCATTATAGACCACAGTGGTAGTCTCCCTTAGGTCTCGAGGCAGCTTGAACAGTCTGTAGGTGGCGGAGACAAACTGAGCGTCACCTGAAGAGATCAAACTACTAACAGAACATTCCCTTAAAGAGAAACAGTACGCGCACAATTAATTCATTAAATTAATCCACACTTTTAGAAGTTTAAACATATTTTAGGCGATCCGTTTTAATGCAATGTATTCTGACAATTCTATAAGAAAGTTTAATATTAAGAAAATATGTTAAAAAAACAACAAACAATTGCAGACTGGACAGGTATTAAATGAGTTCTGTATTACATATATATATTTTTTTAAATCACTAAAACTACAAAAGCATAAGCTGTAAAAACATATGCAAGAGCTTTGCAATTATAACAGAAGTAATGGAGGTCCATTTTATTTTACTTAAATGTACATGTAAATTAGACGAGATTCTGCTTCTACTCTCTTGCGCACACTCAATTGGCTTCCTGTGAACACAATCGACTACAAGGTGGCCACACCTTGTTATAAGTGTATCTATAATAAATAAATGCTCTTGTACCTTAGCGAAATGATCACTCCTTCATGTCCCCCAGGGAGCCCTGCGCTCCATGGACTCAAAAAAACTTTTGGTGGTGCCACGTAACTCTCTCAAAAGCTACGGTCTGCGGTCTGCTTCAGTGCACGGACCAAAGGTTTGAAACTCACTCCCCATTGATCTCAGACATTTTGCTACACTACATTCAAGAACATTAAGACCTATCTGTTCAATACTTATTTAGATTAGTTTGTCCATTTTAAATCTCGTGTTTATGTTTGTAATGTTAACTTAGTACATTGAGCCTACATTTTGTTTGTTTGCGCTCTAGAAGATAAATTACTATTTATTAAATAGCTCCATCATGGCCCTTATTTGATTCTACTCTTAAGAAAAGCTGTTTATATCGGTGTTTAAACATGAATGAAAACATGATACCCAGAAGCTGTTTGAAGCGCTCATCTTGTACAGGAAACTGTCCAGCAGTGACTAAACGTGGAGAACTGAATCCTATTTCTTTAGCTAGTCGATGCAAATCTTTCCAGTGTAGTGCTCCAGTGAAACCTTCACCTGTTATTATTATTTTTTTACAATGTACAATATAAAAGAACAATGAAAATTGTTTAAATCGTTAGCCAAAATTTGTTTTGTATCGACTATTGTAATGGAATAAAGTAGAATTACTACTAACAGAAAACCTTGTATAAGACATTAGTTACTAAAGAACGTAGCTTTTTTTAAGACTACCTTTGAACAATGACGTACACATACACGAAGAGACAGTATAATTTATAACCTAAACCTACAAGCAACAGAGCAGGTGTTTGGCTGTCTACAGTGTGTCGCACCTAGTGAATGATAACAGGGTTCCTGCCTAGTCGTGTGGGCAGCGCTCTGGACTGTGGATCCGATGGTCCCGGGTTCAAATACTGACTGACTATCCACTGACATTGTACGGAAAGTTTGAACTAAGATGTGATGATCTATAAATCTGGAGGACCATTGTAAACTTGTTAAACAACACATTGAATACTAGCTTAAGTCATTACTAGTTTGGACAAAAATTGATCCTTTCGAATTGGTAATTAAATGCTGTTCTTATTAACTACTAGATATGCTCATCTACGAGTGACTGAACTTGTCTGTCGATGGTAACAAGTCAACTAGATGTTCTCACAGCCATATTCGAATACGCCTTCAGGGACACACACACATCACCATGGGCAAGGTGTTGTGTGATGCAGATCTGTTACTTTGGTTAAAGACCATCACAAAGATCAATCTTTATTTCTTTAGGGACCAATGTCAGAGCTATGTTGACCCGGGAATTCATAAAAATCCCAAATTTAATTTGTAGTTTCATCGGAATTAGAATTCGCGATCTATAGGTTTGCAACTCAGCTTCCAAGCCGCATAATATCTAGGTCACATCATATTTGTTTAGCGTTATTTTATTTTTCATTTTTTTTTTTCGCATTATTTTTTTTTTTTCGCATTATTATTTTGTTTTGCATTATTCTTACACAAACTTCTAGAAGTTAAACTTGCAGCTTACACCAAAGTTCTTCATTGTCTTTAAGGCTATCTGGCAAATGTTGGTCTCCATAAATATCACTAAAATATAACTCGCCACCTTCCTAGGAGAAATTAAGCAAATATTGATGGTGTTAATAAGAATAGAAAGCAACTGTATATACATTATTTTAAAAGCAATTTAAAAAAAAATCGTGTTTCCAAGTCGATCAGAATTCAAAAGCATTGTCATACTTTTACAAAAAATTGTCAGTTAAAAAGAAAATGACATTGACAAATATAATTTCCAAGATAAATAATATTTAATTCCCAAGGTACTGTATGAGATTGTACAACTATGATTATTTCATATTGAAATCATAGCCTGGTTACAAAATGTAACCAATTAGTGGTAATTCATTAATTATTTTGTTTAAAAGCAACAGGGGAAACTAATAATTCATTATTCACAGATGTGGCTAAATTTGTTGGGTTTAGTCCCCTCAAATAATTGTTAACGCTATTTCTCCCTCAAATATTCTCCGATCAACTTGAGACTTTAAACAATTATTTATTGTACCTAATTAAACCTGAATAAACTAACAAAAAATACTTAATTAGTCAATTAATTGTTGGTAATTAATTATTTTGTTTGATATCGAATAAAGAAAATAACTTGTACATTATTGATAGATATAGTTTTAAGGACGGATTTCTTTCCCTTTAGATAAGCCTTGTTTTGTTGTTTTTTTTAAAGATGTTTTAACATTTCGCTTAACATCTATTTTTGGCAAATCACTATAATATATATATATACAATACACATTACCTTAAGCACACGCAATGCCTCTTTCAACACTTTAGCTTTGTCTTGACATAAATTGATAACACAGTTAGACCTGCAGGAGCATAAGAAACCTTGCTTGATTAGTCTCACAACGTAACTTTCTGTATAAAACTGATATACTTATAACCATTTTCTTTTTCAAAGCAGTCATAGCCCCATGTTTTAAGATTGAGAGGAAAAAAATCTTACTTCATAGAACTTATTGCTAAAACTTAAAGTGCACACTGCAGTAGTAAATATTAACTAGAAAATGGAGGGAGACCTGGCATAGTGAGATGCTTGCAATATTTGGATCTCACTTTTTAGTAATTCTAGATGTTGACCTAATGACACTAACTCCCTAGCCACAATCTACACTCTACAGTAACGCGATTCCGTTTGACTTTAAGTTTATTACACGTTACAGATAAACAAAAATCCACAACAGAGCACAAAGATCCCAACTATGATCGGCTGGACATGTAGTTTGTATGCCTAAAAATAGCTTCCCAAAAGACTTTTTATGGGAAACTGTGCGCTGGAATGGGAGGTCAAGGAGGTCAACCAATCTTCTGACGGTATTGTCATGTAAATAAACATTGTTTTATACATTGAAGAGTTCAGTCATCACGTGTCACGTCTGCAAGTGGTTCCAGTGATTGTTGCTGCCCAGTCTTCAGACTGCAATACTACGTCTTCAAAGTGGCCATCCTGGATCACGTTATAAATGAACTTATCGATGGTCCCGGGTTCAAACCCTGCCCGCTCCCATCCCCGTCGTCCTGCGGGAGGTTTGGAATAAAAAGTAAATTATCTTCAACTCTGAAGGAACATCCGAAACATGGAAAAGAAAACATTTTACAAGTATCACATTGATTTACAAGAACATACTCCTTCGTCCTATTAAAGCATGGATTGGGTTGCCTGAGCCAGCCTATAAAACCAATGACTTGGCAGAATTTAAGTCATTGTTTAACATGCATGATTAGATTGACAATATCAGGTGTTCGAGCCTCGCTCGGATGAATATATACCCGAGGTCATTATGGGAATATTGTTGTAATTACGAAAATGAATGATCGGGTAAAAACTATCAATCCGAAGAGTTGCTTTTTTGTTCTGTCAGTTCACAATGTAATTATACATGGCGATTAGAAAAGAATGTCCCCCCAACAGTAGGCCTATAGAGAACCAACAGCTCACGTCTTAACGTTTTACATTGCTTCTTTCGCGTAAAACTATTGGGCTATTATAGGCTTGGAAGAAAGACTTTGCAGTGTAACTTCTAAGATGGTTACTTTCTGACATTTAATATTGCAATTAATATATTCATTATGGCTCTGAGACATTCACACTTTACAGAAAACAACTAAGATTTCTTGAGTCCTTTCACCAAAGATGCTTGCGCTCCATCATGGACATACGGTGGCAGGACCGCACTACAAACAGCGATGTCCTTGCCAACGCCAGTACGGACAGTATAGAGGGACTTCTTATGGTCCGACAGCTACGCTGGGCAGGGCACGTATCCCGTATGGGAGACGAACGTATGCCAAAGGCAGTCTTTTTTTGGGTGAGCTTAAAGGTGGTCGATGTAACGGAGGCGCCCCACAGAAACGCTTCAAAGACCAGCTCAGGCGTAAACTTTCCTTGGCTGACATAGAGCCTCTGGTTGTATGTGGCCTTAGTAAGAATCATCAAGTGATGCAAAATCTCTACGTTATAGTGTAAAACGTGCACCTAGTAACAAAGTAAAATCGCGCATTTTTTTCCTAAGAGACTCACATCACGTTGGCATTCTAAAGAATTGTTATTGTGACGCATCTCTGTTACTCCGACAACCTTTCAGCTTACTAAAAATAAATTGCCAAAAAATATGTTCGTCCCCCATACGGCATAAGTGCCCTGCAAAGCGTGACAGTCGGATTATAAGAAGTTTAAACCATTTTGCAAGAATATCGCTGTTTGTGTTGGGCTCTTTGGTGAAGTCTTTCAAGAAGTCTTAGTTGCTTTCTATAAAGTACTCATGTCTCAGATCCACATAGAGGGGTTGAGAGAATCACTGGTTGACACTTTTTTTGTAGACAGGCGGAGCGATTTATTTCGCCACACTCTCGCTTGGAGGCGCCCAAAAGCACGACTATCCCTGATCACATATCAAACTCTCTTTAAAGCAATGCGTCATTTGATACTATGCTTCCCAGATAATGTGAAGTTATCTACCACTTTAAGGGAAGTCTATGTGCGGTGATATTTGGGCTGAGTAGGTTTTATTGCTTGACTTATGAATAATGACTTCTGTTTTACAGAGCTTTATAGGTTAACCAAAAAACAACAACAGCGTGATATAAATTTGTTGATTAGAGCTGGATATCATCAGGGCCAGTCTAAGGCCTATGCTGCCGCAGTGGACCCTGAAGGCTCAAAAGCCCCGCGCTGATTCTAGGTGTAAATTATTAAATTAAACCATTATATTATTAAATTAAACCATTATAATTTATAATAGAGTTCCCGTGGTCTCCTTGTTTTCAAGGAGCTCCTGGAAATCTCCTGAAACTCATAAAAATGTCCTTAAAAAGACAAAATTGTCATTTTGGAGTCTCAATCAATATGGTCAACGCCAGTCCTACGCGTGATATAAAAAAATGGCATCATCAGCTTTCATTTAATAAAAATGTAATGCAAATACAAATTTATTTTGTAATACAAAATCTTTATTTTTTACTTAGGCCTATTATCCTTATCCCTACCCTTACTGGTCCTCGCGCAATTTATTTCACATAGGGCCCCGCAAATGTTAGGGCCGGCCCTGGTTGTGTAAGTAAGGCATAGATAATGGGACAGTCAGTAGACTTCGAAGCTTAAACACATTGCAATAATTCACCAGCAAAATAATAAAGTAAATGCTACCTACGAGTGTAAGCAATTAAAGTGTAAACAATTTAAAAAGCCTTTAAAACACAATAATTAATCATACATAGAGATATTTAATTTCATTATTTTTCTTTCATAGTTTCATAATGGATCATGTACAATAAGATGGTGCGCAAATGTTTAATTACGCCAAATGAATCATTAAAACTTGTTCTTGTTTGCGAAGAAAAGTCTTAGTGTACTGCTGTGAGCCTAGTGACGTAAGCTGTGTCAAGTTTTTTTCCCCATTGACGTCATATAAAAAATTTCATTCATAAAACATTCCAGCCAAAATTAATTTTTCGATAATGAGCCGTTTTCAAACCGATATAATGGTCGACTTCGAGTTTTCCCGATGTGGCCAATGAGTTGAAAATTATTTTTTGATGTAACGTCTGTATGTTATAAGATTAGTGCACATTGCTATGATTATCTGCATATTGCAACAGTTATAAACTATAAGTCAACCCAGAAGTTATCTAAGCAAAGATTCAAATAAACTTACACGACAACATCAAAGGTGTTGCTCTCTATACCAGCCTCTTCCATGGACTCCAAATAGCCTTTTACAAATCTAACATTCGGCTTTGAATACTCAAACAGTTTGGTATGGAAGTCAATATATTGGTTGGCTATGTTGAGCTATAACATAATAATAAAAAAAAATACAGAATAACAATAACCAAAATATTACATAAAGTTAAATATAATCGCAGGACATGTGAAATTTGTTTTAAGCTGTTTTTTTTAAAACCTTCAATACATTATGCAAAGAGTTTCAAAGCTAAACAGGATACATCCTTTACCAATATGATATTTCTTCTTCCTCGTTCTCATTCTATGAACAAACGGGGACTATACCAATTAATGAGATGAACTGCGAAGTGGTTTCCAAATCAGGGAGCTCTCCATATAGTTTTCTTTCCATTGGGGTATTTTGGGGCCAGTGTCTTGTACGGACCTCATGGTAAAGATAATAGTTTTAAAGGACATGGTCAGCATTTTTTGGTGACACTCCACATGGGCATATGATATAATTATAGGGAATTTCCGCTCTTTGAACAAAGAATTATATTATAAGAAAAAAGAAGACAGAACGATATAAAGAAAGGTGGTAGCGTTATAATGGAATCTTTAAAAAAGAAAAAACATGACAATGAGAGATTTTGAAATAAATAAACGAAACAATTAATAATGTAAACAAAACAATTAATTCAATTTTCTGTGTGCCATATGCTAACCAAACAGCTAAATAACTGTGCACTAAATGTAAGCGAAACAAATAATGCAATGTACTGTGTGCTACACAGAAAAGAGTTTAGAAATTTGATTCCACAGTTCTGAAAAGTTAACAAAAATTACTATATGGTTAATTAAAATACTTTTTATCAACGCTGTCCAATCTTCTCACAGTGAATTGTTCCTTATATAAATAATTTTAAAAAAACTTAATATATACAGGATTGGGAGAGTATAAATTATCATTTTTTATAAGTATATACTACCAGTTTCTGGTATTTATAATATCCTCCTAGCCTAACCATCAATTAGAGTTCATCTCAGGTAATTAGTAATAATATTTATAATAATTATTACTAATTATATCGTGAACAATTGGCGGACTAAGGTTTACAAGTAACTATATGATTCTAATATTTATTGATGGGCTTTCGTAAGTTTTAATACTTTTATTAGCAACTGGAGTAACTAATACATATAGGCATATCGTAATAATTTTTTTTTTCTGCTCAAGTAACGATCGCATTTTTTGTCAAGAAAACATTTAGTTTTTGGATATATTTTAATATGCCCCCCCCCCCCCAAAGTTGACCTGCTCATCTGTCATATCCAGTCCTACTACTTGACCTTCTGACCCCACAAGTTTACTAAGGATGTAACAGTCTTGTCCACTTCCAGAGCCTAAGTCAAGAACAGTGGCATCATGCAGTCCCGGCGGAAACACTGGACCACAGCCGTAGTACCTTTTGTAGACAAAAGATCAACATTCTTAGTCTTACTTATTATTTGTTTTACCTAACAATGTGTCACAATGAGGTCAGTGTTTCACAATACAGTCAGTGTTTCACAACAAGGTTAGTGTTTCACAACAAAGTCCATGTGTCACAATAATGTCCATGTGTTACAATAAGGTTTATGTGTCACAATAAGGTCTGTGATGCACAACAAGGTCAGTGTGTCAAAGTAAAGTTAATGGGTCAATGCTTCACAAAAAGGTCAATGTTTCACAATAAGAGGAACTCGATGACTCACCAATATTTGAGGAAGTTACAATTCATAAAATAAACAATAACTCTTACTTAGTTTTCACATCATCATGAATGAGTTCTCTGATCTTGAGTACGTAGTTTGGAAATTTTCCTTTCTGAGCAGTGCAGGCTCCAGTCTTCAGATCCTCTGTCTTCTTCAGACTTTTGCCATAATATTCTTTGACTGACTCAATTGTGTTACTGGCCATTGTCTTGATACCTATGATTCCTTGTCATAATAATAAACAAGCAAAATAAAAAAAAAAAACTTGTTTGAAAAAGACAATACTTCCTTAACATAGATGACCAACTTTATGACCTTTGAACGAGCGATTTTGATGTATACCGCTGAGAAAAGAATTACTAACTCGTTGGTTTGTTGACAGTTAACATTCATTCGAACTAAAAAAATAAATAAATTTAAACTTGGCTATAGACCTAGGTCTAGATCTAGATCCCATATCGGGTTTGAAAGCACTATTGCCTTCTTGAAAGGACTATGGATCGTGTTCTATTCTTTTCTTTTTTTTTTTAAATCTAGCATTTATTAGTTATCAAAACAATCGCTTGTATAAAGGAGGTATGGTCGTTTTCAAAACGTACTTTTAATGCTTTTCTAGCTGCTTTTTTACGTGTAAGTCCATGAAGAGAAGGTCAGAAGCTAATAGTAAGAATTGAAGGAATACTACATTGTGTCAAAGATGTTTGAATCAAATGTCGTAACAAAGTCACTTACTTAAACAGTTATAAGTGTGCTATTATTTTATTGATATCAGTGGGAAGCGTGGTCGAGAGGCCAAGTGCGCTTAAACTTGGCTTGGCTTGGCTACCTAGAAGAGTGCTCGAGGTTCGACACCCGACTCGGGCAGAGTTAAGTTTACTGAGCGCCTAAAGGAAAACCAACTCCTAGATACCCCCTCCCCTCCGCAAATGAGATTGGACCAAAAGCGCTCTGAGCATGAAAGTAGCGCTATATAAAAGCTATAATAATAATAAGCAGTGTTATGGACTGTGTGTGTGTTTCCCAGGACAACATGCTCTACAATATATATCATCTGAAGTACTATTTTTTTACGACAGTATAAAATATTCATCTGAAGTACAATTTTTTTTACGACAAACTTCATTTGAAGATAAGATACTATTATGACAATCTTCATCTGAAGTACTATTTAACACGACAATCTTCATCTGAATAATTTATTAGCAATAACATAGTGGTGTTTCTTAAAACTCTTTCAGCCTGTTTTGCCAGTATACTGGCAAAACAGCTATACCTCAGTATACTGGCTTTTGGGGGGGGGGTGGCTTCTAAAATTAGTCCGTTTCTTGTAGTTAGAGTTTTTAAAGTTATTTCTAAAAACAAAAATAGTAAAAAGAAACGAAACCTTCCTTTTTTTAAGCGTCTTTATGCAATAACCTGCATTGTTTTTTTTTGTTTTAATATTATTTTAATTAGTGTGTTGCTTAGCAAACATAAACAAACATGGATGCTATGCCTGGATGCAGTGGTGTTAGTGGTAGGCCTAAAAGATTAACAGTAGCACAAGCTACTCAATTGTTTTTAGCTTTAGAAAGTGATAGTGAAGATGATTCGACATATTTGCCAGAAAATCATGGTGTAGACAATAACATTGTGAAGAAGAACCAAGAGCTAGATATGATGATACTGTGGTTGACTCAGATTCTGACAGTGATAGTGGCAGTGAAACTAACAATGATGGGACTGGTATTATTGCTACAATTCCAGAACCAGATGATTTTAGACCTAGAACTAGTGGTAATAATGATGGGTGGCAATGGGAGAGGGTTGCTGACAATTGTCCTGTCAGTACTGCCAATACATTTAGAATGTCCCAGCCTTCTAAAAGTGGAGTCAATTCTGAGTTAGATTTGACAAGAGATTCTACACCATTTGATGTTTTTACCTGGCTAGTAGATGGTTGTATCATGACCTTTTTAGTTGATAGCATAAATGATTATGCTAAAATTGTGATTCAAAAACACAATCCTCCTACTGTCAGGTCCACTTTTAATAATTGGACAGACACAAATGTTACAGAAATGTACAAGTTTCTCGCAGTTTTTATTTCGATAGGTCTACAAAACAAAAAGTCTGTCAGGGACTTTTGGTCTAATAAAGACATATATTATCAGCCATGGTTTAATACCATGTTTACAAGAGCTAGATTTGAGCTCTTGTTCTTTAGCATGATGCATGTAGGTGAAGTGGTCTCGGTCGCTAAGGATAAAGTTGAACCCTTCGTAAAGATGATGTGTTCAAATTTTCAAAAGGCATTTTATCCTTTTGAGGAGGTTGCTATTGATGAGATGGTGATAGGATTTAAAGGCAGGTTTGGACCATTACAGTACAACCCTAGTAAGCCTGAAAAGCACCACATAAAAAATTATGGCCTGTGTGATAGCAGTACAGGTTATGTAATAAATCTTATTACTTATTATGGAAGTGACACTTCTTACTCAGACTCATCAAACAGTATTACCAGCCATGCAGTCAAAATATTTGATACCCTTCTACAACCACTTCAAAGTGGGCATCATATTTTTGCTGATAGATATTATACATCAACAGATCTCTTGGAATATCTAACTCAGAAAAGATTTTATTATACTGGGACAGTCAACTTGGCTAGGAAAAATGTCCCTGCTGAGCTCAAGAAGCAAAAGCTGCGTCACAGAGAAACTCAATTTTACAAGTCTGTGGGCAGTATAAATGCTCTTTGTGTGGCATGGCAGGATAAGAAAGCTAAGAAGCCTTGCATTATGGTGTCCACAAAATCAACCAATCGCATCATTAATGTGCAACAGAAGCGCAGTGTTGTTGAGAAGCCAGAAATGGTTCACAACTACAATATGATGATGAATGGTTGCGACAGGGCAGACCAAATGCTCTCTTATTATTCTGTGCATTCTAGAAAAAGCATGAAATGGTGGAAGAAAGTCTTCTTCTGGATATTAGAAATTGCACAGATTAATGCCCTCATCATTTATAATGCCACACAGGTTACATGTGACCAGCCTTCAAAAAAGCTTTCTTTAAAAAAATTTAAAGAAACTTTAATTGATGGTTTAGTTGATGCTGCCACTGCACTGGGTGATGTTCCCAGACAGGTGAAAGTGAAGACTGTTAAAGCTGACATCAAAATAGCACCTGGGCCTCATCTTGTTCATTATGAAGAGAATGATCGCCCTTGTGTCTATTGCAAGAGTCAATCACAACGGAAGCGCACTAGATTCTTTTGCTCGGGTTGCCCGTCGCAACCTCGGCTCTGTGTGAAACATTGTTTTCGTCTATACCATGAGGATCTGGCAAAACAATAGCTTTCGAGTAGTGGCAGTAGCATCAATGTAATGTAAATAAATGTATATATGTGTGTGTGTGTGTGTGTAAAATGTAAATATTATTCCTATTTCACTGGATATTGTTTTTGCCTAAAATGATTTCCAATTGGATTTACAACTCTACGCGTCTAAGGTAATATCTATTTTATAATCTTCACTGCATGTTTAAGTGTTGTATATCAAATTATTCAGAAATGAATCTTCTTTCTAATTAATAAAAAGTATTTAGTCAAAATGGTCAATACAAAAAAAAAAAGAGTATATATTGATGTTATTGCAAAGAAAAAAAATCTGCGAAAAAAAATTGGCTATGATATAAGACATGAAATTACAAATTATTTACATGTAAGAGAATAAAGAAAGGATAAAAAAGAATTCTTATGCATATCTATGTAGTCTGAGATATAATTTATGGTGACTGTAATAATAAAGAAATAAAAAAAAATTATTTTATAATAGATATGGAAAAAAAAGTAGTTTAATTAAAAGTACTGCGATTTAGAAAAAAAATTAAATTAAAATAAATAAGCAAGAAATTAGGAAAAAAAACTTGATTTATATTTATCAAAATGAATTTACTTTAAAATGAGTACAAAATATACTCTTTTCAAGCAATATTATACATATATTAAGTATAACAAACCTAGACAAAAAAATTTTTTTTAACTCTTTTATTTTTTTCCATCCTATTCAACCTGTAAAATCATCTATACAAATTAAATAAACTACAAAAAGATTAAAAGAGTTGTGTTGGTGAAGATCTTTGCTTTAATTTGATATATAACTTTATTTATCTGTGATTTACCGTTTATGAGATAAAAAATAATTTCATAACCCTATTGTAAACAAAAACTGGTAGCCATTTTTGCCAGCATCCATTGCTATTTTAGCAACAGGCTGAAAGAGTTAACGGTGCTCAATGTGCGCTATAGGAGAAAGCACAAAAAGCTGCGTTTATTATAGGAGCATGAAGTGACCTGATTTATTTTAAAATAAAATCTTGACTATGAGTGGTAATTCAAAGGAATACAGCTATATTTATAGTCCTTTAGTTGCAGAATAAGAATCTGCTTTCAGTTTTTTTTGTAAGTTAAACCGTCACCAAATAAAAAAAAAATTGACCTAGTTCCCGAATAAGGTGTGCTTAATATAAGAATCTACTATATAACTATATATGGCTCCTTCTGTCTCTGAAGACAATGAATGCGCCAAGATGAGATATTCGATTGATTGAAAATTGTTACGTGTCATTAGCTAATGTCTATCTGTATGTATCACTATAAATCTAAATTTTTAAGTGTCTACATCTATAGATCTAGTAGTTAAGATCTAGGCGCATTGTACATATCATCATGTGTTACTTAGATGCAAAGAAGGCATTAAAAATATAATTTCAAAGTTTTGGTATAGACTTACTTGAACAATGTCCACCAGTAAAGAACTTGAAACAAACGTTGAAACCATTGACCTTTATAGTATATATAGGTCTGTGGTTGAAACTTTCAACTCTCGTGTGTTATAAGTTAACACTCTCACTCAGATCACGTGATTCAATAATCTTTTTTTTTTTTAATTTTTTTTTTTTAATCTCTTGATTTGTACGGTCACAAGGAGTTTGCATTGTCTGCTAGATCTCGACTAATCTAGAGTATAGTATAGTTACACTGAGGTCTATTCCTACTTTATTTGGGTCTCTGAGTCAGAGACCCAGGAACAGAGAAATGGGGTTGTAAGATAGCTGCCTGTTTCGACTGTGTTGCGATGTCTGGCGTCCTCATAGCTGACATAACGGCCCATTCTTTTCGGTTCTTCTGCATTGATTATTTTTTTTTTTTTTTTTTTGGAGTGTAGATTTTGACCTAGTTTTTTATGCGATTGTTATTGTGAAAGGTGAAAATATGTGCTGATTTGACTGCATGATACAGATTGAACATTAAAACATTTTTTTCTGGGTCATATACTGACATTTTCACTCTACAAGAATAACAAACAAAAATAAATCTCTCAAGAGTAGAAGTTCCCTGGCCTATAAACAACTCATGATTACTAATGAGTCAAAGAAGTTCCGTGGCATAGGCGTAAACATTAGGAGTCGAAGATGTTCACTAGCCTATAGGACTATACAACACATGAATCAAATAAGTTACCTAGGCTAGTAAAGGTTGTCCTTATGTTTTTTTTTTTTTTGTAATGGGTCTTACTGACACATTGAAACATTTCTTATCTTATCTTACAAAATACAGACGTTACTTCAAAAAAAGAAGATGATTACGTCCTACGCATCATGCATATTAACCAATAACTTAAATTCTGCCAAGTCATTGTTTTTCAAGCAAGTCACTGGCTCAGGCAACCCATTCCATGCTCTAATAGCACCAGGGAAGAAGGAGTATTTGTACAAATTTGTCCTACAAAGAATAAGTCTCAGAAATATATATATTTTTTTTTATTTAATTCTTACTTTATCGAGCTGATGATGGCCCATAATAATCTCATTTTGTTCTCTCTTGTAATACTCCATTGCTGGAATTAGATCTTAGAGCTTTGCTTAACTCTTTCTCTCCTGATTGACGATACCATAGTTGATTCGACCCCATTAAATTTACTTAATTTTTGAGTTCATAAACTTTAAGTGGTGTTATATATATATATATATATATATATATATATATATATATATATATATATATATATAAAGAGCATGATCTTTACTAATTATAACATTTTCTGTTTAAAAAAAACAACAACATTACTGACGTTTAACCCTAGCAGGGTAGTGAAATTTAAATGAGAAAAATGAATAATTCCTTTTGAACGCGTGAAAAATTAAGGAGAGATAGAGTTAATACTACTAACATTCCAGCCAATGTGCATGTGGTTGAACTAAAAAAACTCTTAGCTGAGTAAAAAAAAATACAATTTTATTCATTGATCCTTTTCAAAACACTAAGATCCTATCACTTGTCTGGACCAGTTGGAAAGGGGGGGGGGGCGAGAGAAAGAACGAGGTATCTGTGTTATCGCTTTTTCAATGCATTTTTTTTTAAAAAAGGAAACGACCTGAATTCAAACTTGTGGGCTAAAGCCTTCTCGGGCCTCTCAAGCCAACGCTGTAAACACTCTACTAGCGAAGAGTCTATGAAGATGGAAGATTGTATAGTTATCTATTGTCTCTATTTCATGTTGTGTTCACTAAACCTAAAACTGCATCCTAATCTAATGGGGACTAATTCAACTTATGCCACCTCTTCAGACAAGATAACAAAGTAATTTATTACCAATAGTCAATTAACTAATTGGTTGATTTTTTAAATTGATTTTTAGTGATGTCAGGTAAAAGATATAATTATGCAAATGTTCAGCTTGACTGGTCGTCGGAGAAATAACGTACAAACTTTTGGTCAGAGTGAGTTAATATGAGCAAGGAAAAGACGCAAGCCAAATGTTATTAAAAGACGATTCTATTTTTGAACATTTTTAAACTGTCAAACTAAAGTTTTCCTAGTGTAATCTAGTGGGTAGTTACTTATTTCCTGCCAAGAACAGTGTTTTTTTTTTTTTTGTGAGCTAAAGGGTGGTCGACGGAACAGAGGTGCCCCACGGAAACGCTTTAAAGACTAGCTTAGCCGCCAACTTGCCTTAGCTGACATAGAAGAGAGAGCACCTGGTGGCATGCGGCTTTAGAACGAGACAGCTGGAGGTCACTCACAAAGCCCGTGGGATACACATTTGAGGCCAAAAGAAAATCCGCTGCCAAGGACAGACGCAGACGGCGAAAAGAAAATCGTAATCGACCACCGGCAACAATGGTTACGCTTGTCCTGGATGTGGCAAAATATGTGTGTCACAGCTGGGGCTGCGTAGCCACGGGAAATAGTGCATTCCTCACTAATCTTCGGACTCGAACACAAGCTTTATTATTATTTCCTGTATGTTCCCTGGGAAGCATGAGGCGACAAACTCACCTCTCCACGAGTCCAACTACTAGGACTATTGATCGTCTTTATAAACTTAAAGCTGAGCTCGGAAGACAGAGATTTTATAGAGAACTAGTCGACCGGCGGCGTAGCAAGCGCCGCCTTTTTGCAGGGCCGGACTTAGGTTACTGCAACCTATGCGACCGCAGTGGGCCCCGCACTTTTATAGGACCCGCGTAAACTGTAGGTGTAAATTATTAAATTAAACCATTTTATAACTTATAACAGATTTTCCGCGGCCTTGATCTTTCCATTACTTGGTGTCCAAACTCCTGAGCCATGAAGAGAATCATGTATATAGATGACGTTAAATAGAATTAGTGACTATAAACTAGTTGCTTACAAAGTTGATGACAGATATAAACTTCTTTCCTCCGAGCTCAAGATGGAGAAAAAAAAAACGCCACCTAGGCCTACAGTATGGACAGGTTTGAGTTGGTTAGACATGGTTAGATGTGGTTTGAGTCGGTTAGAGATAGTTTGAGTTGGTTAGAGATGGTTTGAGTTGGATAGAGATGGTTTGAGTTGGTTAAAGATGGTTAGAGATGATTTGTGTTGATTAGCGATGGTTAGAGATGGTTTGAGTTGGTTAGAAATGGTTAGAGATGGTTTGAGTTGGTTAGAGATGGTTTGAATTGGTTAGAAATGGTTAGAGATGGTTAGAGATGATTTGAGTTGCTTAGCGATGGTTAGAGATAGTTGGAGTTGGTTAGAGATGGTTTGAGTTGTTGAGAGATGGTTAGAGATAGTTTGAGTTGCTTAGAGGTGGATAAAATTGGTTTGAGTTGTTGAGAGATGGTTAGAGATGGTTTGAGTTGCTTAGAGGTGGATAAAGTTGGTTTGAGTTGGCTAGAGATGGTTAGAGATGGTTTGAGTTGCTTAGAGGTGGATAAAGTTGGTTTGAGTTGTTGAGAGATGGTTAGAGATGGTTTGAGTTGCTTAGAGGTGGATAAAGTTGGTTTGAGTTGGCTAGAGATGGTTTGAGTTGGTTGGAGTTGGTTAGAGATGGTTTGAGTTGGTTGGAGTTGGTTAGAGATGGTTTGAGTTGGTTGGAGTTGGTTAGAGATGGTTTGAGTTGGTTGGAGTTGGTTAGAGATGGTTTGAGTTGGTTGGAGTTGGTTAGAGATGGTTTGAGTTGGTTGGAGTTGGTTAGAGATGGTTTGAGTTGGTTGGAGTTGGTTAGAGATGGTTTGAGTTGGTTGGAGTTGGTTAGAGATGGTTTGAGTTGGTTGGAGTTGGTTAGAGATGGTTTGAGTTGGTTGGAGTTGGTTAGAGATGGTTTGAGTTGGTTGGAGTTGGTTAGAGATGGTTTGAGTTGGTTGGAGTTGGTTAGAGATGGTTTGAGTTGGTTGGAGTTGGTTAGAGAGAGATGGTTTGAGTTGGTTGGAGTTGGTTAGAGATGGTTTGAGTTGGTTGGAGTTGGTTAGAGATGGTTTGAGAGATCGACAGTACATAGATATAAAAAAAGATACAACAGAGAATCAATAACTACTTGAAAGAAAAACTCGTTTCATTCTTTGGTAGGAAACTTCCTTAGATAGAAAAAAAATAAATGAAAATTTGATGAATTCTGAACACAAGAAATCATAATTAGTAGATTTACTTATAAATTAAGACTCACAGACATTTAAGTTGAGAATTCTGTTTTATTTATTTAAAAATAAGTGTTAGTTTTTTATCCTATTTGTTTCACATTTCGCTACGAAATAAATCGGCACACACACACCTTAATTCACTTTATTAAACTAGAGCTTGCTTTTTAAATTGTCATGTGCCACTTGTATAAATAATGTTCAGTCATTGCTACTTTTACAAAATGGCTCACTGATTGACATTTAAAATCAATACTCTTCCGTAAATCTTACTTACAGAAAAATATTTAAAATAAATGAACTAGACATGTTTTAGAATTAAAAAAATTAAATTAAAAAAATTAGACATTCAATTTTGTAGCACACTGTTTCTAATATGATGTCACCTTTAAAAAAATAGATCAGTTACTGCGATGGAAATATCCCTGTGTGATATCATTAGCCTACATATAAGTATATACATGTATATATATATATATATATTTAATAAGACTAATGAAGTATGATATAGTTTTATCACTACACTATAATTATTCACAAAGCTTGTTATGATTATTCTGATAATTTTGTAACAAAAATTTAATACAGCAACTATTCCTGATTTGTTCACTGAAAGACCTATTAGTAGTATTCTTATGTGATCCTATTTATTCTTATAGAGTCCACTGTGGTCAGGCGAAGGAAAGATTGTATCAGAATTCATGAAGTCTCTTGAGCTGGAAGAACGTTGGACTGAAACTGACCAGCGACGTTGCCTGGCGGAAAGTAGCTGACCACTACAATGGAGCGCCCGTCTCTGGCCTGGGATCGACCCACTCCGATCTCGGTCGAGTTGCGCCACACCATCTGAGTAAAGTGACCTAAACAACACCCAAAAAAAGTAAAAATGGCAAAGTAATTAAATATATAAATAATATATCTATACTATAAAGCAGAAAGTACGGCTTATGTGTGTATGTATGTATGTATGCATTATATCTGTATTTATAAATGTAGGCCCTATGTATGTATGTGTGTATGTATGTATGTATGTATGTATGTGTGTATGTATGTATGTATGCATTTGTGTATGTATGTATGTATGCATTTATGTATGTATGTATGTATGCCTGTCCCGGATACAAATTAAAACCGTTTGAACAATCTTGATAAAACTTGGCATACAAGATCCTTAGATCAAGAAAAGAACCGTGTATGTTTAATGCTCCTCCCACATCCGGAGAGCCCTAAAAATAGACAAAAAAAATCCTAATTATATCTCTATTAAAGTACGAAACTTTTTAACAAATCGGGTAAAGCCGTTTTCACAGTATTTTGTTGCAGACGTGGCTGGATATGTGGAGTAATTTCCCCAATCACGTTTTGTACACGTTATTTTCTCCATTTCCCATTGTCAGATCGAGTTGAAATTTTGCATAATTTGTCACAGTCAATGCTGATACTTGAATCCATAAAAAATTTACTTATTAATTAATCAATTAGGAATAATTAATTAATTTTGTAGTATATAGAAAAAAGGGAGCTTATTTCGATATTGAATTGAGATTGAAAGCATTAAACTCATGAGACTGCATTCAAGTCTTTGTTTCTTCCGTGTGTTCAACAAGAGACCTAGAGGTACTTACGAACTCACATATGTCATCACTGTCATGTACTTTGGGAAGACATTACTACTCTCAAATTTGACAATTTTATTTGTATTGCCCCAAAGCACACTACAAAGGCAGCCATTACAAAGAATAACATGATACAAAATAACATACTCAAAATAATCAAATTAAACCAAAAGAAAAGTAATAATGATGTAACTTGTAAATTACATTATAAATTATAATAATAATAAATAGGCATTCTGGCTTAATATATAGAGATGAGCTATATATCTAGTTTCTAGGGCTGTTCATTGGTTCGTTTTGAGGCTTCAGAAACTAGTACAGCTCGAAGCCAGTCGTGTCACATTGGGCCTCCTGGAAGCTATCTGTATCTTTATGTGTGTGTGAATACGTGAGTGCATGCCAGTTCTTGTGTTCTAATCTAAAGGTGTCCCTGCGCCCTATTCTAGAAACGGAAAGAGTCGTAAAATTAGATGTATAATAGTACACCTGATATTTGTTCTTACCAGCGGTCTCAATAGGTCCAGTAGGTTCCGCCCCGAAGTTGAACTTCCTGACCTCGCTGTACCATGTGTCACATACTTCCTGGGCTTTAAAGAAGAAAAAAAGAAAAAGAAAAAATACTTAAAAAACAACAACAAACAAACAAAAAAACAAAAAAAAAAAAAACAGAGCTTATCTAAAGGAAAGAACTCCACACTTAGAACTATATCTCTTAATAATCTACAAAATATTTTTCGATATTACAAAAGACAGTTTGTGTGGAAACACAAACTCAAAATCGGCCCCCGAAGTGGTCCACCCAGGCAGGCTTCAATATTTTTAGAAAGAACATCCAAATGAAATTATATCAAAGATAAATGAGAGATAAGAATGGAGAAAGAAGGTTGACAGATCTTGTGTAGCAAGACAAAGGATAGGTGAAAGTGAATGTAAAGTTAGATGTGAACCTGGCCTAACTAGTTCCCCTTTCAGACCTTGTGGTCTATAGGGCAGATGAAGTTCATCTGTTTTTGTGGCCTACGGTTAACCGCGCCTCCCCTGGCCTAACTGATGTCTTATAATTGATCTAATTGTTTTGAAAAGGTTCAATCTCTTATTCGAATTCTCAAAAAAATTTAAAAAAATAGAGAAAAATGTATCAGGTGAGCATAATAAAAGTATAGGAAAATGAAGTTTACAAGTTTACTATTCGTTTTAAATTGGGTTTAACTTACAATGCATACTAATTACCTTTTTCTCTTTAAAAAACTGCTTGCATAACTGATTTTAAAAATTAGATTTTTTTGCTTTCAGAAAAAAAAGTAGCCGTTGCATCAGAACTTTGAATGGTCTAAAATATTGTGATGTTGGATTTTCAATATCTTTTCTAGTTTACGAGATCTAAAAGGGACTGACGGACAGACGGACAGACATTTATAGCGTCTTTTCCCCTTTCGGCGGCCGCTAATAAAATGATGAATTACCAGAAATTACTTGTCTAATTATTTACTTTGTATTTATTGATTCATGTGTTGTTTATGTCAATGAGTAATTGTGCAAAGTTTCAATTTGATACGAGAATGGGTGTAGGAGAAATAACGTGTACAAACTTTTTACCAGACAGACAGACAGACAGAATGAGTTGATATCAGCTTTTTTAAAAAAAACAACAACAAATAAACCTTATAACGCATATCGCAACTTTTACATGAGATATAAAAGATGATATATATATATATATAAAGTAAATGATCTAATCTTTCTGAAGCAACTTTATCTGAACTGGATTTCTTTGTCACTGCGCTGAGCGCTCACTCTCTCTGTTGTCGTCATCTAGTATTATGTGTCTAATGTGTGCTAGCAGGTATACCCGATGACAAAATCGTCAAGCTGCAACGTATTCAGAACAACGCCGCAGTCCTTAGAAAAACAAGACGAGAGTCTGCTACTTCGCTCTTGCGCACGCTCCATTGGCTTGCCATGAAAGCGAGACTAGACTACAAGGTGGCCACACTTTGTCATCACTGTATCTATAATAAATAAATGCCCTTGTACCTTAGCGAACTAATTACTCCATATGTCCCTCAGAGAGCCCTTCGCTCAATGGACTCAACGCTTCTAGTGCCACGTTTCTCCCTCAAAAGCTACGGTCTGCGGGCTTTTTCAGTGCACGGACTAAAGGTTTGGAACTCACTCCCCATTAATCTCAGACAGAAAACATGCTACACCACTTTCAAGAAGAACATTGAGACTTATCTGTTTAAAACGTAAGATTTGTTTGTCATTTTAGCTCTCGTATTTGTGTTTGCAATGTTATTACAGCGCCTTGAGACTACATTTTGTTTGTTTGTGCTACATTATTATTAATGTAGCACTACAATGTTTGCCTGTTTTCTACAGAGCTTATATCAGATGATTTTGTTTGTCTGGTACAAAGTGTAAAGACGTTTATTTGTCCCACACAACCTGAATCAGGCTCTAACTTTGCACAATTATTCATTGCCTAAGATAAAAGATTAATCAAAAAAAAGAAATAACCAATTTTTCAATTAATTACTGGCAATTAATCATTTTATTTGATACCAACGAGGGAAATTAATCATATGTAGGGTTTTGTACCCTTACACATAATTGTACCAACAAGGGATATAAATCCTTCAGTAGTCACAGATACCGCTAAATATGCAGGGTTTCGTCCCCTTAGATAATTGTACACGTTATTTCTCCCATACCTATTCTCGGGTTAAGTTGAAACTTTAAACAATTATTTATTGTACCTAACAAAACATGAATCGATAAACAAAACTACTCAAATTAGTCAATTAATTATAGGTAATTAATTATTTTGTTTGATATCGAAGAAATAACTTGTACATTAGTGATACAATTGATAGATATAGTTTTTATAAAAAGGTTTTAAAAGTTATTTTGCTTGTTTTAAATAAATTATTGCTTTTAAATAGCGCTACTCTCATGCTTATAGCATGCTCAGAGAGCTTTGGTCCAATTTCATTTGTGGACCAGTGAGGGGTAGGGGGTATCTAGGAGAAGGTTTTTCCGTGCTGCCATCAGGCGTTCAGTAAACACAACTCTTCCAGAGTCGGGTGTCGAATCTCAAGCCCCCTTCATAGGTAGCCAAGCCATCCAAGTTCAAGCGTACTTAGCCTCTCGACCACGCTTATAGGTCATTTCAAAGTTGAGGCAGACAGTTAGAGGTCTGGGTCTTACGTTTATATATGGCCTTGTTGGATGCCCACTTCATGGCGATATTCTCTCCTACCCTGCTCCCCTTGTACTTGTTCTCGCTGTGGGCCAGGTCCTCGCTGACTGCAAGCTTGTCGGCCCACTGTTGGGTCATGGCGCACAGGTCGTCGTTAAGTCTTGGACCATGAGATAAAAACAGAAACTATGCATAATTAATGTATTTATAAATCATAACAAATTGTTTTCATCAATTTCAAACTACTAAAAACAAACTTGAATAAATAAAAACAGCATTTGGATCTTTGTCAAAATGACTACTCAAGCCACGTTACGCCAGCGGTGGATCTACCTTTATTTACCCTCAGAAATAATTCGTGAAATATTTTTAAGTATTCTGAAGAAAACGAATTTGTGTCTTATATTTAATCTCATTTCCAAAAGCTTTCTACAGTTCTATAAGGTTAGAGGCTTATCAGGTCGGTCCTGCGTCACGCAGTAAAGACACTATATTGTTCCATCGCCAGCGTACATATCCGGAGTTTGTGCGCTTTAAAAAAAAATTTTTACTAATGTTTTTTCGGTTTCATTTAAATGAATGGAATTGAATAGAATCGAATAACATTGAATAGTATCGAATAGAATTGAATAGAATGGTAAGCTGAAGATCTTCCTTCAGAAATGAAGAGTATAAAGCGCCCCCCCCCCCCTTTCAAATCTCCTAGACAAAACTCCTGCTGGTAGGTAGAAGAGGAAAGAAGTCGGATTTTGAAATCAGGAATATTGTTACCATAAAAAAAAAACGCAATCCTACATTACAAATCCATTCAAAAAAGGAACTATTTTGAATGTAAGTTTATATAGTCCTTGAAATATCTACTGAACAAGCAAGTCACTTGACTGCTTCGGTATCGTTATGTAAGTTCTGCATGAATAATACCGCCAACATTTTGTTTTTAAATTTCCATGCTTGTAACTTCAGAGGACAAAGTTTTAAACGAGACTGTAAAATAAGTTAAAATTTAAAAAAATAAAATTTGATGTCACTCTTTTTTTTTCCCTGGTACTTTTTCTCTTTTCTCTCTTTCTCAAATAAATTATTAAATAAAAAGAATTATATCACAATGTGTATTGCATTTCTCCCCCCCCCCCCCCCAGTTTTTCCCCTTTTTATGTGCTATTCAGGGTCACTTTATGTTTGAGTAGTTTTTTTTTTAATGTAAATTTTCTTTTGAGACCTTGGGATATATGGGCCGAAGGTTTATGAAGCTGTCATGTGGCCAGCACAAAGACCGACCGCTTTTACTTTCCCAAACTAACATTAGAAATGGGTTGACTTCATGAGTCCGGAGTTCAAACCCCTTTTTTTTGCTGGGACTAAAAACGAATCTCAAATCTTTATTCGGTTCGGAAACCAAGCGCTTTACCGCAACGTGGCATTCACGTTTTCTCTTCAAAAGTCAACTAGTCTTGTGTTTGTGCCGTTTGTGAGTTATTATGTACGTTTTTCTTTTGGCGACAGTTGCGCATTTCTTTCTTTGTGAGAGTTATCTTTTATAGCTTACGAGTCTACCCACGGCGTAGCATACGGCGCTATTTCGCAGGGCCTGCATTAGGCCACTGCTACCTATGCGACCGCAATGGGCCCCGCACTTTCATAGGACCCACGTAAACTGTAGGTGTAAATTATTAAATGAAACCATTTTATAACTGGATTGGAATTTGGTGAAAGAAGCTTCTTGCACCTCAAACTAATGAAGAATTGCTTGAGGTCAACAATTCTCATAGATAGATTGAAACATTTGGTAATTTTTGCTATTGAGCGTAATCTACTACGTAGGAAATAGATTTTTTATGATATACTGTATGACTTCCTTACACGCAAGACTCGTAAAGTAATTCTATAATAAATTGCAAAGACGAATTTATTTTCTAATACAAGCTCTTCATTTTCACTTATTATCCCAACCAGTACTTGGCCCCGCAAGTGGATTACTTAGTTCTCCCCCCTCTCTTTTTTTTCTCCGCAAAAGTTACGTGGGGTAACTCGTCCAACTTGAAAAAGAGTTATCTTTCCATTACTTCTTGGTTTCCAGACTGTTGAGCCATGAAGAGAATTATATATATTTACAATACCTCCATTCAAGTCATACAACTTGGGCAAAACATGAAACCTAATGGGTGGACACGCTTCTCGAAAACGGCTCTAAACGATTTTCCAAGAATTTCGACAGTTGATGTAAATCGTTCGGAAAAGAATTGCTAGAATGTTAGCCACCCTTGGAAAAACTCTAGTTTGACAGTTATCATCTTTCAAAGCATTAACAAAATCACACTCGACCTACTGGAGACAAGCGAAAGGGTCATCTTCCTCTGCCTGAATCCCGGGGGGGCCAGGGGAGGTCAACTACGTTACTTTATGTTCACCTCAAAGCATAGGCTCTGTGTTTTTTCCGGTAGTCATTGTGTATTCTAACGACATCGTCGGCGAACTCTTGATACGAGATGATGCCAGGTTTCTGTAGACAGAGGAATCACATTTCATTAGTGCTTCTGAACAGAACTGTGGCGGGAGAGGGGTGTGAGGGGGTGAGGGGGGGGGGACACTATGCGCCGGGCACCACTCTCGAATTAAAAAAAAAATTTAATTCTAAATTCTATTTCCGTAAACAGTATTTATGAGTAAGACTGTTAACGTAGAGTTCAATAAAATAATTAAACAGACAATAAATGACAATACTTTACATTGTGTTGCTAGATCATTAAATTATTGTAAATTATTTTTCTATTCATTTAGTCTATTATCAGGGAATACAATTTATAATAAATAAAACTAAGAAATTATTTGCAGACTGACTCAAACTTAACAACAATGAATCGACGACACCTAAAACAGTAGTTACCCAAACTGGTGGCAATCCATTCTGTAGATAGTCCAACAAGGCAAAAAATGACATTTTTTTTAATCAAGGGGATTGATTTCAGTGGTAAAAATAAATTGTTTACTAAATTTTGGTCGCCAATTATTTTCATAAAGAATAGATAACGAGAAATGATGACGTCAAATTAAAGGTTTATTGTTATATCACTGACCTAGAAATCAATATATCAGATATTTAAAAGAGATATAAGTAGTTCATTATATTTTATTATATACGTGCATAGAAAGAAATAATTATAATAAAATGGAGTGACACCGACCTACATGATATAGACAGGCTCAAGAGAAGAATAAACCTACTAACCAAATGATTATACTTCCACAATAAGGTTATACCAGTCCAGGAAGGATGGAGATTGTGGTTTGTAGAAGTACAAATTGTGTAAGATGCAAGTTAAAAAAAAAACAACAATAAAAGCTACACGCCTCCAGCAATGAACTATTTTTCTTCCTAAGCAAACACGACTCCGAAGCAGCCCCTCTGAATCTAAACAAATACGACTCCGAAGCAGCCCCTCTGAATGTAAACAAATATGACTTCGAAGCAACCCCTCTAAAGCCTGAACAAATACAACTCAAAGCAGCCCCTCTAAATCTAAACAAATAGGATTCCGAAGTAGCCCCTCTGAATCTAAGCTCCTAAACAAATATGATTCCGAAGCAGCCCCTCTGAATGTAAAAAAATATTACTCAAAGCAACCCCTCTAAAGCCTTAACAAATACAACTCCAAAGCAGCCACTCTGAATCTAAGCAAATATGATTCCGAAGCAGCCCCTCTGAATGTAAAAAAATATTGCTCCCAAGTAGCCCCTCTGAATCTAAACAAATATGATTCCGAATCAGCTCCTCTAAATCTAAACAAATATGACTCCGAAGCAACCCCTCTGAACCTGAACAAATACGACACTGAAGCAGCCCCTCTGAATCTAAACAAATATGACTCCGAAGCAACCCCTCTAAAGCCTGAACAAATACAACTCCAAGCAGCCCCTCTGAATCTAAACAAATAGGATTCCGAATCAGCTCCTCTAAATCTAAACAAATATGACTCCGAAGCAACCCCTCTGAACCTGAACAAATACGACACTGAAGCAGCCCCTCTGAATCTAAACAAATATGACTCCGAAGCAACCCCTCTAAAGCCTGAACAAATACAACTCCAAGCAGCCCTTCTGAATCTAAACAAATAGGATTCCGAAGTAGCCCCTCTGAATCTAAGCTCCTAAACAAATATGATTCCGAAGCAGCCCCTCTGAATGTAAAAAAATATTACTCAAAGCAACCCCTCTAAAGCCTTAACAAATACAACTCCAAAGCAGCCCCTCTGAATCTAAACAAATATGATTCCGAAGCAGCCCCTCTGAATGTAAAAAAATATTGCTCCCAAGTAGCCCCTCTGAATCTAAACAAATATGATTCCGAATAAGCTCCTCTAAATCTAAACAAATATGACTCTGAAGCAACCCCTCTGAACCTGAACAAATATGACACTGAAGCAGCCCCTCTGAATCTAAACAAATATGACTCCGAAGCAACCCCTCTAAAGCCTGAACAAATACAACTCCAAGCAGCCCCTCTGAATCTAAACAAATAGGATTCCGAATCAGCTCCTCTAAATCTAAACAAATATGACTCCGAAGCAACCCCTCTGAACCTGAACAAATACGACACTGAAGCAGCCCCTCTGAATCTAAACAAATATGACTCCGAAGCAACCCCTCTAAAGCCTGAACAAATACAACTCCAAGCAGCCCTTCTGAATCTAAACAAATAGGATTCCGAAGTAGCCCCTCTGAATCTAAGCTCCTAAACAAATATGATTCCGAAGCAGCCCCTCTGAATGTAAAAAAATATTACTCAAAGCAACCCCTCTAAAGCCTTAACAAATACAACTCCAAAGCAGCCCCTCTGAATCTAAACAAATATGATTCCGAAGCAGCCCCTCTGAATGTAAAAAAATATTGCTCCCAAGCAGCCCCTCTGAATCTAAACAAATATGACTCCGAAGCAACCCCTCTGAACCTGAACAAATACGACACTGAAGCAGCCCCTCTGAATCTAAACAAATATGACTCCGAAGCAACCCCTCTAAAGCCTGAACAAATACAACTCCAAGCAGCCCCTCTGAATGTAAAAAAATATTGCTCCCAAGTAGCCCCTCTGAATCTAAACAAATATGATTCCGAATCAGCTCCTCTAAATCTAAACAAATATGACTCCGAAGCAACCCCTCTGAACCTGAACAAATACGACACTGAAGCAGCCCCTCTGAATCTAAACAAATATGACTCCGAAGCAACCCCTCTAAAGCCTGAACAAATACAACTCCAAAGCAGCCCCTCTGAATCTAAACAAATATGATTCCGAAGCAGCCCCTCTGAATCTAAACAAATATGACTCCAAAGCAACCCCTCTGAAGCCTGAACAAATACAACTCCGAAGCAGCCTCTCTGAATCTAAACAAATGTGACTCCGAAGCAACCCCTTTGAATCTAAACAAATATGACTCCGAAGGAAGCCCTCTGAAGCCTGAACAAATACGACTCCGGTGCAACCCCTCTGAACCTAAACAATGCTGATGCTAATGTTGGTTAAGACAACACACGGCATTAGGTTAGCCAATGGGAAGAAGAGAAAATTCCCGACTTTATTACATGGTGACAATATTGACAGGGCTGCTTCTTTAACATGGCTCAAAGCAGGTCATCTCTACCCTGAAACAGAAAGTTTTGTTATAGTAATACTTGACTGAGTAATTAGGACAAAAAATTATGAGAAGCATATTCTAAACTCAATGTTGTAGACAAATGCCGAAAGTGCGGAAATACGGGTGAGTCAATTAAACACATTATGGCAGGGTAGGATGTTCAGCTTTATCAGATCTGCCTACCTAGGTCGCCATAACCAAGTTGCAAAATAATACACCGACACTTGACTTTGACACATAATTTTATCAACAAAGATATTTCTCGTTATTACAAATACTCGCCACAAGAGGTTGTCGAGTCAGCCGATTACTTATTATTCTGGGATAGACCTATTTTGACTGACAAAACGATAGATTTCAATCATTCTGATTTACTGTTTACTTAGACTTAGGTCCTCCCGCGCCGTTCGGCGCATAGGGCGGCAAGCTGTCTCCACAAAGATCTGTAATTTTCTTTATGTGTTAATTTACTGTTTATTGACTTAAAAAAAACAAAAACGTTACTATCATAGACATCGCCGTACCACTATCCCATAATATAAGTAAAACTGAATAGAAAAAAACAACGAAAATATAGAAATCTAAGCATCGACACACTGAAAGTAACAACAATGAATTTTGTTTCTTTCTAAAAAAAGCAGGACTCTAGAAGTGCTAGAGAATGAATATTAGTTCGTTTTTAACCTATCCCAGAATAATAAATGCTGGTTTAATAATAGACTAAAGAAGCTTTGTAAACAGAAGGAAAACTTATATAGAAAATTTAAAGAAACTAAGGCAGAAAGAGTTTACAAAAAGTATATAAAAATTAAACACTTAACCCAAAAAGTAAGCAGACAGCTGCAGAGTGAATACATAAACAATGTAATATCTAAAGATAACAACAAAAACCTATGGTCATACATTAAGTCTAAGAAAATGGAAACAACAGGCATAGCGCCATTAAAAGATGAACATAACATAATACATAATGATAATGAAACTAAAGCGAACATCCTAAACAAATACTTTGCATCAGCATTCTCAGCCCCAGGAGACAAAGACATATTTCTTAATTTGAACCAAGTAGACAACATAGAAGATTTAGTAGTACAAGAAAATGGAATTCAAAATACTCTTTCAGGCTTCACTTAACCAGGGCAGACTACCAAAGGACTGGAAAGAAGCTAATATCACCCCCCCCCCCCCCTATTTAGAAAAGGAGAAAAATCTGAACCAGGAAACTACAGACCAGTATCACCAGCATCACATGTAAAATCCTAGAACACATAATATGTAGCAACATCATAAACCACGTAGACAAACAAAATGTCCTCACACCATACCAACATGGCTTTAGGAAATATAGATCATGTGAAACACAACTAATAGGACTAATTGATGATTTTTCTAAAGGTTTAAATAATAGTGAACAAATAGATGCTATCTTACTAGATTTTTCGAAGGCTTTTGACAAAGTTCACCACCACAGTTTGCTTAAAAAATTAAAATATTTTGGCATTAATGGTCCACTGCATCAGTGGATTAAAGATTTTCTGATAGGGAGAGAACAAACTGTAATAATAAATGGCTCTAAATCAACACCGATAACAGTAAACTCAGGTGTACCTCAAGGAACAGTCTTGGGTCCACTACTATTTTTAATTTACATAAATGATTTACCAAATTGCATTACTTCAGGAACAAAAGTCAGATTATTTGCAGACGATTGCATAATATATAGAACAATAAAAACAGCACAAGACACAGATATTTTACAAAGAGAATTAGATGAATTACAGAAATGGGAATCAAATTGGAGAATGTCTTTCCACCCAGAAAAATGTCAGTTGTTAAGAGTAAAAAAACAAACTAAAACAAATTAATTCCACTTATTTATGGCAAAATACCTAGGTGTTATAATAAATGAAAAACTGTCATGGAATCCACATATTGATGAAACTATAAAAAAATCAAACAAAGCATTAGGATTTATTAAAAGAAATTTCTATAAATCAAATAAGAACATAAAACTAAAATGTTATTTTACCTTGGTTAGGCCAATAATAGAATATGCATCCTCCATTTGGGACCCCTCAACTCAAGAAAACATTAAGAAACTGGAACAGACACAAAATAGAGCAGTGAGATTCATAACAAATGAATATTCACATTTGACTAGAGTAACACCTATAGTAAAATCACTAAATTTAGAAAGCCTTCAGGACAGAAGACTCAAAAGTAAAGTAGCAATTATACATAAAACACTGAACCATAATCTTCAAATACAAAAACAAAATTTAATAAAATACTCTAAAAGACACAAAGATAAAAGCACATTCCTCTTCCCATATGCTAGGACAAATTTGTACAAATATTCCTTCTTCCCTAGTGCTATTAGAGCATGGAATGGGTTGCCTGAGCTAGCCAGGAAAACCAGTGACTTGACAGAATTTAAGTCATTGGTTAATATGCATGACTAAATGCATGACGCGTAGGACGTAATCATCTTCTTTTTTGGAGTAACGTCTGTATTATATAAGATAAGATATGGGAACTTAGGCTTGAAGATTCAACGTATTTGTAAGTTATACGAAATAACAATATGCCCCGTTGTCATATCAACCGAGGGATAATAACAACTGACCTCACAGACATCTTCAAGGCCCTTAACATTCCTAGGAACATTCTCGTTGCCTGTCAGAGGGCGGTACTGCTGTAGACCTGCCACATCACCAGAAAATTCCTCACTGAACACTGTTAAAGGGACTACAAGGAATTTTGTTTCTCTTTAAACTCGACCTTGGCAGCGCCAGAAAATAAATGCTCGTTCGTTTCTGGTATAATAATTATGATCATCAATATCCACGACGAAATTTGTATTATAATTTGTGGATTTAAAAAATAAATTATAACTATAGAAACAAAGTATACATCTATCTATCCTATCTATCTTATCTATTTATCTATTTATCTATCCATCTATCTATCTATCTTATCTATCTATCTATCTATCTATCTATTTATCTATCTAGTAGGCCTTTCATGACACTCTATATATTAGATTTCTTTTTGTCCCTATTAGTTATAGGTGCATTATAGGTGCCCGGGTGCATTTAATCACTTAGCGCAATGGTTGCTAAGCCACTGTATATAGAAGAAGAAGAAACGGCAAAATTAAAATTGAAAAAGAATTAAAGTAATTTTCTAACGATTTATTTCTATAAGCACACCTGCTTTGCCTACCAAACAGCGAGCCTACAGGGTCCCACTACTTGGTATCTCTCTTTAGTTGTTCTGATTCGATTTCATTATGTTCTAGAGTGCTGAATTTATTTTAAAAATAACATTTGTTTGGTAAACATGCGTAGAAATCTGCAGGACCCTTTTGTGTTGGTTGTTTGCTCTGGTAATGAATTTGTATTCAGATATCCATCGCATTATAATGTTATCTCATCAACTAAAAATGTCGATAACCTAGTAGGTAATAATGTAATAGAAAAGACACGAAGCTACAATAACAGATCTAGTTAGCTCTGATATAGAATTCTTTAAAAGCTAAGTTTTATCTTTAATAGAAATGTAAGCTGTGACCAAATGGAAAGAGGTTCTCTAACATTATATTTTTCTGACCACAACATACAATTCCTCACTATGCGAGGACAGCCAAAATATAGAAGAGTTTTTTTCCTTTTCTCTTGAAAATGTTAAAAGATTGTTATCATAATGCCAATTTCAGTGTTAAAAACTAAGCGTTGCCAAAACTGAAGTATTTAATATGCTGACCAGCATAATTAAATTCCAAATAAATTAAATTTTATCTTTGACTAGCAATTATTTATTACAAAGCTTATATTAATTCAGTCTATCTGTCTGGTACAATGTTCGTACACGTCATTTCTCCCACACCCGATCTTGGATTAAGTTGACATTTTGCACAATTATTTCTTTTTACTTGGCAACATAAGAATCTATAAAAGAAAATAACCAATTACTGTATTAACTATTGGTATTTTAATATTTTTTTGTATATTAAAAAAGGGAAAGAAATCGTATTTGACAGATTTGGTTGCATAAGCTGAATTAGTCCCCTTGAGGACTCTTAATCCCTGAGTGAACATTTTTAAATGCTTTAAAAAAACGATCATGTAAACATTCACCAAGATGTCCCCTTCTTCCTTACCCTTTCCCAACTGGTCCAGTCACGTGATAGGATCATAGCGCATTCAGAAAGCTAAAAGCTAAACAAAAACAATTGAAAAAAATATTTCTAATCGCACAGTTTTATTATGTCAGGCACAGCCCTTGTCATCACTACATGACTGAACCAAACTGAGACAATTATACTTAATATAAGCTGTGTTTTTTAAAGTATATTTTAAAATGTTTTTCTTGTTTTCTATTGCGTTTCTCCCATATTTCTGTTGCAGACGTGAAAATATGAAAATCAAGACCAAGCATGTACAACAGTCCGAGCGTCTGAAAACTACTTGGTCAATAAATTGTTGCTACAGTTTTCTGCCAACGGGTCAACGTCCAGTGCAAAGTTAAGCTCGTTTCCTCTTCGTTCTCATAATTATGTTGGAGGGTCCAGAAAGGTCATCCTACATATGACATGAACTGAGCACTGGTTTCCCATCAGGCGATCCTCCATATAGTTCTCATATCAGAGGGTTTTGGATTCAGAATCTTGCTCGGGTCTCTCTTTTCTTTTCGGCTTGAGCAGTGGACAAAAGGCTTCAATTAATTTCTAATTTGATCTCGCCATTGTTACACAAGTTACGAAATCTGTAAGATGTTTCTAATTTGGTCCACAAAACATCTTCTCACCATTGTTACAAGTAAATGAGATTTTCTGTGTAGATGTAAATAAAAATGCGCAGTTCTCCCAGTCCAAATCACCACAGAAGAAGATCCGCAAATCTTCGAAGCAAGATCAGGTTTTACACATTTATTCCAGTTTTTACAGCTTCCAGACGGTCAGTTTCTTTTTTTTTTTTTTAATTTATCTCGCAGTTTAAACTTTTTTGAAACTTTTTATCAAACTCTTTCTTGTAAAAAGTTATTTGAACTATGTCTAGCACTTTAGCATTTCAATGGAAGGAGTAAAAAAAAAATCCTCAATAGACCGCTATTTAATGACGGGCTTTATTTGTAGAGAAATCAACATTACGTGTAAATAACTAATCACATATATATATGATATATATATATATATATAATGTATAATTCTGTAGTGAGGGAGGCAACTAAAAGAAGGGGCAAGCCATCGATGAAGTCTATAAGATGACAGGCCCGTAAATAGATAACAGTTTGGTTTTTAGAACTTCTTATTCTTACCAGCAGGGCTATCTGGTGCCGCCTATGTCGGTTCTATCGCCCTAACTTAAGCTCCGTTCCGTGTCGCTATCTTCTGATTTCTTTTTTTTTTCCCAAGAACGGTCGTCTCACAAACCACAAGGAATGTCTAGCGATCATAGGAATAACCCTTTCACTGTTTCTCAGACACCTGCCTGACCAGTGGCGTAGATAGGCTCGGGGGAGAATTTCTTACATTAAATTAAAACGCAGGGTCCCCCCAAAGAGGTCAAGCCCCCGGAAAATTGGAAAATTCCTAGCTACGCCCTTGTGCGTGACCACACAGCCCATAAAAAGCCCCCTTTGGGAAACCAGTTTAGTGAAGTAAAGTTCCCCTTTCAGATCTTGTAGTAACAAGGGTGAACCAAGGATCCCGAAATAAAAAAAAATCCAAGTCTTCATCAGGATTAGAACCCGGGACCCCCGGTTCAGAAGCCAAGCGCTTTACCGCTCAGCCACCGCGCCTCATGACGAGTATTGTGCTGAGACATATTTCCTTATAACACTTGAAAGAAATTAAGCAATCACGTTTAGGTCATTTTGTCCATGTACAAGGAAATAATGGAGCAAGGTTACTGACTAGTAAAGCGCTTGGCTTCCGAACCGAGAGGTCCCGGGTTCGAATCTCATTTTTTTTTTCCAGTTTTAATTTCGGAAGTCTGAGTCCACCCAACTCTAAACTAGTACCTGGCTTTCGATGGAGAAAGTATAGGCGGTCGGTCTTTGTGCTGTCCATATGACACCCTGCTCGTTAACCGTTGGCCAAAGATACAGATGACCTTTACATCATCTGCCTCCATAGATCTCAAGGTCTGAAAGGGGGTACTTTTACAAGGAAATAACCCATAGCCGAATACAGGGGCGTAGCTAAAAATTTTCCATCGTTTGGGGGCCCGTGGGTTTGACCTCTTTGGGGGCCCCTGCTTTCGCGTAATATTTAATTTTTAATGTAAAAAATACTCATTTGGGGGGGATTTTCAAATTCTCCCCCCACCCAAGCTACGCCACTGTCCGAATACATACCATTTATCCTCTCTCCATTTATTTTTCTATTATACAAGACAAGATACTCTGACCCATGCGCCAAAAGTGGCTCGTTGCACTATTACAAGTGGTGCATTTCTTAGAGAGAAAAAAAATCAAGAAAAAGCATGCCTGTTCGAAAAGAAATGATAATAACTGATTTCTAGAACAAAAAAGGTGCAGACGAATTTAATTGACTAGCTATTAAGACGCCCAAATTGACCGAAATGTTTATAAAACTAATAAGACCAGAAAACAAAGAACACGGTTTAATGTAATTGTTAGCAATGTATGTCTTTATCAATATGTATGTCTTTCTTTTCGTGACCTATGGACATTTTTTTATGTTACCGATTATATTTTTGTTATTAGTAAACAAAAATAATGATAATTTCAACATTTGTGAAAAACTTATTGGCCTTAAGTCACTATAAAAAAAAACAAATGGTCAAACATATTTGAGGAAACAAAGTCATATCTAGGATACCATTAATTAAGTAAAGTAAACTAGACTAAAGCACTAGTAGAGTTACTGAAACTGTAATCTTGCTTAAGATAATTTTAGATTGTCCTCTTCTGAGATTTTATTGCATTATACATTGAGAGGTTGTGTGGGAAACACTTCTGAACTTGCTTGTTATGGATACCAGTTGTGAAATGCTTGAATAAAAATAGGAAAAAATTGTTCATAAATTATAATTAGTCTATTTGTCTTACAGAAATAATAATTAAAAACTATAAATGCAACTAAAAATGTGAACAAAGAAAAACTGAATAAATGAAGATTTTTTTTGTTGCATAGATACCCTCCTCTACTCTACACAAATGTGAACAACAAACCAAATATGTACAAATGACCATACTTAACACTTTCTCTCCGTCATTATTTACCACATTCTGGTAGAATCAACGCTGGTATCGTCAGTTAGGAGAGAAAGAGTTAAAATCATGAGTGAAACAAACATTGGCACATAGAAGCAAAAGGTTGGCCACCTCTGATCCAGCCTTCAACCTCTATGCAGTGGCGGCATTTTGAATTATACGCCAAGTGGGCAATGGTCGACACGGAACTGGCCTGTTGTCCTCACTTAATTTGCCACCATGCCTCTTCACGGTCTGGTTTCTTCATCTGCCTCTTTGCCATTGTCTGTCTTGTCCCAGCAATCACTCCAGAGTTTCTGTTCCCTGTCACAGACTAAAGTTCGAATATTTTCCCAAGAAAACAGCTCTTCGGGTACAGGTGCCAGAAGGCAAGCTGAATTCGCTAAAACGTCGGCTAGTTCGTCACCAACCAGACCTCAATAAGCGGCCACCATTGCATGAAAACATCCAACACTCATTTGCGTTCCACGCACGCTTGGAACCTTTTAAAACTTCAGGGACAAACATCTCGGTCTTCAACCTCCCCTAGTGTTGACAGCATCTACACTGCTTCTTTCTTGCTGACTCATTCATGGCAATGGGAAGCGTGGTCGAGAGGCCAAGTCCGGTTAAGCTTGTCTTGGCTTGGCTACCAATGAAGGGGACTAGAGACTCGAGCAGAATTTTGTTTACTGAGCGCCTAAATGCAGCACAGAAAACATACTCCCAGATAGCCCCTTTCCCTCCACTGCTCCACAAATGCTAACCTATATAAAAGCCATAATTTAATGATCCCTTTTGTAACTTTAGGCGCAGAGAACTCCTTCTTGACCCAAAACGGCATGTTTCTCTATTGTACCAGGAGGAATGCAATTGCCTCGGTTTAGCTCATCTAAACATCACATTCATATCAAGTGTTGTTCAGAAAGCTGGTGCGCACTTAAGCGCATCTCAATCTAAAGTAAAAACAATACTTACACTCTGCACTGTGTTCCTTAAATTTAATCTGCACATCACGATGTTTCAAGCGTTTAAAAGAAAGCCAGAAAGAGAAGGAGACTTTGTTTCGTGCTGCAGTCAAAGGGTTAAAGTAAAAAAAGCGTTCGTGCCAGCAGGACAGAGTGTACGGTTATCTACGGTGAAGCATTTATGCAGTTTGTCTTTTACTTGTTTGCCAATGGTACAGGAAGAGATTTATTGGACATTTAAGTGTTATTTTAGAGAAGACTCAGTCAACATTGATGCTATTGTTTCGTCTGCATTTTTGCTTCGACTGGTCGTTGTCTATGTTCATTCTGCAGGCCCGACCTTTGAAGCTGGAACTAAGCCTTGATCTATAGTGGTTTAACCCTGTCACGATTTCCTGCTCGATTTGTAGCTTAGTTGAATGTAAATGTATATTAATCACAAACACCTATATCACAGAACACCAGAATGATAATTGGCTTTGTTGCTGCACATAAAAATTATATAAGTGTCAGGCGCGAATAGCCCAAATTTTCAGTAAAAGAAATTACAAAAGTCATTTCTCTATAGAAGAAGTACGAAAGTTATATAATATAACACCACAGACCTATATATACTACAATAAATATAGGTATTAGGTAGGTGCTGTTTTACTATTATACACCAAGTATCAGATTTTAGAAAAACCCAGGTTCGTATTTCTGTGAAACGCTATTCGCTAACACAGTAGAGATTTAAATTGCATCTCTTTATTAGTATAATTAAATCTATATATTAAAATCTATATGAATGCGTTGGTAAAATAGTAGATCTATAAATGAGATTAGTAGATTTATGTTAATAAATTAAGTGAAATAGATCTATTGTTCTAGAATTTTAAAATGTACATATTTTTTTGGCATTTGGTACAGCACAGCAGAGAAACTAACAAAAGTCGTCAAGTCGCTGTAGGTTCTGCGTATACCGTTCACGCCATTCAGTGTTCTGCGTATACTGTAGGTGCAGTCATATCACCACATGGGCACATGTGATTCGTCAAACATTCAAATAAAGAGTAAACACCACACTCATCATTAATCTTTAGAATCAATGACATTGTCGTTAAGTAGACTCTATAGATCTACATTTCAGATCGAATCTAGTTTAGAAATCTAGATTATATTTGAGACAAGATTGTCACTTGTCTAGATCTAGCTCAACATGACTAAAGTTACTAATTAGGATAGGCCTACTTCTACTATCTAGATTATTTTATATAGAGTCTATATCTAGATCTAGAGAAATTCTATAGCTAGTCTAGATAAGACTCAGTAGATCAGTAGATCTACTATCTATACCAGCGGTTCTCAACCTTTTTAGCTCGGCGACCCCTTAACAAGATTCTTCACTAGGCGGCGACCCCAACCATAATATTTTTTTTTTCTTAAGCCTAAGTAGGTCCTAAATGTGATTTTGTTAATGTTATAAAATCATAATCAAATTCTAAATTTATGATGTCTTTAAGCTTTATATCATTGTATAAAAAATTGTGCTTAGATTACTAAAAAAAAATTACTGTTATGACTTTCATTTATTTACTTTTCTACTGCATGTTTATAATATTCAAGTTGCATAATTAAGTGACAATATGAAATGTATGACTAAGTATTTAAAACGTTAGCCTGCAGTCAGTGATACAGTAAACTATATTGCTACAAAAATATTGTTGCAACAGTATTTGCAAACAAGCCAAAGTCATTACGAATGTTGAGAGTGTTTCTGTTTCACCAGTTCAGGAATTCTAAGGACAGACTTTGCAAGATCACAACGAATGCCATCTTCAGCATCAGTCTATCATTCAGTCTATTTCTGAATTTAGACTTTATAGCTAGCAAACTGGAGAAACCTGTTTCGCAAAGATATGTTGTCGCAAAGATATGTTGTCGCAAAGATATGTTGTCACAAAGTCGCAAAGATATGTTGTCGTAAAGATATGGTGTTAAAAATGGAAGAAGAAGGCACAAAACAATCTCAGATAGAACGGAAGATGTCAGCAAGCACTTGATTCAGAATTGTGGAACTAACATTAAAAATAAATAATTTTTAGCTGCATCGCTATTGATGTAATGCTGGTGGCAGTGTCTTCTTTGTTAATACATATCCATAAATCTTGCAGTGAGTTTCGATGACTTTTGGTGACTCATTCAGAACCAGACGTTGAAATCAAAACCGACATCCAAGCATACTCGAAGCACCATCTGTGCAGACATCAACATTTTTTTTCAAGGGATCTTATAGTCTCCAAAAAATGAACCGACATTTTTACACTATAGAAAGTGCTGGTTGTTTTAAAAGGTTGTAAAATAGAAACTCGTCTTGAAAATCACGTAAGCCAGTAGCAATTCGTGAACGTTGCTGTAAATTCGTCAAGCTGGATGCTAAATAATGGCAGCGGAGAAGATACCATTGCCTGAATCACCTGATCGATAATATCTGCAGAACTATTCTCAATGGGAATAGTGTCATTAGTTAAGAAAATTGCTCTAAATTTAGTAACGAATTTGACTCCATTCATGACTCGAACAATGTCTTTGACCGCTGGCGATTTTAACTCTTTGGCAAGGATGTGAGATTTCATAGCTCTGTCAATTCAGAGAGAAACCAAATAAGAAAATAAGAAGCGATAACGGCTGCTGGTTTGATTACGAGTTAAGATTCGTTGACTCTGTCAGCTTTAACCCTAAACTACTGGATGTACTTATCGTTCTGATGTCATACAATCTTGCCGCAAAAAATCGTCATTATATATTTACTTTTGTAACATTCTTTTGTTCAAGATCCATGTTCATGTAAATGTTCCGTAATGAATGTTTTACCTTCAATAACATGGACTAGAAAACAATTACGTATTAATAGTTTCAATTACTAGTTTCAAGACAATCTCAAATCTTCACAATTGAAATAATGTTTGATTCCGCCTTGGAGTTATTCAATGCGTTTGAAAAAAAGAAGTAACTACCAATGGAATAATATGTCTACCTTCTAGCAATGATGTTACACTCACTACAAGTGCCCTCTGTATCGTCTGGTAAAAGTTCGTGTTTTTAAATATGTTTCCCCCCCCCCCCCCCCCCCCATTTTTATTTCATTTAATTGATGCTTCACAGTCGTTTAATGAGTTTATACTATTAACAACAATCTGAGCAATATCCCTTTACTTTATACATTAGATTTTAATTGTATACCTTCTATGGTGCACAATTGTTTTTTTTACAAAAAAAATATTGTATGTAAAATTAACGAAAACAAAACTTTCCGACGGTCTTAGGCGACCCCTGACAAATAGTCATTCGACCCCCAAAGCGGTCGCGACCTAAAGGTTGAGAACCCCTGCCTTAACATCATCTTCCCCATAGGTCGCAAGGTCTGAAAGGGAAACTTTACTTAAGTTGACTGTCGTTTTTCTGCTTTACACTCATGCCAACAGCGATTTGTGACAGTTCCAATACTGCCTTTAGCAGGGGTTATCAACCTGTGTGTCGCGACCCCCTTTGGGGTCGATTGACCATTTGCCAGGGATCGCTTAAGACCATCGAAAATATGGATTGTTATTGCCTACTCTTCTATTGCTGTATGTGAGTGTCGGGAAGGGGGGTCGCGGCAAAGTGGGGAGTTGTAAAAAGGGGTCGCCGAGCTTAAAAGGTTGAGAACCGCTGCTTTAGACTCTCACGAAAGACAACTCAGCTCAAGTCCGGATTTAAATTTGAACTCCCTTGATAGGTAGTTAGGGAATTGCTGTCCTAGTGCTCCTGTATCCTACAGTCAATGTCCTCACGTATTTATGTCCTCTCTGTGACAAGTAGGACAAGAGAATAAACAAAAATGTCCCCATCAGATAACACTTAAATAGGTGCATTCAAACTTGACCGCTACATATTCGGCTATTTGTTTAGACACACCCGATTTATCTGGGCGCATCCATTGCTTTTCGAGACAGGAGCCATATATATATATATATATATATATATATATATATATATATATATATATATATATATATATATATATATATATATATATGCCAAAAGCATTCTTTTTCGTTGCGCTAAAAAGTGGTTGACGTAACAGAGGTGCCTCACAGAAACGCTTTAAAGACCAGCTAAGGCGCCATCTTGCCTTAGCTGACATAGAAGAGAGCACCTGGTTGAATGCGGCTTCAGAACGAGACAGCTAGAGGTCACTCACAAAGGCCGCGGGTCACACATTTGAGACCAAAAGAAAATCCGCTGCCGAGGACAGACGCAGACGGCGAAAAGTAAATCTTAATCGACCACCGGTGGACAATGGTTATGCTAGCCCTGGAGATGGCTAAATATGTAGGTTACAGCTGGGACTGCGTGGCCACGAGCAATACTGCCTTCCTCATTAATCTTTGGACTCGAAGCCTTATATATATATATATATATGGTCTAAGTCTAAGATTTCCCTGCATTAGCCAGACCTCTCTTTGACTACGCGTGTAGTAAATCCTCAAAACTATTATTCCACCCAATACAAAGACACACACACACACCTTCCAGTTCAATAGTGACCATTTCAATTCTTCTCTTTCATGACTTACACGTTAGCCTTCAATGTATTGTCTGACACTCTAGATTTGTATAATGACGATGTACGCACTTCTGTGTTGTCTTCTTTTTGTATGTACATGGGAGGAAGCAGCCACCTCAATTACAGACGGTAAGAGTTTTGGCCGACTTTAATTAGCGATTTGATTTTTAGATATTTTTTTACATCATCATCATTTGAATTTTCATCATCATAATTATCTTCATCTTTATTATCATTATCATCATCATGGGCGTAGCCAGGATTTTTTTCGGGGGGGGGGGTGGATGGTATTGTTACGTTTTTCTCTCCTATTCAGGCCTTCTATAAACACTGCTAAACACAACACAATACATCAACACATCAAGAACTTGACAACAAGGCTCCACAATAATCTGGTACTTTAATTATGGTCAAATCAAACAGCCAATACGACACAATTGGCAACACAACCAACTGCTACAACGTTAGACTGTATATCACTGTACTAAACTCATAAACTCTACTGTCTCTTCCTGGACTCGTACGTTTCACTGGAGGACTGCACCAGGACCGACTTCATGGCTGACTAACAGTCCCGGTCTCAACGCTCTCCAGTCTTGAACTGCCGCTTTTCTACACACTGTGTCTGGTCTGCGCAGGCTTATGATCAGATGACCATAACACGGGCGCTATTCACGTGCAAAGTTCATGCCAGTACTGTCCCTTGCACGCTAAACTGTATTACTGGCCTGTGTCACATATGTCAGCTGATCACACACAGTTAACCCTTTTGCGTCGCGAATAGGGTTATAACAGTATGTATTTGTGTGTACATGATCTTTATTACATTCTGACCCTTCATTCTTTCGGATGACGTTTATGTGCCCTAGAATGTTTCTTCCTGGAGTTAGTGGAAAAATTGTAGATTCCCCGCCATTGCCAGCAATGGGGTCTGGGGGAGCGCTTGGAGCTCCCCCAGCGCAGGGCGAAGCCCCGTCACCAAGCACTATTTCTGGTATTGAAAGCCAACAAAATGTATATTCTGAGGTATCTACTGTAAATTTTCCTGCTATTAAAAAGTTTTATTTCAAAAACCTAAAATGCTATTCTTACATCCTTAGTGGCGCCAAGTTGTACTAGGATGTCATCGCAACCCTTAGTATGCGTACTTCATTTTGTCGGAAAACATGTCCCGCAAACCTCATGCGACGCTCTGTCTCAACCTTAATAAGGTGTCGACTCCCAATTCTGCATAGGGTATCCTTGATTTAGACCCGATCTCTATAACTGACTTCTTAAATTTGTCTTAGCCATCTTTGTTGAGCCACATTTAGTGCTTTTCAATTTCGACAGATGACTATTCAATGCACTTTATTAATGGAGCCCGCCACTGGTAGAAATGTGTAACCTCTCTTGAATACGCTCTTGGAATTAGGTGGCTGTAGTTTGCTTTAGATTTTATATCGAAAAGGGAAGTTTTATCGTCAAAATCATCTGTTGTGGATTTTAAACTAAAAAATTGTGTTTTTCTTAATTCAAAACCCCATTTAGCTACGGTCTTAGAATTTGGTAACTGTATTTACTTTACAATAATATTGAAGATAGAGGTTTTCCACCTCAAAACTCTCTGTAGTGGGATTTTAAACTCAAAAACCATCTACGCTCAAATAATTTTAGTGTGTTTTTTTATTTTTTATATTAAAGAGGTATGATTTTAGCATCAAACCCTGCTGAAAGGGGTTTAAACTCAAAACCCCTTTTCTCAACTCTCATAGTATTTTGAGTGCGTAATTTGCTTTTTTTTATAATGAAGAGTTATTTTTTTAGCTTCAAACTCCACTGGAGGGAGTTTAAACTCAAAACCATTTTAACTACACTCATACAATTTTGAGTGTATAATTTGCTTTGTTTTTCATATTGAAGAAGCATTTTTAGCTTCAAACCCCGCTGAATGGGGATTTAAACTCAAAACTGAGTCGAAACCCATTAACCTACGCTCAAACAATTTTGAGTGTGTAATTTGCTTTTTTTTATATAGACTAGGGGGTTTATAAAATCAAAATCTTCCTGAACTGTGCTCTTGGAATTTGGGGATTGTCGTTTGCTTTTTTTGTTTGGTTTGTTTTTAGAAGAGAGGGATTTAACTGCAAAACTAAAAACCCGCTGGTAGGGGTTTTTAACTCAAAACTTCCTGATAGGTGTTTTAAACTCAACCTCCCCCTGGTAGGGGTTTTAAACCCAAAACCCCCTGGTTGGGGGTTTTAAACTCAAAACCCGTTAGCTGCGCTGGGGCAAGTGATGGTTATAGTATTAAAATGTCACCCTAAATAAACAAAATTAAAGCAAAAAATCAATTACTGAATTCCGATTCCCCCCTGCGGGGGGGGGGGGGGATTTAATTTCGGGGGGGGGGGGGGTTTAACGCCCATGATCATCATCATTATCATCATAATCATCATAATTATCTTCATCATTATTATCATTATTATATTCATCATCTTTATCATCATCATCTTTATCATTATCATTATTATTAACATCATAATCATTATCATCATAATCATTATTATTATTATCATAATCATTATTATCATAATCATTATTATTATTATCAGCATCCTTATCATCCCATCATCATCATCACTTTTATTTTTATCAACATTATCTTCCCCATAACTATCATCATTATCATCATCATTATCATCATCATTATCATCATCATTATCATCATTATTATCATCATTACTATCATCATTATTATCGTCATTATCATCTTCATCACTATCATCATTATTGTCATCATCATTTCTTGTAATTGTTGTCGTAGGGGTACTGTGACAGTTTGTGTAACCAAATCCGTTCACTCTTTCCGGGTCTGGTGTTGTTCTAAGCGACTAAGCAGAATATCAAGAGAGGGGCCAGTCCATTCTTTTCTGTAGTCCAGCCAACTTTCCTTTGGACGATTCTTTCTTCGTTCTCCCTCAACTGTACCTTGACTTATGACTTTTGGCAGTGAGTCATGTCCTAAAACATTTTCATCAACTGTGGAAGCGGAGTACAAGTTTTTCTCCTTGTGCCTGCTTTTAGATTACAGTCACTGGGCATCGACCTGTTCTTAAAACGCTCCGGCGGGCCACATGTGTCTCGCGGGCAGTAATTCGCCCAACCCTGGTCTTTTTTTTTATGTAACTACACCTAATTTTTGTAGGTGTCAGCGGGCTTCAAAAAATGCATACTCCTGGTATAGACCAAATATATCTTATCTTATATTCTACAGACTTTACTTATACGATCGCTTGACCAGGTTTTGCTTTTTAATATTGAGTGGGGGAAGAATGGGTAGGGGTTTATACATTTTGTTTTTTCTAATTTAACATTGATTAATTATTAATAGAAAATAATAATTTAAAAAAAAACGCTTTAATATATAAAGAAAGAATTGTCCTTTTTTTTGACAAAAAAATAATTATATTTTGTCTTGTTTTTCTAAAGATATCGTTAAACGCTTCTTGTCCCAAATTTTTGGAAGAAACAAAGCCACAAATCCAAATGATACTATCCAAGCTACTGACACTATTTACAAAGAATTTGTTCAACCCCATCAAATTGCTAACGTACGTTAGTTACAACTTATGCTTTGCTTCAGAACAGTGTTTCCCAAACTGCGTTCCTCGAGGCCTCAGTAGGTGTTCCACAAAGTACTGGAATAATTAACTAGTACGCCACCGCGTGAATTTAATCCCGCTAAAAAAATGAAGCTAATTGTGTCGCTAAATAATCCGAAAGTGCGAAGTGTTCCGTTAAGGAGAAAGTTTGGGAAACACTGTTTGAGAAGAGATGTTTGAGAAGAGATGTTTGAGAAGAGATGTTTGAGAAGAGATGTTTTAGCTCTAGAAATAGCTAACCTTTCCTAGAAAGCCTTTGTAAATCCCTTCCACAAGCCAGACAGTAAGTTGTGGAGCTGTGGGGTTTTTCCCCTTCATAACACATTTTTTTTTCCTTTTTACATTCGACATGACTAGGCGACACTCACACACATCTTGGTTTGGTTTTTTTTAAAGTAAGACCACAGTAATGCAATTCCTTAGGGGGTTCTCTGTGAAGAATGTTTGTGTTACACAAATAACAAATGAGTGCTTAAGAGGGTAGACATATTAGGAACTCCTCTTAAGGTTGTACAATACTTCAAGCAGTAATCCAGAAATGGAGTTGGTTGACATTTGTTGTAGATGAAAAGAAATGTTTGTTTATTTGTGTATGAAGAGTGGCTCTGACTCATAGACTTATATATACTATATCTGGACTGGACATGGAGACTTTTTAACACTACAAAAAATGTGAATTTTTTTTTTAGAAAGTTGGATCAAGGCGTTGTTTTGTAAGGTAGTTAAAAGAAGTAGAGGCTATTTTTTTCAACCCTAACCTATGTAACATATAATTTAATTTTTAGATCTAGATTTATTAAATGAACATCAAAAATAAGAGTACTCTCGTTTCATAATTATTATTTTGCAATTTTCAGATACATAAACTTCTTTATCAAAAGACTTAATGCAACACTAAATTGTGATTTTTGTGTGTGTATTTTTGATAATTAATTACTAGATCTAGATCTAAAAAATAAAATTATATATTACATAGGTTAGGGTTAAAAAATACTTTATTTCTTTGAACTACTTTACAAAACAACGCCTTTTATCCAACTTTCTACAAAATGTTCACAATCGATCAGTCGCTGATAAGAATTTATTTCCAGGTTCCAGTCTAGTAGTATATATAAGTCTATGCTCTGACTAATCAATCACATCAAATGGTTCCAGTACCTATTTGGTATGTGGTGCGGGCACCGTGCGGACGTGCATGTGCAAGTGCAAGTGTTGGTGTATATTTGCTTTTAATTTTGGTTAGTTATTCTTTATTAAAGCCTTTAGTTGTTGATATGCTAATCCTTGTTGTCACAGTTTTAGTTGACAGTGCCTGATTTAATGTTCACGCCATGTTAAGAGTTTAAAAGACACGTGGAATTCCTGATGTAGAAAACAGGAAGTAGAATGAATAAAGTTGACTTTGAGTTCAGTCAAGTCAGTCAAGTGGTATCCTTTAGACCGGGCGGTCAAGTAGTATTTTTGTCCGGGGCGGACATTAGCGACTTAGAAAGTCAGATAGTAATCTTGAGTAGTCGTGTCTTTTGGGCAGTTGATGCCAGTGGTCTTTTTGAGATATGTATTATTCTGGATTATTCTGTACAGTGTTACCCGCTGAGATGCGGACGTGATTTGTAATATACTCTAGAGAGTTTGACGTATTGGATATATTTGATACCGCTGTTATGCAGATAGGATTTTCTTGACTTGTAGCACTAACAAGAAGTGCAGCATTATTATTATTGTTGTCAAATAAACTTTATGTTTTGTCTGCTGAAACGGAATTAAGTCAATTTGTGGTATATATGTTTGTCACGTGTCAAGAGTACTCCAGGAAGCACGAACCCAGTATTCCACGACATTCGTATTCTTCAACATTACACCATTTAACCTTTTTACACTTGTATCATTTATCTGCCTCTGATGGTTTTAATAGTTATGTAGTATGTCTTTGCTATTAAATAATATTTTCATTAATATTATTATATTTTTGTAAAGTCATTAAATATAGGTTAATCATGTTTCAAAATTTCTCTTTAATTCTTTATGACTTAATATTTGTAAAATGTTAGAACTTTAAAAAAAGCCCACAAAAGAGGCTGGAGGGCCCAAAAAAAGAGGCAAAGAAAAGAGGCCTAAGTTCCAAGGATTCCTATGATGACAAAGCTAAAATTGGATAGCGCAAATTCTGAGGATTCCTTAAAACAAAATTACGTAAACACAAGCGGTGTTGCACTGACGCGCTAGTGTGCAAATGTACATGCAATACCATTATGTTACACTCTGACTATGAATTAACTGGGGTTAAGGTAATTTTAAAGCAATTTTCTTCCATAATTTAAAGACTTCTGTTGGTAATAATACATTGTTTTACTTCAGAATACCACCCAAAGCATCAGATCATTTTGGTGTCTGCTCTATACCTGTGCAGACACCAATCAATAGAATGTAACCACAGCACAAAGTGCATTTACTGCATTAACTAATCATTAACAAATCATTTTTATATTGAGCTGTACGATATCAAAAGTCTTCTTAATAATTAATAAGAGACTCACCACATGGCTTTATTAGTTTCTGGGCTAGAAGATTTAAAAAAAAAAGATTTTAACGATGGCATGTATGACATTGTGAACTTTGACCCAAACGCAAAGGAAATTTCGCATACCCTTTTTCTTTCCAAACCTTACATTAGCTCTTACTTGGTTCATTGTTTAAAGCACAACTGAAAAACTCAAAATAAAAATAAATCCTTTATTTGGAGCAAACATTTCGCACCTAATGGTATAACTGATTGATAGCACGTGGCACCAATAACTCAAATGTCGTGGGTTGAATCAGATTCATTTTTTTTTTTTTTGTTCAATGATAAATTAAATCTGAATGTTTAGTTGTATATTGACATTAAGAAAGAATTGATTACAAGACCTTTTTTTTACATACTACTTGTTTACAAAAGTATTTTAACTCTTTCTCTCCTAATTGAGCATACCATCGTTGATTTCACCCCATTAAATTAATTTTTGATGTTTCATTGTGTTATATAAAAAAACAACTTTTATTTCCCTTTCCTTGAATATCAATCTTCCAGCATTACTTGATAAGAAACAACAACGTTATAGTAGTTCAATAAAAAAAAAAGGCTTATAAACTGGTAATGGACAAAATGAATAATTCCGCCGGAACGTGAAAATAATTACGGAGAGAATGAGTTAAATTCGTCTTCTACGTTTTGTAAGAACCGAACAGCTCTAAACATCATTTAGTGTTCGGTTAATTAAGAACATTTACATTCTACTGGCTTATATATGGTTTAGTAGAGATATTGTGCATGAGACTTAGGATTTGAATGGGAAATATAGTTGGCCCCTAATGCCTTGTGTTATTGTAAAGGAATTGTATGTAATTTAATCAATGTGTTTTTATTTTCAGAAAATCACGCTGTTGTCTCACGTGTATACATGGGGAAATGTGAGAATGCAGACGTTTATCGGTGTGGTTGAAAGGAACTCTACGCATATTACAATTAAACATTATTTCTTTAAACCAGATTTTTCTCACCAAGGGTAAAAATTGTAACTATAACAACACATAGTGAGCACAATACTTGAACTATTGGTCCCAGTGGCGTAGCTATGATGGGGGGGGGGGGAATTTGAAAATCCCCCCAGGCCCCCATTTGTTCGATTTTGTTTTAGATTAAATATTAAATATTGCTCAAAATGCAGTTCACAACCCCCCCCCCCCCCAGGTCGAACCCTCCGGGCCCCCAATTTATGGCAAATTCCTAGCTACGCCACTGATTGTTCCATTGTTGCTAGTTTCAGTGTCATTTTTCGTCACAATGAGCAGATGACGTTAGCAGCATATAAATATTGTTTCGCTGACCAATCTGAAGTTTCATTTAGACGAGTTCGAGTTTTTAAAATAACTCGATGCATGTTGCATTTAATCCTTACAATGACGTCTTTCATTGCTTCTTGTTTTTCTGGTGTCATCGTGACTAATACTCATCGATGAATGATGCAGAGAGTTCCAGGTACTTTTGGTGACTCATTCAGTACCAGACGTTGAAATCCAAACATACGAACAAACTCAAAGCACCAGCTGTGCAGACAAAAACTCAATTTTTCAAAGAGATATTATACTTTTTCAAAGAGATATTATACTTTTACTACAAGATATTATACTTTTACAAAGAGATATTATACTTTTTCAAAGAGATATTATACTTTTTTATAAAGATTTTACTTTTACAAAGAGATATTATACTTTTACTACAAGATATTATACTTTTACAAAGAGATATTATACTTTTATAAAAAGATTTTACTTTTACAAAGAGATATTATACTTTTACAACAAGATATTATACTTTTTCAAAGAGATATTATACTTTTACATAGATATATTATACTTTCCCCCAAAATGAACAAACTTTCTCATATATATCACATACAGCTGTAGCGAGACCATTTGTTCTAGAAGGCCTCACCACTGACCTGCTACGTAACAACTTGTGGGCAATTTAGGCCAATAGCTTTTTGCCACGTCACAGGTCAGTACGACGCGACAATAAGCTATTGGTCTCTACAGCGCACATGTTGAAACGTCGCAGGTCTGTGGTCAGGCCTTCTAGAACAAATGGTCTCGGTTGTTGTCGTTTCAAGAGAATGAATTGCAAAAGAGAAACTCGTCTTTAAATAAAATCACCATCATTTCTATACATCACCTGTAATATACAAGATAAGATAACGTTACCTCTAAAATACTGGTTATCCATGTTGGCAATGTTCCAATGTTTGTTATCAAACTGACGTTCCAATTGCTTCGGCTTTATAGATTGGGCTTATAGAACCTCGTTTCAATCAAATGACGCAGATCCTTCTTAAAGCTTTTGAAGTAAAACCATAGGCTAGAACATTGTCTTTATATCTTCTGTTCTTAACATTTCTTTTGTTCCAGACACATTTAAACGAGTTTTTCCACAATCCAATTGTTTGTAAATAACATGGACTATACAGGATGGCGAATTATACATAATAAACCAAATCGTTTATCAATTACATCTCGACGTCACCATTGAAATAATATGTATGATGCCTAAAAGGCCTAATGACAGAAATCCAGATTTTCGATGGTCTTAGCCGAACCCCCAAGTTGGTCGCGAAGCACAGGATAAGAACCCATAAAGACTGGTTGTTAGTGGCTCTTTGAAACGCATACCATTAAAAGTATTTTATAGGCATTAGAGTGCTTTTATTCATATTGCATACTAAAGTGATACAAATTACATAGAAACATTTTAAAGTAAATGATCAATAAGCACAGAGTTTGTCAAAGTTTTATTGGTAACGCTCCTAACCCATTATCTTTATATATAATTCTCTTCGTCGCTTAAGAGTTTGGACGAGAAGAAGTAAAGGAAGGATCACTGTCTTATTTCTGCGAATAGTCACCCCACGAAAAAAACAAGAGGGGGGGGGAGAACAAGTATTCACCGGTTGCTACGGATGGCTGCCTGGTCGTGCTGCTTGCGCTCTGTTTACATCCCACTCTGTTTACATCCCACTCTGTTTACATCCCACTCTGTTTACATCCCACTCTGTTTACATCCCACTCTGTTTACATCCCACTCTGTTTACATCCCACTCTGTTTACATCCCACTCTATGCACACCACATTCGGTGCACATCCCACTCGGTGCACATCACACTCCATGCAAACTCCACTCTGTGCACATCACACTCCTTGCATATCCCACACCATGCACATCCCACTCCATGCACACCCCACTCTATGCACACCACATTCGGTGCACATCCCACTCGGTGCACATCACACTCCATGCAAACTCCACTCTGTGCACATCACACTCGGTGCATATCCCACACCATGCACATCCCACTCCATGCACACCCCACTCTATGCACATAACACACGGTGAATATTGCACTCGGTGCACATCACACTCCATGCACATTACACTCCATGCACATCACAACCTGTGCACATCACACTCGGTGCTTGTCCCACACAATGCACATCACACTCCATGCACATCACACTCCATGCTCGTCACACTCCATGCACATCACACTCCATGCACATCACACTCCATGCACATCACACTCCATGCACATCACACTCCATGCACATCACACTCCATGCACATCACACTCCATGCACATCACACTCCATGCACATCACACTCCATGCACATCACACTCCATGCAAACTCCACTCTGTTTACATCCCACTCTGTTTACATCCCACTCTGTTTACATCCCACTCTGTTTACATCCCACTCTGTTTACATCCCACTCTGTTTACATCCCACTCTGTTTACATCCCACTCTGTTTACATCCCACTCTGTTTACATCCCACTCTGTTTACATCCCACTCTGTTTACATCCCACTCCGTGCACATCCCACTCGGTGCACATCACACTCCATGCAAACTCCACTCTGTGCACATCACACTCCTTGCATATCCCACACCATGCACATCACACTCCATGCACACCCCACTCTATGCACACCACATTCGGTGCACATCCCACTCGGTGCACATCCCACACCATGCACATCCCACTCCGTGCACATAACACACGGTGCACATCCCACACCATATACCTTATAGCAAGCAAAGTTCCTTTTTGTTTCCCAATTGTTTTATTTTGACAATACAAAACAATGGAAGTAAAAAACTAAACTTCTAGACACAGAAGATATGAATATTCTTATTTTTTATATAAAAAAAGTAAAGTTCTCCTTTCAGACCTTGTGGTCTATAGGACAGATGATGTAAAGGTCATCTGTTTCTGTGGCTTACGGTTAGCGAGGGTGTCATGTGGCATCTTTACTATTCCCAAACTCATGTCAGGTACCCATTAGAGCTGGGTGGACTCAGAGGCGGCACAAAGATCCCGAAATTATAAACCCCAGTCACGAGTTCCACTTTCTCTGTTTCTTGTGGAATTTCAAGAAGAGACACCTCATACAAAAACTCTTTTCTCGCTAAAAAGCAGCCAACTGTGCTAAGTCAACTGATTAATTAAGTCGGACTTTGGTTTTCGGTTAGCAAGACCAAGCCATTTGTAGTTTTTAGTTGAATATGTTGGGCCGTAAGCAGAACGTTGTGATTCAAAGAGTGTGCGCGAGTCTCCTGAGTCCGCGTGTCTTTGTATGTTTTCCGTAAGCTTTAGCCATTATTTGTTTGTTTTTCTAATTAGCAAACTTTTGCCTAAAGAATATTATACGAGGATACTGTAGAAGAATTATTTTTTCATGCACCAGGTGCCACCGAAACTGTCAAGGAGGTTTCCATTCTGTTTTTAGGAGATCAGTAAAGACAAAGTGTTGTCCTGTTTGCTTTTATGTAAAAAAAAAAAATAAAACGCCAAATGATTTTTCAATTTTATTAATTTAAACGATCAAAACTAGACTATGGCTTAAATATTTCTGGTCCATTGGTGACTTCGATGGGACCGCCTCTGAGCTTGTGTGATAACACAAACTTTCTTTGTAATCTTGTTTTCAGTATTGTTAGGGCTCGCGAGGACAGAATAGTAATGGGTGCGTTTTTTTTAAACTTAATAACATTTGGATTGCTTTATTGTTCTCTTCGAACCATTCTCTGTTGGGCCTGATGCTATAGCCTCCTCATATATATATATATATATATATATCAGCGAAAAAACAAAATGATCTCTATTGCAATTAGAGCAGTGTATATTAACGTTTTGGGACACAAACAACAGTTTTGTTGGTGGCCCTTCTCTTGACAGCTAGGAGGTCTGGGGGAAAGCAGTTCTGCCAATTTCAAAACTAGAGAAACGCATGCTACGGAACATCTAAAGCTCATAACTCATTACTATATGTATAGAAGGCGCGGTGGCTGAGCGGTAAAGCTCTTGGCTTCCGAACCGGGAGTCCCGGATTCGAATCCTGGGATTCTTAATTTCGGGATCTTTGGGCGCCTCTGAGTCTACCCAGCTCAAACGGGTACCTGACATTAGTTGGGGAAATTAAAAGCAGTTGGTCGTTGTGCTGGCCACATGACACCCTCGTTGACCGTAGGCCACAGAAACAGTTGAGAGTAGAGCTTACTATCAACTGCCCTATAGACTTATGACCATAAGGTCTAACTATATATATATGCTATACTATATATATATATATATATATATATGCTGTGTGTGTTTATACATACAGAATTAGGGTTTACTGGGCGTAGTTAGGGTTAGGGTTTGAAAACAAATCGCCCCTTCCCTTCTCGGTCCGCTAGTGTTAAGAACAAGATGGGACATTTAAACTACATTATTATACATTATCTGGAATCATTTTTACTAAGCCACAAGTCAAAATATGTTAACATATGGAAGAACTTGTTGGCTAATTACATTTTATATAAATCGTTGCGCGCTTAGACAGCCTTCGAATAACAGCATTAAAAAAACACGCACAAAATTACCTTATGTGAACACACTTTTTCAATAAAAATGGCTTAAGGTTCAGTGTTTTATGTATAGTTGCTACTTTACTTTTAAGTCTTCTCTCCTGAAGGCTTTCTAAATTTAGTGATTTTACTAAAAGGTCTTTTTATATGATTGTGTGTTTCTTAATTTATCATTGTACATTTCTCTTACAGAGCACGATATGATAAATTACATTGTAAGGATGTGATGTACAACCCAAGATGTGATACAACATTTGAGCCGCTTGGCATTAACTTCAAATTCTCCTGGCCGGCCTGTATCTACAATCCCGTTGTAAGATGAAACGTTATTTTTATCTTATATATATATATATATGATAACTGTGGCAAAGTGGGGTATAAGATGATGGTAGACAACATGGACATTTGTTGTATTTTTTGGAGCCTCCGAAAGGGGAAAAGGCGCTATTAGTTTTGTGTGGAATATCTGTCCGTCCGTTCGGCTGTCCGTTTAGATCTCGTAAACTAGAAAAGATAGTGAAAATCCGACACCATAATATTTTAGATCATTCAAAGTTCTGATGCAACGGCTACTTTTTTCTTTTCTGAAATCGAAAAATCAAATTTTTAAATCACTTATGCAAGCAGTTTTTTTCCATAAAAATACACCACTTTTTATAACTATTAACAGTTACAAACACTGGAGGCTCTTTAGTAGAGAGAATACCATTTATCATGTTTACGGCACATCTATGCAAATGGTTTTAGATTAGTTTTGCCATGCTAACTGCTACATTTAAACACACAAAAAAGTATACATATAAGTTGGGCATAATTTAAAACAACAATTAATAAGTACTTTTTCATATTATCGCGTGAACTGCAGCGCTGCACACCAACCATAGAACACTTAACTAAAGGACATTTTTTTTTTACAGAAATGTTTTTTTAGCGGCAACCGGAAGGGGAAAAGACGCTAATAGTTTTGTGAGGCCTGTCTGTCTGTCCGTTTGTCCGTCGCGTTTATTTTCTCAGAAACTAGCACAGAAAATGGAAATTGGACATCATGATAATTTAGACCATTCAAAGGTCTGATGCAACGGCTACTTTCTTTTTTTTTTCCGAAAGTGAACCATCTAATTTTTAAAATTATATATGCAAACAGATTTTTCAAAAAAATTACACCGCTTTTCAATGAAAACTTCAGGGGAGGTAACTTTTTTTTAAAAGTGCATGGGCTTCTTCATTAATAAATCAAGCTTCATTCATAGATTCGCGCATTGGCACAAAACATTTGTATCTAAGGTCACAATGGTAAAAGTGTCAATGGATCATAATAAAATATTTTTTTCCATTTATTAACTAACTCAATGAAAAGAATACTTATTCAAATATTATTTTTTGAAAAAGAATTTTGATACGATCTTCGTTTTAGTTATAAGTTTAAAAAATAACCAACTATTTTATGGCACGCAGTTTTGACATATCCACATTATAGGGGCCTACACTTGACAGTTTAAATAAGACTAAATAGAGCCCAGATCTACATACATTTAGAATACGAGTTCTAGTCTAGATACAGTAGATTCTATATCAAGATTCTAGATCTAGATCTAGAGTTAGTAAGCCACATTGGGTCTTAGATAACACCTCGTCCTCTAAAGAGTGGGTTAGTCGGTCGAGCAACACTCGAGGAAAGATCGTTCCTGCTACTGACAGAAGTGAAATGCCTTGATAGTTGGAGCAGTTAGACTAGTCACAATTTTGTATAGGGATATGATTACGGAATCTTGAAGTTCAGGTGGGACCACACACTTCTCCCAGCATAGAACGAACAAGTCTGTTAGCCTTTCAGTTAGGGCGACACCACCCAGTTTAAATATTTCAGCGGGAAGTTCATCAAAGCAGGTGCCTTGTGTTTTTTTAGTTTAGATATTGCTGTCTCAATTTCCTCAAATGTCTTCGAATCCGAAGATTAGTGAGGAATGCAGTATTTCCCATGGCTGCGCAGCCCCAGCTGTGATTTACATATTTTGCCACATCCAAGGCAAGCTTAACCATTGTCAGCAGGTTTTCGATTTAGATTTTCTTTTTGGCGTCTGCGTCTGCCCTCGGCATCGGATTTTCTTTTGGTCTCAAATGTGTATTCCGCGGCCTTTGCGAGTGACTTTCAGTTGTCTCGTTCTGAGGCCGCATAAATATATACATACATACATACAAACTCACATATATATATATGGTGGGGTTGGGGTGTTCAAACACCCCCTGTAATGAAATCGCCCCGCGGTGGGGTGGGGAGTCGATATTTAGTGACTGATTTCTTTGCTTTTATTTTTTTATTTTAGGTTTTACTTTTAATTAATTTTAACACTAAACCCCATCACTTGCACCAGCACAGCCAATGGGGCTTTAAGTTTAAACCTCTTTTAAGCTGGGTTTAAAGCTAAAAAAACTCTTCAATATAAAAAAAAAGCAAAATACGCGCTAAAAATTCGATGAACGTAGCCAAAGGGGTTTTGAGTTTAAACCCCCCTTCAGCGTGGTTTGAAGCTAAAAAAAACTTCAATATAAAAAAAAAGCAAATTACGCACTCAAAATGCTATGAACGTAGCCAAGCCAATGAAGGTTTTTGAGATTAACTCCCCCCCCTCCAAATGGTTTTGAGTTTAAAATCCCCCTACAGAGCGTTTTGAGGTTGAAAGCCTCTCTCTTCAATATTATTCTAAAGCAAACTACAGTCACCAAATTCTATAAGCGTAGCTAAATGGGGTTTTGAATTTTATTTTAAAACCCCCCAACAGATGATTTTGACGATTAAACTTCCCTCTTCAATATAAAATCTAAGCAAAATAGTCACCTAATACCAAGTGCGTAGTCAAGAGAGGTTACAAATTTCTACCAGTGAAATGAATAGGGTGACCCGTCAAAATAGCGCAAGACAAAATAGCGCGAAATTTCCCGACAAAATAGCGCAAGACAAAATAGCGCGGTCTTATATATGATGTGTATAAAAGTAGTGGATTATTAGTAATTTAGTGTCCACAGAGTGTGATGTTAGATTTTGAGAAGGCAAGACAAAATGCTATAAGCCTAGTGTTCCCTGCGACCAGACTCTGTCGGTTGTCTTTGTCTATTCCATCTTGGACAAAGTCTCTGTCGTAAAAGTACAAGATGAAAATTTTGCAGCTACATACCGGGAAGATAAAAATTTACGCAAATTTGTCAAGATGCTGTTAGCCCTTTCATTTGTTCCACCTGCCGGTGTAAATACTGCCTTTGTAGAATTAAATGAAGCTCGGCCAGATGTTGTAAGGAACTTATGTATGACTATTTGGAAGACAACTATATTTGTCACCAGAGACGAAACCGCAGAGTGACTCCAAGATTTCCGATAGCATTATGGGATGTTAGAGATCGTGTGCAGGACATTCTACCACGAACAAACAATTCAGTGGAGGGATGGCACCATGCATTTCAACTGTCTATTGACGGTCATCACCCTAATGTGTACATGTTAATCTCTCACTTCCTCAGAGAACAGGAGAACACCGAGAACAAGATTCTGAGGTACAATGCTGGAGAACAAAGTAAAGCTGCAAGCAAGACGAAGTACCTCCAACTTAACAGACGTCTTGCAACTATTTTGCAATGTACGGAAACAAGCCAGTGATGGAAGTTCTACGTAACCTTTCCTACAATTTAACTTAGTTAAAGTTTGTGTGTGTGTGTGTAAGTGTGAATTTGACAATTATCTTTGCGTGTTTTCAAAGTACATTTTTATAATGTAAATAAATGCTATATTTTGAAATTATTTATTTTGCCTTATTATGATTTTTAATTCTTAATTCTGTTTTAAGATATCTAAACTGTTTCCTACAAAATGACTGAAAAATAATAACATTAAAACTAAACAAAAAAATATTGCCTCTATTCATATTTTACTATATCTAAAGTATTTCTTTCAAAATGACTAAAATATTTTTTCTGCGCTATTTTGTCGGCGCTATTTTGTCGGCGCTATTTTGTCGGCGCTATTTTGACGGGGTACTAATGAGAAGTAAAAGGAATAATTTTTCCCCACATTGAAAAAGGTGCCGGTACGCCATACCGTGCGTACCGTCACAAAAAAAGCACTGTATATATATATATATAACAAAGGTTTCTTTAAAAAAAGAAGATAATTATGTCCTACGCATTTCATTTGTCAATCTAGTCATGCATGTTAACCAGTGACTTAAACTCTGCAGAGTCTGGTTTTCTTGTCTGATTCAGGCAACCCATTTCATTCTCTAATGGCACTAGGGAGGAAGAAGCACTTTTACGAATTAGTTCTAGTGATAAGGAATTTAGCGTATTGAGAAAGCTAAAAACATGGATTTGAAGAAGACAATATCTTGTAAAGATATAAACTATGTAGGCCTATATATTAAAAAATGTAAATTGGAATTTCCCTTCTAATTTTAGCATCCAATTGTGATTTCTGGCCTCTTAGAGTGCACACGATCACACTTTTTCAGTAGTCCTTATAAAGATCCCATCATTATGGAAAAGGAGATAAGGTATGTCTTAACACTGCATACATATTCTAGGGCTTGAGTGTTAGGTCAGTGTTGGGTCCATATTGGGTCCATGTTGGATCAGTGTTGCGTCCATGTTGAATCCGTGTTGGGTCCATGTTGGGTCAGTGTTGGGTCCATGTTGGGTAAGTGTTTGGTCCGTGTTGGGTCCATGTTGGGTAAGTGTTTGGTCCGTGTTGGGTCAATGTTGGGTAAGTGTTTGGTCCGTGTTGGGTCCATGTTGGGTAAGTGTTTGGTCCATGTTGGGTCAGTGATGGGTCCATGTTGGGTCCGTGCTTGGTCCATGTTGGATCAGTGCTGAATAGAGATCCCATCATTATGGAAAAGGAGATAAGGTATGTCTTAACACTGCATACATAGTCTAGAGGTTGAGTATAAGGTCAGTGTTGGGTCCATTTTTTTGTCAGTGTTGGGTCCATGTTGGGTTAGTGTTGGGTCCATGTTTGGTCCATGTTGGGTCAGTGCTGAATAGAGATCCCATCATTAGGGAAAAGGAGATAAGGTATGTCTTAACACTGCATACATAGTCTAGAGCTTGAGTGTTGGGTCCGTGTTGGGTCAGTGTTGGGTCGTGTTGGGTCAGTGTTGGGTCCATGTTGGGTAAGTGATCCGTACGATTGCAGGCGCACTTGTTTCGTTATTAAGCATTTGGTCTCTAAAAGCCTAAAAATTCTTTAGTCAATTCTCATGTACTGTAGAAAATGGCAGCGAAGCCTCAAGTATCAGAGAGCCGGTCTGGTATATTTTGATACACAACTCTATATCTTATATAGCAGTAGATAGCTTTGGATAAAGAATATTTAATGCTCTATGTTTTGTTTTGATAGATGGAATGTGTCTCTTAGTGGTTCCATCCTGTCCTTGCTGGGGGAGGTCAATGGGACGGCTGGGCAGCCTCTTTTTACGGAGGGCGGGTACTAAATTCCCATAATAGGTACCGTGTCAGTGCTATATGTAAGAAGGATTGCATTTTTACTAAGCTAATATCAACTCCATGGGCGCCCGCAGGATTTTTTGCAGGGAGAGGGGGGGGGTGCAAGTTGCCACCTATGGCTCACAGTCGTAATTTAAACTTTTTAATTGCAGAGATATTAAAGAAAAGAACTGGTGCCCCTGCCCACCCCCATACCTATGCGATATTAACTTCACTGTAAATACTTCTTTCATGAAATGTAAAAAAAAAAAAATAACGTGAACAAACTAGTTACTTTATAGATTGGCCATTTTTCCGAGCTACCTGTGCATCCCAACGTCAAACAAACAAAATGCAAATGCAAACGCAGCCAAAACTGTCAATAAATTTACAACTGAATTGCTTCTTCTGCGCTTATCTGGCAGTTCTGAAATTCATCTGTACGTTGTAACTCTTGCATCGTTTTAGGATGTAGACAAAGCAGGTTGAACTGAGCTTTAGTATTGCTTGAGAAGTGAGACGTGAATGAAGAAACTAAGGAATCAAGAGATGGAAAGTAAATCCGAGTTCTGTAATAATCCCAAAATCCAAACATGTGTTTTAGCTCGGTGTAGGCATTTCTATCGACTGCAAATTCTCGGCAGCATTACCTCATTACCAGGTTTGTCTGCCAGCAGTGTCGTCTTACTCAGGATGCAATCCCTGAAGTGTTCCTCATCATGGTCAAGTTGGTTTTTGGTTGTCATTAATGTGACTGCTGATGTGCTGTTGAGCGGCCACGTATTCTAAGATTGACTGACTGCAACATCACGGAAACTGATTCAAGAACGGATGAATAATTGACGACTATTAAAAGACCAATCAGAAACATGTTAAAGATCTTCTCAAAGTTGTGAGATTTGAACCCCCGACCCCGGTTTGGAAGCCAAGCGCTTTACCGCTCAGCAATCTCAACTCTTTTTCATGTTTAATACACTAATATCTATTTAATATGTATAAGAGTGTAGCGTTTCCGTGCTCTGAGAATATTGTTTTTTTCCGACTGTTCAATATTATGCTAGCTAGGAAAGAATAGATCTCTTCAGAAAATGTATTTTCTTAAATCATTTGATCCCCTTTAGAGAAATTACCTTTTAGAGAAAATACCCTTTAAAGAAAATACCCTTTAGAGATAATACCCTGGCTGAATTCTAAATGTATGTTACGTATGAAGCTCGTGGTATTTGTATTGACCCTGATAATCACATTTTGGCCTATCATAGATATTTAGTAACCATGAAAATAGTTAAACAAATATTGTTTTTATAATCACATTAATTTATATTATATATTTTTATAATAATTATTTTTCATGGTATTAAATGTATTTACAGCTATGATCTTCCAAATCAGTTCTACACTTCTGATAACATGTGTAAAGTACCAACAGGGCGTGATTAGTCATTCATATAATGTTTTACGGCGCAATATAATGTTGCATGAGTAACAATGTAATAAAATAAAATATCAGCACTCTAGCTTTTAAAATTTTTATTTCATAGTGTTTTACTGTTTATGTTTAAAACTTGCCTACTAAGCCATGCTAATTCTAAAATTATTTATTACGGGTAGCCTTTATGGGTCACGACCTTCTTTCACTGCATATCAAGCTACCTTTAGTACAAAAAGAAATTCTCATAATTATAGTTACCTGACACTTGCATAGGACGGTAAAACGATAGGGGAAATAAATAAAAAGATGTATCAAAACCAATTCTTTTCAACCACAAGTTGGAATAATTTGAAAGGGCAGTAATTCAACGTTTCCAGTTAAAGATCGTAAATGGTTATTTGCACACGTCTATCGCGTCATGGAGTCTACTTCCTAGGCTTCTTCTTTCTGTCAAACTTCTTTTCAGACCAATACAACACACCAGTGGTCCACCAGGTCCACAATCCAGAGATCCAATAGGTCAACAATCCAGTGATCCGATGGGTCCACAGTCCAGTGATCCCTCAGATCCACAATCAAGTGATCCACCAGGTCCACAATCCAGTGATCCACCAGGTCCACAATCCAGTGATCCATCAAGTCCACAATCCAGTGATCCATCAGGTCCACAATCTAAAGATCCACCAGTTCCACAATCAAGTGATCCAATAGGTCAACAATCCAGTGAACACCAGGTTCACAGTCCTGTGATTTACCAGGTCCACAATCCAGTGATCCACCAGGTCCAAAACCCAGTGATCCACCAGGTCCATAATCCAGTGATCCATCATGTCCACAATCCAGTGGTCAATCAGGTCCACAATCCAGTGATCAGCCAGCACTAAGGACGGTTCTATTTCTCTAGCTCTCTGTTCACTTGACCATTGGTTCTCAAAATGTGGGAAGTGGACCCCAATGGTCCGCGAGACGACCGAAGGGAATCCACAGAAATATGAATATTGTAATCAATTCAAATAACGTATTCCCTAAAAGCCATTTCATTCGATCGTATAATTTAAATTACAATGAACTCGCACTCTATTACTGTTTAATATGTCTAGTAGGTAGTATTCTATGACAACCTGAACTAAACATTTTACAATTCGATATTCCCGATTGGCTATTGCGTATGGACTAACACAAATGCCAATCGCAGATGAATGCAGGAGTAAAGTATTGAAATATCCACAACCGAGGAAATTGAGCCAATGTTTGAACAATGGTGGTAATTTGCAAACAGGCGAATGACACTGGACCAAAACATTATATTTTGGATATTTCTATGGTCTAGAGTCTAGAGGTTAATTTCGCTTTGTGTTACTGCTAGGTGGTGTTAGTCGTTTCCTGTGTCACTGGTTCGAGCCTAGGTCGGCGCAGTCCGTTTTTTCCTTTTTACGTAATTCGTTCCTTTTATCCAGAAACTTAGTCCATGGTGCTGCTTTTCATTTATGTTCAACATGTGTGTATCATTTCTTGGTTTCAGCACCTAAATTCACATTGATGGTTCCTTGAACAAGGAGACCACAAATTATGGTTACAAACACATATTCCAATATTCTATCCTGCATGCATGCATCAGTGTACAGAAGTTGTTGACCGCTTTCCGGTCTTCTTGTTTAGTAGAATGTGGACTCATTGTCGTAATAAAAAACTCATCACAAACAAAAAAAACAATACTTTAAGAAAAAAAACAGTGTTATGAGCATAACACACAGCTTACATTAAGTGTTATTATATCAATTACTTTGTATCAGCCGTGCATCAACGCCTATGTTGGCATTTGACAAATTTAATCTGCGCAATTATAAATATTTTTACTATTTGTCTTTGTTTAGCTTTTAGCTTTCTGAATACACTTTGAACCTAAGGGACAAGCTGTGAAAGGGAAAGATGAGGTATCTTCCAAGATCGTTTATTTTTTTAATGCATAAAAAAAGATCACTCAGTGATCAAGGGGACTAATTCAACTTATAAGACCACATTTGTTAAGTACGATTTCTTTCTCATGTTCAAGATACCAAACAAAATAATTAATTACCAATAGTTAATTGTTGTTATTGATTCCAGTGTTGTCAGGTAAAAGAAATAATTGTGCAAAAATTTCAGCTTAATCCGAGATTGGGTGTGGGAGAAATAACGTGTAGAAAATGTTTACCATACAGACAGTCAGAGTGAGTTGATATTAGTTTGTAATAGAAGACACCAACTAGAACACTCATATGCATAAATAAATAAAATCTCATCAACCTCATTTAAGTCATTGATGTAAAAAGAAAAAGAGAGTTGAAACGAAAGCAAATATGTCCATAGACTTTCGTACTTCAAAGTTGTGTTTTAATTAGTAACACATAATAAACATTTATGCAGGGCCGCCGCGAGGGTTGTGGCCGCCTGCGTGAGAAATAAAATGCCGCCACTCCCCCCCCCCCCTCCAACCATTAAGTCTGAGCTGGACGCTGTTGCAAAAGTGACATTTGATTTAAATCTATTTTTTTGTAGACCATTCCATTTTTTCCTTTCATATTTGCACCGCTGTTGTATCTACAACTATGAGCCATGCACTAGAAACAATTTTGAATATACGTGCCGACAGAAATCTGAATTATTGTTTCTTTGTGATAAACATTAAAAACTGATCTCGTTCTGACTGCTCGTTTATTCTCCATTATTTGCGACCATTATAATTGATGAGCTGCGGCGGCTATATTACAATGAACAGCGGAAATGATCATGATCTATATACAATTTTTCGAAAACTTTGACTGGTCAATAGTGTTACATGGTCTGGACCTGGATATATTCACGTGTTTTTATTGTAAGTTAAAGTATAAGAATAAATAAAAGCTTGAAATACAAAAGCCATCAACTTTTTCAACGTTCGTACACTTTCATAATAATTATCACGATTGTATTTTGGAGAGATGTGCATTGTATCCACAATCATGTGACATACACGGATTCAGAGTTGCCTACAAATGTATCCAACAAATGGAGCAACTCAGCGCAGAATATTTTTCATGAGTTTAATACAAAGTAAATAATCAAAAAGTACAAGTCACTTGTAAAAATGTCACTTGTGACTTGAAAAAAAAAAATTAATGCAGTGTTTCTCACATTCCCGGGTGGCATCTCCTTAGATAACAACATTTTCGTTCGAGCCTCTTTTAGAAGCTGTAGCCCAGGGAGCGACGTAGGCTCCAATAGTGAAGTCCGTGAGTTGTTTTTTTTTAGAATGTAGTAAAAAAAAAGAAACATAATCCCAACTTTTAAATTTTATTTTTCATTTAGCCTTCTTTAATTAAACACTGTGTATAGAAATGATAGAAACCAAATTAACGTCTTGTTTACATAATTTGTAAACCTTGTAAAAAGTTCCTCCTGAAGGTAGAATTGAAGATACGGCAGGTTTCCACTCAAGTCGGCGAGGGGTCTAAACATTTTTTTGCCGCCCCCCCCCCCCCTTTTTACGGTTGTTGGTCGGTTGTTGGCTTGTAGCTCAAGACAGCTAGTACAACTAAATCGATGTAAGCGTTTTATATTTGTTAATAACTAAACTTTAAATAACTTGAACAAACTTCTTTGTCAACAAAAACTCAATATAAGATTTAACTTGAGATGAAATATGGATCTAATTGTAATGAAATAAACTGATATTTAAACACTCTAGCTCACAACAAAAAAGTCATTACTCTTTCATGTCTTAAGATCGTCTCACATTTGCACATTTGCACTTGGTACGCTAATTTTATCATCGTCACTGCATAACCACCAATCAATCGCTTAACCTATTTTTACCGCCGCCTAGGAAAGACTCACACTCCATAACACCCCTTTTTTTACTTTTTAATTACCGGTAATAAATCTACTTGTAGTGCGGGCTATTTGACTCAAACAAATATTACAACAACAGCGAAAATTCACGGCCAGAAATGAGTAGGTGCCTATGGAAAAACACGTGGGATTCCCCCGTACATTGCTCTATTTTTTGGTTCTAGTTTCCAAAATAATTTTTTATGTACGAATATCGTTTATATTTTTAAAGGATAATGGCATAATTAGAATTTATATAAAATATTTTTTTTTAAATTTTTATTTAACTAATTTTTTTTTAAAGTAACCTTGGAATAATGATTTGGCCGCCCCCTAAAGTCGGCCGCCTGCGTGCAATGCACACATTGCACAATAAGTAGCGACGGCCCTGCATTTATGTAACTTTTTCTCTTAGGGGTCAGTCGGCAAGTTTTAAGCATATATAAGGGGTCCCAGGGTCAAAAACCTTGGCAGCAAACTACATAATTTGCAGGGGCGTAGCTAATTTTCCATCGTTTGGGATCCCGGGGGGCTTGACCTCTTTTAAGGCGCCTGCATTTTCCATAGCATTTAATTTTTAATTTAATAACCACTAACACTCATTAGGGGGGCTCCTCTCAAGTGGGGGGCCCGGGAGGGATCTTCAAATTCTCCCCCTCCTTCCCCCATCCTAGCTACGCCCCTGTTAATTTGTTTCTTGCTTGCTTTTAGGCCGGGGTATCACATAGCTAAGACATTAGGAAAAAAAAATATCCACCATCACAAGGAACTCAAAGAATGACAGATTCTTCCTCTTTGTGCTTTGTGGGAAGAACTCCTTTCACCATTTCAACGAAAATAGTGTATTGCTATATTTTGCTCTCTGTGTTTGTTCTTCAACATGAGCATTATGTCCGGAAATGTAAATGAGTAAATTATAGATCTTGAAAAACATGTATCGACTGAACGAACAATTATTCATATTTGAATGCATAATTCACAGTTTGGAAACAAAAGTAGTGAAATATCTGTTTGATAGAGTATACTTATTGATATTTGAACCTATGTGTATGTTACAACGCACCGCACTCTTAGATGATTACGTCCTAAGCGTCATGCATTTAGTAATGTATATTAACCAATGCCCTAAGTTCTGCCAAGTCACTGGTTTTCCTGACTAGCTCAGGCAACCCATTCCATGCTCTAATAGCACTAGGGAAGAAGGAGTATTTGTACAAATTTGTCCTAGCATATGGGATGAGGAATGTGCCTTTATTTTTGTGTCTTTCACAGTATTTTATTAAATTGTGATTTTGTATTTGAAGTTTATGGTTCAGTGTTTTATGCACAATTGGTAGTTTACTTTTGAGTGATAGAGTATACTTATTCATAGTCAAACATATTTGTATATTACAACGCACCCCACTCTAATTAAATTATATGTTATTATATATGAAAAGACGATTTTCTTATTCCATTTGCAAGGACAAATGCATACAAGTATTCCATCTTTACTAGTGCCATTAGAGAATCAGTCAGGAACACTAATTACTTCACTGAGTTTAAGTCATTGATTAACTTGCATGACTGCATTGACACATGGGGCTTACTATTAAGGGTTAGGTTTTGAAAAAAAAATCGCTCTTCCCTCCTACTCATAAGGTTTTGGATCGTATAGTGCGTTCTGACAGCAGAAGGCCTATGACAGAAATAGTTGGAAAGTCTAAAGGAAAGTCTTTGCTGAGTACAAAACTTAAATGAACTCCCGGCGGACAACAGCTTGGCGTAGTCATGTAAAACACTACATTCATTCTTAATTTTCGGAATCATAAACATATTAAAGATATTACATACGTAAAGTAGAAATGAAAAGAAAGGAAAGGAAAGAAATGAAAGAAAAGGAAATGGAAAGAAAAGGAAATGGAAAGAAAAGGAAATGGAAAGAAAAGGAAATGGAAAGAAAAGGAAATGGAAAGAAAAGGAAATGGAAAGAAAAGGAAATGGAAAGACATATTCAAGTGGAGAATATAAGTTGGACTAGTTCACTTCATTTTGGCACTTCCAGGGCTGCATTACATCACCCATTACACATAGAAAGAAAGATATCAGGAGATAGATAAGTCTTTTGTGAAGAACCAAATTAAATCAGAATCCCTTTCAGTTCAGCTTGTATCAAATGTTAACTGATTTTATCACAGTGATCCAATCTTGAATCATAAAAAGAAGCTCTTAATCTATTATTGATTTTTTGTTTGTTTCCATGTTCAGACAATCCTTTATAGATAGAATGCTTTAAACGATTTGTCTTTATATAAATAACAATGCCGATAGTGGAGCAATCCATTGAATTGATAAGTATTGATTATGCCACAACATCTGTTAACATCTGTTAACCATTTAGTTGACTCAAAAACAGAAAAGTCTTTTACTTCCTTATAGAGCACAAACATTTCTATTATGTTCTCTTGAATGTTTCTCCATTAGCTTAAGATGTCTGGCCAATAAAAAACAAACAACTTCCACCAACCAATAAGCCCTGATCATTAAGTAAAGTCAAAATATTCAGCAATATTAACCAATCTAAACATTAAAACCAACCAATACATTGATCCATAGATACAAACACGCATTTTGTTTATTTCTAATGCAAGGTTTATAAATAGATAGATTGATTGATAGATAGATACATACATAGATCATTATATTAATAGATAAAATAGAGTAAGATAGACAGACAGACTGATAGATAATTTAAAAATATAATAGGATACATATGTATATATACATATACACTACTTTATAATATTACTACTAAAGACATATCTACATCCCCTATTCTTTAAAAAAACATTTTAGGGGCTATCTTAAACAATGACAATAAAACAGAAAACAGATAAAAACATAATGAACACACACACACACACACATCAATGAATATGAAACTTAAGAACTTGAAGAACTAAACTCAGTTGAAATTCAGAGTTTACTAGGAAATAAAGTCATCTCTTTCTTTACATTAAATGATGGCAAGGTTGCTGAGAATGACTTCTAAAGTTTGTTTGTAATATTTGATTCAAATATTCTGATCTTCCTGTCTGATGTTCTGTAGATTGCCATCAGTTTCAGGAAATATAGTTTGTTGTTTCTCTGCCAGTTCTCCTTTCAGACCTAGTGATCTAATGGGCAAATGATGTGAAGGTACTCTGTTTCTGAAGACCAGGGGTGTACTGTGGCCAGCACTATGATTAACTTCCTTTAATTTTACCCAACTAATGTTATCTGTTGTATTTATGTGTATTTTTCTGTTGTGTTGTCTTTATATGAGAAAAGAGTCCTTGTAATCACAACAAATTTTCATAAGGATCAATAAAGCAGTCTTAGTCTTAGTCTTAATGTCAGGTACCAATTAGAGTTGGACTTAGAGATGCCCTCAAGATTTCAAACTTAAAAATCCCCAGGATTTAAACTTGGGATTTCTTGATTTGGATGTCAAGCTATTTACCATATCTCTGTTTAGGTTGATATGCAGTCTATTTCTCTGTTTAGGTTGATATGCAGTCTATTTCTCTGTTTAGGTTGATATGCAGTCTAGTTCTCTGTTTGGGTTGATATGCAGTCTATTTCTTTGTTTAGGTTGATATGTAGTCTATTTCTCTGTTTAGGTTGATATGCAGTCTATTTCTCTGTTTAGGTTGATATGCAGTCTATTTCTCTGTTTGGGTTGATATGCACTCCTTATCACTGTTTAAGCTGCACTGTATTTCTCTATTGGCATTGCAATTTATTTCTCAGTTCAAGTTGAAACTCTATTCCTCTGGTACACTACGACATTGTTACTTGATACTTCTTCTTACATGTCTTCATGCAAGGTCATTAATTAGGAATAAATCTTCTGTCCAGTTTTTCAGAAGGCTTCAAATTTTTACTCTCACATAGCTGGCATTTGTTTTTTCTTCTAAAGTTGTGCTCATAAGAAATAAAAATCTTTATGTTATTTTTTTTCTGCTTGGTATCATTGTAGAGTTATTGTATCATAATCAATCATCACACTTTAGATCAATGCAACTTCAAAAATAACCTAACATACACATCCATAACATTAAAGAAGATTACCCATCACAAATGGAAGTTCTCAATCAGACACAGTAGAAATAAATACCTATCACTGTTAATATTAATAGCAGGAGATGTAGAGTCAAATCCAGGGCCTAGATCTAAAGATAGATGCAACATCTGCAAAAAAGTATGCACCATGAAACAGAAAGCCATTCAATGTGACACCTGCAATGAATTGTACCATGCATCATGTCTCCATATGAATACACCTGTGTATTATGCCTTAGGCAACAAAGATGCATCATGGCACTGTGTACCGTGTGGGTTACCTCAGTTTACATCAGGACTGTTTGATTCCTTTGATGCGGACACTTCTAACCCATACAACATCCTAAACACCATCCCAAAACAAACTCACCAACCACTAGCCAGATCCACTCCTGTTAAACCTAAATCTACTAAAATAGCAATAAAAAACACTCTTATAGCAGAAGAAATTACCTTACCTAACTCAAAAAATATAGAATCTACATTTTGTAAAATTAATACCACCTCAACATCCCTAATAATAGGCAGCATTTACAGACCACCAAATTCTAGTTTAGAATACATGCAGGAACTATGTAATCAGATTACTACACTTAAAGAGACAAATAAAAATGCAGTTTTTTGGATTATGGGTGATTTCAACCTACCTGATATAAATTGGAAAACACTAACCATAGATAAACACCAAAACCTTAAGGACATAAATGAGCTTTTCATAGAAACTTTACACAACCTAAGTTTAGATCAAATCATTAAAAAGCCAACTAGATTAAACAACACATTAGATCTCTTCTTAACCAACAGACCTGGATTAGTAGTTGATTATGATATTATCCCTGGTCTATCAGACCATGAGATCATTAAAATACAAAGTCAGATAAAAGCAGTAGCCAATACAAAACCCAAAAGAAAAATGTTACTCTGGAATAAATGTAACCTAACACAACTACACCAAGCTGCATTAAACTTTCAACAAACATTCTTATTAGAAAAAGACATTAAACAACCAGTCGATGACCTCTGGAATTTCATCAAAAACCATCTTAAAAGCATTGTAGAAAATCATATACCAACTAAATACAGATCAAACAAAATATATAAATGCTGGTTTAATAATAGACTAAAGAAGCTTTGTAAACAGAAGGAAAACCTATATAGAAAATTTAAAGAAACCAAGGCAGAAAGAGTTCACAAAAAGTATATAAAAATTAAACACCTAACCCAAAAAGTAAGCAGACAGCTGCAGAGTGAATACATAAACAATGTAATATCTAAAGATAACAACAAAAACCTATGGTCATACATTAAGTCTAAGAAAATGGAAACAACAGGCATAGCGCCATTAAAAGATGAACAGAACAAAATACATAATGACAATGAAACTAAAGCAAACATCCTAAACAAATACTTTGCATCAGCATTCTCAGCCCCAGGAGACAAAGACATATTTCTTAATTTGAACCAAGTAGACAACATAGAAGATTTAGTAGTACAAGAAAATGGAATTCAAAAACTATTATCCAACACCAAACCAAATAAAGCATCTGGACCTGATGGTATTCCCAGCTAGATTACTCAAAGAACTAAGCAATGAGCTAGCCCCAGTGTTCAAAATACTCTTTCAGGCATCGCTTAACCAGGGCAGAGTACCAAAGGACTGGAAAGAAGCTAATGTCACCCCCCTATTTAAAAAAGGAGAAAAATCTGATCCAGGAAACTACAGACCAGTATCACTTACCAGCATCACATGTAAAATCCTAGAACACATAATATGTAGCAACATCATAAACCACTTAGACAAACATAATGTTATCACCCCATACCAACATGGCTTTAGGAAATATAGATCATGTGAAACACAACTAATAGGACTAATTGATGATTTTTCAAAAGGTTTAGATAATAGTGAACAAATAGATGCTATTTTACTAGATTTTTCCAAGGCTTTTGACAAAGTTCACCACCGTAGTTTGCTTAAAAAATTAAAATATTTCGGCATTAATGGTCCACTGCTTCAGTGGATTAAAGATTTTCTGATAGGGAGAGAACAAACTGTAATAATAAATGGCTCTAAATCAACACCAATAACAGTAAACTCAGGTGTACCTCAATGAACAGTCTTGGGTCCACTACTATTTTTAATTTACATAAATGATTTACCAAATTGCATTAGTTCAGGAACAAAAGTCAGATTATTTGCAGATGATTGCATAATATATAGAACAATAAAAACAACACAAGACACAGATATTTTACAAAAAGAGATAAAGATGAATTACAGAAACGGGAATCAAATTGGAGCATGTCTTTCCACCCAGAAAAATGTCAGTTGTTAAGAGTAACAAAAAAACTAAAACAAATTAATTCCACTTATCTTATTCATGGCAAACCAGTAACACAGATTAAAAACGCAAAATACCTAGGTGTTAAAATAAATGAAAAACTGTCATGGAATCCACATATTGATGAAACTACAAAAAAATCCAACAAAGCATTAGGGTTTATTAAAAGAAATTTCTATAAATCAAATAAGAACATAAAACTAAAATGTTATTTAACCTTGGTTAGGCCAATAATAGAATATGCATCCACCGTTTGGGACCCCTCAACTCAAGAAAACATTAAGAAACTGGAACAAACACAAAATAGAGCAGTGAGATTCATAACAAACGAATATTCACATTTGACTAGAGTAACACCATTAGTAAAATCACTAAATTTAGAAAGCCTTCAGGACAGAAGACTCAAAAGTAAAGTAGCAATTATACATAAAACACTGAACCATAATCTTCAAATACAAAAACAAAACTTAATAAAATACTCTGAAAGACACAGAAATAAAAGCACATTCCTTGTCCCCTATGCTAGGACAAATTTGTACAAATACTCCTTCTTCCCTAGTGCTATTAGAGCATGGAATGGGTTGCCTGAGCTAGCCAGGAAAACCAGTGACTTGGCAGAATTTAAGTCAATGGTTAATATGCATGACTAAATGCATCACGCGTATTACGTAATCATCTTCTTTTTTGAAGTAACGTCTGTATTATATAAGATAAGATAAGATAGAGTTACTTAACCAAAATCATCTTTGTATCTGTGTAGAGTCATCTGTTGGTTGAACATCTGAATGGAACTTCCACTTTGTATATGTGTAGAGTCATCTGTTGGACAAACATCTGAATGGGACTTCCACTCTGTATCTGTGTAGAGTCATCTGTTGGACAAACACCTGAATGGGACATCCACTTTGTATCTGTGTAGAGTCATTTGTTGGACAAACATCTGAATGGGACTTCCACTTTGTATAAGAGTCATAAGAACATCTGACTTAAACTCAAATTTGTGTCTTGTTTTGATGTATTTTTAAGCTCTATAAGAGCTTCCAAAGCATCCTACATCTGACTTAAACTCAAATTTGTGTCTTGTTTTGATGTATTTTTAAGCTCCATAAGAGCTTCCAAAGCATCCTATTTTTCTTCTTAAATGCATTTGTGTATTTTTCAATATGATATGCATGAGTTTTTCCCTCATGTCTTTGATAATGTTGCTAAATATCTGATATGATTGGTTGATAGATAGATTGTAGGATAGAGGAGTAGATGGGCCGACAGATAAATTAAATAGAAGATTTAAAATTCAATTTGAATTAGCTCAGATATTATACAATGCTAAGCGACCCAAACTTTACAGAACATCAAAGTCTCAAGTATGTTGCTTACACACAAAGCAAGGATCAATTCCCCTTGGTTACAGATAATTCAATCTAGTGTACATTGAAATAGACTCTTGACGGCTTTTCTTGTTAGAATAGAAATTAGAATTAGAACCTGCTTAATGGCCTTTTGGCTTTGAAAGAGTTGTTTCTTGTTGTGTTATCAGGCGGTCCTGTACATTTTGTTTAGTTTGGTCACAAATTTACCCAAGATACTTAGTGCAATTATATGGTACATTATTATTTTTAATTCTAAATATATATTGATTGGGGGGGGGGGGGCCTGGTGGCTGAGTCAGAACCTGGGTTCAAATTTGTATATTGATTGGCTAGTTGTTGTTTTTTTTTGTTTACTTGTTTTGTTTATTCTGATTGTGCTCATTTTTTTTGTTAATTTTGGAGTTTTCTTATGTATTTTGTTAATTTAGTTTTGATGTCTTCCTCTGAATTTTGTTAATTCCCTTGCAAGGTAACTTTGTAGAACTACTATTGGTAGTATCATACAATAGTATAATAAATTACCCACTTTTTTGTCTTGCGATCAATAAGACAGATGATGTACAGGTTATTAGTTTCTGAGTTCCAACGTTAATGAGGGCATCATGTGGTCAGCTTAACAACCAACTACCATTATTTTTCCCAGATACCCATTGAGTTAGTTGAGACAGGGGTGCCCTAAAAATGTCAAAATTCAAAATCCCAGTCTTCTCTGGTATTCAATCCAAGACCCTAAGCGCTTCAACACTCAGCCACAAAGCCCCCTAGTATCTCACAATACATCGGAAATGTCCACAAACCTTGTTTTTTTATTATGTTGTTCTGTTAAATAATCTATTCTTTGAAATAGAAACAAACAAAATATTTTAAAAAACAAAAGCCTATCTAAAGGAAAGAAGAGCAAAATCGCTCCCCTAACCCTGTCTCAATATTGCAGGAATAAGTTTCCTTTATTCTATATAAATCCAAATTAATTAATGAACACTAATTGATTAACTAGTTGGTTCATTTTTTATTGATTCATGTTTTGTCATTAATTATAAATAATTATGTGAAATTTCATTTTCATTTGAGAAAGGTAATTTTGAGATAAAATTTTGCACAAAAGTATTAATAGGGGAATAACTCCACATACACAGCCACATATCTTGATAAGTAGCATTCATTTCTCTTTTTAGTAGCAAACAAAATAATTAATTACCAATAATTGGTTGACTAATTGGTTGAAACAATTGCAGAAACAATATCAGCACCAAATAAAATTATGAATTATTCCAAATTTACTTTCGACAGAAACATTAACGAAAATTTTCTTTGTGTTCTGAAACTAATGTCTTTCTCCAATTAAACAGAAAGAAATGTATATCCATCTGTCTGTATGTTAATCTTTCTATGCATCTTTCGTTCTAATCTAGTTATTTTTTATTTAATCTATATTTGTATTTCAAGTTCTGTTTCTAGGATTGGTTTCAATTTTGTTTTGAATAATTTCCAAGCCCCTCCTTCTTTTCTAGTCTTCATTCTAATGCTTGGGCCGCATGCTTCACAACGTTTAACATCACACTCTTATTGGACAACAGTAAATTGGGTAATTATTTTCACACAAAACACAATCTTCAAACCATTGTGGCAAGTAGTAAGATTTTTTTTGTCTGAATCTCCATAAAAAGGTGTTATTTTCTTCAGTTGAAGAGCCAGTTTCAACAGAGTACAGACAAGAGACAGTCCCTTAAGAATCCCATTTCAAGATACAGCTCTCACAGGTAAGTTAATATTTTTTTTAAGCACGTAAATATAACATGTTTGTGAGAACTCATCATAAAGCCCATCACTTTAGTTGTAAATATCTACTCTGTGAATAAAGGACATTGATTTACTTAGCCCAGCATGAGGATCCGTGGAGGTTAAAATTTAAATTCACAGAGTTAACTCTTTCTCTCCTTAATTATTTTCCATGATCCGATGGAATTATTCATTTTACTCATTTGTAGTTCACTTCTCTGTTAAGATTAAACTTCTAGAACTTTTTATCAGAAAATGTTTTACTTGGTATAGAACTGAAGGGGAATGCCTGCTCTTTTTATGTGACACAAATTAATGTTTATAAAAAGACGAAAAAAATAATTTAATGGGGTCGAATCAACGATGGTTAGGGTTAAATAGGAGAGAGAGAGTTAAAGGAAAGTGAATTTTGTATATTACTGTGTAGTCCTAACTGTGACACAGATAAAGCTGTTAATCACAGGAGGGTTGAGGACTCTGAGCTGCTTTCTTTGGGAAGCTCTTTGGTTTTCGTAATTTAGCTAGTAAGATATTTTAAATGTTTCAAATGTTCCTTCAGAGTTGAATATACTTCCTTGTCCAAATTTTCCCCACGACAACGGGAGATGAGATCAGGCAGGGTTTGAACCCCGGACCATCAATAAGTCTGAACGACAGTCCAATGTGCATACCTCACGACCAGGCAGCTATCTGCAACAACTAAATAAATCCGTACAAAAATAATTCAAATACATATGTTAGTAGTGTGGTTACACATTAATTCAGTTCCAGTTTCTGTTCTTTTAAAAATATCCTGGTTAATATGATATAGAAAGAGTCCTATGCACTATAAAGGGAGGGGGAAAAAAGACCACTGTGCCTAACAATGTATGTGTCAAAGAGCTCAAAATGTACCATGACATTATCCCTTCATCCTGGGTTTTCATGGGTTCTTTGCCAGAAACACTTTTGTGTATTTGTGTGCCATTGTAGGCTTGTAAAGTGTCTTCAGTGACATGATGTTTGATTTAACAGACTTAAAATTGGTGGGCCCAACTGATGCTGTAAAGCAGTAAACTTAAGTTTCATTTCAACCCATTTGATCTGCTTGGTGTAAACTTAAGATTCATTTCAACCCATTTGATCTCCTTAGTGTAAATTTAAGTTTCGATTTAACCCTTTTGAACTGCTTGATACAGCAACAGCATAATAGTGACTTACATTGGCTACTGTTGAGCTAGAATTAAGTCATTTTGACATTCATTCAATGCTTGCTTTGGATACCCTTATCTGTATTGGATACATCTATAGTGCTGGCATAGAAAACTCTTATCTGTCACAAGCCTAAAGACATTGATTGGATGCATCTGTAGTGCTGTCATAAGATACTCTTATTTGTTGTGCTTGCATTGGATACTCTTATCTGTCACAAGCCTAAAGACATTGATTGGGTGTACTTAATGGATTCTTCAGACCACCTGATATTCTTTAAGATGAAAAACTGTTTCTATTCAACTACAGTTCCTCTTCATTTTTTAAAAAATTTTACTTGAGTTGAAACAAAAGGCCACAGTAAAATATGACCTTGATAACATCTGCCCTATAGATTACAAGGTCTAAATGGGGAGCTTTACTTTACTTACCAGTACTCCACCTCTTTCATTTGGTTTTAGCCTTGTTTGAACTCCTGTATCTCTGTTTGAACTCCTGTATCCCTGTTCGAACTCCTGTACCTCTGTTTGAACTCCTGTATCCCTGTTTGAACTCCTGTATCTCTGTTTGAACTCCTGTATCACTGTTTGAACTCCTGTATCTCTGTTTGAACTTCTGTATCTCTGTTTGAACTCCTGTATCCCTGTTTGAACTTCTGCATCCTTGTTTAAACTCCTGTATCCCTGTTTGAGCTTCTGCATCTCTGTTTAAACTCCTGTATTCCTGTTTGAACTCCTGCATCTCTGTTTGAACTCCTCTATACTGTTTGAACTCCTCTATACTGTTTGAACTCCTGTATCCTTGTTTGAACTCCTGTATCTCTGTTTGAACTCCTGTATCTCTGTTTGAACTCCTGTATCCTTGTTTGAACTCCTGCATCTCTGTTTGAACTTCTGTATCTCTGTTTGAACTCCTTTATCTCTGTTTGAACTCCTGTATCCTGTTTGAACTCCTGTATCCTTGCTTGAACTCCTGCATCTCTGTTTAAACTCCTGTATTCCTGTTTGGACTCCTGCATCTCTGTTTGAACTCCTGCATCCTTGTTTGAACTCCTGCATCCTGTTTGAACTCCTGCATCCCTGTTTGAACTCCTGTATCCTGTTTGAACTATTGCATCTCTGTTTGAACTCCTGTATCCTTGTTTGAACTCCTGCATCCTTGTTTGAACTCCTGTATCCCTGTTTGAACTATTGTATCCCTGTTTGAACTCCTGCATCCTATTTGAACTATTGCATCTCTGTTTGAACTCCTGCATCTCTGTTTGAACTTCTGTATCTCTGTTTGAACTCCTTTATCTCTGTTTGAACTCCTGTATACTGTTTGAACTCCTCTATACTGTTTGAACTCCTGTATCCTTGTTTGAACTCCTGTATCTCTGTTTGAACTCCTGTATCTCTGTTTGAACTCCTGTATCCTTGTTTGAACTCCTGCATCTCTGTTTGAACTTCTGTATCTCTGTTTGAACTCCTTTATCTCTGTTTGAACTCCTGTATCCTGTTTGAACTCCTGTATCCTTGCTTGAACTCCTGCATCTCTGTTTAAACTCCTGTATTCCTGTTTGGACTCCTGCATCTCTGTTTGAACTCCTGCATCCTTGTTTGAACTCCTGCATCCTGTTTGAACTCCTGCATCCCTGTTTGAACTCCTGTATCCTGTTTGAACTATTGCATCTCTGTTTGAACTCCTGTATCCTTGTTTGAACTCCTGCATCCTAGTTTGAACTCTTGTATCCCTGTTTGAACTATTGTATCCCTGTTTGAACTCCTGCATCCTATTTGAACTATTGCATCTCTGTTTGAACTCCTGCATCTCTGTTTGAACTTCTGTATCTCTGTTTGAACTCCTTTATCTCTGTTTGAACTCCTGTATACTGTTTGAACTCCTCTATACTGTTTGAACTCCTGTATCCTTGTTTGAACTCCTGTATCTCTGTTTGAACTCCTGTATCTCTGTTTGAACTCCTGTATCCTTGTTTGAACTCCTGCATCTCTGTTTGAACTTCTGTATCTCTGTTTGAACTCCTTTATCTCTGTTTGAACTCCTGTATCCTGTTTGAACTCCTGTATCCTTGTTCAAACTCCTGCATCTCTGTTTGAACTCCTGCATCCTGTTTGAACTCCTGCATCCCTGTTTGAACTCCTGTATCCTGTTTGAACTCCTTTATCTCTGTTTGAACTCCTGTATTCCTGTTTGAACTCCTGCATCTCTGTTTGAACTCCTGCATCCTTGTTTGAACTCCTGCATCCTGTTTGAACTCCTGCATCCCTGTTTGAACTCCTGTATCCTGTTTGAACTATTGCATCTCTGTTTGAACTCCTGTATCCTTGTTTGAACTCCTGTATCCTTGTTTGAACTCCTGCATCTCTGTTTGAACTCCTGCATCCTTGTTTGAACTCCTGTATCCCTGTTTGAACTCTTGTATCCCTGTTTGAACTCCTGCATCCTGTTTGAACTCCTGCATCCCTGTTTGAACTCCTGTATCCTGTTTGAACTATTGCATCTCTGTTTGAACTCCTGTATCCTTGTTTGAACTCCTGTATCCTTGTTTGAACTCCTGCATCTCTGTTTAAACTCCTGTATTCCTGTTTGAACTCCTGCATCTCTGTTTGAACTCCTGCATCCTTGTTTGAACTCCTGTATCCCTGTTTGAACTCTTGTATCCCTGTTTGAACTCCTGCATCCCTGATCTTTCTGATCTCTTGGTAGTTGTTGCATGTTCCCATTTTATCCTTCATGAGATTCTCAAGAACATTTGTGAACACTTGTTGGACTTGTACACTCTTGCACTTGCTGGACTTGTACACTCTTGCACTTGCTGGACTTGTACACTATTGCATTTTCTGGACTTGTACACTCTTGCACTTGCTGGACTTGTACACTCTTGCACTTGCTGGACTTGTACACTCTTGCACTTGCTGGACTTGCACACTCTTGCACTTGGTTTATAGATGCAGGAGATTTGACATCATCAAAGGAAAACAAAACAAATCCACAAAGCTAACGTGTAGGCTAATGTACATCAAATGCAACATTAGGGATATAAATCTTTTAAAAAAGTCAGAACCCTGTGTATAGTGGAAACACCTTGAGCCCCCCTTGTGAGATGATGTGACATTGTGTCACCACTGAGGTAACCTTATACAGAACACTAAGCTGGCAGCTATGAATCTCTCGAAGCACCAATAAACAGTCAATATTAGAGCACTCATTGTCATCCTTATTCTTTAAAAAATATTCTTCATTTGACTTTTTAAAGAATTGTTATTTGTTATGATTCATTTACCAATGGACCTCATTCACCAATCGTAAACAAACAACATTTAGCCACGTGATTCTCTATCTCTTCTATACTAATTACCTAATACACAAGGGCTGTCACGTGACAGTTTTTTTTTCATTGTTTTGTCAATATTGTCACGTGGCTAAATGTTGTTTGTTTACAATCGGTGAATGAGGTCCATTGTTTTTGTCGACAGATTTTTTTATGTCACTTGAACAGAATCTAGAAGAGAACCAGTGAAGATGTATGCACTAGTTTGTTTCCTTCTCGTAGTGTTTGCTTGGGATGAATCATCAGCTGAACCTGGTAATATTACATTCTCATCTAGATGTTTCAAGATCATCAAAGCTTAAGTCTCAAGAAAATTTTGCTATAACGTCTAAAAACTTCAACCATTTTGACTTATTCAAACTGCAAAAAAAAAATTTATTGAGTGAAATTGCAATTTATCACCATGGGAATAATTTAGTTGCACTGGTTTATATAGATTAAAAATATTATAGTTATAAATTAAGTTCACCCAATACTACACACGTTAATTAGTAGTAATAGTAAAAAAATTTTCCTCTCCTTTCATTAAATTATCCAATTACAGTATTTGCTGTTAAATTTTTGTCTGAATTAATTTTTTGTTCTCAAAATATAAAAGCAGACTATAGAATAGAATAGAAATACAGAGAGGACAAAGTGTCTGATTAATTACATATTGTTATTTATAAATTACTTACTTAGAATTAGATTCTCCCACCCCGTCTGGCCTATTGGGCGGTAAGCTGTCTCCACAAAGTTCTGTCACTAGCAATATCTGAAGCTGCTTCCCACCTGGTGTCCACTGTTCTGAGGTCCTCCATGAAAGTGTTGCGCCAAGTTATACGAGTATGTCCATGCTTGGGCCATCCTCGTATGGCCTCCATGTCATTGCAACTCTTGGTATGCATAATTCATTTTGTCTGAGAACATGTCCCCAAACCTCAAGCGATGCTCTGTCACAAACTGTTGACAACCAGTTGGGCATAGGATTTCCTTTTTTTGAAACCTGATCTCTATAACTGACTCCTATAATCCGTCGTAGACATTTTTGGTTCTGCCACATTTAGTCTTTTCTCAATTTTGGCAGATGACTCCCATGTCTCACAAGCATATGTTGCTATTGGGATGAGGATTGTTTTAATTGGGTGTATTTTTGTCTCAAATCTACTAGCTTGGCTTGTCTAAATAGGTCACAGCCTCTAAAATTATAGACCAAGATCAGATTCATAAAGGGAGCATAGATTTTAAAAAATAACACAATGATATATATGTCTTGTGGAATGAACTCTAAGAGACTTAACTGTCCATCTATATGGCAAATTACTTAACTGGTACTTTCAAGACTAAATAACTCGAATTATTTTCCACATTCGGACAGAATTAATATTTTTGCCCTTCCAGGGAACTAAAAAAATTGCTTCGATTAAATTTATATAACGTTTTTGTTTGTTTATAGAATTAAAGGGGAATGCACTCTGGTACTGGTGATGAACTGTCCTTATGTTTATCTGCAAGCTCAGATTATGTTGAAGTCAATCTAATATTTAGATATATAACTAACGCAATACCATTACCAATTAGAAGTAATTTGAGTTAGAGGTCATGGTTTTTAAACTTCAAATATTTAATCAAATGAAAGGTTAAAGGCCCAACGTAATTTTTAAAAATCTACCATCACGTCACTACACTGTTTATTGATAACTTTTGCAAACCAGCCCATTTGTACCATTACAATGCTCTTTATATTTAACAAATTGATTTTACAAAATAAAATATAATTTTAATATTAGATGGGCATTCAAAATTAAATAATGTTAAAACTATAGCCGGCTCCAGGGGTCTTTGACCTTGACCAGATTTAGGAAAAATTGTATGATTCAAATTGATTTTTTTTTTGGTCATAGCTATTTGTATTGTCACAAATTATATATATATATATATAACACATTTAAATCACATCAAATGGAAATATTAACTAATTACTCATGGTACAACATTGAAAGATGGAAAGCTGACCAGCTGTGGACAGGTCAACATCCCTAGCTCTAGAATATATTTTAATCCAATTAGTGCATTTTTTTTACAATATTTATTCATAATTTTCACTAAACTTTTTATAAAACACATTTAAAAATTGTCTTGAGCACGTTATGTCCTATCATGACTATCTCAAGAAAATAGAGCCATCTCTTTTTTAAAAACATCTTTCTCTCCAAAAAAACAACAACATGTAGTAAGAAGGAAATTCTTTGTATGTTTATTAAAGGGAAACAATTTAAAATAAAGTTTTTAGCAATGACAAATGTTTTCCCCTTCGCCTATCGCTTAGTCAGTTGGACCATTGGGGCACCACACAAACTCTGTTGACTGTCTTTCTCCATTCCTCTCTGTCGTTTGCCTTTGATATAACCCCTTTCAATGAGAGCCTGTTTATTCTTTTCAGTTGTCTTTTCATCACTTACACTGTCTGCCTCTTCTTCTTTTTCCTGGTGCTGTTCCCTGAATGAAGGTTTTTTATTAGCCATGAGGACATTGTGATGTGGCAATAGAGTTTTAGTTTGCACTTTTTGACAGTAGTTAGCAGGTCATTGTGGGATCCAGTCACTATACTAACTCTTGTCTCTTATCTTTTTGTTTGTGATGGGGTCTTTGCATGTGATACCTAGGATCTTTCTGTAGCATCTCAATTCCATTGGTAGGATCCTTCTCTCTAGTTCTGCCGTCAGAGTCCAAGACGCGCAAGCAAATAAGAATGTGACCATGACCAGGAAGCTCATCGATGATTTTAGTGTTGAGTGCTATGCCTTTGTCTTTCCAAATTGTTTTGAGCTTTGCAAGTTCTTCTGTGGACTTTGCAATTTTGGCTAGTTGTTCAGGTTTAGTTCCCTCATCTGAGGCAATAGCTCTGAGGTACTTTTCACCTCCAATAGTGATTTCCCTTTTAAAGCCCTGTTGGCTAGTAGTCATAAATTTTTATTTTTTTTTGGCATTGATTTGCATATGTTATGGAAGTCTTATCTTTGTGCATCACCAAGTCCACTAATTTGTCTTCTGTCCCTGCCAGACCATCTTTGTAACCTTCAAAGCTAGAGTTAGTAATTATTCTTTTTGAAATGCTGAAAGTACCTTCATAACCATCAAGAGCACATGCTCAGGGCTAAGGCAAAACACCTAATTGGGGCTCACGGCTATGGTCAAGCATGGAGAGGGATGGGCACCACTATACTAATCGTTACACCACATACAATTACTACCATATAAAACATATGCCGGAAAAAAAAAGTTTCTGAAAATTTATTCACCGATCTTGCAAGCATTGATCTGCAAATCAATGCTGCGAGCATTGTTACAGAATTAAAACCAGAATTTAACTGATTTTTTTTATTCCTCAGATGAAAGAGTCAAAAAGTTAGCAAGCATCATAGCAGCAAGATATGTAGCAGAAGAGGAATACACTAACAATCCAGTTTATTACGCTGAGGGCGTGCCTGTAGACTTTGGTTATCTTTTTTCTGAAAATGTAAGGTTCATGTTGCTTTACTTCTGTCATAACTTGATGATGTCCCTAGTTTGCAAATTAAGTTGGTATATTTTGACTGACAGATGATATCTGTTTCTTTGCTGTGTCAGTGGACACCCAGCTCTAATGGGTACCTGACATTAGTTGGGGAAAAGTAAAAAGCCGGTTGGTCGTTGTGCTGGCCACATGACATCCTTGTTAAACATTGGCCACAGAAACAGGTGATCTTTAGAGAGAGAGAGTAGTCTTTAAGAGACTGCAGGCACGACATGGCCTAAATTGTGCCGATGTGCCTAAAATCAAAATCAAATCCTTTACATCATCTGCCCTATAGACCACAAGGTCTGAAAGGGAAATGTTACTTTACTTTTGTCTTTAATAAAAATGTGCTTCAACAAAATTCTTTTTCGGTTGATCTGTTATGCAAAATGCAAGTAAAACACACTTGCTAAAAGTAAGCGATGAATGCAAAAGTTTTTAAACAAATGTAGAGTTTATTTATTCCGGACATTACATGAATCCGTACAACTTGCTGTTATTGTGGTCATTACATCTTTATTTTGATATTTAATATGAAACTAGCATGCTGTATCCATTTTCCAATGGTTGTGATCCAATTTCCTTCCATTTAACTGTCTTTTTATGTAAGAAAAAATAATTTCAAATGGCTAAGGTTTTTTTTTTAACGATACCAGGATGACTTCAAATACAAAAACAAAACTTAATAAAATACTCTCAAAGACACAAAGATAAAGGCACATTCCTCGTTCCATATGCTAGGACAAATTTGTACAAATACTCCTTCTTCCCTAGCGCTATTAGAGCATGGAATGGGTTGCCTGAGCTAGCCAGGAAAACCAGTGACTTGGCAGAATTTAAGTCAATGGTTAATATGCATGACTAAATGCATGACGCGTAGGACGTAATCATCTTCTTTTTTGAAGTAACGTCTGTATTATTTAAGATAAGATAAGACTTTACCTCTTCCTAGGGTTAAGACTATATTTTTTGAGAGAATATAGAGGATTCAGCTACTTAGGCAAGAATGGCCATCATAGCCTGTACTATAGGCCTACTACAAAAGATCATCTGTATTAGAAATTTATGAAATGAATAAACAAAAAAAACACAAACATTGAACACACATCTAATCATGCAAACATAAAATAAGTCTAAAAGTCGGTATAGAAGTCACTATCCCAGTGACCTAATTTTGGTAGAATAAGTGTGTTCATATTTTTTTCTTTTTGTGTTCGTATTTATGCACAATTCCAAAACATCTTAATGATTTTATGTGAGGGGCTATGCCTGGGGATCTTAAAATTTAGTTAATGTTAATATAGAATTAAAATATGAGTTTATTGATGCCAAAGTATAGAGACTGTTTGAAATAAATTATGGTGTTTGGAATCAAATAATGTGTGTCAGATTTGTTTGAATTAAATTAAAAGACATGACCTCTTTGACCTTTAATGTAATAACAATTATAGGTTAGAGGTACAAATATAAGGAGTCATCCTTATTCTCCTTAAAATAAAGAAGATTTTGATACTTATCTTATATAATACAGACGTGACTTCATGCGTCATGCATTTAGTCATACATGTTAACCAATGACCTAAACTCCGCCAAGTCACTGGTTTTCCTGGCTAGCTCAGGCAACCCATTCCATGCTCTAATAGCACTAGGGAAGAAGGAGTATTTGTACAAATTTGTCCTAGCATATGGAACGAGGAATGTGCCTTTATTTTTGTGTCTTTCAGAGTATTTTATTAAATTTTGTCTTTGTATTTGAAGATTATGGTTCAGTGTTTTATGTATAATTGCTACTTTACTTTTAAGTCTTCTATCCTGAAGGTTTTCTAAATTTAGTGATTTTACTAAAGGTGTTACTCTAGTCAAATGTGTATATTCGTTTGTTAGGAATCTCACTGCTCTATTTTGTGTCTGTTCCAGTTCTTAATATTTTCTTGAGTTGAGGGGTCCCAAACAGAGGATGCATATTCTATTATTGGTCTAATCAAGGTTAAATAACATTTAAGATTGATGTTCTTATTTAATTTATAGAAATTTCTTCTAATAAACCTTAATGCTTTGTTTGATTTTTTATAGTTTCATGACAGTTTTTCATTTATTATAACACCTAGGTATTTTGCGTTTTTAATCTGTGTTACTGGTTTACCATGAATAAGATAAGTGGAATTAATTTGTTTTAGTTTTTTTTTTTGTTACTCTTAATAACTGACATTTTTCTGGGTGGAAAGACATGCTCCAATTTTCTAGGTCTAATGAAAACAAACAAAAAAAAACTGGATTCTTTGGCTCTTTGTATTTAATTATAAAAAAATTATATTAACTCTTTTTTTGTTGTGTGTATGCTGGTAGAAAGGGGGGGGGGGGTTATATTGTGATTTGACTACATATAATAGGCTTCGATTTAATGGTTTTTTGTTTTTTTTTAATAAGTGTTGAGTTGATTATCATGAACGAACAATAACAAGACTCTGGATATAACTTATAAGGCATGACATCAGCTGTTTAATCTAACGCCATCTTGGTTGACAACCACAGTTACAAGGGATGTTACTCCCAAACACAGAGTGGTGCAACCTATATAAAACACACATCAACAATAAGCACTTGTGTTCATTTCTACATAACTTTTCTGTGATCATTTTTCTCATTTCAGGACATCCCTCTGTTGTACCTGGAAAAAAGTAAAGACAACGTTGAAATCAGTAAATCAATAGCTTTACTCACAATGGATAAAGAAGGAATGCTCAAAGCCGAACTATACACAATAAACAAAAATTGGAATGCTAGGTAAAAATGACAAATACAATCACCACACAAATTCATACAATAAACAATTATACTGTATATACGAATGGGACCTGAGAAAATTTTCTAGTGTTTTCACATGAATTTATCATACTTATTTAAAGAAAGACTTTGCTTTGGAAAAGTTAGAATTCAAACGAAAGTTTTTAGTATAAGAGTCACAATTGAGATGATCCAAATAATCTTTCCCTAGTCGCCTTTTTCCAACCTTTACTCAATCTGATATTTTTTTAGTTAAATTTGGGACTATAACTCACAATTTATGCTTGCATTTTATTGAATATTATTTATCGAATAATTGTTTTTTCGGCTGCGATCCTCAAGGCCTTTATCTAATTATGTGGGGTATCTTATCTTTTCAAGAAACCAATTGGTTTTATTTGCAATGTATTAAGGCCTATAAATTCATATTAGAATATTTTTTCAATTACAACATTATTCAAAAGGTCCTTTTTTAATAGGATGAATAATGAGCTTTAGGTCAGGCGAATGCGTTTCTTCAGTGTAGAATGCAAGAAAATGCTTTTGATGTCGGGGCTTCGCAGCGAACCTCACTGATGAAAAGTGAGCTGAAGATGTCAGGAGAATGCGTTACTGCAGTAAAGAATGCAAGAAAACGCTTTTGTCGAAACCCACTGATGAAAAATAAGCTGCAGATGTCAGGAGAATACATTTCTGCAACAAATCGGTTTTATTTGCAATGTATTAAGGGCCTATAAATTCATAATAGAATATTTTTCAAGTACAACATTATTCAAAAGGTTCTTTTTTAATAGGATGAATAATGAGCTTTAGGTCAGGAGAATGCATTTCTGCAATGAAGAATGTAAGAAATCGCTTTGGGGTTTCTGCACTGGGGAAGCTTACAGCGCTGCCCCAGACCCCCAAACTTGCAAGAGAAAAGTCTCAACATGACTTTTTTTTTTTCGCCGAAGGTTGAGAAATAATGCTTTTTAAAAGTTCTCTCTCTCTCTCTCTCTATATATATATATATATATATATGCTGTAGGCACATTTATGCATAGGGTTAGGGTTTACTGGGCGTTAGGGTTAGGATTTGGAAAAAAAATCGCCCCCTCCCCACTCCAAAGTTCTGGATCTGCTAGTGGCTGCATGTCCAGCTTATCTGTAACATGTAAGTCTTCAGAGTCTGACTGACCTACTACTTCAACTGGTCTATTTTTCTTAAATGGATTTGGTGGAAAGAGCTTAACTGTTTGATGTGGGGTAATGTTTGATTTGGCGTGAATATTAGGTCCAGATTCACTATAATGTATGGTAGTACATTACTAGTTTACTACTTCATCTAACTCTATACTGTTTTGTAAAATGTTTTACATGTTTCGGATGTTCCTTCAGAGTTCAAGATAGTTTACTGCCTAGTTCAAACCTCCTGCAGGACGACGGGGAATAAGAGCAGGCAGGATTTGAACCCTCGACCATCGATAAATCCGAACGACAGTCCAGCGCGCAAACCGCACGACATAACAGCCATCCTATTGCTAAATAAAATGTATTAGATCTATAAAGTCAGTAAATAAATGGTCACTACGTTCGGCACCAAAAACCAGTGAATTAATATATATATACATATATATATATATATATATATATATATATATATATATATATATATATATATATATACAGCGAAAGAAACTAACGATTCATGACATTCTATTTTTGTTTATGATTTTTAATGTGTCAGATATCTCTTTATTGTATTGTCATGATTGATCTAAACTTAGGTTAAAATCTTACAAGAATATTTCTAATTCACAACACAAGTAATGCTTCTCATTTAATCTCTACTGCAGGGGAGGCAGCCTTTTATGTAAACGTTCTAACCCAAAACTGGTCATTCTGTGGACCGTAATCATAGACTGAAGGGAGATAATAGAACTGATATCTTAAAGTTGAAGTTTTTCACCTTAAATAGCCCTATCAGTTAAAAAAAATCATCTTCAGATTCTACCAGTTTTTTTTTCAAGTTTTTAAAGCCATTGTTATGTAGGTAGCATACTAAAGATTACCCATATCTTTTGGTATATTTAAAATGTCTGTGATTCTCACCAGGGCCTTTAGGTTTTACATTGTAATAGTAATACAATCACTCGGTGAATAACAAGGTTATTTACATGTCTCGTAAGACAATTGATATCCTCAGGTTAATCAATCATTTGGTTTCGTCTTGAGACGGGGCAGAATCTGTTGTAACTGATCAAGCCGATTCTGCAGCGGCAGAGTTTGCATGTATATTCATCTGTCCTAGGGCTAGTTGGCAGGGCAGCTTTCTTTTTCTTTCTCTTGACTGATGCAGCCTTCGTTTCTTTGCACTCGGCAAAGTTCGTATCAGCACGTTGAGTCTGTCTTCATGCAGTTGAGTCTTGGGCTATCTCCTCCCACATACATTGTTCGATGCCCGTGGTTCCCATGTCTCGCTAACAGACATCTTTGTAGGTTAGTCTTGGGCGACCTTTGGGTCTGACTCCCTCTGCTAGCTCAGCGTATAGTATGACTTTAGGGATTCTTCCATCTGGCATGCGAGTGACATGACCGAGCCAGCGTAGTCTTCTCTGTGTAATAAGAGCATAGATGCTGTGCATATTGGCCCTTTTCAGAACATAACAAGGTTAATATATTTGTAAATGAATATGCGTATTGCTGGGTATGCGTGCTGGACTGTTGTTCAGTCATCTTGATGGACCAGAATTCATACCCTGCCAGCTGCCATCTCCCGTCCTCCTGAGGGAGGTTTGGACTAGGAATAAGATTATCTTCAACTCTGAAGGAGCATGTGAAACATTTTAGATTTTACAAACATATTTACTTATGGCTGGGAATGCATGTACTTTTATATGTCTTAGTTGTCAAAATAATAATAATAATAAAAATGATAATAATAATAATCTGTATTATTATTATTATTAATGATTCCTCTTGCTATAATTGACTAGTTTAAAATGTGACAAAGACAACGTAAGTATATCACTAACGTTAGTAACTACATTACATCTAAAATGAGTTATTTAACTCTTTCTCTCCTAATTGACTATGCTAACTTTGATTTGACTCCCATTAAACTAAATTGATTTTTTTATTATTTTTAAACTTTAATTTTGTGTTGTGTAAAAAGAGCATGCATTCCTCTATATTTCGATACCAACTATAACATTTTCACATGATAAACAAAAGAAAGTTATTGAAGTTTAATCATAACAGGATAGTGAAATACAAATGAGTAAAACTAATAATACTATTGGAACGAGAAAAACAATTACGGAGAGAAAGTGTTAAATATAACTCCTATACCACTAGGTGAACAGAAAACATTTTCTTTGTATTTGACTATTGGCTTTGTTTGTGTTTGACTTGTATTAAAGTAATACTGTTACTTTCCTTTACAGTGGAAATTATTCACAAATGAGAATTTATCATGTGCAGCACCAGCCTAATTGTGACAAGAGGTTCTTCGCAATGGATAATGATGTCTTCTTCTTCATTTGGAATGGCTGTTCAAGATGTCCTAGTGTATGTTTGCCAGTGCACTGCCTTTATACCAAATAATTTTTTGTGTTTTTCAATTAACATTTTGTCCTGTTCTGTCAACAGCCCAAGCATTAGAAGCAGAAAAATGGTGTGAGTGCCTTGACAAGCCCAAAAAGGCCATGTAATCTGAGAGAAAATGAGCCTAGGCATTTCTCAGGCCTGAACAAGATATTTTAGCACAGTACAGAATAGGATAGGATATTTCTAGAGAAATACTAACATTTTTATTAAAATAAGCACACTTTAGAATCGCATTGGCAAAGACATAGTAAAATGTTTATGAAAAGAATGTTTTGATTCTTTGTAGTATTGTCTCTGACACCTCTTTGGAAACAGTATCAAAAGATTCAAGTTAAGAAATAACATGGTTTAATTTTTAAAACATTCATAATAATGTCATTTTTTACTTGACTAATGATCAAATTTGGAATCAATATTATTAATTGAAAACTTTTAATGATAACTAGATTTATGATTGCTGTTGTGCTGGTAATGATAACTAGATTTATGATTGCTGTTGTGCTGGTAACCCATTACTCTTGTTACATAAAGGGTCTCCTTGATAAGATCAAAAAACTTTTGCCTCTTATATTTTATTCTGTAAATGACAGATGTCACTTCAAAAGAGAAAATGGTTTTCTTGTCCCTGTGTCAATCTAGTAATGCATGTTAATCATGAAATCACACTTGTATTTTGTGTATTATTAGATTGTAAAAGAATTTCATTCAGTGTATTAGGTTGAGATTTGAATTCATCACTTGACTCTGCCACCTGAGTATTTACTATCTGTGAGATTTGACTTACAAAAACAAATATGTCAATTTTTAGTCTAAGTGTCATCATTTTTTTTCTTTAGCTAGAACTCCATGGGGAGGGGGGGTGTCATGATGGCTGAGTAGAAAGGCTTCTGAATTCTGAGGGCTCAGTTGTTTTTTTATGTAGGGATTTACGGATACCCTCGAGTCCACCCCCAAGTGTCATGTACCTTGAGTCCACCCCCAAGTGTCATGTACCCTCGAGTCCACTCCAAGTGTCATGTACCCTCGAGTCCACTCCAAGAGACATGTACCCTCGAGTCTGACCCCCAAGTGTCATGTACCCTCGAGTCCACCCCCAAGTGTCATGTACCCTCGAGTCCACCCCCCAAGTGTCATGTACCTTCGAGTCCACCCACCAAGTGTCATGTACCCTCGAGTCCAGCCCCCAAGTGTCATGTACCCTCGAGTCCACCCCCCAAGTGTCATGTACCCTTGAGTCCACCCCCAAGTGTCATGTACCCTCGAGTCCACTCCAAGTGTCATGTACCCTCGAGTCCACCCCCCAAGTGTCATGTACCCTCGAGTCCACCCCCAAGTGTCATGTACCCTCGAGTCCACCCCCCCCCCAAGAGTCATGTACCCTCGAGTCCACCCCCAAGTGTCATGTACCCTCGAGTCCACCCCCCCCCCAAGAGTCATGTACCCTCGAGTCCACCCCCAAGTGTCATGTACCCTCGAGTCCACCCCCCAAGTGTCATGTACCTTCAAGTCCCCCCTCCAAGTGTCATGTACCCTCGAGTCCACCCCCCACCCCAAGTGTCATGTACCCTCGAGTCCACCCCCCAAGTGTCATGTACCCTCGAGTCCACCCCCCAAGTGTCATGGGGTTATTGAGTTAATGTAAATGTAGTTGGTCATTGTGCTGCCTTCTTGTTACCATCATAAACCTTTGGCCATAGAAACAGATGAGCTCTACATCTAGAGATGGCAAAAGTCTGAAAGGAGGACTTTACTGATAATTATTCTTGTATTTTCTATTTCATTTAAGAATCCAACATTCTTGAGGGGAGAGTTTCGATGCAAAGAGGAAAATGTTGTTTTCATTCATGGAACTTTTAATTGGCGGTATACCAGGGAACTAAGGTACTGACTGTTCTATAGCATTGTGTACTTTGAAATGTATCACCAAATCTTTGAATGTTGAAGCATTACAAGAACTAAATAGAATGATAGGCTGTAAATCTACATCATGTTCTCTCTATTTTTTTTTCTGCCATTAAATTGTCATTCTTAAATCAGTCCATTAGTATCTATCATTGCTTTGTTCTGTATATTCTATGCGTTCCTCCACTTACAATCGTAGTTTAAAGGCTCAGGTGAAGTAGAAAGGGAAGACAATTTCAAAATGGAAGAAAAAAATATTTCACATTATCAATAAGATTTTTTAGCGTAAGAATTATAAATCTTTGGCTGTATTTGACAACTGATCAAGGCATATTTCTTGTTTCCCATGCCAGGCCTAATTGTCCTTTAACTCTTTCTACTCTAGTTCCCTTGGAAACGTTCAGATATTTGGGCAACATTTAAAAATCATGGTTTCACTCTCCTCTCTCCCTTATAACAAAACTCACCCCCCCCCCCAGACAAAGTAATGTAAAATAAAAAGAAAATTGGAATTTTACAAAAGACTTAGTTGTTAATTATCATTTTCCCAAATGACATTTTTCATCATGGTATCTATAGAAATCATGGGAAAGTATCAACTTCGATTTGCGCGTAGATGACATATTCAGTCCCCCCCCCCCCCCCCCATTAGAGTACATATACTTTGAGCGGCCGCCGAATAACCCGTTGGAAAACCCGTCGGATGTTAAGAAAATTCAAGGTATTTTTTCCAGTAATATTTTTCGACAACCCTTGAGCGATGACTTTCTAATTGTTATAGAACAACAAACATCTCATTAAAGTAAGAAACTCGCCTGGCTCTGTTCAATATCAGTCTGCGTCTCTTTGTTCACTACTCAGTTTCTATCTCATAACCTACACACCAACAGACCTAGACGTTCAATGGTAGTTCTGACGTCACCCCTTCTAGGCTGACCCCCCTTCAACCCCTGGACACGTACAGAACAGTGGCGTCACTCATACTCCACGACAAAACACGCGCACACCGAAATTCATTCACAACGCCGTGGTAAGTGAAAGTCGGACCTGCAAAAGACAAATCTGTTAATACTAATAATTTCAATATATAAATTGCGTTATGTTTGACGGAAGGTGCTGTGATAACATAACAAACATAAAAACGCGAAAGTTTAAATGACAAAATGATCTAAAAAAAATGTTTATTTCATTTGAATATTATTTTATGTAACAAATCGTAAAAAATTTGTATACCCCCCTTTTTTTTAAAAGTCATTACGTAATATCTAAACCTTCTCATTAGAGCATTGAATGGGCTGCCTGAGTCAGCCCGGAAAACCAATGACTTGGTAGAATTTAAGTAATTGGCTTAACATGCATGACTAGATTGACCTAGGGACACCCGTAGGATGCAATCATCGGCTTTTACATCTGTATTTTATAATATAAGACTGATTAAGATCAACAATATTCCAAAGTTTAATTAGCATGAAGTTTGTGAATGCTGAAATTACATACACATGTAAATAGGAGTTCAATAGACATCTAATAGAAGTGTCATGTAATTTTCATCCCAAGGCAGAAACTGCTTTACAGAATCAAATAAAGTAGATGCTCACAGTGTCATCACATTTGTCTTTAGCCATCCCTCTCCCCACTTTTTGTTTTCTATGTCTCTCTCTATTCTTCATGTCTCTTTCTCACTCTTTCTCTCTATTTTAATGTTTCTATTGAACATAACTCTTTGTTTTCAATTCTGATATAAATCTCAGAAAACAATTTTAGTCAATTTATAAGTGATTGAAATTTGTCAGTCTATGTGAAATAGATATTAGTCAATTTATAAGTGATTGATATTTGTCAGTCTATGCAAAATAGATATTAGTCAATTTATAAGTGATTGATATTTTATCAGTCAATAAGTAATTGATATTTTTCAGTCTATTTAGTGATTGATATTTGTAAGTCTATTTAGTGATTGATATTTATCAGTCAATAAGTAATTGATATTTTTCAGTCTATTTAGTGATTGATATTTGTCAGTCTATGAGAAATAGATTTGTCAAAGTGATTTTTGTCTGTTTATGTAAAAGATAAAAGATAGTATATGTCAATTTATGAGTGATTGATATTTGTCGGTCTATTAGTGATTGATTTAAGGGGATTCAATATTATGAATTTAGGATTGATAGGATCATTACTTAGGGCAAATAAAGGCAGTTGGTCATTTGTTTACTATTTATAACTAAACTTTTCTATTATATTTTCAGTTATGAACTGCCACCAAATTTGAGCCCAGTACAATCACCGTGTTCATTGAATTTCGAATAGCTTTTTTTTGTTGTTTTTATTTTGGAAACAAAAATAAAGTTTAAAAACACAAAAGTCTGTTATTTTTGTTTGACAAAGTTTATATCAACTCACTCTGTCTTTCTGTCTGGTAAAAAGTGTGTACACGTTGTTTCTCCCACACCCAATCTCGGATCAAGCTGAAACTTTGCAGTTATTTCTTTTACAAGACAAACACAAGAATCAAATTTAAAAAAGTTAGCCGATCGGTTAATCAGCTATTGCTAATAAATTATTTACTTATTCGGATCAATAAAGCTAGGTTTGCCTTTTCAATTTTTCAAGGCAGGCACTTAATTGGAATCCGCAAGGAAAGTGGACAGACCCAAGCAAATCTGGAAGCGGTCAGTCATCAGTGAAGCTGAGGGTACTGGAATGACATGGGAGCAGATGAAGAAAGCTGCTCAGAACCGAGTTCGGTGGAGAGGTGTGGTTGCGGCCCTATGCTCCCCTGGGAGTGCACTGGATTAAGTCAGTAAGACAATAAATGATTTTGTTTGATATCTCGAACAAGGGTAAGAAATTGTTGTTGAAAGGTTGTGGAATGTTAAGAGATCGAGTACAGGACTATGTACCACGAACAAACAATTCATGAAGGGATGGCATAATTTCAGCAGTCTATTGTCGGTCATCACTCCAATGTCTACAAGTTAATCACTTCCTCAGAGAACACTGAGAACAAGATTGTAAGGTACAATGCTGGAGAAAGAAGTAAAGCTGCAAGCAAGACAAAGTACCTCCAACTTAACAGACGTCTTGCAACTATATTGCCAATGTATAGAAACAAGCCACAGAGTTTCTACAATTTAATTGTATGAAATTGTATGTGTGTGTAAATCTGATTAGTATGTATTTGGGGATGAAAAGACCAGGGATGAAGTGATCAGGGATTAAATGATCGGGGATTAGGTCACCGGACAAAATGCTACTCCTTAATTGATTTTGCACCCATCACTTAAACTAACGATCGATAGATAATCCTTGCTAAAATCAATCTTTAGTAGCAACAGCTTGTCACACAAAACACAATGTTACTATTGTACAGATAACGGAGTCGTGGTGGCTGAGAGTGCTTGTCTTCCAAACCGGGGTCCCGGGTTCGAATCCTGGTAAAGACTGGAATTTCGGGATCTTTGGGTGCCTCTGAGACAACCAGCTTTGACGGGTACCTGACATTAGTTGGTGAAAAGTAAAGGCGGTTGGTCGTTGTGCTGGCCACATGACACTCTCGTTTACTATGGGCCTTCCCTTAGAAACAGATGCCTTTACTTTACTAAACCTAAGCTGGTGCCACTTTTCCCTGTAATGAATGTGGGCAGAACTATTTGTTTAGGTGTGTGTAGCTCCTTCTATCTTAAAAGACAATAGGTCACCCAAATGAATCTTTGGTGTAGATTGCTTTGTTGTCAGGTGTGAGACAGTAGCCTATTATTAGTTTGTATAGAGACGCACCATAGTTGACGGACTTTGAACGCGATATTTAGTGACGTCACGGCTTAGTTGGGTTAGAGATTATTTATGTAGAGTCAGTTGGTGTTAGGACCCCAGAGAGATAAAAAGACATGACAGAGACCCGACTGTGGCCCTTTTCAAGATTAAACATCTTTCGTGTGTGTATATCTGTTTGGAAAAAGTCTTTTCTACTTTTTACATGTGTAGGTCTTGTTACTTGTTAGTAAATTACATCGAATACACCCGTACAAGAAACCCAGACATCTCCAGAGTAGCCTGTTGGAGTCAGACAGCCATCAATAACTACAACTACGCTTGCTGATAACTCACTCTCGTTCCAGTCTTCAAGCCCTGGGTGGGGAGTGGAGGGTCACCTGTGATAGAAGTACCTCTCAGTGCCACGTGTAACATCTGCTGATTTATTGCAGCTGTCGTTTTGATACAGTGTATGTTCTAATATTGAGGCTTGAGCGGTAATGAGGCGGCCAAATCTACGCAAGGGAGGGAGCTTTACTTTACAGATAACAAAACAGTTGTTACGAAATCTGAGAAAAATAAAAGATTGAGGAAAGCGTGGTCGAGAGGCTGAGTACGCTTGAACTTGGCTTGGCTACCTATGAAGAGAGCTCGAAGTTCGACACCCGACTCGAGCAGAGCTGGGTTTACTCAGTGCCCAAAGGCAGCACGCAAATCCTTCTCCCAGATACTTCCCCCCCCCCCCCCAACTGGTCCACAAATGAGATTGGACCAAAGCGCTCTGTGCATGCTTCAAAAACGAAAGTAGCGCTATAAAAAAGCTAGAATTATTATTATTGTCCTACTATAATTTCGATATCAAGATTGATTTCATTGGATGCGGCTTATTATTGCATATTGTTCTCGTTGATATGAAAGCTCGTCCCTTTAGGTCCAAAGGACTGTTTCTATGCCTGAATCACATGCTATCAAACTTAACACCATACCCTAAGATCGCAACATATTCCTGGACAAAACTAAATCTTAAAATCATTGTGGCTAATAATGAAATTTTCAGTATAGATCACAAAATGGCCCTAAATCTGTTTAGTTGAAGTAGGCTGCCAGACTGGAGGCGCGGTGGCTGAGCGGTATAGCGCTTGGCTTCCGAACCGGGATCCGGGGTTCAAATCTTGGTGAAGACTGAGATTTTTTAATTCCGGGGCTTTCGGGCCTTTCTGAGTCCACCTAGCTCTAATGGGTACTTCTTCTTCTTCTAGCCAGCTTTATTGCTGCTGAGCTGTGAGCTCTTTTGCAGACTGTGCCAAGGAAAAAAAGTGCGATGTTTTCTTCAGCACTGCCGTACAGGGTGTTGGTTATGTTGGGCTGTAGTGGAAGTAGGGTCTGCCTAAGGTGGATTAGGGAGGGGCATTCAAAGAGGATATGGTTTACGGTTTCAAAGAGGTGGGCGCAGTGTCTGCAAAGGGGGAGTTATGTGGAGTTTATTTTGTTCAGATGGTAATTTAATAGTGGTGTGTGTCCTGTTCTTAGTTGGAAGATTGTAAATTGTTCTTTGCGGGGGAGGAAGTTAATACTGTCCAGTTTGTTAGGCGTAGTCATTTCTTTGTACATGGCTCTGCCTGTGTTTCCTGATGCCCATTGGTTGAGCCACTCCTCTTTGTGATTGTTGACTAACATTGACCTTATGGTGAGGTAGTTAACAGGTCTATCTGGTTGTTCCATAGATGAACCTGCCTTTGATAACTTATCTGCCTTTTCATTTCCCATGATGCCAATGTGTCCAGGGATCCACTGTAGTGTGATGTTGATATTTAATTTTGACTCTAATGGGTACCTGACATTAGTTGGGGAAAAGATTGATCGTTGTGCTGGCCACATGACACAATCGTTAACCGTAGGCCACTGCAACATATGACCTTTACATCATCTAAATGCTGGTTTAATAATAGACTAAAAAAGCTTTGTAAACAGAAGGAAAACCTATATAGAAAATTTAAAGAAACCAAGGCAGAAAGAGTTCACAAAAAGTATATAAAAATTAAACACCTAACCCAAAAAGTAAGCAGACAGCTGCAGAGTGAATACATAAACAATGTAATATCTAAAGATAACAACAAAAACCTATGGTCATACATTAAGTCTAAGAAAATGGAAACAACAGGCATAGCGCCATTAAAAGATGAACATAACATAATACATAATGATAATGAAACTAAAGCAAACATCCTAAACAAATACTTTGCATCAGCATTCTCAGCCCCAGGAGACAAAGACATATTTCTTAATTTGAACCAAGTAGACAACATAGAAGATTTAGTAGTACAAGAAAATGGAATTCAAAAACTATTATCCAACACCAAACCAAATAAAGCATCTGGACCTGATGGTATTCCCAGCTAGATTACTCAAAGAACTAAGCAATGAGCTAGCCCCAGTGTTCAAAATACTCTTTCAGGCATCGCTTAACCAGGGCAGAGTACCAAAGGACTGGAAAGAAGCTAATGTCACCCCCCTATTTAAAAAAGGAGAAAAATCTGATCCAGGAAACTACAGACCAGTATCACTTACCAGCATCACATGTAAAATCCTAGAACACATAATATGTAGCAACATCATAAACCACTTAGACAAACATAATGTTATCACCCCATATCAACATGGCTTTAGGAAATATAGATCATGTGAAACACAACTAATAGGACTAATTGATGATTTTTCAAAAGGTTTAGATAATAGTGAACAAATAGATGCTATTTTACTAGATTTTCCCAAGGCTTTTGACAAAGTTCACCACCATAGTTTGCTTAAAAAATTAAAATATTTCGGCATTAATGGTCCACTGCTTCAGTGGATTAAAGATTTTCTGATAGGGAGAGAACAAACTGTAATAATAAATGGCTCTAAATCAACACCGATAACAGTAAACTCAGGTGTACCTCAAGGAACAGTCTTGGGTCCACTACTATTTTTAATTTACATAAATGATTTACCAAATTGCATTAGTTCAGGAACAAAAGTCAGATTATTTGCAGATGATTGCATAATATATAGAACAATAAAAACAACACAAGACACAGATATTTTACAAAGAGAATTAGATGAATTACCGAAATGGGAATCAAATTGGAGCATGTCTTTCCACCCAGAAAAATGTCAGTTGTTAAGAGTAACAAAAAAACTAAAACAAATTAATTCCACTTATCTTATTCATGGCAAACCAGTAACACAGACTAAAAACGCAAAATACCTAGGTGTTATAATAAATGAAAAACTGTCATGGAATCCACATATTGATGAAACTACAAAAAAATCCAGCAAAGCATTAGGGTTTATTTAAAGAAATTTCTATAAATCAAATAAGAACATAAAACTAAAATGTTATTTAACCTTGGTTAGGCCAATAATAGAATATGCATCCACCGTTTGGGACCCCTCAACTCAAGAAAACATTAAGAAACTGGAACAAACACAAAATAGAGCAGTGAGATTCATAACAAACGAATATTCACATTTGACTAGAGTAACACCATTAGTAAAATCACTAAATTTAGAAAGCCTTCAGGACAGAAGACTCAAAAGTAAAGTAGCAATTATACATAAATTACTGAACAATAATCTTCAAATACAAAAACAAAACTTAATAAAAATACTCTGAAAGACACAAAAATAAAGGCACATTCCTCGTCCCCTATGCTAGGACAAATTTGTACAAATACTCCTTCTTCCCTAGTGCTATTAGAGAATGGAATGGGTTGCCTGAGCTAGCCAGAAAAACCAGTGACTTGGCAGAATTTAAGTCATTGGTTAATATGCATGACTAAATGCATGAGGCGTAGGACGTAATCATCTTCTTTTTTGAAGTAACGTCTGTATTATATAAGATAAGATAAGATTCTGCCCTATAAACCAGAAAGTCTAAAACTGGAAATATTTTTTAAGGCTACCAGACAGTTTTTATTTACAGCTTAGAGTAGTGAGTTGATATTTTTCAAACATTTTTAGAAAACTCATAATAAGACTGATCTTTTAAAATATCTGCTATGTAAATAACAAGATATACATGCGGACAGTACTATAAAGTCTTAAAAAGCTTTAATAATTTAAATGCACTGCATTTTTACTGCGCTGACATTATTCACACAAAGATGTTGACCACTTAAGTTAGGGATACTGACAATGGCCTATGTCCATTTTTTAAACTTCGAAATTAATCAGGTGTTCTCAGTTTTCCTTCTATAAGTCATTTCATGTCAGGTGTCTACTGTTCAGTTTAACTTTCTGTTGTTCCGTCCGTTGATGTCAGTTCTAATGTTTAGTTCAGTGATGTCCGGTATCTGGTGTTAAGCCAGATGTCAGGCTTATGATGTTCTTTCATTTAATTTCAGGCCTCTGCCGTTCAACTATTTGATATCAGTTTCTACTGTTTTGCCAATTAATGTCAAATTTCTGCTATTCCGTCAGTTGATGTCTAGCCTCAGCTGTTGATTTCAGTTTCGACTGTTTTAGCCAATTAATGCCAGGCTTCTGCCACACAAATGATTAGTTTAAATCAGGGCCGGTCCTAACAGTTGCGGGGCCCTTTGCGAAACTGATTGCACGGGGTCTAGTCTTGGTGGGAATAAGGATAATAAGTAAAAATTAAGATTTTGTATTAGAAAAAAAAATCGACTTTGAATTTTATTCATTCTTTACTAAGTACAAAGTTGCGATCAAATTAAGTTTACTTTACGAACCTTGCAACCTATGACATATTTATATGCCAGGGACTATAAAAGTAAATAAAGTATCGAAACTTCCGATTAAGGTGAAAATTACATTTTATTACATGAAAGCTGATAATGATTTTTTTTCTTTGATTTATTGGCGTTTTCCGCAATGAATGAAACCCACAAATGACAATTTAGTCTATTTTTCAGGAGATTTTTTGAGTTTTCATGAGATTTTAATAAGTTCAGGAGATTTCCAGGAATTTTCATATATATTTTGCAATTTAATGATTACAGCACAGTAAGCTCATATTTCTCGCGGCTATGGCCAAATTTTGATTCACGGTGCCCCCGCTGCGGGGAAGAAGAGGAAACCGTGCCTCATATTCTGTTTGACTGCCCCAGACTTGCTGATCGCCGTCTCGACAGGTCTGGGAAACCCAAAATTCTCGACCTGTATGGCGACATTTATGCACTACGCAAGACAGCAGGGTTTCTGTCCAGGGCTTTTGCAAGAGAGGATTTGAGCAGAGCAGGAAGGTCTAGTCCTCCCGTTATGCTCTGGCAAGAAACTTAGCCGTCCGGCGTAGTGCCTCATAGCTACCATACAAGTCGAGTGACTGCACAGACAGGTCCCCCCTTAGCTCGCGGAGCTGGAGACACTCGTACAAGACATGCGATACTGTTTCGACGCTCTCTCCACAGTGGCGGCATCGGGAGTCAAAGATCGTGCGGAACCAAATATATACCAGATGTTGATATATTACAGCTGTCACAGAAATAAAAACTGTATAAAATAACATTGTAAATAGGGCCCAACTGAACTAATAATAATACTTTAGTTTATAGAGCGCTGTTAAGAAAATTTTGTAGGGTCAAGGCGCAGAACTTGTTGTCCGTATGTCTGAAAATCACTTTCGCCAAAAGATTTTTTGAATGAGAAGCTGTGTGTATAAGCAATGTACAGAGAGGCTCTCACAAGGAGAGACGACACAAGCGATATAAAGATACTCTAGGTATAAAGAGTTCTTTCAAAGAATGTAAAATCAAGATACACGACTGGGACTCGCGAGCTGTTGATCTATCCACGATACGAGATAAGGGAGATCACCCATCAGCAAACAACGCAAATCACAAAACCAAAATCTGAGAATCAAAGTGGTCGACTCTCCAACAGTTCCAACGTTCTCATGTCTTGTATGCAGTCGATTTTTCAAAGCGAAATTAGACTTCAGAGTCATTTTCGAGTTCATAGGAAATGAGATTGTGAGAATCTTCAATCACGAAGATGGGGCTATTGACCGCTGGAGCATTTATTGTTAATGATTTATCGACCGTCTTTCTCAGTTACTTTCTGTTGTTCGCCTAGTGATGTTACTCTACCATGTTTCTAGCTAATTAAAAATATAGTCATCTTCTATCTATCTTTCTATCAATCTATCTATCTATCTATCCATCTATCTATCTATCTATCTTTATATATATATATATATTTATATATATATATATTCATGGCTCAACAGTTTGGACACCAAGAAGTAAAGAATAGATCACTCTTTTATTTCTACAAGTCGGACTAGAGTTACTCCACGTAACTTTAGAGGTGAAAAAAAAAAGAGGGGGGAGAACAAGTAGTATTCACCCGTCACTAAAAAGCAGGGTCGGACTTAACCATTGTGCGGCCCTGTGCGAAATGGATTCGCGGGGCCAAGTTTGGGTAGGGATAAAGACAATAAGAGAAATGTAAGAGTTTGTATTAGAAAATAGATTCGTCTATGCATTTTATTCATTCTTTACTACGTACAGAATTACTTAACGAGCCTTGCATGTATCGAAGTCATACAGTATATCAAAATAATTCTGTTTTCTACAAAGATCACTCTCAATAGCAAGAATTACCAAATGTTTCAATCTATCTTCGAGAATTGTTGACCTCAAGGAATTCTTCATTAGTTTGAGGCGCGAGAAACTTCACCAGATTCTAAAAGTACGTTTTCGCGCGTAGGATTGGCGTTTCCATATTGAATGACAGCAAATTTTGTCTTTTTTCTGGAGATTTTTATGAGTTTTCAGAAGATTTTTTTAATTTCCGGGACTTTTAGTATATTTTGCAATTTCCAGGAGCTCCTGTTAAATCAGGAGGCCACGGAAAATCTGTTATAAGTTATAAAATGGTTTTAATTTAATAATTTACACCTAGGAATAGCGTGGGGCCCTTAAAAAGTGCGGGCCCCACTGTGGTGGCATAGATTTGAAGTAACGTCTGTATTATATGTCACATCATTGTTTGATGAGTGACATGTGCTAGCGATGAAAGCGCGGGGTGCACTTGTTTATGGTGATTAAGATGTTGTACGGGAGAGTTATTAAATAGGGGAAGGAAATCTTGTTCTGTGAAGTGACCACATGGTCAGAAATTAGTAGACGCCATGGGTATGGAGGAAGATAGACGAATATTTTCTAGAGTATGAGAAGCACTGCTATCTATGTATTTGATGAATTCATTTGGATAACACTATTGTTTGATGTGAAGTATTTTATGTGATTTCTTGGTGGCTGGAGTCGCCAATATATTATAAACTGTTAACTTAATAAATGTATATCAGCTAAGTCAGACTTGAATTTTAATACATATTGTGTTGTGCTAATGAGAGTAGACATACGGGACAAAAGTAGTACACCAATTCAAGTGAAACAAGGCATTTATAATAACTTTAATATGCATCATCATATTCATTTAATAAGAAGCGACATTATATAAGATAAGAAGATAAGGGTTGAGCTTATGGGTTGGTTATCAATTATCACTTGATGCGAACTTAGTAGGTTGGAGTTAATCCGGGTACGCTACCCTGCCTCATCGTGGCGCCCGGGTGGACACGGCCGTGAGAGGGGACGGCTAGGCCAAAGGGTAGCGAAACAAGGCTCTCACGGGAATGCCTCAGGGGGGTGCGAGAGCATCCTCATTGCACTGTGCGGGGATGTAAAAGAGATCCCGCAGCGATCTGTCAACGTCCAGGCACCGTCCCTAAAGGGGCCGTTACATAAATGGCGTGTCCCGCACCGCTAGCCTGGTAGATCAGAGGAAAATGACGGGGGCCCCGGTGGTGCGGCCTTCGGCAGCGTCTCTAATCCACAAGTCCGGAGTGCCCGTGCCCACCGGAAGTGAACGCTAAGCTTAACTTCGAATTTAACCCCGAGTCTCACCCCCCGTCAAACAGAACGGCGTATGCGAGGTGTGCGCCGTTCATTCATCCCGGTAGAAAGGAGCACTTGTTCGCTTTTGCTGTCCTTAGGGCTCCAAGTGCTATGCACAACTCTACATGACAATTTTAAATTGTTGGAGTTAATTAATCGAAAAGCAGTTTGTTGGTTTAAGATTACTGGTTGATTTAGATTTGTTAATAGCGATAGTTAATAGTTAATCCTCTCCGATGGATAAATCCTTAACAACGATTAACAAGGATAACAGAGCCTTCGAATCCGAATTTCTATTGAACTTTTTTTCAAGGTAGGAACATTGTTATTATTTAGTAAGTTGGGACTTACTAGTTGGCAAAGTTTACTTACTGAACGGCATTTATTCGCTGGTTGGATCTCACCAATTTCAAGGAGCTAAATGTGGGTGGAACTAATTATGGGTGGGGTTAATTGTGGATGGAGTTAATGTGTTGGATGGAGCCTAACAGATAAATGGAGCTGCTGGCTGCTGGAAGTTACTCGAAGCTTATTGGTTGGTCAGAGCTTGTTGCTTGATTGACTTTGTATCTGTATGTATTCTTTACTATAACAAAAGAAGTCTTTAAGTAGTTGGAGAAACAATTTTAAGAACTTAGCTGAAAACTTGGAGATAGCAGAATTTTGTTTTGTATCTTTTCAATAGAACAAAATGCTTGACAAAAGCTCTTGCCTAAACAATGGATTACATTGTGTTAGTGTGCACCATTTCAATGCAGTAGTCTAGTAGATCTCAATTGTTAGTTTTGAGAAGACTAATTACCTTAACATCAATGTAAAGATTTGGTTGAACGTTGAAATATGAAACTAATAAGAGATCACACGTATAAGAGATACAAATGGTTGCAAGATTGATTTTTTTTTTCGTTAAGCTGGAAATTGAATACTTTTATCATTCGACTATCTATCTATCTATCTATCTATCTTGATATATATATATATATATACATATATGGGCCTATAGATATGGATATAATCAGGTTCCTTTTCTGGCTCAACTAGGGGTATGATAAAATTAAAGATCTCCTTTACTTTAGCCTATGCGGATAGGCAACTTGTGAACCTTTATTACTCTTTAAAATACTCTATTTCATTACTATTAGATAGTTTCTATGAACATATAGGCCCTATTTCACAACAACTTTAGCTCTTTGATATGAAAAAACTCTCCGTCACTAGAAAATAGAAAAAAAAAGAGTATTTTTATAAAAAAAGCAAAGCCTATCTAAGGGAAATAACCACTAATTACTGACTAATTAATTTTTTTGTGTTCGATTTATTCGTGTGTTGTCCATGAGTATGAATAATTTTGCAAAATTTTCAACTTGATCTTAGAATGGGAAGTGGAATAAAAAAAAGTTGTCACTGCGTAAAAAGGGGAATGAAATCCACATCTTTAATTAAATAGCATTTACCCCCTTATTTCGATATCAAACAAAATAATTTATCACCAACAATTAATTAACTAATTGGTTAATTTTGTTTGATTCATGTCATGTCAGGTACAAGTGCAACGTTCTGACTTGATCCGAGGGGAAGTTTGAGCCTAATATGTCGCTTGGCCGGAAACAGGAATTGGGATGGATAGCATGTGATAGATCACGTGATAAGTCAAGATAGATAGTGTGACATCCGGTCAAGATTAGCTCTTTTCACTCATTTGCCAATGAGAACACCTGGGTAGAGGTCAAGCGTGACGTGCGCTCAGTGTATAGACAAATAGAAGGGATGGTCTGGCTGCCTCGCGCTATTGATAAAGTCAACAAGGTTGATAGACTTTACATTAGAACATTAGGGGTCGGCAACCTGCGGCTCGCGAGCCACATGCGGCTCTATGGATGAGAAGATGCTGCTCTTTAGTTACATACGCAAATATTTTTTTTTATATCAAACAATTTTTTAAATAGTTCTGAATCGTTTAACGAATATTAGGCGCCGATTCTGTCTCTCGCTTGTGCTCGCTTTTCACCACACGCCTACCCCATTACACGCGTCGTCAAAGTTGTCAGTCCGTCGGAAGCTCTCGAAAGACGCCGTCGTCGGATGCTTCTATGTAGGTTTTAATTTGCTTTGACGTAAAATGAATTGACACCTTCACCACTGTGACTTAAAGTTTGTTGTTTCCAGTAAATGAGTTGGAAGCGATTATCTTCTCAAAGCTAGAAGCAATCCGCAAGCTTTGCGTACCACAAAAAAATTGCACAAAAAGGCAAACCCTTAACAGATGATTAGTATGTCAAAGACTGATTTCTGATATCAAAAACAATCCAGAAATTTTGAAAAAAATCAGTTTTGCCACTATCCGCTAAAACAGTAAAAGACAAGATAGCTAAAATGTCTTCAAATGTAACATATTTGCAAGTGGAAGATATTACACTTTATTCTGCCTTATCACTTGCTACGATATAGATTAGTCTTGCAACATAAAAGACACGGCACAAGATGCCTATTTTGTCAGGTATATGCCTTCCCAAGGTCCAAAAGAAGAACTTCTAGGATTGCTACCGCTCTCGTGACAAACTAGAGGAGAGGATAGAGCGAATGCCATGCTAAAATACATTGATGCCAATAAGATCGATTTTAATAAAATCATTAAAATAGCAGCTGATAGAGCCAGAAGTATGACATGAAAAAATAAAGGGGCAACAACGATTCCTCGGAGCAAAATAAACCGATAAATTTTTACTTTTCACTGAATAATGCACTAAGAAGTGCTTTGTGCCCGAAACGATTCCGACCGAAATAGATGAGGTCATGATTTTGGTAATCAAGATTATTAACAGCATCTTCCAAAAGCACTCTACCACTTAAAAGAAATGGAGACTCAGTATTCCGACATCTTTCTTCCCCCAAAAAGTGCTATGACTTTCCAAAGGTAAGGTGATGAAACGTTTGGCTTTGTGCTTGAATGAAATAAATATATTTCTAAATGAAAAAAGCATTTATCACACCCAATTAGAGAACGACAAATAGTTGCAAACATTTTACTTTATGGTGGATATAACAGAGAAATTCAATGAGCTGAATCTTAAACTGCAAGGAAATGAAAACCCATCCTTTGTTTTGGTAGAGGAATTGGTTTGTTTTGAAGAAAAATTAATTCTTTTTTACTTCATTTTCAATGTCTAAAGCAGTAACGTGATAAAACCAATGCAACCTTTGACACGAATTACTTCAGCACAGTTATAAAATAAATCAAAAATGAATTTTTTGACAGATTTGAGCATTTTAAAACCAACAAAACTATTCTAGCATTCCTAGTACACCTTCTCAACACAAATAGTAACGAAATCACAATTGATCTATTTGGTATTGATACTGGATCGCTAGAAATGCAATTGATCGATTTAAAAAGTAAAACTTTGTGGAGTGGAAAATTTACAGAGTTGAAAAGCTAGGTTGAAGTTTTGGAGGTCCAGAAATGTTCGTAACACAACAAAAGTGGACAGCTTTAAAAGGAATGCCGTGCATGGAATAATCTTCCAGATTGCTACAGTGAGGTGAAGAAGTTGGCATTTGGAATGCTGACTATGTTTGGATCGACATATTCGTGCGAGCAAGTGTTCTGTTCATGATTATAATTCAAAGCAACGTAAGGAGCCAATTAATTAATGAAAATTTAGAGTCGTGTTTGAAGTTAAAAAGAACAAGTTATATGCCAAATGTCTCCAAACTTTCTAAAACCATACAAAGCCAACGCTCCCATTGAATTTGTTTGCTCGATTGTTTGTTATTGAAGTACAAGTTATTGTTATATGTAAATGTCTAACTTCTTCAGTTGTTACCGAAATAAAAATTAATTATCTAATAATGCCATACACACATATATATGTATGCATATATATATATATATATATAATATATATATATGTATATATATATGCCCTATAATCTAATTAGTTGTACAAAAGACGCTAATTATATATGAATTTGTTTTTTCATTAAAAAAAATTAAGTGTGTGAGAACTATTTATAGTTGGCAAAAAAAAACTTTGTGGCTCTTTACAAACTTTGAAATTTGATAAATTGTAACTTTTGGCTCTTCTGACTCAAAAGGTTGCCGACCCCTGCATTGGAATAGAATAATGGAGGCTTGCCCGGATGTGCCAACTGGTGAGTAGCAAATGTGGGTTCTAAGAGAAGGGGAGACAACTCAAGGAACATGACAACTTGGTCGCCAATGTTGTAGACCCAGTCTAGCGAGAGGAGGAAAACGTGGGGTTTGGTGGTGAAAATGGGCCTAAGGCTAAGAAATCATTGGGATGAAATAAATAAATACTACTAAATGCAGTAATAAAATTGAGTGACTCTGTCAGCAAGGTTTTAACCTGTGACAGCGATATTAAACCACTTGGAAAATGTTTCAGAAATGTTTAAAGTATATCTGTGCAGACCTATGATATTAACTCTGGCACCCTATGCAATTAATCTTAATTAGATAGTCAACAATCATATTAAAGTCGGTGATTATTTTAAATGCTTTAATTTTTGAAATGCCTTGACCAGCCAACATTGAATTTAAAAACAATACTTAGAACTTTTCTCCGTGTATTTAAATATACGGAGTGCTGAAGGGAGGTTAACTCTTTCTCTCCGTAATTATTTTCCTCGTTCCGATAGTATTATTCATTTTGCTCATTTGTACTTCACTATTCTGTTCAGATTAAATTTCAATAACATTTTTGTTTCTTATCAGAAAATGTTTCTATTTGAAATCGAATTGCATGCTCTTTTTACACAGCACAAATTAATGTTTATAAATCCAAAAATCCATTTAGTTTAATGGGTTCAGATTAACGTTGGCATCGTCAATTAGGAGAGAAAGAGTTAATCTAGTAGCCAGTGATACTTCTTGAAGCAACAGATTTTGTTTTGTCATGCACTTTATAGGCCAAACTATTCTTTACCATTGCAGTACAGTAGTGAAGTCATCGAACAATTTCTTTGGCTGAAGAACTAAAAAGGCCATTGCCTATATATTACACTGACTTGCTTAATAAATTTAGTTATTTACCTTGCAGCTACAAGATAGATGGATGGATGGATGAATGAATGAATGGATGGTTGAATAGATAGATAGATAGATGGATAGATGCTAAGCTAATCCGATGTCCATGCTTTACAGAGTAACATCTTAACTCACAAGTTTATCACACAATGCAATTATCTTTCAGCCATTGTCACAGGTAGCTAAGACTTTGTATAGAATAGAATAGACTTTGTTGAAGCATTTCTTGTTTGAATGAGATCAGATTTGTAAGTTGTGAGTTTACTTTAAAGACCTAGTGGGATTTTGAGTAGGTTATTGATTTTACAGAGAGGTGGGAACTGTTGAACGGGCGACATCGTTCCGATCACAACTAATACCCAGGCGTTTATCTCATCCGTAATCTCTTCGACGCTCACGGAGGCTATTACATTAAGTTATCAAATAAAGTGTTAACATTTTGTTCAGAAATCTAACAAGAATAAATAATTTAAGTTATATTCTATACATTGGGATTATCAGAATTGGTTTCAATTGATGCTATAATTGTATTAAGTCGTCATTGGTTTCAAAACGTCTCTATGTATTTCCAAATGTTTGTTGCTTTATTCCGTGGCTGGCATGTTTACTTGACCACATACTCTGATTCGGTTACTTGATCACATACTCTGATTCGGCAACAGACAATTGGGCTATTATTCTCAATGAATGAGTTTGCAGTACAGATCTCAATAAAACGACATTATTTCTTCTAGTGGAAGACCCAGTCTCAAGCTTGTTACCACAAGAGACAGCGTATCAAGAACCTCTGTTCAAGATTTAAGTTCGTCAGCAATTACAGGTTCGTACTTTTTAAACACATAACTTCACCCTTATTTTTCAAAACTCATTATAAATTGTATCTATCATCATTTCTAGAATGCAAATAAAAATATATAAAAAAAAAACAGCTTTGCTCAGTATGACCATCAATAATGATTTAACTCTTTCTCTCCGTAACTATTTTTCCACCTTTCGGCAGAATTCTTCATTTGCTCATTACTATTTCACTACCCCTGTTATAATTGGGCTTCAATAGCTTTGTTGTTTGTTATCAGAAAATGTTGTATTTGATATAGAATTAAAGGAGAATGCATGCTCTTTTTTTGTATAATACAAAATAAAATTTTGAAAATTGAACAATTATTTAATTTTAATGAGATCAAATTGACAATGGTATCGTCAATTAGGAGAGAATGAGTTTAAAAAAAAACACAACTGAATTAAGGTTGCATACAGGCAGAACCGTGACTTCGCTCAGACGTAGCCGTTACTTCATGCAGACGAATCTGTTCTCTACTAGAGTTCGGGGAACATGCATTTATTTTAAAGGGAATGTTGATCTCTGTTCGATATACTTTTATCCAGCATTTTTCTCTGAAAGGCTGTTGATGCTAGGTTTCTGTTCTGCTGTTCAGGTAATTTATGCCAGATTTGTTCCGTTCAACCAGTTCATCACTAATTGTGGCCTTTCAGCCAGTTAATGCCAGATTTCTGCTGTACAGCAAGTTGACGGTGCATTTCTGCTGTTAAGCCAGTCAATGTCAAATATCTGATGTTCAGCCAAATGACATTAGGTTTTCGCTAATCAACGATAAGAATATGCAACATATTTCTAGAGATCACTTCTGACACATAGCAGTTCCCATATGAGATTACAAATAACAAAACAAAACAAAAAGATTGCCTTTGGAACGCTCTCTTTACGTCAGGGGTTCTCAACATGTGAGGTCGCGACCCCTGTGGATACAGATGGCACTTTGAGTTAGTGAGTGTAACATCATTACATCATTGTTTGAAGGTATACATGTTTTTTTCTTAATTGTTTACTTCTGTGTAATCCAACGTGTTCTGCTATTTCACACTGATGTAACAAGGCTGTCAAGAAGCCACATCCCACATAATCATTAATTTTAATATTCGTGAAGAAGTTGTTTTTTTTATCAGAAAGCAAAAATACAGAAAATAGTCGACCTGGTCTTTGTGGCCTTGAATAATTAAATGTTACAAACAAGGATCAAACACATTATGCCTCGATTTGTCTGAATAGATCCGTTCGTCCCTATATACTTTGACAAAAAAAACTGAATAAAAATAAAACTTAAATCTTGCCAACTTTATCTGTTTCTATAAGGAAAAAAAGGACATTGAATTTGACAGACCGACTACAATGATTATTTATGTTAAAAAACATTTGCACTAATGTGCTAGGGAAATTTCACTAGACTTCCAAATCTACATGACATCCTGTTTATACTTTCTAGAAGTCAGAGATTAAACTTCCAAATCTACATGACATCCTGTTTATACTTTCTAGAAGTCAGAGATTAAACTTCCAAATCTACATGACATCCTGTTTATACTTTCTAGAAGTCAGAGATTAAACTTCCAAATCTACATGACATCCTGTTTATACTTTCTAGAAGTCAGAGATTAAACTTCCAAATCTACATGACATCCTGTTTAGACTTTCTAGAAGTCAGAGATAAAACTTCGAAATCAACATGACATCCTGTTTACACTTTCTAGAAGTCCGAGATTAAACTTCCAAATCAACATGACATCCTGTTTACACTTTCTAGAAGTCAGAGATTAAACTTCCAAATCAACATGACATCCTGTTTACACTTTCTAGAAGTCAAATATTATTTCCAAATCAATATGACATCCTGCTTACACTTTCTAGAAGTCAGAGATTAAGATGTTCCGGAGACAGAAAGAGTTTATTGAGCTCATCAAAAGCGATGCAGCTAAAAATGTTTGCTTTTCAATGTCACAATTCTGGACCACGTGTTTGCAGTCATATCCCAGTTTGAGATAGTGTTGCGCCTTCCTCGACCATTTCTAACAGTAGGCTTAAATCTTTGTGAAGCAGTGTTTTCCAGCCTGTAAGTTATGAAGTCTAAATAGAGAAGTGGACTTGATGCTGAAGATGACATTCATTGTGCTCTTACAAAGACTCCCACAACCTCCCCTCTAACGTTGACGTATTTACAAATGTGTAGCAACGCAGTTGACTTGATTCTATCACCCTTCATGCTTCGCCCTAATTTTCACATTATCACGCAGGTAGAAGATAGAAAAGTTAAAAATACAACTTATAAAACTAAACTATTTGTTGGCAATTTAATAATAAAACACATTTATTTTACACTATTTACAATTACCTAAACATTTTTTCTGTGTTCGACTTCTATCAATGAAAATACATACGTCATAAATCAGATAGAGGCATTACGATAGCAAGTTTCTACATTAGCAAATTTACATTTACCAAGGTCTATGAACGAAAAACAAATTACGGTTGGGGGTCGCTGCTTAATGGAGATTCGTATTAGGGGGTCGCGGCACTAAATAGTTTAAGAACCGCTGATCTAGGTTCCAATGAGTATATATATATTCAGTGCTTTGTTTTGTGACGGTACGCACCGGTGTGGCATACCGGCACCTTTTTCAATGCGGCGAAAAATACTACTTTTCTTGTATTTTAACGTTTTTATTATCTTATCTTATCTTATATAATACAGACGTTACTTCAAAAAAGAAGATAATTACGCCCTACGCGTCATGCATTTTTATTAATCTATTAGTCTATTATATCTATTATATATATAAGATAGATAGATTAGATAGATAGACAGACAGATAGATAGATAGATAGCACCCTGTCCAAGTTAGCACAGTAGGTTCAGTTTGGTTCGTGCACTGAAAGAGACAAGAGATAGAGAGAATGGTGACAACGGTGTAAGCCCAAGTTTAGGGAAGAGCTGTGCTTAAAGCAGACCTTGTTAGTATCTGTTGGTGATGTCCTACCGCTTCGAGTATCCTTGTTATGAATTATAAATAAAGGTTCCCCCTATCAGACCTTGTGCTCTATAGGGCAGATGATGAAAGGTCATCTGTTTCTGTGGCCTACTGTTAACAAGGGCGTTATGTGGCCAGCACAACGACCAAGCGCCTTTACTTTTCCCCATCTATGTGTCAGGTACCATTAGAGCTTATGGACTCACAGGCGCCCGAAGATCCCAAAATTAAAAATCTTCAGTCTTCATTAGGATTCGAACCCCGAACCCCATTTTGGAAGCCAAGCGCTTTATCGCTCAGCCACAGCGCCTCCTATGTTTTGTATTTTAACTACAGATAAATCTCTGCTAAGTCGTTGGTTTTCTTGGCTGATTCAGATAACTCATTTCAAGCTGTAAGGCACTATGAAGGAAGGAGAATTTTTACACATTGTCCTAGCATATATTGAATAAGAAATGTGATTCTTTGTGTCTCTTTAAACATAGGGTGCTTACTGTTCCGATTCATACCTTATCGATATTTAAGCAAAGGGAATTAACTCTTCTATTTATACCTAGATAACATCAAAGAAACTTCCCATTTAGTCTTGCTTGCATACTCGTTTCAATGGTAGTAATAGTTCATAATATTAGCCTTTGATACATGTCAAGTCATACAATTTAATTTTGCAAGTAAAACAAAGCCAATTTCTCTTCACAAAGAGAACTATTATAGGAGTACCCTTTTTAAAAATTGCCAAAGGGATTTAATTAAGGTCCACTAATTTCTGTTTCTTCTCGGAATACTTATTCAGGCCTAGAGGAACTTTAGTTTCCTAAAACAAAAGATTGGGAACTCCAAGACAATATGATGTTTTACAAAGCTTATATAGACTCACTCTGTCTAGTAGAAAGCTTGTACACGTTGTTTCTCCTAAATCCGATCAAGTAGACACTCCACAATCATTCCTTATACCGGACAAAACAAGAATCAATTTTAAAAAAAGAATTAATAAGTTAATTAACTATTGATAATTAATTATTTTGTTTGTTATCTTGAACATGGGAAATAAATCGTTTTTGACAGATGTGGTGGTATTAACTATATTAGTCCCCGTGAGAGGGAGGGTTGAGTCCTAAGTTGAAATTTTAAAAAGTCGTACAACCTTTTTCTATGCATATAAACAAAAGCGATCACAGTAACATTGACGCATATATCCCCTTCTTTATCCCTCCTCCCTTTCCCAGCTGAGAGTTTTGTAAATGAATATGGTTAATCCAAATCTATTACAAACTTAATTACATGACTGATCCAAACTAATTGATACAATTGCACTTCATAATATAATATATAAGCTTTGTTGTTAAAGTACGTTTGATGTCGATTTTTGTTAATTACAACCGTTTTGCTGGGTCACGGAGCCTTGGCTTTTTAAACCCAGGTTGTGTGGATTTCGAAACCTAGCCCTCCACAAAAGGAGTTCTTTGCATGTTGGACACTTCTGCCACTGTGGATTAGGAACTCTTGACCTCTTCAAAGAGGTTATTTGTGCACCTGCCAGCAATGTTACAGTTATTTGTGCACCTGCCAGCAATGTTAAAGTTATTTGTGCACCTGCCAGCAATGTTACAGTTATTTGTGCACCTGCCAGCAATGTTAAAGTTATTTGTGCACCTGCCAGCAATGTTACAGTTATTTGTGCACCTGCCAGCAATGTTACAGTTATTTGTGCACCTGCCAGCAATGTTACAGTTATTTGTGCACCTGCCAGCAATGTTACAGTTATTTGTGCACCTGCCAGCAATGTTACAGTTATTTGTGCACTTACCAGCAATGTTACAGTTATTTTTTGTTGGCTACTTCTCCATTAACCCGCCCGTATAGAAGAGTATAAGGGAGGCTTGATGGCTGAGCTGTAAAGCTCTTTGCTTCCGAACCGAGGTCAGGTTCGAATCCTGGTGAAGACTGGGATTTTTAATTCTTTGGGTGCCTCTGCATCCACCCAGCTCTAAAGAGTATCTGACATTAGTTGGGGAAAGTAAATTCGGTTGGTCGTTGTGCTGGCCACATGACACCCTCGTAAATCATTGGCCACAGAAACATCAGCTGCCCTATAGATCGCAAGGTCTGAAGGGGACACTTTACTTACTTAGAAGAATATGACCCCTATTCCTCATAATCCTTTGCTGGCATTACGCACCGTTTGTCCCAACTTAACAGGACGTTAGGTTTAAGTTAATAAGCGCATGTTCAACAAAATGCTTCATTCATAACTAGAAGCAGTAATATTAGTTTTATTTTTTTTTAATTATTTATAAATATAGAGAGTCCAGACATAAGAACAATTGAAGATGTATGCACTTGCATGTTTCCTTCTGATATTGTTTGCTTGGGATGAAACAACAGCTGATCCGGGTAAAGGATTCTTTTTATATTTTGCTTGTTTAGTGAACTGTTGGTTTTTTTTAAAGCTACGGCATGTTAATATTGATTCGAGAATAGGAAGTGGGAAAAAAATAACATGTCAAAACGTAATAAGGGGACTAAATCCATATCTCTGTGGCATTTAAGTCTCGAGAGACGATCTTTTCCCTTTGCAACTTCTTGTGTGCTGGGGGAAAGCCTCGTAAAAAATAGTTAAATCCATATATATAAGTAATAAGTATATATATATATATATATCCACATTTCTCATCAAGTAGCATTTTTATTTTGAAATCAAACAAAGTAATCATTAACAATTAATTAACTAATTTTTTTAAATATTTTTATTGATTTATATCTTGTCAGGTTTAATGAATAATTATGCAAAGTTTTTACTTGATCCGAGAATTTTAACCAAACAGACAGACAGACGGACAGATAGACAGAATGAGTTGATATAAGTTTTGTAAAAAAAATGAGTGTAGGATAAGACCCAGAAAACTTGCAGAGCATAAAACGCCCTAACTGCGTGTTCCAGTGCTGACGTCTGCTGAAACCCTGAAAAAAAAAAGCTTTTACCGGTACTCCAACGGTGTTTGTTGATGATGCTAGAGATTAAGATGCTGAAGCAGATGACCAAATATAAACCCCAAGTGGATATTGACGCCAATACCGAGCCTTTATAAAGACTGAGATTTGGCATTATTTGTACTCAATATAACTCTAATGGGGACATGTCTAACGTTTGGCCGTTGTGCTGGCGGCATGCAGGGCCGGCCTGACATAATTAAAGACCCTAAGCGAAGTGAGTTTGGTGGCCCCATATGAAAAATATAAAAATAAACAGCGAAAAAATAAAATAAAAAAAAAAAAACAACTAGTGTACTCCAACAATAATACTGGGGACAAGTTTTAAAACCCTTGGAGTTATTGTCTTGAAGGAAACCAAAGTTAAACTACTGACCTGAATTTCCTAGTCCACAGCAGCCCTTGCAAATATCAAAACAATCTGGATAGACAAAGGCCTAGCCTTTCCCTTAACACTAAAATCAGACTGATGCTCTCCTTGGTTAGAATAAAAAGGGTGCCTACATGCGTATATACTGGAAGACGTAATCAGTTCAAGATAAAGATTTTCTAGCCATCTAGACAAATTATTTTCCATGTTCTAATGGTATTATTCATTTTGCTTATTTGTGTTTCACTATCCTGTTATGATTAAACTTCAATAACTTTTTTTTATGTAATCAAGAAATGTTATATTAGGTATATAATTACAGACGAATAGATGCTCTGTTTATATAAAACAAATTAAAATTTATAAAACCATAATTTAATTTAATGGGATGAAATCAACGTTGGTATTGTCAGTTAGTAGTGAAAGGGTAAAGTAATTGTGTGTGATCAGCTGACATATGTGACACAGGCCAGTAATACAGTTTAGCGTGCTATATCGAAGGGCAAGGGACAGTACTGGCATGAACTTTGCACGTGAATAGGACCCGGGTTATGGTCATCTGAATATAAGCCTGCGTGGACCAGACAGTGGACCTGTGTGTGTAAGGCAGTGCAGTTCCAGACAGAACAGCGGGCAGACCGGGACTGTTATTCTGCCATGAAGTTGGTCCTGGTGGAGTCCTGAAGTGAATGTACGAGTCCAGGAAGAGATAGAGACAGTAAAGTTTATTACTTTAGTACGGTGATGTACAGTATAGCATTTTTAGTGTTAATGTATTGCCAATTGTGTCATATTGGCTGTTTTAATTGACCATTATTAAAGGACCAGATTATTTGGAGCTCTTGTAGTCAGGTTCTTGTGTTGATGTGTTATGTGTTTAGCAGTGTTTACAGAAGGCCTGAGTAGGAGAGAATCGTAATAATACTTTAAAAAAAAATAGAACGGTCAAACTAGAGTTTTCCCTGTGTGGCCAACGAGCTAATAATTATTTTTCCAACAATATACATCAACTATCAAATTTCTAGGAAAATTGTTAGAGCCGTTTACGAGAATTATGTCCACCTAGGTTTTATTTCTTTCTAGGATCAATTTGTTTACATAAATGTGTGACCAAAATAGAGGAATTCCAAATAGGCCTAGACACAGAAAAATGCATATATTAAAAACAGTTCCTAAATTCTGTACACAAGATAATCCCAAAAATCAAACAATTATTTGTACAAAGCTTATATCAACTCACTGTCTGCTGTCTGTGTGTCTTGACTGGCTAAAAGTTTGTAAACGCTATTTTTCCGTTACCCAATCTCGGATCAAATGGAAATTTCCCACAATTATTTCTTTTACCTGACAAAACAAAAATCAATAAGAACTATTGGTAATAAATTACTTTGTTAGGCATATCAAACAAGGTAAAGAAATAGTACTTGACTGAAGTGGTGGCATAAGCTAAATTAGTTATTAGGCTGCCGTCTGAGGCTTAGTAAACACAAACATAAAATAGAAATACTAGATAACTATACAATTTTCCATGCTCATAGACTCTTCGCTAGCAGAGTGGTTACCGCGTTGGATTAAGAATCCTGAGAAGACTTTAGCCCACTAGTTCAAATTCTAGTTGTTCCCTTTTTTTTAAAAAAAGTAAAGTTCCCCTTTCAGACCTTGAGGTCCATCGGGCAGTCTGAAATGTGAAGGTCATCTGTTTTTTGCCCACGGTTAAAGAGGGTGTCATTTGGCCAGCACAACGACCAACCGCCTTTACTTTTCCCAACTAATATCAGGTACACATTTAGCTGGGTGGATTCAGAGTGCTCAATGATCCCGAAATAAAAACTCCCAGTTTTCGCCGAGATTCGAACCCCTGACCCCCGCTTTACCGCTAAGGCACAGTGCCTCATAAAACTAGAGTTTCCGCGTGTGCGAGCTTTTTAATTCTTTTCTAAGTGATATACTTCAACTGTTGAATTTCTAGAAAAATCGTTAGAGCCGTTTTAGAGATCAGAATTTTGTACTCCGCACCATTCCTCCAGACCCCTCTCGATAAAAAAAAATCCTTGTTAAGCGAATGTGTAAATCTACTAAACTTTGTAATATTCAAATGATAGCCGTTGAAATTTAAACGTAGATTTTGCGCAAAATGTTCCTGAAAATTAATCTGTTCAACTCTTGAAGGAATAATATGCCTGCATGTGGAACTACCCAAAAAAAGTTTAGATAGTTCAAGCTAAATGTTTTCTCGTTCTCAAGCCAAATTTAAAATCATTTCTTGTTTTAATTTTGAAATATTACAAAGGTAAAACTATCGTATTCCCACAGTGGCCAACAAGTAAGTACTTCTTATCTCAGCGATATACATCAACTTTTAAGTTTATAGGAAAACCGTTAGAACCGTTAAAAAGATCCGTGTCAAGGTTCCAGGCTCCTCCTGCATCCATTGATGGCTGCCTGGTCGTGCGGTTTGTGCGCTGGACTGTCGTTCGGACATCAATGGTCCCGAGTTCAAACCCTGTCCGCTCCCATTCACCGTCGTCCTGTGGGAGGTTTGGACTAGGAAGCACACTATCTTCAACTCCCGAATGAGCATCCGAAACATGTAACACATTTTACAAACAAACATTTAGTTGTGAGTTGAATAGAGGTATTTTAATAAGGCATATATGTATGATCTCAACATCGTTTAGTAAATTGAAGGAAACCATTTCATCATTATCATCATCAAACTTCATTAGAGTGAGGGCTTGAGAGGCTCAAATCCTCTCTTGCAAAAGCCCTGGACAGAAACCCTGCTGTCTTGCGTAGTGCATAAATGTCGCCATACAGGTCGAGAATTTTTTTATTTCCCAGACCTGTCGAGGCGGAGATCAGCAAGTCTGGGGCAGGAAACCATTTCAGACTTTGCGATTTTATAGGTCAGAGGACGTAAAGGTTATCTTTTTCTCTGACCTATTGTGATGTGTCCAGATAAACGACCAACCGCCTTTACTTGTATTAAAACTTATTTTAAGTACCCATTACTTTTTGTTTTGGGTTGACATACGTATTTAAATATGGCCAGATCCGGTTTAATCTATGCAGCTGCAGATTGGGTCCCTTGCAAAGTTGACTTACATGTGGCTTTAAACACAGAGATGAGTCGAAAGAAACTCTAAGGTTGCGAACCACATGGACAAAAGGAACCTGGAAGTTAGTGATGAATAGTGAATCTGTACCCTCGACTTTTTTTTTTGTTGTTTTGAATGCATGTGCCAGAAAATTAAAAAAATGTAAATCCCGTAACCTATTGGTTTGTATATAAGTTCTTTATCACTCGACCACCTCGCCCCTTCTACGTTTATGGAGTATTGCATAACCTCCTTTCTTGTTCTTTAGGCAATGACGCTAAACGAATTGCAAGCGTAATGGCTTATAGATACAAAGCTGAGAGTAACGATTCTGACGTTAAATATATTGCTTTGCAATACATTGAAAACAATAAATATTTTCTTCCTCAGGTAACAATTTTGTTTTTACTGTCTAGCATGTTTATTACATTACTATTATTACAGACGTTACCTCAAATAAAGACGATAATAACTTCCTACGCGTTTCATGTGTCAATCTAGTCATGCATGTTAGTCAATGACTTAATTTCTGCTAAGTCGGTTTTCATGGCTGATTCAGTCAACCCATTCATTCTCTAATAACACTAGGGAAGAAGGAGCGATTGTACGAATTTGTTCTAGCGTATGGAATAAGAAAGGTGTCTATCCTTATGTCTTTCTGGGTATTTCTTTAGGTTTTGTTTTTCTATTTGTAAGTTATGGTTTAGTGCTTTACGTATTATAGCTACTTTACTTTATATTCTTTTGTCCTGAAGTGTCTTTAAGTTTAGGGATTTTACTAATAGCGTTTCTCTAATGAAATTGGAATATTCGTTTGTTATAAATACCACAGCTCTATTTTATATCTGCTATAGTTTCTTTGTGTTTCTTGAATTGAGGGGTCCCAAAGAAAGGATGCACATTCTAATAATGGCTTAACTAACAATACATAGGTTTTGCTTTTTTTTTTTTTTAAATAATTTCATCTATATGGAGAATTCGTAACTTTTCATCTATTATTACGCCTAGATATTTTGAGATTTTAGTTTGCGTTACTGGTTTACCATGAATAAAGTAAGTAGTTTTTATTTGCGTTAATTTTTTCCTACTCTTAATAACTGGCATTTTTCTGGGTGGAAAGACATACTCCAATTGTATTCCCTTTCTGTAATTCTTCATATTCTTTTTGTAAACTTTCAGTATCTTGAGGTTTTTTTTTATTATATGAATTATGCAATCGTCTGCCAATAATCTAACTTTTGTTCCTGAACTAATGCAATTTGGTAGATTTTGTATGTTAATAAGAAACAGAAGTGGGCCTAAGACTGCTCCTTGAGGTACCTCTATTATTTGGTGTTGATTGGGAAACAATTACATTTACAATATTACAGTTTGTTCTCTCCCTATTAGAAAATCCTGACTCCACTAATTAATGAACCATTAATGCCAAAGTATTTTAGTTTTTTTAAGCAAGCTATGGTGGTGAACTTTGACGAATGCCTTAGAAAAGTCTAATAAAGTCTAAATTTCCTCACTATTATCTAATTCCTTTGAAAAATCATCATTTAATCCTATAAGTTGAGTTTCACGTGATCTATATTTCCTAAAGCAAAGTTGGTATGGAATGGGGGGAGGGCATTATGTTTATCTAAGTGATTTATGATGTTTCTACATATTATGTGTCCTAGTGTTTTACATGTGATGCTGGTTAATTACACTGGTCTGTAGTTCCCTGGATCAGATTTTTCTCCTTTTTTTTTTAAATAGGGAGTGATATTAGCTTCTTTCCAGTCCTTTGATACTCTGCCCTGGTTAAGCGATGCCTGAAAGAGTATTTTGAACACTGGGGCTAAACAAACTACACTGTTGTATAATAAAGTACACAAAATTGCAAGTCACAAATTTTCGTTTCATAAAACTCTTTTATCGGCCAGTCTATATTTATTTATGTCTAGGATACTAGCACATTGGCTCTCGCCAGACCTGGCTGTGATAGCACTCTATTTGTAACTTTTTTTTTAAACTTTTGCTGTTACTACCAATATCTGTGTTTGTAAACTTATTCTTTTACAACATTTTTGCCTATAATTATCTTATCTTATTGGTGAATATCTAAGGCAGGCAAGGCAACGAAGTTGTAAAGTAAATAAATAAGCGTGTTTATTTACAAGGACAAACACGAAACAGCCATCTACATTCAAAGAGTCTTGTTCCTAATTCTACCAATCCTTTCTCCACCAAACCTGAATACTCACCAACGACTGCCTTCCGTGCTTCGCTCCAGGTCCCTATTACAGCCTTCAGGCAGCACAAAAGACGGCTCCTTAGTTCAGACGTTTCTAATCACGTGATACACCGTTCTTTCTTCTCATACAGCGTCCTTATGTTCTTGTTCAATAGTGCTCTCGTACGCACCACATGCACGGGTGCAAGGCAGGGTTACAACATTGTCTTATAAAATACAGACGTTGCTTCAAAAATTAGCCGTTGATTGAGACAGTTATAAAGATGTTACTACCATCTACTGAGTGGTATAACCTATATAATACACATTTTGACATGGCTCTTTACAGGAAATCCCTTTCTTGTATTTACAATACTTAACTGCAGAATTAGTCAATCAGAGTATTCTTGTATTGAAAAAAAAGAACGAGAATTCCTATGCCATCACTGAGTATATGATGGACGACAAATTGGACGCTTTTCTCTATCTGGACTCCACGGGGTAATATATGTAAATATAATCAACCGCTAGTTTTAAGTAGCTATCTATCGGTTTCCGGTCATTTCATCCTCGGTCATTTCATCCCCTGGTCATTTCATTCAATGGTCACTTCATCCCCGGTCACTTCATACCCGGTCACTTCATCCCCGGTCATTTGATACCCTGTCACTTCATCCCCGGTCACTTCATCCCCTGTCAATTTGATACCCTGGTCACTTCATCCCCGGTCACTTCATCCCCGGTCACTTCATACCTGGTCACTTCATTCCCGGTCATTTGATACCCTGTCACTTCATCCCCGGTCACTTCATCCCCGGTCAATTTGATACCCTGGTCACTTCATCCCCGGTCACTTCATCCCCAGTCATTTGATACCCTGGTCACTTCATCCCCTGGTCACTTCATCCCCAGTCATTTGATACCCTGGTCACTTCATCCCCGGTCATTTGATACCCTGGTCACTTCATCCCCGGTCACTTCATCCCCGGTCATTTCATCCCCTGGTCACTTCATCCCCGGTCATTTCATCCCCTGGTCACTTCATCCCCGGTCATTTCATCCCCTGGTCACTTCATCCCCGGTCATTTCATCCCCTGGTCACTTCATCCCCGGTCATTTCATCCCCTGATATTTTCATCATCTGATCATTTTTATCTAACAAATTGTAATTTTAAAAATCATGACATGAGAAATATTTAATGTATTCATATTTTATTTCAATGACAAAATTGTAACACGTGAATGTTTAAAAGGAATTAAAGCCAAACTACAGGCGACATGATAGCACGAGGATTGGTGAACTCCGCCTTTAGTAGAACAAAATAAAACCTTATTTCAAGGCTAAAAATGACGCGCCCATTTTCAAGAAAGAGCGATTGAAAAATAAAATAAAGTGAAATATATTCGTACTTTCACCACAGCTTGGCCTTTGATGATAAGTTATCAGCTGCACGGTCATAATTATTGTAATCGCACTTCTATCTCTCAAAAGATTTCCACTATTTGCACCACAGCTTGGTCTTTGGTGATACGTTATCAGCGGCATGATCATAATTATTCTAATCGCACTTCTATCTCTCAAATGATTTTTTACTACTTCCATTAAACCTTGGCCTTCGATCCGGATAATATTGTAATAACTTAAGTAAGGCAACTCAACGAGGCACATATATCTTTATTTACACGACATCACAAGTTCATAAAACATCGATCTTTCTTAGGCACAGTCTTTTCACTTCGGCTCTAGACTTGGGCGGAAATCGTTCTCTCTGTGTCAACATCCTTCCTGTCTAGTCACAGATAGTGCGCACCTTCTTTCTGCACTATCTTGGATGGCGGTGCGCATGGCAAAGTCATAACAATATTATGATATTACTACCCCCACATCCAATAGAAGCGCTATAGCTAAGTACACACCCAGATTTACAATATAATATAAGATTTCTCATTAAGAAAACAAAGTGGAAGAGGAAACATTGTAAACGCTTTAGTAACAAGTCAAAAAAAGTCAAAAAGCATTCTACATAATCATATTTATATATAAAATATTTCATTGGGGATGAAATGACCGGGGGATGAAGTGACCAGGGGATGAAATGACCGGGGGATGAAGTGGCCGGGGATGAAATGACCGGGGATGAAGTGACCGGGGATGAAGTGACCGGGGATGAAGTGACCAGGGGATGAAATGACCAGAGGATGAAGTGACCGGGGATGAAGTGACCAGAGGATGAAGTGACCAGGGGATGAAATGACCAGAGGATGAAGTGACCGGGGATGAAGTGACCAGAGGATGAAGTGACCAGGGGATGAAATAACCGGGGATGAAATAACCGGGGATGAAGTGACCAGGGGATGAAATAACCGGGGATGAAATGACCAGTCACCCTATCTATCTATCTATCTATCTTTCTATCTATCTATCTGTCTTTTTGTCTATCAGTCTGACTATCTGTCTGTCTGTCTATAAAAAGGATATAGTTAGTTATTCAACTAATTTTGTTCACAAACCATGATTTCTAAATAAAAGTAGGACTGCCCCCCACTCAAAATGTTTAGGTTGGAAGGGCAATAGATGTATTCCCCCCCCCCCCCACACACACACATAACTGGCTAACATGGGAACGACATAATATAAAGATCGGTTAATATATCAATAACAATTTCTAATTATATAGATATTTAATTCATTCTGTTAGCAAGCTCTGATTGCTACAAATAAATTGGACCGCTCCCTCCACTTGAAAGTTTATTGTGGGGGGGGGGGGGGGGGGGGGGGTTATTGATGCCATCGCCACCTCCCCATCCCACCAAATCGGGGGGGCGAAATAATCTAAAAGTAGGTTGAAATATAAATAGTTAGTATATATTATTAACATAACTAATAAATTCGTATACGAATTGTGTGATTTTTTACTAAAATTCGTCCGCCCCCTTCCATTCGCCCTTACAGCCTCCCCCCATGGATCCGCCAGTGTTTTAAACTTGATTTCAATTCAAATCCTATTGGGTGTTCTTTATTTACGAAATTAACATTTGGTCGCTTCCGGCTACTTGTTTTTATTGATGTCAAGATGAGCTGTTAAACAATGATAGCCTCGTAGAGTCGACTGGTTATAAGATGCTATCTTTTCAGAAACTTAACGGTATTTGTAGTCAATAATGTTATGCTAAGAGCTTGCATGGTAATTGGTATCATACACGTGCCGGGAAGTCTTCAAAAAATATTGAGTAACAAGCCTAGTTATGAAAAGTGATCTGGATTGCAAAGTTGAAGGGGATACTAAAAAATTTACGATCCTGAGGCGCGGGGCCTGAAGCGGTTACCCAACTTGCCACCCCCTAGAGCCGCTACTGCTGGGCTCCATTGATAAAGTGCAGTGGATAGCAGATTTGATATTCGACCTACGTCCTGCGGGATGTTTGGACTAGGAAGTAAACTATCTTTAATTCTGAAGGAACATCCGAAACATGTAAAACATTTTTACAAACATTGCATTAAAGACACCCCAGAATATGCATTTTATTTTAGTTTCAAATTTAGGTAATAATACTTCAACCCGCTGGGGGAGATCTTAATGCTCCCTGTGCTCCCTCAAACCCTCTAGTTGCCAGGGAGGCATGTCTAATAGATAGATAGATAGATTAGATAGAAAAAGGAAAAAAAATCATCCCAACCCACCCACCCCCACCCTAGGAGGAAACAAAAGGTATGCGCATGATAATATTAAATATATATATATATATATTTAAAAAAAAAGTATTTTTCATATTTTGCTTGTTTTATTTGCTGATGTATCTTTAATTATACTATAATGCTACTTTCTCTAACAGCACTGAATTCTACAATGAATTAAGAGGGGTTAATCTGAAATACTCGGACAAATGCGAAAGTTCAATTCTTGACAAGCAAGATAAGTCCTACCATTCCAGTGATTGGAAAAGCTGCATAGTATGTTATCCTATACTCTTAAACGAGTTCAACCGTGTATATATATATTTGTGTTTTATTTCGCAAACGGATTTCACGATCCTTTTGTTTCAAGGTATCTCTTATATAAAGCAGAATGTTTGGCGTATGTATCTATACGTATGTATGTATGTATGTATGTATGCATGTATGTATGTATGTATGAAAGTATGTATGTATGTATGTCTCCGTATAGAAATAAAAACCGCTTGACCAATCTTGATAAAACTTGGCAGAAATGTTCCTTGGGTACCAACTTAGACCCTAGTGTATGTATTGTGGCAGTAAAAAAAACTTAAGACCCTCAAAAAAAAAAAAAAAAAAAAAAAAAAGACCAACTCTATTACAGCTATAGTATTTTATGGATATAGGCCATGTTTACAATGTTGCTATGAGAAAAGATCGAAAGAATTTAGATTTAGATCTAATTTTAAGAACTAAACTTTGCACTTATAGTTTGTTTTTTTTTGACACATTAAAATACAAAATATAGTCTATTGATTTCATTATTTAATAAAATTAACCTTCAAATTTGTGTTTCAAAAGCATTTTTACATTAATTCGTTATTTATATCTGCGAATTTAGATATCCCGATGCACATTCTTTTATTTAGACATTTCCAAATGGTTACACATTAACACATTTCTCTACTGAGTCTATTCCTAGGCCTAGGTCTAAAATTCTTATTGAAATCTAAGATGATAAAACTTTTTTGTTCGCAAAGATAGTTTTATGCTTTAACACATGAAAATACTAATTATAGTCCATTCATTTCATATCTTAATCAAACTAACATTCAAATTTGTTTTTCTAAAGCATTTTTAATAAATTCGTTCGCTCTTCGCTAAAGCTGCGTAGCCTTGTTGTGATCGGCCTATATTCCTTCATGAAAAAAGGTCACGCATGCGCAGAGCAAAGCCTTCACGCAGCACAGAATGAACTCTATAAAAGCCAATTTTTAATTCTAGATTACTCTAGAACTAGATCTATGTCTACCTCAAGATCTACTTTATACTTTAACACATGAACATACAAAATTAAGTCTATTCATTTCAAAGTTTAATCAAATATATGTAAGCAAATTTTTTAATTTGAAAAAATGGATTTAAGTAGATTAGCTATTATTATTATGATTTGATGGCTTCATTCATACTATTTTCACATTTACACATTCGATGTATTTTATTTTATTTCGTTTCAATGTTTAAAAAACACTCTTAATGACTATATCGACAGTAATACGCAAATAAATATCCGCGGGTCGCGGGTAAAATATGTATAGTATGATATAAATGAGAACCAAATTCCCAGCTTATCGACCACATTGGGTAAACTCGAGTTTGACCGTTAAATAGGCTTGAAAATGTTTTTCATTATTGTAACATTTATTTTTGCCAAAATATTATTTAATAAAAAGTTTTCGGAATAACATCAACGGAAAAAAATACTTGACACCACTTACGTCACTGGTCGTCCTCAGCTTACAGCGCTACAGTTGAACATTTTTTTGCAAATATGCACAAGTTTTATTGAATCTATTGGCGTAATCACACGAGTGTGCATGATCGTATTGTTGACTGTAACTGCATATTCACCAAATTAAAAGTCTTCTCAATTTATGTGTAAGCAATTAATACAACACACAAAACACAATAACCAAACATACCTCACAAAATCAAATTACATTTTTTCTTCCATAATCGATCATTCTACAAAAGTGTTTTTAAGAGTATAGTAAAGTCACTATTACGGAATCGTCTGCTGTGAAAGGAAAACCCGTATATTGGAAATGTAGGAAAATGGACTTTGCACAGTATTTTACTTTAAAATATCAAAATAAAGTAGAATTTAAATAATTTCACTAGCTGTTCCGTAAACAAGCCTGCTCCGCAATAGTGACTCTACTACATGTGTATTATTGAAGTGCAAAATTAAACGATAAATATATGTAAATTGATGTAATAATTTAATCGTCAATAACCTTTTTTATAACGCAACTTTTATGCGCATGGTCCAATCCTCTCTAACGGCTGGTATGGGGGGAGAATTATCCAGGAGCAGGTTTATGTGCTGCTTTTTTGTGTTAAGCAAAAATAACTCTGCCTGAGTCGGGGTTAAAATTCACGCCCACTTGATAAGTAGCCAAGCGACTCTTGTCACTCAGCCACACATCACACACTGTATATAATATGATACATAAACTGTTACATAGAAAGCTTAGGTATATCAACTCACTCTGTCTGTCTGGTAAAAAATGTTTATATGTTTTTTTTTTCCACACCCAATCTCGGATCAAGCTGAAATTTCGCACTGACATTGCTTTTACATGACAACACAATAATCAATTTTAAAAATTAAACAATTAATTAATTAACTATTAGTAATTAGTTATTTTGTTTAGTATCTCAACAAGAGAAAAAAATGGTATTTGACTGATGAGGTGGTAAAATGTTGAATTATTCCCCTTTATACTTTGTAGAGAGAAAATTTGAAACTAACAATAGATAACTATAAAACCTTTAATTTTCTTAAGCACTTCCGTGGCACAGTGATTACCGTATTGGCTTGAGAAAACTGAGGAGGCTTTAGCCCTTGGGTTTGATTGAATCTAGGTTGTTTACCTTTTTTTTATATAAAAGCGATCACCCTGATACCCCTTCTTTTTCCCCTAACTCTCTTTTCCAACTGATCCAGACACGTGATAGGATCATATATCGTATTGAGAAATCTAAAAGCATGAAATTGCGCTATACAAAAACAACAGAAAATAAATTTGTACTCGCACAGATTTCTAATTGCAAAGATTTGTTATATTGCTATTCTAGATCTATTAGAAATTTATTTATATGACTGATCCAAACTAATTAATACAATTACATTTAATATAAATTTTTATGCACTTTTTTAAAGAATTTTTTTTTATCTTGTTATACTTTGATTACTTATAACGGTAAAACAAGAGTTTTCCCAATGTAGCCAACGAGCTAGTTATTCTTTATCCAACCATATTCATCACCTATCGAATCTGTATATATAATTCTCTTTATGGCTCAACAGTTTGGACATCAGGAAGAAAAGAAAAGATCACTCTTTTACTTACAAGTTGGACTAGAATTACCCATCGAAAAAAAGAGGGGGGGGGGGGGTAGAACAAGTAGTATTCATCCCGCCACTAAATAGCAGGGCCAGACTTAACCATTGTGTGGCCCTATGCGAAACGGATTTCGCTGGGCCTAGTTTGGGTAGGGATAGGGATTATAATTGAAATTTTTAATTGGTCTTTGCATTTTATTCATTCTTACTACGTACAGAATTACTTAACGAGCCTTGCGTGTAGCGAAATCATAAAGTACACCATAAAAATTCTATTTCCTACATAGATCACGCTCAGTAGCAAGAATTACCAAATGTTTCAATCTATCTACGAGAATTGTTGACATAAAGTAATTCTTCATTAGTTTGAGGCGCGAGAAGCTTCTTTCACCAGATTCCACAGTTACGGGTTTTGCATAATGCCGTTTTTTTTTTTTTTTTTTCGCGCTTAGGATTGGTGTTTTCTATATTGAATGACGCCCCAAAATTACAATTTTTGGTCTATATATTTCAGGAGATTTGTATGAGTTTTAAAATGATTTTTAAAATTTCGTAGAATTCCAGTACTTTTTCGTTATTTTGTAATTTCAGGAGATTTCCAGGAGCTCCTGGTAAATCAGGAAATCTGCTATAAGTTATAAAATGTTTTCATTTAATAATTTACACCTAGAATTAGCCCGGGTCCAATGAAAGTGTGGGACCCACTTGAGTTGCATAGGTGGCAGCGGCCCTAAGGCTGGCCCAGCAAAATAGTGGCGTATGCTACGCCGTGGATAGACTAGTTTCTAGAAAAATCGTTAAAACCATTTTCGAGAATCGCTTTCCTCCTTCCCCCCCCCCTTTCCTGTTTTAGTTTCCTGGAAAGTAAATGTTGATTAGAGCTGTTGTAATAATTTCATAATTAGCACTTCAGTTTCATTTCTTTTTGGCCTTGACTTTTATATAAGACTAAGACTAAGAGACTAAGAGACTAAGAGACTAAGAGACTAAGAGACTAAGAGACTAAGAGACTAAGAGACTAAGAGACTAAGAGACTAAGAGACTAAGAGACTAAGAGACTAAGAGACTAAGAGACTAAGAGACTAAGAGACTAAGAGACTAAGAGACTAAGACTAAGAGACTAAGACTAAGAGACTAAGACTAAGAGACTAAGACTAAGAGACTAAGACTAAGAGACTAAGACTAAGAGACTAAGACTAAGAGACTAAGACTAAGAGACTAAGACTAAGAGACTAAGACTAAGAGACTAAGACTAAGAGACTAAGACTAAGAGACTAAGACTAAGAGACTAAGACTAAGAGACTAAGACTAAGAGACTAAGACTAAGAGACTAAGACTAAGAGACTAAGACTAAGAGACTAAGACTAAGAGACTAAGACTAAGAGACTAAGACTAAGAGACTAAGACTAAGAGACTAAGACTAAGAGACTAAGACTAAGAGACTAAGACTAAGAGACTAAGACTAAGAGACTAAGACTAAGAGACTAAGACTAAGAGACTAAGACTAAGAGACTAAGACTAAGAGACTAAGACTAAGAGACTAAGACTAAGAGACTAAGACTAAGAGACTAAGACTAAGAGACTAAGACTAAGAGACTAAGACTAAGAGACTAAGACTAAGAGACTAAGACTAAGAGACTAAGACTAAGAGACTAAGACTAAGAGACTAAGACTGAGACTAAGACTAAGAGACTAAGACTAAGAGACTAAGACTAAGAGACTAAGACTAAGAGACTAAGACTAAGAGACTAAGACTAAGAGACTAAGACTAAGAGACTAAGACTAAGAGACTAAGAGACTAAGAGACTAAGAGACTAAGAGACTAAGAGACTAAGAGACTAAGAGACTAAGAGACTAAGAGACTAAGAGACTAAGAGACTAAGACTAAGAGACTAAGACTAAGAGACTAAGACTAAGAGACTAAGACTAAGAGACTAAGACTAAGAGACTAAGACTAAGAGACTAAGAGACTAAGAGACTAAGAGACTAAGAGACTAAGAGACTAAGAGACTAAGAGACTAAGAGACTAAGAGACTAAGACTAAGAGACTAAGACTAAGAGACTAAGACTAAGAGACTAAGACTAAGAGACTAAGACTAAGAGACTAAGACTAAGAGACTAAGACTAAGAGACTAAGACTAAGACTAAGAGACTAAGACTAAGAGACTAAGACTAAGAGACTAAGACTAAGAGACTAAGACTAAGAGACTAAGACTAAGAGACTAAGACTAAGAGACTAAGACTAAGAGACTAAGACTAAGAGACTAAGACTAAGAGACTAAGACTAAGAGACTAAGACTAAGAGACTAAGACTAAGAGACTAAGACTAAGAGACTAAGACTAAGAGACTAAGACTAAGAGACTAAGACTAAGAGACTAAGACTAAGAGACTAAGACTAAGAGACTAAGACTAAGAGACTAAGACTAAGAGACTAAGACTAAGAGACTAAGAGACTAAGAGACTAAGAGACTAAGAGACTAAGAGACTAAGAGACTAAGAGACTAAGAGACTAAGAGACTAAGAGACTAAGAGACTAAGAGACTAAGAGACTAAGAGACTAAGAGACTAAGAGACTAAGAGACTAAGACTAAGAGACTAAGACTAAGAGACTAAGACTAAGAGACTAAGACTAAGAGACTAAGACTAAGAGACTAAGACTAAGAGACTAAGACTAAGAGACTAAGACTAAGAGACTAAGACTAAGAGACTAAGACTAAGAGACTAAGACTAAGAGACTAAGACTAAGAGACTAAGACTAAGAGACTAAGACTAAGAGACTAAGAGACTAAGAGACTAAGAGACTAAGAGACTAAGACTAAGAGACTAAGACTAAGAGACTAAGACTAAGAGACTAAGACTAAGAGACTAAGACTAAGAGACTAAGAGACTAAGAGACTAAGAGACTAAGAGACTAAGAGATTAAGAGACTAAGACTAAGAGACTAAGACTAAGAGACTAAGACTAAGAGACTAAGACTAAGAGACTAAGACTAAGAGACTAAGACTAAGAGACTAAGACTAAGAGACTAAGAGACTAAGAGACTAAGAGACTAAGAGACTAAGAGACTAAGAGACTAAGAGACTAAGAGACTAAGAGACTAAGAGACTAAGAGACTAAGACTAAGAGACTAAGACTAAGAGACTAAGACTAAGAGACTAAGACTAAGAGACTAAGACTAAGAGACTAAGACTAAGAGACTAAGACTAAGAGACTAAGACTAAGAGACTAAGACTAAGAGACTAAGACTAAGAGACTAAGACTAAGAGACTAAGACTAAGAGACTAAGACTAAGAGACTAAGACTAAGAGACTAAGACTAAGAGACTAAGACTAAGAGACTAAGACTAAGAGACTAAGAGACTAAGAGACTAAGAGACTAAGAGACTAAGAGACTAAGAGACTAAGAGATTAAGAGACTAAGAGATTAAGAGACTAAGACTAAGACTAAGACTAAGAGACTAAGACTAAGAGACTAAGACTAAGAGACTAAGACTAAGAGACTAAGACTAAGAGACTAAGACTAAGAGACTAAGACTAAGAGACTAAGACTAAGAGACTAAGACTAAGAGACTAAGACTAAGAGACTAAGACTAAGAGACTAAGACTAAGAGACTAAGACTAAGAGACTAAGACTAAGAGACTAAGACTAAGAGACTAAGACTAAGAGACTAAGACTAAGAGACTAAGACTAAGACTAAGAGACTAAGACTAAGAGACTTAGACTAAGACTAAGACCAAGACCAAGACTAAGACTAAGAGACTAAGAATAAGACTGCTTTACTGATCCATGTGGAACTTTGTTGAGATTACAAAGACTCTTTTCGCATATAAAAACAACACAACTGAAGCATACACATAAATAGAACAGACACAAACCTAAAGAGTTCATTCAGCGATAACAAGCAGGCGTCAAAGTCCTTTTCATTTTTCCTGATCAACGAGTGGCGTTGATATAGTCTCACCGAGTAAGGTAAGAACGAGTTTTTGTACCGCTCTGTTCTAGTCTTGATTGACAGTAGTCGCCTACTTCGCGACGACTTGACGTAGTTATGACGGAGCGGGTGGCTGTTGTCTTCCAAGATTTTTCCTATTTTTTATAGACAATTCTGTTCATAAAGTTCATTCAAATATGGTAATGTTGTGCGTGTGACTTTGATGCCCTTTTTATAATGTTTTCTAGGCGGCGCAACAGGTTAGATGAAGCCTTGCCATGCCAGCAAGTTATTCAGTGTGTTAGCAGAGTTAAGCTGTAAAAATTATTTAAGATCTTCTAGTTTAGTTAAAAGCTATTTAGTTTGTATAGGAAGAATAGTCGCTGGTCTGCTTGTTATCTATGATGACGCCTAGATATTTATAAGAGTTCAATTGTTGTATCGATGTAGTCTTTATCTGGAGTTCGTGTATCATCTGTTTTTTCTTTCTTATTTCAGGACCCTTATAAGAAAATGACGTTTACGCTCAATTGTACCCATGTCACAATACGGGTTAAAGAAAAAGAAAACACTACAGATCTTGCTTATAAAAGAGATTTAAAGTACGGTACTTTTAAAGATTGCTATTTTTTAAAATTACACCTATAAACAAGCAAAACATAGAACAATACTTTTAAACAAAAAAAACAACAACTCTTTTATACAACTTTTGCAACTTATAGAACGCTGATTTTTCTCGTAATAGTGTAAGATTAAAAGTAAAAAACACTTTTAACCCCACCCCATGTCACCCTCCGAAAAACAATCTTGGTTAAGCAAATGTATACAGACACAAAATAGAGCAGTGAGATTCAGAAGAAAGGAATATTCGCATTTGACTAGAGTAACACTTGAAGTAAAATCACTAAATTTAGAAAGCCTTCAGGATAGAAAACTTAAAAGTACAGTAACAATTATACATAAACACTTGACCATAATCTTCAAATACAAAAAACAAAACCTAATAAAATACTCAGAAAAAAAAGTATTTATTCTTATATATATGGTCCAATCTCATTTGTGAACCAGTGGGTGGAGGGGGTATCTTTGAGAAGGTTTTCCGTGCTGCCTTTAGGCGCTCAGTAAACATAACTCTGCTCGAGTCGGGTGTCGAACCTCGAGCACCCATCATAGGTAGCCAAGCCAAGTTCAAGCATACTTAGCCTCTCGACCACGCTTCCCACAAAGACACAAAGATAAAGGCAATTCCTTGTTCCATATGCAAGGACAAATTTGTACAAATGCTCCTTCTTCCCTAGTGCTATTAGAGCATGAAATGGGTTGCCTGAGCCAGCCAGGAAAACTATTGACTTTGCAGAATGTAAGTTATTGGTTAACATGCATGACTAACTGCATGACGCATAGGACGTAATCATCTTTTTTTAAGGAACGTCTGTATTGTATAAGATAATGTTGTAACCCTGCCTTGCACCCGTCCATGTGGTGCGTACGAGAGCACTATTGAACAAGAACATAAGGACGCTGTATGAGAAGAAAGAACGCTGTAAGATAAGATAAAGTATAAATTAATAAGCTTTATTATATTAGAATCATTAGAATCATATGCTTTTTCATCTAGCACTAAAAGAAGATATAAAGCATATTTCTGAACATTCGTAAACTCTTTAAGGAATGAATAATACATGCATACGGAAATACCAGAAGACATTTAGTCCGTTAAAGATATATATTCTGAAGTTGGATTTTGAGTACCGGTATTAGTATATTGTATCAATGTATATTATATGAAGTTAATAATTGAGTTTTAATTGATCTAAATAACATTTATTGTGGGATTTTCCATAAAAGTTTTATATTCAACATAGTAGACTACTACCTGTGATAACGTCCGTGGTTTTGTTCCTACTCACAACAATCAACAGCCTATGTCAAGAATTTTAGCAAACTATGTCAACAGCCAATGTCAAGAATGTCAAGAAACTATGTCAAGAGCCTATGTCAACTGTTAACAAACTATGTCAACAGCCAATGTCAACTATGTTAACAAACTATGTCAATAGCCTATGTCAACTATGTTGACAAACTATGTCAACAGCCTAAGTCAACTATCTTAACAAACTATGTCAACAACCAATGTCAAGAATGTCAAGAAACTATGTCAAGAGCCTATGTCAACTGTTAACAAACTATGTCAACAGCCAATGTCAACTATGTCAACAGCCTATGTCAAGAGCCTATGTCAACTATGTTAACAAACTATGCCAACAGCCTTTGTCAACTATCTTAACAAACTATGTCAACAGCCAATGTCAAGAATGTCAAGAAACTATGTCAAGAGCCTATGTCAACTGTTAACAAACTATGTCAACAGCCAATGTCAACTATGTCAACAGCCTATGTCAACTATCTTAACAAACTATGTCAACAGCCTATGTCAACTATGTTGACAAACTATGCCAACAGCCTATGTCAACTATCTTAACAAACTGTGTCAACAGCCAATGTCAAGAATGTCAAGAAACTATGTCAACTATGTTAACAAACTATGTCAACTATGCCAACAGCCTATGTCAAGAGCCTATGTCAACTATGTTAACAAACTATGTCAACAGCCAATGTCAACTATGTCAACAGCCTATGTCAAGAGCCTATGTCTACTATGTTAACAAACTATATCAACAGCCTTTGTCAAGAGCCTATGTCAACTATGTTAACAAACTATGTCAACAGCTTATGTCAACAGCTAATGTCAACAGCCTATGTCAACTATGTTAACAAACTATGTCAACAGCCTATGTCAACTATGTTAACAAACTATGTCAACAGCCTATGTCAACTATATTAACAAACTATGTCAACAGCCAATATCAACTATGTCTACAGCCTATGTCAAGAGCCTATGTCAACTATGTTGACAAACTATGTCAACAGCCAATGTCAACTATGTCAACAGCCTATGTCAACTATGTTAACAAACTATGTCAACAGCCTATGTCCACTATCTTAACAAACTATGTCAACAGCCAATGTCAAGAATGTCAAGAAATTATGTCAACTATGTTAACAAACTATGTCAACAGCCAATGTCAACTATGTCAACAGCCTATGTCAAGAGCCTATGTCTACTATGTTAACAAACTATATCAACAGCCTTTGTCAAGAGCCTATTTCAACTATGTTAACAAACTATGTCAACAGCTTATGTCAACAGCTAATGTCAACAGCCTATGTCAACTATGTTAACAAACTATGTCAACAGCCTATGTCAACTATGTTAACAAACTATGTCAACAGCCTATGTCAACTATCTTAACAAACTATGTCAACAGCCAATATCAACTATGTCTACAGCCTATGTCAAGAGCCTATGTCAACTATGTTAACAAACTATGTCAACAGCCAATGTCAACTATGTCAACAGCCTATGTCAACTATGTTAACAAACTATGTCAACAGCCTATGTCCACTATCTTAACAAACTATGTCAACAGCCAATGTCAAGAATGTCAAGAAATTATGTCAACTATGTTAACAAACTATGTCAACTATGTCAACAAACTATTTCAACAGCCATTGTCAAGAATGTCAAAAAAAATGTCAACAGCCAATGTCAAGAATGTCAACAAACTATGTCAGTTGAGAAGCAGACAGAGACTTATACACTACGGCACTATAGGATCCAGAACTATTGGGGGGGGGGGGGGCGATTTTTTTCCAAACCCTAACCCTAACACTCAGTAAACCCTAACCCTAAGCATAAACGCGTATATATATATATATATATATATATATATATATATATATATATATATATATATATATATATATATATACATTAGAATTAAAAAATAATGCAGTGTTTATCAACCTTCTCCTGACAGTTAGGGGTCTGGGTGAGCCCTGCAAGCTCCTTAAGTGGGGTCCGGGGCTTCACTGCAGAAATGCATTCTACTGAATGTAAGTGATACGATTCTTCTAACCAGCACCTTTACAGAAGAGCAGACTTTATATGAAGTCATATCCTCAAGTCCAAATGTGTTGGCCTCAGCATCAGAATCGACAGTTAATGATAAAAATGAAGAAAAAAAAACGAAATGAAAAGATGGCGACAATCCTGATCACATGATATTGCATCACGTGATTGGCCAATTGATGCTATGAATAATACAAGAACAACCAAACCCGAAACATATTACTGCCAAATCATTATCATCAAGATAAAAACATCACCGGCAGCAACATCCACCAGATGATTATATTCAACAGACTTGTCAGTATTTACAAAACTGTACAACCCTCTCAACATTACAACCGCTGCAAAAACCTCTGCAAGAAACTCTACCTAGTCAGTCATTACAAACAAGTGATATTCACAATCTACTGAACAGCCTTTAGACGAATTGAAATCCTGCCTTCAAGGAAATGAAAATTAGATTGGAGAAACTGCAACATTTTTACAGTGTCCCAAAATTGCAATCGTCCATTGAAATTATAATGACGAAAGTTGATCATCTCTAGCTGAAAAAAAAAATGAACAAAATAAAAGAAGCTCGTGCATATACCATAAAAGTGTGTAAGCCTTAGAATTGTTTCCCCTTTCGCCTCACGCTCTATAAATAATCATATTTTTTTAACACTTTTCAAATCAACTCAGGAGACCAATGAATGTTGTGATAATATTTTTGCGGATACTCAAAGACGCGTTGGCAGCGTTGAAGAAACCAGGCGACAGAACTTGAAATTAACGCATTCAAAGAATACCGGAAGACGTTTAGTCCGTTAAGATAAATATTTTCTAGCTCTCTAGCAAAATTTAAATTTATTTCAATGTATATATATTTTTTTAAATTGTAATGGTCAATTAGAGTTTTCTGGACATGGCTCTCGAAAACGGATCTAACGATTTTCCTAGAAATTTGCAGCTGGTATACAGAATGAGGAAAGGAATTCCTAGTTTGGCCGCAGTAGGAAAACTTTAGTTGCTTTATTTTTTTAAAGTATAGAACAAATAATTTAAATTTGACTAGAGGACTAGAATTGTTTTTTAGCTTGAACAGAATCTCTTCATTAACTCTTTCTCTCCAAATCGACAATACCATCGTTGATTTGACCTCATTAAATTAATATTTAATTAATTTAAATTTTCTTTATGTTATATAGAAGGAGATTGCATTCCCCTTTACTTCTATACCAAATAAAACATTTTCTGATCACAACAAAGTTATTGAAGCTTAATCATAATATGGTGAGCAAAAAATGAACAATTCCGTCTGAATTTGAAAATATAATTAGGGAGGGAAAGAGTTAACATTAAAGAGCGCTGGAGATACATGTAAGGTCCCAGTAAGTCAATTTTCAAAGGTCATCCATCAATAGCTATAAACAAAAAAACAAACTAGAAACTAGTTACAGATTAAAGTAATACAAATAAGGCAATATAGAATTTATTGCGTAATCCTCCCAGCACAAAAAATTAAGGAATACGTTTTTAAAAATGCCAAGAATTTTGCAGGCCAACCCTTTGGAATAAAAGATTTTTTTTGTATAAGGGCATAAATATAAAAAAGACGCGATGATAACGGGGGCCTGACAACGTTTTGGCAAACATGCATATCCAATATCTGATAATTCAATATCATCTGGACAGATGACGTTGAGGTGATAAGAGTACTCAGAAGATCAAAAGAGGGACAGAGGACGTTGAGGTGATAAGCGTACTCAGAAGATCAAAAGATGGACAGTGGACGTTTAGGTGATAAGCGTACTCAGAAGATCAAAAGAGGGACAGAGGACGTTGAGGTGATAAGCGTACTCAGAAGATCAAAAGATGGACAGTGGACGTTGAGGTGATAAGCGTACTCAGAAGATCAAAAGACGGACAGTGGACGTTGAGGTGATAAGCGTACTCAGAAGATCAAAAGATGGACATATGACGTTGAGGTGATAAGCGTACTCAGAAGATCAAAAGAGGGACAGAGGACGTTGAGGTGATAAGCGTACTCAGAAGATCAAAAGATGGACAGTGGACGTTGAGGTGATAAGCGTACTCAGAAGATCAAAAGATGGACAGTAGACGTTGAGGTGATAAGCGTACTCAGAAGGTCAAAAGATGGACAGTGGACGTTGAGGTGATAAGCGTACTCAGAAGATCAAAAGATGGACAGTGGACGTTGAGGTGATAAGGGTACTCAGAAGATCAAAAGTGAATAAGTCCTCACGACAGTAGCCAGTGCGAATAATCCTCAGCAGCAACGTCATTATTGCTGCAAACACAAGACACTCAACCCCAGCGAAATCAACAGCCCCAGGCATCTGCATATCAAGAACCACATTCAGAGGAGCAAGGAGTAGCCTCCCTGCGAAACTTTAACAGTTGATGTGTATCGCTTAGAAAAGAATTATTAGCTCGTTGGCCACACAGGCTCTAGTTTGACCATTATATTTTTTTCAAGTAAAAAATTAAATTAATTTAAATTTGGCTAGAGATCGAGGTCCAGATCTAGATCCAGCATTGTTGAAAGACTATTTCGCTTTCGGCAATTTCCGAATGCTAGGTATAACTGAGTCAAGAGTTTAGTAAATTAATAATCATGAAAATTATGCGCATCGAAGTCTAGATCTTAAGGTCTATAAGTGGAATATTATAATGAGTAGTAGATCTATAGCAGCGGTTCTCAACCTTTTAAGCTCGGCGACCCCCTTTTTACAATCCCCCACTCTGCCACGACCCCGCCCCCCCCACACACACATACAACAATAGAAGAATAGACAAATAACAATCCATATTTTCGATGGTCTTAGGCGACCCCTGGCAAATCGTCAATCGACCTCCCAAGTGGGTCGCGACCCACAGTTTGAGAGCCTCTGATCTATAGGCTACATTCACTTAACCGCAGGGTTCTTTCTTGTGGAGAAGGGGGGAGGGGAATGGGGGCGAGTAAAAAATAATTCAGCATCTTGTTTTACCTAACATTCATTCGTTATTAACAAACAATTTATAGTTTGTTTAAGGAAGGTGGCAAGATAAGATAACCAATGAGGAAGTGATACAAAGAGCAGGGTGCCAGGACATCCGCTCTGTTATCAGCAGCAGACGCCTTGGCTGGCTTGGCCACGTTCGTAGAATGCTAGTAGGTCGACTTCCTTAGAACATCCTGTATGGCGATCTAATAGAAGGCAGGAGAGCCGCTGATCGCCCACTTTTACGTTATACGGATGTATGCAAACGCGACATGAAGCTCTTCAAAATCGACATTGGCAGCTGGAAAGAGGTGGCACTGGACAGATCCACATGGAAAGAGAGCATAAAGGAAGGGTCACAGATTGCAGATGTCATACACAACAGAAGCAGAAAGAAGGTTGAAAATGCAACGGCGCCTGTTGATTATATATGCCCAACCTGCCATCGCAGCTGTGTATCAAGGATTGGCCTCTTTAGTCACACAAGAAGTTGCAAAGGGAAAAGATCGTCTCTCGAGACGTAAAATGCCACAGAATTCTTTTTTTAAAAGTATTTTTAATCTTTTTCTTGTTAGCCTAAATATATAGCTAATGGATAAATCATTTTTACAAACAACTCATTTATTATTTACAGGTTCTATGTTCCTCCAAAGTATGTTCCGGATAAAGAAGTTTGTGTTTAAATAAAATTTGAAAATATTGGAAAAAAAAAACATTGGAAAAAAATTACGTTTTGTGTTTTTATTGCAATAACCCATTTCAACTCGTAACTTACACCCAAAAGGTTTTCGGTAAAAATGGTCCATTTTAAATCTAATAGTCGTTACTTGTTAAGAGCAAAATGATCGCTCTATAACTTGTATAAAGGAAGTGTTGAGTTTTAAGTTCGGTATTCTCACAATACCTCAATTCATCTCATTCCTTCTTGCAAACTAAAACATTTTAGGTGGGTGGGCTCAAAATACTGGATGGACACGACATTCGTAAACCGCTCTGATGATTTTTTTCTAAACGTTGACAGTTGATGTATAGTTGTACAGTTATTGTATACCATTGGAAAAAGAATTACTTGCTCGTTGATCACACTGGGAAAACGTCAGGTTTGATCGTTATAATTTTTCAAATTAAAAAAAAAAGGGAAAAAAATAAATAAAATTTGGTTAGAGAACCAAAAATATTGAGCTGCTGATAGCCTCTTATAATCAAAGTGAGTTACTAAAGGCTCCTCTGTTGTAAGAAGTAAAAACACGTCTCGGCTCTCTCCAGTTTGCAATCAAGTAAAGCAACAATTATACATAAAACACTGAACCATAAACTTCAAGTACAAAAACAAAATTTAATAAAATACTCAGAAAGACACAAAGATATAGGAATATTCCTCGTTCCATATGCTAGGACAAATTTGTACTAATGCTCCTTCTTTTCTGGTGCTATCAAAGCATAGAGTGGGCTGCCTGAGCCAGCCAAGGAAACCAGTGACTTGGCAGAATTTAAGTCATTGGTTAACATGACTAGATGCATGACGCGTAGGACGTAATCATTTTTTTTTTTAAAGTAACGTCTGCATTATATAAGATAAGTAAAACCCGTCTCGACGCTCACCAGTTTGCAAGTAACGAAGATGCTATACTTTTTATTCTGGATAGTCTGTATCATCATCATAGCAACTTAAAACACTTTGCTAGAGTATTATTAGTTGGCGTCTTATAACACCACTCATAGTCATCTCATGATAAAAAAAAAAGCTATCTTGTCAGCAAATATATACAAGTGTGGGTTTTAATTTTTTATATAAACACTCACAATATGTACAAGGGAATGGTCATGTGTCATGTACTAGAGAGCTTAGCACTTGAGCGCCTTTGGGGTAAGTTCTGTTACCAGTACTGTATACCAGTGCTCGATTTAGGAAAAAACCAGTGCCGGGTAGGAAAAATTTTTCTGCAGAGCCGGGGATAAATACCATCCCCGGCGGGGATGGTAAAAGTTAAAGCAGAGCCGGGTATGGAGCCTCACAGTGCCGGGTTTATCCCGGTTTCGCAACAATCTGAGCCCATCTACTAATCCTGCTACTCCCACTACTACTATTATTATTACTAACACTGCAACTACTAGTGCTACTACAATATAACATGACACAACATGCGAAAACAAATTATTTACAATACAACACTTAAAAACAAATGATATACAACAGGTTCTAATGTTGAAATTTATTTTAATTTTAATTTGTTTGTTTCATTTTTTCAAATATCTTGGTTGAATTTACAGTTTTTAATAAAAACTAGCTTGTTGTTGAGATGGAATTTACGTTTAAATGGAAAGTGTGTTGTTTTCATTTTTTAGCTAATAGATGTTGTTGTTGATGTTGATGCAGTAGATGATGTTGTTGTTGATGCAGTAGTTGATGTTGTAGATGAAATTGTTGTAGATGTTGTTGTTGCGTTTGTTCATGTTATTGATGATGTTGTTGTTGATGACGTTGTTATTGTTTTTGTCGTTGATGTTGTTGTATATATGGTTGAATTTACAGTTTTTAGTAGCTTGTATTGTTGTTGGTGGTAATGCAGAAGATGATTATTAGCCTATGAATTCTATCTTTCTTGACAGCTTATATAACACTGTTTACTAGCTAATAGATGTTTTAAACTTATTATTTTATATATTATATTAATTAATAACAATATCAATCAATATATATTCAACTGCTTATGAATTTTTATTTTAATTTCAAATCAAACTTATTAAAGCCAAAATAAATAAACTTATAATATTTTATTGGTTTATTTTATGTATAAATTATTAATAATTAATGACTTACTACAAGACGTTTTCTGAAGAAGTTGAAGATCATCACTGTGACATTTCACTCTTTGGATTATAGTATTTTTCGTAAAAGACAATTTTTGTTGGGTTAATGTTTTAAATTTTTTACAAGACGGCTCTTTAGACATTTCAATTAAAACAAAATTAAAAAATATTTATTTTAAATAGGCTATAATTCTGATAAACCGCGCTTTGTGACAAACGAAAAGTGAACTTCAAATTGAAACCAAAGAATATAAGAAAACGAAACACTTAGAATTATTTTTACTCACGTTTATTTCGATTAATTCGGTAGATGGACGTACCAACTTTTTCCATTTAACTAAAAATTTCGTGATTGCACTTATTCGACTTAAAAAACCAGTGCAGAGCCGGGGGATAAATACCATCCCCGACGGGAATGGTAAAAGTTAAAACAGCCGGGAATATTTCCGGCATCCCCGGCGGTAAATCGAGCACTGCTGTATACACAAATATATATTGACTTTCCCATCATCAAATTTGCTGATGACAGCCATTATCAGCCTTGTCGCAGTTGAAGAAAGTTTTTATACCGTTTCAGAGTTGACACCTTTTACAAACACTCTAATTTTAAATGCTCAGAAAACTAGAGATGAGTGCAGATTTGAGGAATCATAAAGATCATTCCTACAGAAATTCCGATCAACATCCAAACAGTAGTAGACTAAGTGCAAAAAAAAAATTAGTCATACCTTGGTAAAGCTATAAACAAGCTAAAATGATATGAACACTGCAAATAGTAAAGTAGGCCTACATAACAGATTGTTTTTTTTTCTACCGGTATGGTTATACTTCACTGGCACAAAGACTCCGACTAAATAGGCTAATTAGAAAAGAATCCTATATCACTAAAAAAAAACAACAAAAAAAAACCAACAAAAAACTATCATCTCTTGAAGAACTTTTAAGCGAAAGATATCATTTCAAGACACTAAAGTCTTAAAGACATTTTGCACCCATTAAACCTTGGGTACACAAATCTGGACGAAGTGGTCGTCTCCGCTCCATAAAGACTAGAACAGAAAGATTTTAAAACACCTTTATCCTATATATATATATATATATATAGGATAAAGGTGTTTTAAAATCTTATATATATATATATATATATATATATATATATATATATATGCACACACATGGGCGTAGGCATGATTTTTTTTTCGGGAGGTGGGGGGATTTGTCTCTCCCCTCCCCCCCCCCCCCCCCGCCATATATATACATATATCTATCTATCTATCTATATATATATATATGTTTGTGTGTGTGTGTGTGTACATAATTAATCTTACATTCTGACTCTTCATTATTTTGGAAGTCGTGTATTGTACACTAGAATAAGTTATTCATGGAGTTAGTGGGAAATTGTAGACTCCCTAATATAATTTTTCACCAGGGGGCGACCCCCAACCATAAAATTGTTTTTGTCATAGGTCTAGGTAAATGTGATTTAGCTATTGACCTGGATATCAAAATGTAAATATCTAATACCCATGATGTTAATTGAATTGTTGCAAAAGTATCCTATTTATTTGGTCTAAAATAAATTTGTGCTTGAAATTTAAAAAAAAAAAAGCAGATTTTATGATTTTTATTTATTTACTTTTCATTGCGTGTTTATAATATTCATATTACATACATATTTTATGATTTGAAAAGTATTAAATCATGGAAACTGTTGGGACAGTATATTCAAATTTATGTCTATGATTCAAACACATCAAAGTTAGTACGAAGGTTGAGCTTGTTTTTATTTTACTAGTTTAGGAATTCCCATCAATTTTATTTCTTTATTTAGACTTGATCATTGACAGGCAAAAAAAACACATGTTTCACAAAGATACGGTGTTGGAAATGGAAGAGGAAGTCTAGAAAGAAAAAATGACATATAGAACAGCATGACTGCAAACACTTGATCCAAAATCGTGTTACTGACATTGAAGAGAAATATTTAGATGCATTGCTATTGACGTTGTTAACATATGTCGATGAATCGTTAATGAGTTACAATGGATTCTTATGGTGACTCATCTGTAGCAAACATTGACATCCAGACCGACATCCTATCATACATAGAGGACCATCTGTGTGACTCATTCTGTAGCAAACATTGACATCCAGACCGACATCCTATCATATTTAGAGCACCATCTGTGTTACTCATTCTGTAGCACACATTGACATCCAGACCGACATCCTATCATATTTAGAGCACCATCTGTGTTACTCATTCTGTAGCACACATTGACATCCAGACCGACATCCTATCATATTTAGAGCACCATCTGTGTTACTCATTCTGTAGCACACATTGACATCCAGACCGACACCCTATCATACTTAGAGCACCATCTGTGTGACTCATTCTGTAACAAACATTGACATCCAGACCGACACCCTATCATACTTAGAGCACCATCTGTGTGACTCATTCTGTAGCAAACATTGACATCCAGACCGACACCCTATCATACTTAGAGCGCCATCTGTGTGACTCATTCTGTAGCAAACATTGACATCCAGACCGACACCCTATCATAATTAGAGCACCATCTGTGTGACTCATTCTGTAGCAAACATTGACATCCAGACCGACACCCTATCATACTTAGTGCACCATCTGTGTGACTCACTCTGTAGCAAACATTGACATCCAGACCGATATCCTATCATACTTAGAGCACCATCTGTGTGACTCATTCTGTAGCAAACATTGACATCCAGACTGACATCCTAGCATACTTAGAGCGCCATCTGTGTGACTCATTCTGTAGCAAACATTGACATCCAGGCCGACATCCTATCATACTTAGAGCACCATCTGTGCTGACACCACAAATATGTTTCCAAGATGTCTTTTACTTTTTCAAATTTAACCAACTTTGTCAGTTACATCACACGCTGTAGATGTCGTTTATAGAGGTTTGCATAGAAACTTATCTTTAAAATCGCCATTATGTATATATCCTTAGTATACCGGAACTAGTAAATTTGAACAATTTACAACGCCTGTGGATTCATCAAGCTGGATGCTAAATATTGTAAAAGAAGTAGACATCATTTCTTTAATATCAGAACTAATCTCCTGTGAATAGTGTCATTAGGTATGCAAATTGCACTAAATTTATTAATAAATTTGGCTCCAATCATAACGAGCAATGTCTCTGGCCGCTGACAATAACTCCTTGGTAATGGTGTGAGGTTTCAGAACTCTGGCGATTCTGAGAGCCACCAAAATAAGAAGCTTCATAGGCTGATATGTTTTAATTATGGTACTTGCCGTCTGCATCTGAACTTCATCAGGATTCAAAACTAAACTACTGAATTTCGTTATAGGCAAAGCTCGTACGTTTGTTCGGCCTCAAAACATACGTCAGAGAGAACTTCAGTACAAATGCTGCATAGTGGTCTCTGAATTCCTGCTTGAACTATTGAAGTAAAACTTTGTTTGTAAAATGTTTGTAAAATGTTTGTAAACATGTTTTACATGTTTCGGATGTTTCTTCAGAGTTGAAGATAACTACTTCCTAGTCCAAACCTCCCGCAGGACGACGAGGGATGGGAGCGGGCAGGGTTTGAACCCAGGACTATCGATAAGTCCGAACGACAGTCCAGCGCGCAAACCAGGCAGCCATCCAACTTTAATGCCAAATGATCGTCATTCTCATTTCTTTTTTTTGTTCGAAGTCCGTGTTCATGAGTTGTTCCATAATATTTTTTTTTGCATCGACTATAATACGTGAAGTGATTAGTTCTTCACCAAAGAAATAGTGATCCTGCAATGTTGTTTCGACGCATTGATGGACAGTCAAATCATTTGTTGATAATTTTATTCTGCAACAACGGAGATGTGGTCTGTAGGCTAACATCTATTTTTTTAAATAACAATTATAAAAACAAAAACAAATAAAACAAAGAAAAAACAATATTAAAAAAAAACATGCCTACTTTCCAACAAGGAGGATACATTTACTAAAAGTGCCCTCGGCATCCTCTGGCAGTATGTCCTTGTTTTTATTTGTCACCCACACTTTTTTTTTCATTTAAGCTTGACGATTGTTTCATAATTTGTTTGGTAATAATGTAATTTGAGTAATATCCCTTTCCATTACCACTAGTTACGTAAATCTATATCCACTGTGGTAGAAATATGCTTGTTACAACACATTAGAAACAAACAGATTTTTCAAAATTGCCAACTCCCCCCCCCCCCCTCCAAATTTCTAATCTTTGGCGACCCCTGGCAAATGGTCATTCGACACCCAAAGGGGTCGCAACGTACAGGCTGAGAACCCCTGATTTAGATAAAAATAAATGACTAGATGTATAGGTCAGGTCTGTTCTAGACAAGTACCGGTACTAGAGGCTTCTCTAGATCAGATCTCTTGTTTAGGAGGTAAATATTGTGCAGTTCTCGAAGTTAGTGCCCGATAAATCTCTAGATCTAGTATTCTAGACTCTATAGATATCTAGTCATTCTAGAATAGATTCAAGAGCTAATCTAGATTTAGTCTAGATTATAGACCTATACTCTAGATATATATTTAGACTTTGACTTTAGAGTCTATATCTTGATTTATCTAAAATAAAATTCACTTTGAAAGATGGAGTTATCGGTAACGGAGGAGAATAAAATAGTAGAGAAAAAATTAGAACAATTGGAGAGTGTTCTACTAGAGGAAAATGATATCTTTGACTCGGATAATTCTAGTGAATATGGTGAAGACGAAGCCGACGAACAACTTGTGATTGATACCTCCAATTTTAATCATTCTGATAGAAGTCTCAGTCTTAGTGGTAAGTAAACGAAAATATCTGGATCTAGAGTATTCTAGAGTCTAGAACTAAGTTTTACTAAGACAAGTAGTGTATATAATTTAATTCGGACATTACATGAATTGATGAATTCGGACATTCGCTGTTTTTGTTGTCATCAAATAATTACTTTAATATTTATTATAAAACTAGCACGTTGTATAAAGTGCTTGTCCATTATCCAATGATTCTGACCCAATTTCCTTCCATTTAGCTGTCTTTTTATGTAAGAAAAACGAATTTCAAATTTGTAAGTCAGGTTGTTGTTTTTTCCTATGTTACCCCGATGACTTTACCTCTTTCTAGGGTTTTTGATTGGCCAAGTCTATACTAATGAGCCGGCAATATTTATTCTGTCTTTGGAGCTGATTTATAATAAATTTATTTGATTCATAAGCCAAGTTGTTTGATTCCATTTAAAAAAAATTAATAGGGTGTCCGAATTAAATTACTATTTTCTTACCAAAATTTATTTCAGACAACCAGTTTTGGACATCAATGTTAATGATCTTATATTATATTTGTTCGTTTGTTGTTGTTTTTTTTTATAGAGAATAAATGGGCAATTGTTTGGAGTGAGCTTGGTACATTGGTTCCAGATTCGAATCCTGGTGGAGTATTTTTTATTTCGTGATCTTTGAGTCTCTGAGTCCTCCCAGCTCTATAATGTGTTCCTGACATTTGTTAGGGAAAAGTAAAGGTGATTGGTCATTGTGCTGGCCACATGATACCCTTGTTAACCATAGGCAACAGAAACAGATGTGGATTCCCTTTATTCTCTTAAATTGTTACTTTTTATATAAATTTTTTTTTGTGTGTTTACCGTATTGTAGAGTGGAAATATCCCCGGTAACAGCATTGGAGAACAAAAATAAATGAACATTATAGCCTTCTCTTTAAAATGTAACACTAAAAAATAATCTTATATTGCTCTGGTCACAACATCAACTAACCTAGCTCACTCAACGTATGGCTGCTACATTATGTTAAAATACCTTGTGAGTGTGAGAATTTCTGTAAGTAGGGTTGATAAAGATTGGTGGATACATTGGGTTGAGCAGCTGCTGAAAATAGTTTATAATATATATATAATAAGAGGTCAAAACCATTCATGAGCTAATTGAGGAATTCACTTTTTAAAGGCCTTTTTTTATCTAAAGTAACATTGATTTGGAAGCATAAAACTTAAATCCAATATGCAATCTTAGTGTTCTGAATGGGTTATCAAATAAACATTAATGTAAAATATAGATATATTATACTTAGCCTTTTGATTTTAAATCTAGAAAATACAAGCCAACACTAATAATTTAAACACATATTTTCTAAAAAAAAATATCTTTATTCCTGAATTTGGTCAAACACAATTTTATGCAAAATGTAATGACATTTTCATTTTATAGTCAAACACAAAGAGCAACCATTTTAGGCCAAAGAAAATATGTAACATATAGTCTATGGCAGAAAATGATATCGCTCATGTTTTTGACCTCTTATTGTATAAGCAAAAGGTGATTCTTGTAATACTAAATTAAAAATGTATAATTACAGATTCTATACATTTTAAAGAACAAAGTTATATTACGATCTACTAAAATATATTTAACAAAAGTAACTAATACATTTCAGGAAACAGTAGTTCTGTGGCCCTTGATAACAGAAATGATGAAGTAAGTAGTCAAATGACATATATATAATACTTCAACTAGTCTTTTATTTATATTGTAGTGCCACTTATATTTGTCAATGTTTAAAACAGATGTTTTTTTATATACTTGTGTGCACTCATTCACCCTTCCTCATTAAGGTAGACTTTTTCTTTTTGTACATGCATCTAGGATCTAGGGCCGGAAGAAAATGTTTCATTAGGATTTGTGCTTGAGCCCAGTGATGTGGACCGCAAGACATTAGCTGAACAAGCTTTGTTCTTGAACAGAAAGCTGCAGGAAACCTTCATGGGCCACTTAAACAAAATAAAGGAGCTGCTGCGAGTCAATGCATTGAAGATGGTAAATAAGCTTAGAATATCTGATGAAAATGATGTTAACAATGCTCTTCCTGAATAGAGACTGATTAATAGTTTGATAGACTAACCCATTATCTATTGCTAGCATGAAAAGATACTTTGTCATGTCATTGCTCAATTTTGTTTATATATTTTTAGCATATACGTTGTCTATATAGTTGTGCATTAACCAGGCTATTACGAGTCAAAGAATCTAATAATATGATTAGAAACTAGGTCTAAGACAAAATGAATAAAATATGTACAAAATACACCTTTAAGTTTTGCACTCTATATAATTTACATTTGAACTAAAATTATGCCTTACAACCAAAGATAAGCCATATTTCTATTGTTCATTTGAGGTATCTAGGGAAATATTTTGTAAAAAAAAAAAAAATAATAGAATAACCATCATTAAAAAAAATTGATATTAGAGGTGCTAAAACATTTGTCCTTTGATCTCATTCATCAGATTGTTTTATAGATATGCCACAGATGATGACAATGTCTCTGCTCTTTTGGGGGAAAATATTTTGCAACTTTCATATTCAAGCATAAAATGACTCATTCTTAACTATGTATATACTCTAAATTATTTTAAGTTTTCTAAGCCTAGATATATAAAGTGGGTTTTTTTCTGTAATAGTCAGTTGGTAAATGATCTTTTTAGTTCTAATTCATTTGAAATAGTATTTTATTTTTAATTTGAGTAGCAACGATGTATTGTTTATTTTTATTAGTTTTTATTTATTTTTTGTGATTCAGAAAAATCATTTAAATACTAAAATTGCTGTAAATAAGACAATAAAAAAGAAAATCACCAATTGGTCTTCTAAAGAAAATAATATTTCATTTTATTCAATTAATAATTTTTTTTAAAGTTGTAAGTGCATAATATACATTTGGCATTATTTTAAAAACATTACCAACAAAATGTGCAATTACTTAATCCAGAATAGTTATTTGAATTATGGCGCTATATAACTTAAACAATCAAAATTCCTTTAGTGTCATTTAACTTTTTCTCATAGGACCAGTTGAATGAGATGCCAGACGAGCCTAAGAAACAAACATATTGCACTTATTTCAGAGCTCCTTATTTTAGGAAAGGTTCTTCTGTGAGTATATAAATGTGTTAATTGATTTTTATTTTTATTAATTGCTAATAATGTGCATCATAATAAGTTTGTAAAATTTTCATCGTACTTTTTGTGTTTAGAAAAAGTATCTTGACCATGGCAATGTCCAAGAAATACCTACTCATTTCTGAAACGTACACATTGTTACTTTTTCTTGACAACAATAGTTTCTGCCTGTAGTTCTTGCTTGCGTGGCTCAAAGAGAAGGATAAATTTTCAACATAAATATAGATCTAGCACTTAATGTGAGATTGAAGTAGATTCAGACTATATTGATGAACTTGATCTATGTTGTTCTTTATCTAAAAATTGTTGACCGCAAAGTTACATTTAATGAATTTTGCAATACTCCTTACATTAATAGTAAAAAGAAAGACTTCAAGGATGCCTACTGCTTTCCTTTTTAGCTTTTTTTCTATATTAAGGATGAATGCCAAGTAGACCTTGCTTCATTAAGATACTGTGAAAAGATAGTTTAGTAAAAGGCTCCTGATTAGATCTACATTTATATTTCCAATATAGGACATGTATGTGATGCTTAATTTTACAAATCTCTAGTTCTGATTTAAACAAGAACTATAAACAAGTAGACTAGCATTGTTTTTTTAAAGTGGACCATTTAAAGGTGTCAGAAGTGGAAGCCCAACATTTTTCTGCATACCTCTTGGAAAGTTCCTCATTTTTATGGTCTTTCTCAGTCTGGGTCTTGAGTGAGGGGCAGTCTGCTCTGTACAAAGTAAAAGATAAGCATATAGAGAAACGTATGTTGGTCTCCTTGTCTTGCCCATTGCACATCCGATTCTGATTTTCTTTTGACTGGACAGTAGGCCATGACTATGATTTCTTAGAAAATCAAGAGCCATTGGACATGTCCAGCTTGCACTTTCCTCTGAGTTGCCTGAGAACTAAAGAGATAATTAAAAGAATAGTTTTCACTATTTGTCTTTTTGTCTAAAATAAAAAGAATTGAAAACTACAATGACAACAATTACTTTATTATCTTTGTGGTATTTAACTTAATAATATTTGTACAAATAAGAATCCAGTATCAAATATTCAGTATATCTGCTATGGAATTTTCATTGATTTGTACAATAAAGATAATATTTTTTGAAAGGCATTTCTCATGTTGATTTCCTTTGTTGTACATATTTTTAAAAAATGTATCTTCAGATATATAGCTGTTGAAGTGTTGTTGTTTTTTTATAGTCTAATTTTATTGAATAATTGGCTTAATGGGTTTTATAAACATTTAAAACTAATCTAACAGCATAACTTTATATCACATCTAAAAATATATCTGAGAATGTTCTATTTTATTATTAGATTATAGAATCCAAGCTAGCTTGTGCTTTTTATTTCTTTTTTAAAAAACTATTTAATACACATTTTTCAGTAAACTTGTTTTTTTTTTATCATACAGGTGCCCGAACCAAACGAAGATGCCAAAGTCAAGAGACTGTCTAAAGACTATGATATCATTATGACAGAATCTATAAAAGATCCAAGATTTTTTTGTAAGTTTAATGCTCAGGAAATTTCTTTTGCAATTATTGTAAATAAAAGCTTGGTGTTTGAATCCTTTTGAATATATGAATTTTCACAACAAAAAAAATACCTTATGGGAAAACCAAGTGTTATCAAGATATTTCCTACTTTGCTTTAGACACAATATATACAATGAATATTGTTCCATCCTTTTTTAAGTGATAATCTTAATTTTCTCTCATCAGTTAGAAGAAAACATTCTAGGCATATTCTAATCAAGGCTGTGATAGAGAACAGTAAGGAATTACTTCTGGCTCCATTATTAACAAAGTAAGTTATTCTTTCAGTTTTAGTTTTGCTTAATTTTTAAAAATGTCTTTGTTGAGTAAGTCACAGAGATAACTACATAATGGAGTAATGACATGGAATGAGACCAAATGAAAATTCAACTTCGAGGACAGACAGGTGGTGAAATGAGGATCTAAATTGACCACCAGCAGACAATGTTTATGTCTGCATTGGGGTTGCATGTGAAATACTGCACTCCTAGTTAATCTTAGGACCCCCCCACTTTGTGAGTACTGTGACTCTCGCCTCACCGTAGAACATATTCTCGTTGATTGCCCCAGATACCAGGATGTCAGAAAAAAATATTTTAGAACCACTAACTTAAAAAAACTAATCAACAATGTCGACCCTGGGAAGGTACTGGGCTTTATCCGGGAAGTGGGTTTGTCTACGAAGATCTGATTTATGAATTTGTGAACATGTACTATTTACATTAGATTTTTACCAAATTATTAAATTTTTACTACCTTTACTATTTGAACTGTGAATAGACCTTGATTTTAATGATTTAACTGTATAGAATTTAGCCCTTGTTATGTAGAGAGAGAGTAGTCCTTAAGGGAATGCAGGCATGACATGGCCTAAATTGTGCCAATGTGCCTAAAACCAAAATCAAATCAAATAATCTTAGGACCCGAAGACAAGCCTTATACAGTACACAATACAGGTAAACCATTTCGTGCTTTAATAGCACTAGGGAAGAAGGGGTATTTGTACAAATTTGTCCTAACATATGGAACAAAGAACTCATTAAGAAACTATTTAATCTTTTTTCACAGAAACTTTTATCATCTGAGTTGCTATAGTATAATGCATCTTTTTTTTTTGTGCTACAAGCACAATGCAGGGTGGAGGGAGCATGTAGGATAAGGTTTTTGTGCTGCCTTAATAATAACCTCTTCTGTCAACTCTACACTTGAGTGCTATTATTGGTTGCTTTATTCTTTTATTTAACTCTGACAGAATGGAATATGATTTAGAAAGAAAAAACACTTGTGCTAAAGAGATTGAGGAATTAGAGTCTAAGAATGCTTTAGATTATGAAACATTGGAAGTAGCTAAGTCTACTGAGAATAAAAAACAGATCAAAGAAAGAGAGAAGAGAATCAAGCAAAGAGAAGCTGAACTAGAGAAGAAAAGGTTGGTATTTATTGACTGAGTTCTTTTTCTAGTTAGGAAAAATATAACTATATTTTCAAAAAACTTATGATTTAGATTTAAAACTATATATATATATATATATATACAGATGTGCACATTTCTTATGTCTGTATTTTTTTTTACTCAAACTTAGGCTTTGCATTTTTGAGGAAGTTTAGTTTAATCTATTTTATAAGTGTACAAATACCTAATTTTCACAAATATTTTTACTTGCTTTTGAAGCTTGAACTAATTATTCCTAGTTCCACTTGTAGTCTAAACTGCATTCTTTGCTCTTTCCAAGTCAAGAATTAGCTGAATACAAGATAGCTGTAGCCCAGTGGGAGGAAGAGATAAAGAAGAAAAGGTATTTCAACCATTTTATCAAAACCTTGCACATTATGTGACAACACTGTGGCAAAGATTGATTTCATTGGGTCTCTCTAGGCATAAATTGATTTAGTCTAGTACTATGCATACAAATAGTTTATCTTTAACTTTGTACATGTTATCATTTTTAACCTGTTATAATATTTTCTCAGTCAAATCCCAGATCAAGAAATATTGGCTACTTTGGATACTAATAAAATAGACTGGATGAAAATTGCTAAGATGAATGTAAGATACTCACCACTTTATTTTTTTTTATTTTTTTTTTTTTAAATAAGTTGTGCACTAATAAAAAATTTCATTGTTTTGAAAACCTTTTTCTAGCTTTCCCAGAAAGGAAAAAATCTTATATTAGTTTTGTGGGGTTTGTCTGCTAGAAAAGATTAAAATTCTGATTTCATGATATTTTAGAGCTTATAAAGTTTAGTTGCAACAGCACCAGCTACTTTTTATCTCCTGAAAGTGAACCATTTGCTTTTAAAATTAAATATGTAAGCCATTTTTTTTTAAATAAAAATATTCCATTTTTAAACTATTTACTATTATAGTAAAAAAAAAAATCTTCAGTATAGGTGGTGATTTTATATTGTATGCTTCTATAATTACCCCAAGCAAAAGAACACTGTGTTAACTAAGATCATCTCTAACACTATAGTAATTTTAAACCAAAATTTGTCCTAATTATCAACAACAATCAGGTTCTTTATATTTTTAGTTGTGTTACTGTTACAGCATAAAGTAAGAGCTGTGGGCTTTACCTACATTTGAGCATGTTACATCCATCTTTCACTGATAGTAATAAGAAGGAAAAAAGTGCTTGAGATTCTTCTGGGTTTTGTATACACTTTAAATGGGGACATAATCTAGTAGAAAAAGGACAGGTTATTGAATTGTATTAATTCAACTTAAATACATAATTTGTCATTCTATATTGTCATTCAAAGTTTTTCTTGTATTTTCCTTGGATTTATTCTATAAATGTGTTCAGAATGTCTGTTCTTAGCTTGGTTTTGTGCTTTATTCCTTTCAAAGTTGTCTCTTGTGAAGACAAGGAAATCAGCTTCATCTAGTCATAACAAGGGAAGATATGTAAGATGCACTCAACCAAAGACTAGCAAAACTTGCACTTGTGTAGCCATTACTAGTGAATGCTGACCATGTCCTTCAAAGATGAATACTATATCAAGAGGCCTGAAAAGACTGGCCCCAAAACCCTCCAAGAGAAGAAATACTATACAGAGAACTGCCTGATCTGGAAACCACTGTGCAGTTCATCTCAGTTACAGGATTACTGATCAAAACTCTCATGGAAAATGAGATTGAAGAAAATGACCCAACCAAAACAAATAGATTATTTGACAGTGACCTTTTTATAACACAATTATTTCAATTGAGTTAAATTTTCATTAAATTTGACCATTGTTAAAATCTCTCTTTGAATTTAATGTCTAGAATGGAATTTCTAAATTAGTATCCATGGTTAAAATGACACTACACTTTGTATGAGTTGGAATGTAACTCTCTAGCCCTTAAAATTTTGAAGTCTGTCAAACTTATAATTTAAACTTCAGGTGAGACAAGCAATGATGAAATATTCAAAATTGGTGATCTGTGGCAAATGTAAATATCAAATAGTGGAATCAACTTATGGAGATTTGAGGATTAATTGAAACATAGAATCCAGATTTTTTACATTTTTCTGTCAGATAGTTCTTTTTGCCTTTATTATTTTAATGCCTTGCTGCAGTGTTTGTTTTCTGTGGTTTTGCTAAGTAGTTTTGCTAAGATCAATATTCATTATTGGTACAATATAACTGATTCTTCATTTCTATCAGTTTAAAGGCAACACTAGCTGGATTGACTGTCAAAAGGCATGGGAAAATCAAGTGTGTCCTAACCTGAACTTAAAAACTTGGTCAGATCAAGAAGAAAGTAAATTAAAGCAACTCGTGTCCAAGCATCCTGTTGGGGAGTGGCAAAAAATAGCTGCTGCACTCGGGGTAGGTTTTTTTTATGCACACATTTTGATTTTTTTAGGATTGTCTTTATTACACTATAATGTTTAAATGAATGTTAAATGGTAGTTGTCTTAGAGTGTAGAAACATAAATATTCTGGACCTTGTTATCTGTTTGAACCCTGCTATAAGTCCTTTTTACACAACTTTGTTCAACTTACTCTGTCTATCTGTCTGATACAAATTGTGAACACTTTATTTCTCTTCCCATCCTTGCATCAAGTTGAAACTCTACACAATTATTCATTGTTAATAATAGCACATGAATTAATCAAAAAAATTAACCAATTGGTTAATTAAATAGTGTTAATTAATTAATTTCTAAATAGAAAAGGGAGGTAGATCTGCAATATTGAGTGATGTGACCATAATTGTGTGGTACTTTTTCTTATGTGTGTTTTTGTATGTATTTAGGCAGGTAGAACAGCTTGGCAGTGTTTCACCCATTACCAAAGAAACTTTAATAAGCAGCTAACATCCAGGTAAAACACTATTTGAATTTCTCTCTAACAAGTAAAATTGAAGTATAGTGGACAAAGTCAACCATTGGTTTAAATCTTTTGCAGGCCATGGACAAAGGAAGAAGATCAGAAGCTGATTAAAGTAACTCAAGTTATTAAAGATGGACTTGGTCATTACAGCTGGTCGCATGGTATGAATTTGATTGATCTTCTGGTCACTCTAGTCCAGTGTTTCCCAAACTTTTTCTTTTGCGGAACACTTCGCACATTCTGAGTATTTAGCGGAAAACTCCTTTTTTTAGAGAGGTTAATTTACGTGGTGGCCTACTAATTAATTATTCCAATAATCTGTGGAACACCTATTCAGGCCTCTGTGGAACACTGTTTGAGAATCACTGCTCTAGTCACCACAAGTATCTATGTTATTTCATGTCAAATCTTTGAAGGGAGAGGGGTTTTTTTTTGTCATACCCACTGAAATAATAATTTTATTTTTTTTAACTTAACTTTCACTAGAATGACAGGCCAAAAAGATAATTTAATATAATAACATAATGACTTTATCAGCATGGGTTGAACTCTTGGCTTCAAATATTCTGTCTCAACAGTGGGCTCCCTTATGGATTCCAGAAGCCCTAAAGAGTGCATGATAAGATTTGGTAGAATCAATCCAACACAAAACCATGGGAAGTGGACTCAGATGGAAGATGCAGTAAGTATTACAGGCTAACTTGGTGCTTCATGTGTTAACAACTTTCATTTATCAACTTTCAACTGAATTAGGTTTCTTTCTAACTAAAAAAAGAGAGTTCAACACTCCTGTGGCATTTTTCACATAGTTGTGCTTCTATAAATCTTCTTAACTAGAAAGTCCTACTTTATTATGGTAATCTAATAGATTTTTGCAAGTAAAATTACAGTATTTGACCCATTACATTTAACAGTTAACTATGCTGAATAGTTTATATCAATACACATTTCAAAGAGTGTAACCAGCCTTTTCTTTATTTTAGAAACTAATAGCATCTCATCAGATATTTGGACCAACATGGTGTAGGATTTCAAAATATGTCGGGACACGCAATGCTATCCAGTGTCGAGACAGGTAAACTCATGCTTTCTCAGATTTTGTTTGTTTGTTTATTTAAAGCTGACAATATCATTTCGTAACATTTTACCATATTTTAATTGTCATAGCTGTTGGTTAGTTGTCATCTATTTCCTTTATTTGCTTGTTAAACGTATTCCAATATTGTAATAAGTATTTAAGGGTCCAGGAATAGAATAACTTAATTGTTACTTGTCTGGCTTCCAGGTTTTTAAATTGTTTAGATCCAGCCTTGAACTTTGAAAAGTTTACATATGATGATGATGTTGTTCTACTTAAACTGCATAAAAAAATGGGACCAGGTAAGACTTTTGGTCTGTTTACATGCCTTGTTATCACAGGGATAGAGGGATAGTTTCAAACTATTTCCAGATTAGATATGAGTAAATCATTCTGAGGTCATCAGAATCCTAAGCTCAACCTATTTCCTATCTCAATGTTGCTTAACTCTTTCTCTCCGTTATTATTTAACACGTTCTGATGGAATCAACGTTGGTATCGTCAGTTAGGAGAGAAAGAGATAAGAGTTGTGTATTAATAAAAAATATTATTTTTTGTATGGAAACATAGCCTGGACATTGGTTGCAATGGAAAATGTAAATATATTAGTGTATCATGTATATATGTATGTTTTTGCTAGCTTGGGCTAAGATGCTGCCACATTTCAAAGGACGAACTGATAATATGCTTCTCAGTCGATATACTACATTAAAAAGATGGAAGAAGAAAGCCGAATGGTTTGAAAGTCAGTCAGTAAGTAGAAACATCTGTTGTTTTTTTTAAGGAGTTCTCAAGTTGAGGACTCAAAAAATATAAAGATTTACTGTTGCAAATGTTAACAAAAAAAGGGAAAGCCTACATAAAAGAAGCCCTACTAGAGCAAAGTAGAAAACACAGCATGCTTTGATATGAGGCTTTCATCAGCTATGAACAAATAAAACACCACAGTATAATAAAAATTACCAATAGAAACATAAAAACTTATGGAACTGTTAAATTGACTTTGCCAATGAGATAGTGATGTAAACCCTAACTCCCTAACTGCTTTCTAGAATGAAACCAAGAACATGCTTCTGGGAAGATCTTTAAAAAAGGAAGAAAGAAATGAATTGATGCAAAGGACAGAAGCCTATTTCAAGAAGCACCTGAATGTGGACAAAGCTGATTATGAAAGGCAGCAGAGAGACAGAGAGAACAATGTTGGTAAGTTGGTGTGGTTTGATAGCTAGACTGTTTTTTTCTCCTGAGTAATCTTGGAAGTACAATGAATGTAAATACTGAGAACCCTGCAGGGTCTCAGTAAAAGCTAAAAAACTTTGAGCTCACCTGATCCTTATCAGCTTAAAACAAAGAAGAGGAAACAATAGAAAGTTGGCTTAGAGTTATAACTGATCTATCCAATATTATCTATAATATAAAGCAGAAAGTAAGGTGTATGTGTATCCTGAATAAGAATCAAAACCATTAGACCAACCTGGCTTAAATGTTCCTTAGATCATAGCAGAGACTTAAAGGGTATGCTTAATGTCCCCCATCAACTGAAAGGCCCCAAAAATTAAAAAAAAGTACATAAATTTATATGTATTAAAGAGCAAAACTTTTTTAACAAATCAAGTAAACCCGTTTTCAGAGTATTTATATTTGATCATATGAATATGTGGGCTAAATAGGTTTTCATATACTACTTTTATTTTCATGGCAAAATTAAAATGCAAAGGATACATTTACCTTGTTTGACATAGGTTTAAATATAATCCACTATATCAGTAATACCCTAACTAATTTAAGGTCCACAGGCCGCTGGTAATATTTGGCTAGTCTTCTAGAAATAGAAATATTTTCACTGGCTTTCTTCTCTTTGTTATGTTTGTTTCTTCAATCTTGTCCCAGATCCAGATCTCATTCCTCCGCGGCCTCCATTGCATTTCAAGTACACACACAGATTGGGGCTGGAAAAATCTGGCAGCTACTGGTCTCAGAGGTTAAACTTCTACAAACATTTGAGTGACAACTTGAAAAAGAGTTTAGAGAAGAGCATGTCTGCCACACTCAAGTAGGTTGTCAATTTGAAGAGAAGCTGAAATTGTTGTTTGGAATGTTTACTGTGTAGAGCAGCTGTGATCGTCTTTTGTGTTGGAGTTTTGGATGTGATTGTATTGCAGTCTACAAAGTTTTAGTTGTGATTGTATTGCAGTCTACTGAGTTTTAGATGTGATTGTATTGCAGTGTACTGTTTTAGAAGAGCAAACTGTTAGCTGTGGTTCTCTTTTGGGTTAAAAATGCAGACTGCTAGCTTTGTCTCCTGTGTTAGAAATGCAAATTGTGATTTTCTACAGTGTTTATGGTGTAGAGTAGAGCAGACTTCTAATCTGTTTTCACAATGTTATCTAACAGAAACCCCTCTTCATCTAAGTTACATGCACATATGGCCAAAGATATTATGGATGAGGCAGTACAGGAAACAATGCAAGAAACAGAATCAGAGCCGAAAATAAAACCAAAGGTAGTGGTTGTTATAGTTTTAATTGTTGTTCTCTGTTTTAACTTATTTCTACATGGATATGAACTGAAATCAATGAAACTAATTGTGGGCGAAGTCACTAACATAACAGTTCTATAAAAAAATAGCAGATTTTTTTAATGTCTTTTAAATAATTTTTTTTTAACTTTTCCTGTTTTTTTTTGTTTGTTTTTTCCTAATCAGGTCCAAAAAGTGCAAAGGGTGTTAAACAAAATCTTCTTGAGAGAATGTGATCTTAGAGTTCAAGACATGGTGAAACTGACACAAGTAAGTTGTAGCAGTTTGTACACATGCATAGAAGTAGTGAGTCAAGTTACCCTTTCACACCTGATCTATAGGGCAGATAATGTAAAGGTCTTTTGTTTCTGTGGCCCATGGTTAACGTTGTCAGCACAATCACAATCACTTTAAGATCCTGAAATTAAAAATTGCAATTTTCATCAGGATTTGAACCCTGTTTGGGAGACAAGCGCTTTACCACTAAGCTGCTGTGCTGCCATATACAAAGTAGACTTTTCAAAAGTTGTTCAAATTGTACCATGGTTAACATGGTCAGCACAATCACCAACTGCATTTACTTATCCCTAACTAATATCTGGTACCCATTAATACTGGGTGAATTCAGAGGTGCCTTTAAGATCCTAAAATTAAAAATTGCAATTTTCATCAGGATTTGAACCCTGTTTGGGAGACAAGCGCTTTACCACTAAGCTGCTGTGCTGCCATATACAAAGTAGACTTTTCAATAGTTGTTCAAATTGTACCCAATTTGAAGACAGCCATTCTTCCTTTACACTTCACTATCAAGTTCTAAAGAAAATCACTCTCCCTGTCTTGTGCATGTTTTTGTTGTTTTTAATTGAGAATAAAAGAGTCGTCGTAATCACAACACATTTCCAATAATGATCAATAAAGCAGTCTTAGCCTTTGTCATAGTTCTCACCAATTGCACTCTCACAAAATAAAATATCTCAATGTTCTCTGTATTTGTATCGCTAAAACTATTTGGTATGTTCACATTTTAAATTGCCAATAAAATGTTTCATTCAGGAACTGCAGTGCAAGAATAAAGGAAGAATTCGCCACCTAGATATTGATGAGCAGCTGAGGAGTTTGTTAGCTACCAAAAAAAGGCTAAGAAAGAGAAAAGGACGCAGCAGACATTACTTCAGTAAGGAACAAATGTAATTGTTAGTCTCTGTTTTAACTTATATTTCTACATGTATATTAATTCCCTGTTATGGTTATGCTTATCACATTCCTGGGCCTTAGATAAAGAGGTCATGGTCCCTCTGTCCACCTTGCTGATGAGAGGCCCAGGAATGCACCTGGGTAGGAAACTCTGGTGCTGCTGCAAAGGGGCTAAAACAACAAGGGAGGCAACAGGGTTATAAGTCCAACTTGATTGGCGTAATGTATGGATGCATTGGGTTGTCTCTCATGATGGGAGAGGTCTTCATGCCTCACTGATCAGCTGCCGCTCACCTCAACCTGGGCAGCCTCCAAACTGTTAGGTGCTGACCCACCACTGCCTACCTGCTCTAATGGGCGCTTAGAGCTTAGTTTAAAAAAATGCCAGAATTGGTTTTAATCAGTCACTCCAGATTCTGCACCTACTCTGTTTGGCATGTTCTTCTCCTGTCTACTGCAATATGCGTACAATGACATCAACGAAGGTATATTTCTCCATACAAGATTCTCTGGAAAACTATTTAATGTATCAAGGCTGCGAGGAAAAACCAAGGTTAGGAAGATACTTATCAGGGAACTCCTGTATGCTGATGAGGCAGCTATTGTGGCTGATTCTGATATTCAGCTTCAGTCCCTGGTTGACAAACTATCTGCTGCTTGCCAGAAGTTCGGCTTAAATATTAGTCAAAGTAAGATCAAGATACTAGTTCAGAACACAAATGATGCACCTCAAGTAAACATTAATGGCCAACCACTAGAAATTGTTGATCTCTTTTGCTATCTTGGCTCCATCATATCCAACAATGCTCTAATGTATAAAGAGAACAGGATAGCCAAAGCGATGGGCACCATGTCACTTTGCAGAAAAGAGTGTGGGACAACATATTGCTGACTAACAATACTAAAGCCTTAGTCTACCGGACCTGTGTGATGAGCACTTTGCTGTACAGAAGTGAAACATGGTCAACCTACTCATGGCAGGAAAAAAAGCTGAAAGTCTTCCACCTCCGATGCCTAAGGCGGATCTTATAAATAAGGTGGCAAGATAAAATAACCAATGAGGAAGTGCTACTAAGAGCAGGGTGCCGACATCCGCTCTGTTATCAGCAGCAGATGCCTTGGCTAGCTTGGCCAAGTTTGTAGAATGCCAATTAGGTCGACTTCCACTAGACATTCTGTATGGCAATCTAATAGAAGGCAGGAGAGCCGCTGGTCGCCCACTGTTAGGGTATACTGATGTATGCAAACGTGACATGAAGCTCTCAGAGTTGCCTACTAGTACGCAAATGGACACGAAAATATGCGAGTATGGTTTATCACCTGAAAATATACACCTAACTAGCAGAGTGGTTAGAATGTTGGCTCGACAAGGCTTGAGTCATGAGTTCGAATTCAGGTCGATCTACTTTTTTAAAATTAATGCTTTTTAAAAAAAGGATTATGGTAAAATTCACCCAGCTATCCCTTTCTTTCTTCCCCCAACCGATGCAGACAAGTGATAGGATCATAATGTATTGAGAAAGCTAATAGCATGAAATAGCACTAAATAAAAACAGTTGGTAAAAGTACTTCTAATGGCAGTTTTTTTTATTCTTATTCTAGATCTATCACAAATTTAAGTAAATGACTGATCCTAACTTATTGATACAATTACACTTAGTATAAGCTTTGCTTTTTTTTTTTTAAGTATTTTTTAAAAATATTTTTTACTTATTAAATTCTTTATTTAAACTAAATTCTATATCAATCCTCTCACTGTTAAACTAAATTGGTTCAAGCCTTCTATTACAGTTTTAAATTGTACTGTTATTAATTCTATTATTAAACAAAGATAAAGAGCCAGCATGTGTCCAAGAAGCTGATGCAGAGGACCTGAAACATACTGTGCCTTGTATCATGATGAAGGTAAGAGAAGTAGCGCATACACTGTGTTGTTCTTGGTGTCTACCTGGGTCTTGTTAGATTTTGAGATGTAGCACTATGAGTACACTGTGTTGTTCTTGGTGTCTACCTGGGTTTTGTTATATTTAGAGATGTAGCACTATGAGTACACTGTGTTGTTCTTGGTGTCTACCTGGTACTTGTGAGATTTAGAGATGTAGCACTATGAGTACACTGTGTTGTTCTTGGTGTCTACCTGTTTCTTGTTAGATTTAGAGATGTAGCACTATGAGTACACTGTGTTCTTGGTGTCTACCTGTTTCTTGTTAGATTTAGAGATGTAGCACTATCAGTACACTGTGTTGTTCTTGATGTCTACCTGGGTCTTGTTATATTTAGAAATGTAGCACTATCAGTACACTGTGTTGCTCTTGGTGTCTACCTGGGTCTTGTTAGATTTAGAGATGTAGCACTATCAGTACACTCTGTTGTGTTTTGTTCTTGGTGTTTACCTGGGTCTTGTTAGATTTAGCATTAGCACTATCTTAGTGTGAACTCAACAGACTTTGTAGTGAACAAAATAGCAATAGCTGAAATATGAACATTTTAATGAAATCAATCCAGTAAAAATAATGATATGCTGAAACCATATTACTGAATAGTTATGAAATAGATTTTAGACCAATGAGTATAGAAATTAAGTGTTGGGATCCTCAATATTACTAGATGATGATCGAGTCATTACAAGAATTTACTAACCTCACTTTAGCTTTTCTAGGAAACAGAAATAAATGATGTCATCATACTGTTCAACATTTTCAATGCCAATGCATTTTCATATTTCTTGTGACAGGAACATGTTGAAACAGAAGCTTGACAATGTGTTGGAGATAGTTACATCAGAACCTCGACATATGAGCGCCTTTCATGGTGAACTCTTCGGGCAACCAAAAATTTTGTTTGTCTTGCACCAGATTCAGAGTAAATTGGCTAGTGAACAGCCTGACCTCCAATTGTACATTGCCAGATTTTCAATTTCCCCTCCAAGCAGTTATTCAACCCCCTTGCCCTGACACCTCCCAATGTTGTCACACAGCATTCATGGCGGACATTTTTCTTATTTATAAATATTTTCTTAAACTTTTGTTTTTTCAACTCTATTGTTTTTGTATTCTAACTGTACTCATTTTTTTAAAGACCGACCCAGATAGCCTGTAAGTTGATATTTTAGTGGGTCAACGGGGGACTGGGAACCAATTAAATGTAATTCTGGGGGAAATAGTTTTAGATACTGAACATTTTGGTTAGAAATAGTTTTAGATACTAAACATTTTGGTTACTGAACACCGATTACAATCCAGAATTGTAGTTGTATGCTGAAATTTCTATTGTATATATACATTTTTAAATTGGTCTCAAAGTTTAATGCGACGAGAGTTACTGCCCTTTAGGAGAAATATTTCTTTCTATTTAATAATATACAGCCATTTTAACAAGTCTTCAAGTATTTAATGATAGCCATTTTGACTCATGATCCACCACTTTATCAAATTAAACTGAGAGACCACATTTATTATTTCTTTATCTATTAGTGCTTAAAGTGCACCCATGCTTTGAGAGAGATGTATTGAAAAAGGAAATCACCATGTTAGTTGGCACAGTTCATGATTTTACTGTAAAACAACAATCTTTGTTTTTATGATTAACCCTGTTTTTTTTGTGCGTTTCTTACAGAGTTTGGGAACTGATGTCAACAGATTGTACACCCAGACTAGGTGGAAAGGTTTGGAATGCATGGATTCTATTAGAAATCAGAAAAAATTTGAAAATGATCCAGAGTACATCTCAGAAATAACCAAATTGACGGAAGCTTTTTCAGACACAAGTCCCATGGGGGGAGATGGTGATAATTTGGCTCAATTAAAGAAAGGGTTGTCAGAAAAGAAGATGAAAGCCATTAAACAAATTTTCAGTGAAAAATACCAGGAGATTCGAAATGATTTAGAGGGCACTTTGAGCTCTATATCCTGCGACATGAGCTTACTCAGCTCACTTAAAGACAAACACAATGTGGCAGAGGCTGAGCAGTATCCTCAGATACTGTTTGCCAAAGCCACAACTGACGCCTGTAAATCACCCGATTCTGAGACAGAGAGCTCAGTTGCTGATTCTCAAAGTGGTGCTGAGAAATTGCCACCGGCTGTTCGCAGATTGGCATGTTCCTTGCCTATATCGACATCATTGAGGAGAGAAGATCGAAGGTTGTCCAGGTCTCTAGGGGCCACCACTCCAAGTAAATTAGAATTTGAAAAGCTAAAACATATGACTTCTGAGGAGATTGCACAGGAAAAGAGCAACATGCCTGAAGTCAAAAGTTTGGCCGTAGAAGTCTTGCCTCCCTTGCCACCAAATACTTCAACAGTGCGTTGCCTAAAAGTGCTTTTGTGGAAAGAAAAAGATCTCATCAAGACTGCTAGCCCACTATGTAAACCTGCGAAGACTCAGGAAAACAGTTTACCAACAGAGGGTGTTAGTCAAAGCACAACACAAAGGAATGATGACAATATGGAAGTGGACTCCATTGACGACTGTGAGTTAGTGGAGCATCAACATCCATATCATATTCAGCCTGTAGATACTGCTGACATTAATTTTGGGACCTCTCCAGTGACAGCCTCAGCAGAACCCTCTTTCAGTTCAGCGACTGATAAATTAGCTTTGGAAAATAATCCTGATTATATGCCAGTGACTACTATCTCTGAAATAAAGATAGAAACAAGACTTCTAGATAATGGATCAATAGAAGTTCTAATGCCTCCATACAGCTCAAAAACAAAGAATGAAACAAAACAAGATGATTCTAAAAAGTCAATTCCCTCAAGAACATACTCGGATATTAAAGTGTTTAAAGTTATATCAGGTGCTTCTCTACAGCAGTCACAACTTGACCCTCAAGGATTACAGGTACTTAGATATTCTTTACATCTTGGTCTTTCAAAATACTTTCTTGTCAGGAATCAAAACATCTAGTTTTATCAAAACATCTAGTTTTAATTATAGAATGTTAAACCAAAAAAAATATTAATATATAATAAATATAGCACATCCTAATTTAAAGGAATTTAGGACTGGTTAAAACTTGAAAAGATTGTTTTATTACTTTCTTATTCTCTAATAGATTTCAATACCAGTCATTAAGTTTTTGTCTGCTTTAACAATGTATTGATAACTAAACATGACTGGTAGATTAAATAACTGAACATCACTGATAGATTAAATAACTAAACATCACTTATAGATTTAATAACTGAACATCACATATCGGTTAAATAACTGAACATGATTGGTAGATGTACTCAATCTTATATTGTTAAGGACTTGCTGTAGATGACATTAATGTTAAAACACAGCATACACAAATTTATAACGTTGGGATGGGTGGCTGAGGGGCAAAAACTATCAAGGGTGGTTCGAAGCCTGACTCAAGCTGTGTTTGCTGGTGCACAAAAAAGATAGCATTACAATGCACTGAGGATGATATAAGCATAAAAGTTGTGCTAATGAAAAGCAATTAAAAATAATTATAATGAACTCTTAATGATAGAATTATTAATTTGCAAGACAGTATTTAACTACAAAAAACCCCCAGAAAATTGTTTATATTAGTCCTGAACATTATAGTTTTCAGAAATTCTTGTTAATTTACTGCTAAGACTCAGTCACATTCTGAATTTATGGAATTACATTTCAGTCTCAAGCTGTTCATGATAGAGCGGCTGAAGCAAGTAAAAATACAACCACTTCAGAATCAGACAATCTGAAGTCTTCTTCCAAGATATTCAAAAGTTTTGATAAAGAGATTTTGCCTCTCACAGCTGAAGGAGAAAATTTAATAAATAAGATACGTCAGCAAGATGAATACAAGACTCTATTAGCCAGGTAAACTCAAGTTTGACTAGCAAACATTTACACAGATATTTAAGTATATAAAGGTGTGGGGGAGGTGCGGTGGCTGAGCAGTAAAGCGCTTGGCTTCTTAACCGGAGATCCTGGGTTTAAATCCTGATGAAGACTTGGATTTTTTTAGCTTCTGGGTCTTTTGGGCACCTCTGAGTCCATCCAGCTCTAATAGGTACCTGACATTTGTTGGGGAAAGTAGAGGTGGTTGGTCTTTGTGCTGGCCACATGACACCCTGTTAACCATAGGCCACAGAAACAGATTATCTTTACATCATCTGCCCTATAGATCACAAGGTCTGAAAGGTTAACTTAAAGGTTTACAAAATGTATTTACTCACTCTCCCCACTGGTCCACAAAAAAAGATTAAACCACAACACACTACAAGACTACCCATGCTGCTGATGGCCCCAGTAATTAATAAATTACACAATAAGCACCAATCTTAGGGCCCTTTTTTCAGTTGCTGCAAAAAATCTTTCTCCACCATTCTTAGATAATTAGGTCAACGACTTTCTATCGAAACAACATACTACAAATATGAAAATAGGCACATGCGTGTTGTACTCTCTGTATCGCTTGTTGGAATAACAACTGGAGCGCGAACCCCAACCCTAACCTTATCACTGAGTATGATAACCTATTTTTTTTACAAAAAAAGCACTATATATATATTATTATTATTTTAATCTATATACATTTATATTTATTTAGACAGAATCCTTAAGTACAAACTGTATAAAACAGTCCAATCCAGTTAATCACACCAGTTGGTTATTAGGCCAAAACAAGCACAATAGTGTATATATATATTATGTGTGTGTGTTATGATATTGTTGTAGTTTGATATATCTTATAAACTGATGCCTTGTGTACAGTATAAATAAAAGCCTTTGTTTATTTCTCAGATTCAAAGCTCTTTTCACATGGCCTACTCTACTGTCCACTACACAGACCAGCGACGGTGTTGGCTCAGAATTGTCCACCAAAATAAATGATTATGTTTTACGGATGTTGGAGAAAAAGCTGGAACAAAAAGGGTTGAAACAAGAAACAAATGAATCGAGGTTAACATTTTTTGACTAATTACATTAGAAATTTTTTTAACAATTCATTAATTTCCAAGTCTATGACTTGCCGAATTAGTGTCCTATCAGGCATGTCAAATTGTCATACAGGCAGAGTTGCCTACAAGTACGCATCTTGCGTATTTTGTACGCATCTTGCGTATTTTGTACGCAAATGGACTCGAAAATATGCGAGTACGGTTAACATCTGAAAATACACATTTCCCCCTCAAAAGCAGAATAAAAATTAAATTAAAAAACAAAACACACAAAAAAACAAGTAGTTCTTGCTAATCATATATATATATATAGATAGATCAGTGCGTCAATGCCTGGAAATGGACTATTCCTATTAGATCTACCACAAGATAGATCTAGTATCGATTTTTTTTTTCGCGCATGCTGACGTGCGAAGATTTAAATATTTAAGATTTAAATATTTACTAGGTCTAGATGTTACTGATCTAAATAAAGTTGAGTTCCTTTCAATGTGTCAGCTTATATGAAGTCTTCAAACTAATTGGAAATTGATTGATTTGTTTTAATTCATCTAGACTGGATCTAGAACCAGAGATATGTCAGGCATCTACAATAGAATGTACGTAAATCTAGATTTTTTAATTGAGATCTAGATCTAATTGTGTAATCTAAATATAGATCTAGATTTTTCTAGATTTAGTTATATCTTAGTCTACATTCTAGCTCTAGATATGACCAGGTGTGTAATAGACTTAGATTTAGTCTACTGGCTAGATGTAGCAATCAATGTAGCCTTTAGGTTTAGATTCCACTCTAGTAGAAGAGGTATCTCAAAAACTCAAGGCTCTAGGATATCTGTAACTAGATCTAGATCTAAAATTAAATCTACCCAAAAGAGGCAATTTCCTATCAATTATGGAATCTAAAGAATGCACATTAAAAAACAATCAACTGTTAATGAAGCTGCTTACAGATCTACATCTATTCTAGATTTCGATTGATTTTTTTTTTTTGATATGAACGTGAGAAGGACAGAGGTTTTCATAGAAGAAACATTGGTTGCGCTTAATCTCTCTTTTAGCATGATAAAGGGAATCAAACTGATGTTCTATAACTTGCAGAATGTATCTTCTGTGGTAGCTACTGTTATAGTCACTAGCGACTAGCTAGGTTCCATTACTTATGAAGGCCTAAGTTCAAAGAATGAAATCAGGAGCATTTAAGGCAGACTCAATAGCAAAGCTTTTTTATATTAGAAAGAAATTCAATGACTAATTAGGATTATCTGCCTGAAAAACAAATATTTAAAAAAAAAATTTATTAGTGATTGTAGAGGGTGCCAAAGCTTTCATTGCTAACAGCAAAAAAGTCTGGAAGAAGAAAATCTGAGTGATATAAAATATTTCCAGTTGCTGGATACCTTGTAAAGAAATTGCCTATAAACAAAATTACTTTTGTAAAACTAGATGTCACTGATCCAGCTAAATGTTCTGTTGCCGCTATTATGGAATGCAAAGTACACAAGAGGCATTATGATCATAAGATCATTGCCAAGTGACAAGAACGTGATCATTCTAACATATAATGATTCTGCAAGCCAAGAAACACAAGAGAAAGTAAGCAGGGTCTCCATAACTTTATGGTGTGCTGACTTAAGGTTGTTGTTGGCATGTTACAAGAAATTGTTGTCGTTCAGATTTATCTACGGTCCAGGGTTTCAAACCCTGCCCGCTCCCATCCCCCGTCCTGCTGGAGTTTTTGGACTAGGAAGTAATTTTCGTCGACTTTGAAGGAACATCTGAAACATGGAAAACATTTTACAAACAATTGAAAACTGGCAACCTTACTTATTGTTTGTGCAATTTAAATGCAACATTTATCAGCAACTTTGGTGTTGCTATGTTGTCAAGTTGGATCGTGTGTTGAATTTGGTCAGAAAGACAGTTAACCTTATACTAGGTTATTGTTCTTAGTTATGGTCAACACGGAGGCTTGGTGGCTGAGTGGTAAAGCACTTCCAAACTGGGTATCCCGGGTTCAAATCCTGGTGAAGACTTGGATTTTTATTTTCGGGATCTTTTAGGCACATCTGAGTCCGCCCAACTCGAATGGGTAGGCCAAGGGTGATTTAATTTTTGGCACCTCTGAGTCCACCCAACTCTAATGGGTAGGCCAAGAGTGATTTAATTTTGAACATAAAATTGCATCATGATACAATGCAAAAAGCTGAAAATCTCTACGCCTCTCTTACCTAGTTCTGATAAGTATAAGATTCCCTTGGAATAGTTTTCAGATAAATCACAAGATTGTTCTTTTTGAAAGGAGCACTTTCATTATTCTTAGGGCACAAATCAATTGGATACAAATACAAATATAATATAAGTGGGAGGGGGGGGGGGATGCCTGATTTCCTTTTGTAGCCTCCTAGCTTGTCAATTTCTCATGACTGTTAGACTTACCTATATTTGAATCTACCCTTGTGTAAGAAGATATTTTCTTTCATGACATTAATCCAGAAAACACTGTGAGAACTCAGCTAGCTGATCAACACATGTTTCCACTGATCAAAGCTAGAACTTTGCAGATATTTAAATAAGGGTTAACAGAGATTGTCTATAACATTATTTTCTATTAATCTAATCTTTTTTATTAATCCATATATGCTGCTGTTGTTCTAATATTTGAGCATGCAATATAATAGTTTAACTTAAGTCATTCAAATGTTCTACACTAAAGAAACTTTACAAGTTTTAGTGGTTTAAAAAAAGTGTAAATATCTTTAATACAAAGTGCTGCTACAACTTTTATGACATTATTTTATGTTTACACAAATTCACCCAAATACATAAGCTGAAAGTAACAATAATTCTGATCTTATTAGCTTAGCTTCCTTAACTGTGGCATTCTCTGGTTGGCTGCCTGGTCATGCGGTTTGCGGTCCAGGATTCAAACCCTGCCCGCTCCCATCCCCCATCGTCCTGCGGGAGGTTTGGACTAGGAAGTAATTATCTTCAACTCTGAAAGAACATCCGAAACATGGAAAACATTTTACTGTCTACTGAATAAATTTTGTGAATACATTTTTTTTTTTAATTTGTAAATAGAATCATGAATTATATTTATAAACTTTTTATTGCCACTTTCTTTACTGGCTTGTCTTAAGTGTTAGTCTGTCTGATTACTTTCAGTACCACACAAAACGATGGAGTTGCTGAATCTACTGTGTCAGATCAGCCAGATGTGAGTCTGTCGGAGAGTTCTTCAGCACAACCGATCAAAAAGAGAGGCCGGCCACCAGGCAAGAGCAAACCCAGGGGATCCAAATTACAAAGACTAGATTCTAAAGAGCCTGGTACATCTGATGGAGATGCTATTGCTGCCTCCCAATCAGCTGTAGAGAATGAGACTGTGTCTGTTGATAAGACTGAAGGTAAGAAATCTTTTCTTTTTTTAATGTGAGGGCTTAGAAATAAGAAACATTCTTCTCTGAGGCATGGAGAAATGTTTTGTTTTTGAATGTGAGGTCTTAGAAATAAGAAACATTCTTCTCTGAGGCATGGAGAAATGTTTTCTTTTAGAATGGAGGACAAGTTGTAAAATACTGTCATGCTAAGCCTCTCATGTTCAGATGTTATTGAAGGAGAAGATAATTGCTTTTAGATTTTAGGATACTGCACTGCTCTGCTAAGTAATAATAATAATTTACTTTAGAGAGCTATAACTATAATATAATGTAGGCACAAGGCACTATGATAACTAAACTAACATAAGCATGGAATGACAAAAAAAAAAAAAATAAAAACTTTTTTAACAGTTAGGTCAATTACGTTTTTTCTTGAATATAATGATGTGTGTTGTTTGTCTGAGATTAATAAGGAGTGAGTTCCAAACCTTTTGACTTTGCACTTAAGTATCAGATATTTGTTGGTCAAGTCAGGTAGGTTATTAATTGTGTATGAATAATACACTATTGATTTTGACTTCCCAGATGTATTTCACATCACCTGCCCTATAGATGGCTAGATTTGAAATGGAACTTTACAGCCTGTTTAGCTCTTATGACAATTTTATTCATTAACCTTAGACATTAACGCAAAGGGCCATTTTTTCATTCAAGGCTACTGCAAAAAAAAAAATTTTTAAAAATGAACCAATCAGATAAAAAAAAACAACAACAAGCATTATACATCTTCTACACCCGTTGATTGTTTTCAATCCCCTAACAACCGTTTCTAGCCTATGAATTCTAGTATCTGTTACATTGGATTACTGCTCTCTTTCTCTTTCCTTTTCTCATGCTCTTTTCTTTCTCTCTTGAATCCCTTATTTTTTTTTATGTCCTTTTTACGCTACGCATCAGAATGTTATCTGACATAGATTTTTAGCTTGACTAGGAATAACCCTATATACTGGCCCCCCTTTGCTAGTTTAAGTGATCTATGATTATTCAGTCAGTGGTAAATGAAATATATAAGATTTGTTCTTGTCCAAAAGTTTCTGTTTCTCTCTAGTTGTGACCATTTTATTTAGAAATGTGCTCAAAATTGTAAAAATTAAAAAAAAAAAAAGAGCTCTTTAATTAAAAGCTATATTTTTCAACTTCACCACCTTCACCTATCTCTTAGTCTGTTGGACCACTGGGGCACCGCACAAGATTTGTCAACCATCTTTCTCCATTCTTCTCTGTCTTTTGTCTTGAATAGAACCTCTTTCAATGGCAGACCCGTCCATTCTTTTTTGTTGTCTCCCATCACTATCTATCTGCCTCTTCTTTACACTGGTACTATTCCCTGAAGGAAGGTCTTTGCAAGCCTCCAAAGACCTTGTAATATGGCCATAGAGTTTTAGTTTATTTTTTTTTTTTACAATAGTAAGCAGGCCATCATGGGGTCCAATCGCTGTAGTAACCCTGTCTTTAATCTCTTTGTTTGTGATGTGGTCTTCAAATGTGTTTTTACATTTAATATTTGGATCAATATAAAATCATAGCCATTCAAAAAATGTATGCCATTTGAACTTGAAAACCAGCATAAAACTTTTTGCTTCCTTAATTAAGGATACATAATGAGAATGAGACTTGTTAGAAATTAAATTGAAAGAAGAGTAAGTATTTTAAAGCTATCTTGTTTATTGTTCATTCTCAGAAAAACCCAAAAGACGTGTAGGCAGGCCGAAGGGCTCTAAGAAAGTTAATAAAGATCCCATAGTAGAACGCCCCAAAAGAAACACTCAACCACTGATAACTGATGAGACTGAGGAGGAACAGGTGGGGGCTGGACGACGACCTCAGTGGTGGAAGGAGGCTTTGGTTGCTGCAATGATGGCAAAGAGGGGAATTGAGTTGGGCAAGGAACAGGACCAGCCTGTGGACATAGCAGAAGACATGGACTTTCAAGACCAGGGGAACTACTCTGATGATGACTGGGCTGTACAGTCCAAACTGGAAATGACCAGGAAAAGAAGAAGATCCGGGCGTTTTTCAAAAGGCACATTAGCAACCAAGACTAAAACAAACTAATGGAGCATACATATATTTTTTTTTATGTTACTTTGTTTATCTTGTTGGTTTTAATACCGGTTCAGTTTGTGTTCAGTTTCAGCTTTTAGAATCTTCACCTTTTAATTTAGTTTTGTGTTGATGTAGATGCTCTCTTTATAAGGGGAAATGACTCTCTTAGAATGCAAAGGAATTAGAATCAAGACACTTTTCCCCAACATATTTGAAAGACAAAGTACAGTTTTGGTTTATAGTTTTTAAGTTTTTCCTTAATGTGTAATGTATTTGTCACTTGCATTATCCATTTTTAAATTAGTCACCTGGTTATAAGACATATTATCTCTTGGACAAATAGTCTATTAATTGTTGTAGTAAAATTTACATATTTTTGAATAAAAGTTGATATTTTATTGTTTAAAAGTGTTGAACAAATGTTCATCCATTTTTATTTTTTTTTTAAGCTTTTTTTTTTTTTCAATGTTTTAAAAGTCTAAGTAAGCAACTTGATGATTTGTTTTTAAACTTAGTTTTGTGACTTGAACAATGTAAGATACCTACCAGTTATAATTATTGCATTAAATTTGATATTGATTTGTTATAGACATTTTCTCATTTTTATTGCATCGTCTTGTTCTGTTTTCTTGTTTTTAGCAAACATCATCTTAGGTCATTTAATTTAGTGACACGTTTAGATTCACAAACTTCTTTCTTAATGCAGTGCAGGTACAGAATTGAATTGGTTGTCTGAATTAGCAAGAAAACTAATTAGACCTTAAACTCCAAAATTAACATGAAAACACATATGCAGTGAATGAACACAAGTTATATGTATATATCATGGGCATAGCTGGGGGGGGGGGGTTCAAACCGAAATGAAATCCCCCCCACAGAGGACGGACTTTGATTTTTGTTTATTTTAGGTGAGATTTTAATACTAAACCATCACTTGCCCCAGCGCAGCCATGGGGGTTTTGAGTTTCAAACCCCCTACCAGGGTTTTTTGCAGTTAAATCCCCCTCTTTTATAAAACAAAACATACAAACGACAATCCCCAAATTCCAAAAGCAAAGTTAAGGAAGATTTTTATTTTAAAACCCCTCTAAAATTTACGATAAACCCCCTCTTCAATATGAAAAAAGCAAATTATGCACTGTAAATGTTATGAGCGAAGCCAAAGGGGTTTTGAGTTTAAAACCCCTACCAGGGGGTTTAGAGTTTAAAAACCCCTAACAGGGGGTTTTGAGTTTAAAACCCCTACTGGGGTGTTTTGAGTTTAAAACCCCCTACCAGGGTTTTTTTTGCAGTTAAATCCTCATCTATTATAAAACAAAAAAGATAAAATGCAAACGACAATCCCCAAATTCCAAGAACACAGTTAAGGAAGATTTTGATTTAAAAAAACCCTCTAAAATTTACAATAAATCCCCTCTTCAATATGAAAAAAAAAGCAAATTATGCACTCAAAATATTATGAGCGTAGCTAAATGGGTTTTGACTCAGTTTTAAGTATAAACTCCCCTCCAGGGGAGTTTAAAGCAAGAAATACATCTTCAATAAATAAAAAAAGCAATTTACACACTCTAAAATCTATGAGCGGGGTTTTGAGTTTAAAACGCACACCAGCGGGTTTGAAGCTAAAAAATACATCTTCAATGAAAAAAAAAAAAAAGCAAATTACGCACTCAAAATGCTATGAGCGTTGCCAAAAAAGGTTTTGAGTTTAAATCCCACTTCAGAAGGGTTTGATGCTAAAAAATAACTCTTTAATATAAAAAAAGCAAATTACACACTAAAATTATTTGAGCGTAGCCAAGCCAGTGGGGGGAGGGGGGGGGTGGAGTTAACTGATCTCCTCCAGATGGTTTTGAAAATCCCCCTACAGAGCGTTTTCAGTTGGAAAACCTCTATCTTCAATATTATTCTTAAGTAAACTAGTTACCAAATTCTATGATCGTAGCTAAATGGGTTTTGAATTAAATAAACAACAAATTAAGTCCTGAGATGTTTTAGTTTAAAACCCCCAACAGATGATTTTGACGATAAAGCTTCCCTTTTCGATATAAAATCTAAAGCAAACTACAGTCACCTAATTTCAAGAGAGGTTACACATTTCTACCAGTGGCGGGGCTCCATTAATAAGGTGCAATGAATAGTCATCTGCCGAAATTGAAAAACACTAAATGTGGCTCAACAAAGATGAATAAGACAGACTTTAGGAGTCAGTTATAGAGATCGGGTCTAAATCAAGGAAATCCTATGCCGAACTGGAAGTCGACCCCTTAGTAAGATTGTGACAGGGCGTCGCACGAGATTTGCGGGACATGTTCTCCGACAAAATGAATTAGGCATAATAAGAGTTGCGATGACATCCTAGTACAACTTGGTGCCACACATTCATGGAGGTCCTCAGAGCAGATGGAAAGAGGCTTCAGACCTTACCAGTGGCAGATTTTTGTGGAAACAGCTTGATGGCAAATGTGCCGAACGGTATGGGAAGGTCTAAGTCAGTAAGAATAGCACACTAGGTTTTTGAAATAAGACTTTTCAATAGCAGAAAAATGCAGTGTAGACACCTCAGAATATGCATTTCGTTAGCATTCAATACCAGAAATTGTGCTCTTGGCGGCGAGGCTCCGCCCCGCGCTGGGGGGGGGGGGGGGGGGGAAGCTCCTAACGCTCCCCCAGACCCCCTTGCTAGCAATGGCTGGGAGTCAACAATTTTTCCACTAACTACAGGAAGAACCTATTCTAGGGTACAATAAACGTGTTCCGAAAGAATAAAGGGTCAGAATGTAATAAAGATTATGTACACACACACACATACATACATACAAATTTTGTTTGCGGGGGGGGGGGGGGGAGAAAAAAATTCCCCCCAACCCCCCTCCGACCGAAAAATATCCCGGCTACGCCCATGGTATATATACATCTATAACTTGGCTTTATTGTGAAATAAAATGATGAAAACATTCCATATGAATAAGCTGTTTTAACCCAACATTCAGTCGCTGTTAGAGATGTGTTAACAACAACAACAAAAGAGAGGGCTAAAAGAGAAGATTCAAATGTAACAAAAACTTCATCATTCATTTGTCTCTAGCTTTCCATTATAGGGACGTTGTGCCATAACCAAAGCCCTCCATTCTTCCTGGTCAGCAGCTGCTCTGTTCATCTTGTCCAGCCAGCTTTTCTTTAGGCGTCGTGCTCCCTCCACTGTTCCTTGCAGGATGACTTTTGAGAGTGAGATAGCAAACTGGATTATTTCAACTTTGAAGTTGTAGCAATTTTTTCTACAGGGAATCTGTTTCATTCAGATCAGTTTCACTACTTTTCTATATCTTTTTCTTTTTTGGTTTTGATCACAATTTTACTAAAATCGTAGTCGATTGGAAACAGCAAATCATAACAAGAAAGAAAAAAAACAAGTATCGGGTAATTAGTTCTAATATTCACAATGAACAATATTATAGACCTAGATAAAATCACATTGGAGCATGTTCCCATATATAAACCCAAGTTATTATATATATATAAACCCATGGTATCTTGTATATAAACCCAAGTTACCATATATATATATATATATATATATATATATATATATATATAAACCCATGGTATCATATATAAACCCAAGCTACCATATATATATATATATATATATATATATACATATATATATAAACCCAAGTTACCATATATATATATATATAAACCCATGGTATCATATTGTTACGAATCTCACTATCCAGGCTCTCTGCAAACTGCACCATACACCACCAACTTAAAGAACTTGACAACTCAGGGCTCCAGAGTAACATAACACTTTAATAGTTGAATAAATAACAGCCAATACTGTACAATTGGCAACACGTACACTGTACAAATATCTCTCCGATAACATCGTACCGCCGTATTAACTCTTGCACGGGCCTCTCCGTCTCGTTCCGGGCTTGCACTGGGTTCAACAGTTCAGGACTGACTTCACACACTAGGCTCGTTGTGTCGGACTCGATCGCAGACCAAGATCAAGACACCAGTCGTCTCAACTGTACTTGAACAGTACTCCGCACTGAACCGTCGTAATGCTCCGTACAGAACCACACCGTTGAACTGTGCTGTAGTCGACCGTGTTCTGAGCCCTGTCGTGAACCTTCTGTCGTGAACCGTCTTGACTGCGACACCTCCACTCTTTATATGGGGTCCCTGCTGGCCTTCTAGAACCGGGCAGAACGTCGCTCAACCATTCTGGGTGGTTATATGACTACATTCCTTGTGACGCTCCTGAGCTCTGTTCACGACGCCGATCCTACTCGAACCTTCATGTTGACACTCGTCTCGGCTGACCGCTCGTCTAGCGCTGGCCTGGGGCGATTTACGTCGGCTGACTACACTCACACCACTACCCCCATCTGTGCCACCACCAGGTTTATAACAATATATAAACCCAAGTTACCATGTATACATAACGTACATATAAGGGAGGAGGTGCGGTGGCTGAATGGTAAATCGCTTGGCTTCCGAGTCATGTTCTAAATGAGTTTTTGACCCTCTTTAAAAAGACTGCCCATCACTGGTAAAGAGAACTTTTTATGGTCCGACAGTTACGCTGGGCAGGGCACATATCCGTACGGAGGACGAACGCATGTCAAAAGCAGTCTTTTTTGGTGAGTTGAAAGGTGGTCGACGTAACAAAATTACCCCCACGGAAACGCTTTAAAGACCATCTTAGGCCCCAGCTTACTTCAACTGACAAAAGGGAGCAGCTGGTTGCAGGCGGCTTCAGACCTAGACAAGTGGAGATCACTTACAAAAGCCGCGGGATGCACATTTGAGACCGAAATAAAATTGCCGAGAACAGACGTAGACGGCGAAAAGAAAATCTAAATCGACCACCGGCGGACAATGTTTATGTCTTCTATGGTTGGCGCAAGATATGTAGGTCGCAGCTGGGGCTGCGTACCACGGGAAATACTGCATTCTTCATTAATCTTCGGACTCGATGACAAAGTTTAGACATGTTTTTATTGTCAATGTAGACGCCGTCTTATTCGATTCGTGATTAAAAGTAGGCCTTTTGGTCTACTATGACGGAACGGTTGTGGTGTGGAACGGCGTGGCGAACTTGATGGACTGGCTTGTAAATTGTCAGGGTAATCCGTTATTCCATAGAGGCTCCACGGTGAGGCTGCAGGAGTTGGAATCCTCGGATATACATCAATATGTAGAGAATCATGCAATGGTTATAAGTGGTAACAGGCAGGATTTGGTGCATTAGATGTGAGTGGTGACAAGTAGGACCTGGTGCATTAGGTGTGAGTGGAGACAAGTAGGACCTGGTGCATTAGGTGTGAATGGCGACAAGTAAGACCTGGTGCATTAGGTGTAAGTGGAGACAAGTAGGACTTGGTGGATTAGGTGTGAGTGGCGACAAGTAAGACCTGGTGCATTAGGTGTGAGTGGCGACAAGTAGGACCTGGTGCATTAGGTGTGAGTGGTGACAAGTAAGACCTGATGCATTAGGTGTGAGTGGTGACAAGTATGACATGGTGCATTAGGTGTGAGTGGTGACAAGTAGGACCTGATGCATTAGGTGTGAGTGGTAACAAGTATGACCTGGTGCATTAGGTGTGAGTGGCGACAAGTATGACTGGTGCATTAGGTGTGAGTTGCGACAAGTAGGATCTGGTGCATAAGTGAGAGTGGTGACAAGTAGAACCTGGTGCATTAGGTGTGAGTGGCGACAAGTAGGACCTGGTGCATTAGGTGTGAGTGGAGACAAGTAGGACCTGGTGCATTAGGTGTGAGTGTTGACAAGTAGAACCTGGTGCATTAGGTGTGAGTGGCGACAAGTAGGACCTGGTGCATTAGGTGTGAGTGGAGACAAGTAGGACCTGGTGCATTAGGTGTGAGTGGTGACAAGTAGGACCTGGTGCATTAGGTGTGAGTGGAGACAGGTAGGACCTGGTGCATTAGGTGTGAGTGTTGACAAGTAGGACCTGATGCATTATGTGTTAGTGGTAACAAGTATGACTGGTGCATTGCGTGCGAGTATGAAGAGAAAAGGTATTGTGTGTAGCTCATATAGCTTCTGATATTCGTGCTAAAAATATCGAGACCTGCCTTTTTTTAGTCACATTAGTTTACCAAACAGTTGAATGGAATTGACTTTGGGGGCCGCCTATGAGTTTATGTAAAATAGCAAACTCTCAGGATCTTTGTTATATTGTTTATCATAATTCTTTGTTTAAAAAATAAATGAATCGCAAAGCACATAAATTCTTGATCTAGATCTATATCTAGGGTTACCAAGCACTAGAGAAGAAGGAGCACCTATACAAATTTGTTCTAGCATATGTAATAAGAATTTTGCCTATATCTTTGAGTCTTTCTGAGTATTAATAAGGTTTTGTTCTTTTTATTTGTAAATTATGGTTCAATGTTTTATGTACTATAGCTACTTTACTTTTTATTCCTTTGTCCTGAAGTGTCTCTAAGTTAGTGATGTTACTGTAATAAAATTTTAATATTTGTTTGCTATAAATCTCACTGCTCTATTTTGTGTCTGTTCCAGTTTCTTAATGTTTTCTTGAGTTGAGGGATCTCAAACTAAGGATGCATATTCTAATATTGGCCTAACTAAAATTAAATAGCATTTTCAGTGTAAATTCTTGTTTGATTTGTAAAAAAATATTTTAATAAACTCTAATGTTTTGATTGATTTTTTAAAAATAATTTCATTAATACGGGATATCTGGATGAATTTTACCGTGATCGGTTTTTAAAAGCATTTAAAAACAAACAAACAAAAAAAGACCTGAATTGGAACTATGGTTCATGTCTCCTCATGCAGACATACTAACCACTCTGATGTGCTTATGACTATAGGAGAATGTATAATTATGTATCGCTTGTTTCTTTAAAGCTGCGACCTATAAAGTTAACAATTCAACTTATACCACCACTACAATTTTTTCGAGATACCAAACAAAATTATTAATTACCAATGGTTAGGCCTAATTAACTAACTGGTTTATTATTATTATTGAATCTTGAGCTGTCAGGTAAAAGCAATAATTGTGCAAATTTTCAATTTGATCCGAGATTGGGTGTTAAAGAAATAACGTGTACAAACTTTTAACCAGACAGAGAGTTCGTCTCCCATATGGGATACGTGCCCTGCTCAGCGTAATTGTCGGACCATAAGAAGTCTATCTATACTGTCCATACCGGCGTTCGCAAGAACGTTTCAATAGGCGTATGTATATTCCAGATTTTAAAGCGTACTTTGTCTTTTTTTTCCCCTTCTTTGTAAGGGTTTGTCCTCCTTTGGGTATATGTATATAGGTGCCTGGTAACACTATCTTTATCTAAATCTAAATATAGAAAAGATCATTGTATGTAATATTAACAGCAGAAGACAAACAAACAAAATGGGTCATAAATAAACAAAGTGGAGATTTAGTCCTATTATCTCCCTTTAAATTTGCTCCCGAGCTGTGTTTCAAACAATAAGGCTTGATAAATAAAATGTATTAAAGATATAGCAATTGTTAACTGTTTTATGACTAAAATGTATATTTTATTTGCATGATCTATTTCGTCAATATATTTAACAGTTTTCTTATAATTATATACATCTTTGATTCAAAATCTTTGCTGCGATCCTATTTTGTTTTCCTTGGTGAAGTAAACATGGCTGGGTGTTAGTCGATCTACGAAATCTGATGCTAACTGACCAGAGATCTAAAAAAAAAAGTTCTTGGTCAATAATTTAAAATCTTGATCTAGGTTTTGATATAAATTCTACAATTCTAAATCTATTTTATTCATAATTCTTTCATTGAAATGACTATTCATTAAATAAATGATTAATCATTTAATGATGAAATGTAAATGATGAGTGACTGGTATGAAATGAACTTTACTATGATGAGTATTAATTAATTTAAAATGTATTAGTATTAGATCAATATTATTACTAATTATCTAATATTATTATAACAGTCAGTATAATTATATAATATAAGAGTAGGCTATAACCTGAATAACCAGTGTATTGAGACTATTCATAATTTAATGTTACATTTGTTAAAATTTGTATCTATTTTATTATTGTAAGTCACCTTAGTGAGTAATTTGAGTAAGTTCTAGAATCTATATAGATTATTATAGATCTATCTAGATAGATCATTAGATCTAGATAAATGTAACAACCATATCAATTGTTGTTCAACTCCAGAACACTGCCCTATAAACAAAACCCTATCGTAACCATTCTGGCGCGGTGTGGGGTAATATGGTTTCATTGGGTAGATTGCCCTACTTACACTCGCCCCTATAAAAACGTTAACCAATTGGTGTGGGTTTTTAGTTATTGTGCCGTTAACGTCTTTCCGCTTCCGTGCCGGTGTGGGATTTCCCCAATCACGCCAGAACCAACATGATGAAATCTTTATTATAAAATAAAAAACAATATTATGATGTTTTAAAATTTAGTATTAATTGTCTTAAAGCTAAATTTTGCTTTGAATCCTTTTTGTAAGTAATATTAAGATTAAAAAAAAAAATTAATTAGGGTTCTATTGGGGAAATCCCTAACTGGAATAGTGAAGTTTTAACCATATGGGCCCAATGCAGACTTTTTGTAATCAAATAGTGTGTGTGTGTCTGATTTTTTAATGTGCACACTAAAAAAATATATCTATATCTAGTAATATTTAATCACACATAGAATCTAAAGGAGAACATATTCGTTTTTTTTTGTTTTTTTTCTAGATTTAGATCTAAAAAAAAAAAGTTTTATACATGTTAACATTTTTTTCGACCAATGAAAAAGAAGCTTTTATTTCTTTTAAGCTCCCGATATTCTGCACAACCTGGATTATTCAGTCTTCACTCTAGAACGTACACATGTGGATCAACTTAGAGCTAGCTAGATCTAGAACTAAATCTGTTTAGTTATTAGTTATACTACAAGTTATAGAGCTATAGATCTAGGTCTAGTAAATCTAGACTTTCATTAATTTAATAGATCTATTATATGAGCTGCACTTCTTGATATCATATGTTCTTCAACTCATGCCAGCACTGGCAGCAGCCATATACTAAAGTCTTAAACCTATCACAGGTACAGAGGACGAATCTCTAAGATAGTAGATTAGGTCTAAACTTAGAATAGACATCTAGATAATCTAGAATGCTAAGAATCTAGAGATAGATCTAGATTCTAAATCTGGCTAGATCTCTCTAGACTAGTTTTATTATAATATAGGCTACTAGATTTAGATCTAGTACGATATAATATATCATAATCATATATATTATATCTAGACTTGAGACCTATTAAATCTAGATCTAGACGACTTAAGTGATTAACATGCATGCACTTAAGTGATTAACATGCATGCGTTATGACTAGATTTACTATTTAGAATAGATTCTAGATCTAGAATCTATCATGAAATGCATCTGCAGCATAGAATTAGATTTAGTTAAGGACTTACTAGATCTTAAATCTAAATCTACTACCTTTTACTTTAGGTCAGAATATTAGATTATTAGATCTATATGCCTATCTAGTCACGTAACCGTAAACTAATACTTAGACTTAGGTATATTAATATAATAATTATTATACTCATATAGATTTTCGTTCTATTCTAATTCAAATATTTTGAGGTTAAAAAAATTTACTTAGAGTGGCTAGACCTATAATATAAGATATACTAAGACTTAGTAAACTTAGATCTAATAAAAGATAGTCTAGATTCTAAATGTAGAATAGATGTTAGTTGTTATTAGAAAATTTAGTAGATATAGAATAATATTTAATATATTGTTAATATAGACTAATCTTTCATTTTTTCATACTATAGGTGATAGGTCATTTAGATTAAATAATTCTAGATCTAGTTATAGTCATAGATCTATAGACGTATAATCTTATAATATATATATTTACTTTGTAGAGACTAATGTACAATAATTGGCCTACACTCCAGATCTTGACAATCTAGTCTAGAGATTAAATTTTTTAAATTTACATAAATAAATAAAATCAAACGTTTATTTTGGTTTTAAAATCAGATATTGGGATATGTCTAGCTAAATATGTATATAGTATATCTATGTAATAGACTAATGGCTAACTCTATAGCCCTATATTGACATTGTTTTTGTTTTTTTAAAATGTTCCTTCAGAGTTGAAGATATCTACTTGGTAGTCTAAACCTCAAAGGAGCTTAGGGAAGTGATGGCAGTTGCGGGGTATGAACCAGACGACCATGCAGAGACCATCGAGGCGACCAAACAGTCCATCGTGCATACCACATAACCAGGTCCAGGTAGCGTTAGATCTTTATTCACCAATACTCATTACATGTTAGATTTTATTTTTTTGTAAATTTTAAAGACTCTAGGTAATAGAATTAAATAGATCTATACAGATCTAGAAATTCTAGATCTATAAACTAGACATAGATCTAGATTATCATATTTAAATCTAGCTAGAATATCTAGAGGTCTAAATACTAATGATTATATTATACATTTTTCTACAATTTGATCTAGGATTCATTCTATAGGCTTAGCTAAGGCTTAGGCTTTTTAAAATTTCATTGTGTGGATACTGTTAAAGAAAAAATACTGAGTCTCATCATTAGGCTATAGCAACAGTTTTTCTTATACACCATACCATAAACATTTCAGGATTTGTCTTTATTGTAATTTTATTTTGTTTGTATTTTTTTTTTTTTAGAATGTCAGTTTTCTTTAAGGGCAGCTGACAATAAGAATTGTCTATGTATGCACTACAGATGCTGTTCAATATCTTTTCATGAGGGAGCCTGCTCAAAAAGGTAAGAAGAATAAATTACTGATCAGTGACCCCCCCTCCCCCAACCAAATGAAAATTTTAATGAGATCAAAGCAATTAAATTAAAAAAATGTAAAATAAATGTTAATCTTATGAAACAATGGTCGAGACCAATATCTTCAGCTTTTTGTCATTTCACTGAGATTTAAGTTCATTATTAATTTGCATAAAAAATTATAATGAACATTTATACAATGAAAATAGGGCCTACATAGAATTGTTTTTGACCTAATGTCATTATATAGCAACAATCCTTCTTGTATACCATACCTTAAACATTTTGTGTTTTGCCTCTATTGCAATATTATTTTTATTTGCATTCTTTAAACATTTTTTAGGTTTTTATTTATTTTGTTAATATTTTTTTTTTAACAGATCGCCACATTTTTCTTTAGGGGAAGTTGACATTAATCTTTTAGGTTAATAATAACCTATGCATGCTGTACAGATGCTGTTCATCATCTTTTCATAAGCAAGCCTGCTCAAGAAGGTAAGAAGAATTAAATTTTGCTTTTAGATTACTGATCAGCAATCTGAAAGAAAATTGTTAATGGGATGGAATTGATTAAATGTAAATAAAGAAATGCTATTCTAATTTTGAAATATGCTGGTTGTGGTTCTTTAAGTTTCACTGTGATCATTGTTTATTTTAATTCTAGAATAACTTTTCAGCCAACTTATTTTTAAAATTACCTTCGAACTCTAATTACAACAGAATATAGTTGTATTAGTAAGAGCCTGTGATAAAGTTAATATAAATAAATTGGACAAAATATAATATTGAATGAATTGAAGCCTAGCTAGATCTAGTCTGCCATTGCACTTTTAGCATAGTCAAATACCAGTGCCACATTTGCTGACACCAATTCATAACATTTAATTTAAGGAGAAGATTGAACTCCAAATTTTGAAATACCATTAATTTTTGTGTTGCTTAATAGGCTATAGAAGCAACCTAATTTTTTAGCACCATTTATCATCAAGGGCTGGAAATATAACCGTTAAATAGTATGTCCACATAGATAAATGTAAGGTCTTCTGATGTTTAATTGTTAGATTTTTTGTATTATTAATACAGCTTGAAGGTAGTTTTGTTACATGACTATAATATTTGTTTGTTTGTTTGTTCCAGCTGCTGTACGGAAGTCAAAATATGAATTACTGCCACCAGTCTTGAAGTCAGATTGTAAAGAATGCTAAGAATTGAATGAAAATGCTGTCTTAATATCTTGTTTGTGCTGTTATATTTGTCTTTTGTGTTGGTTAATTATTCCATGAATAAAAAGTAAAAAAAAGTTAATTGTGTAAGTTTGATTTAAGAATGAATGATCAGAGCATGCAAGTCTTATATAGTACATTTCTAAAAATGTAATATAACATGTCCATTACTTTATAAATATGTTGACATTATAGCTAGATGTATATAGAGACCATGCACTGATTCAATTACTCATTATAATTTCCAAGTAATTATGTCAAATAATACTATTGCTAGATCTAAATCATCAGTGTGAAAGTAGACCTATGTAAAAGGTTAAAAATCTCATACTAAGCCATTGAGCTGCACCCGAACAAAAAGGGCATTATAAACAAAAATCACTAATAAATTTGTTTTAAACTACAGTATTGAAAAACATTAAAGATTATCCCTAATTAAGCCATAATAAAATTTAATGACTGAACCATCGGAGACAGTATTTGCATGATAATACCTAATTGAGCCCTATTAAATATTTAAGTTACTAAACCATTAGGGTCAGCATTGGACCGATAATGGCACAATAAGGGTTATCCCTAATTGAACCCTAATAAATATTTAAGTTACTAAACCATTAGGGCTAGCATCGGACCGATAATGGCTATCCCTAATTGAGCCCTAATAAATATTTTAGTTACTAAACCATTCAGACCAGCATCGGACCGATAATGGCACAATAAGGGTTATCCCTAATGAAAATCTCAGTTACTAAACCATTGGCGCTAGTATGGGCTTGATTATGGCGCGATTCTGGAAATCCCCAATGAATCCGGAAGTGGGTTTACCCATTCTGGGCCGATATTGGCACAATTAAGGTTGCCCGTATTGGTCCCTAATGGGAACCTAATGACGCCAATGTGCAAACGGTACCCGCGCCCATAAGGGCGCCATTTGGGCTATTTAGGGCTGCAATTAGGGCAAAGGGGGATAACCCTAATTAAAACTGATACTGGGCCATAATGGGCATGTTTATAGGGTGCACATTATTTTATAATGATATTTTTATCACTTTAACTATAAGTTATAGCTACAGATCTAGTATAAGTATAAATTATACTAGTGTAAAAAAAAGTATAATTAGATCTATTATCTGATCATATGTGACTATGACAATATGCAATATTATTATAATATAGTATACTTATGGTTCACGTCTCTATAGAGTCTAGATTACTAGATTAGATATCATTTAGATGTTTAGATCTAAATCTAGTGATAGTAAGATGAAAACATGTAGCTGTACTTACAATAAGTTTTAAATAAGTGTGAAGAAGTCAGTATTCCAGTATTGTTGTTAATTGAATATAGATTCAATTCAATGAATTCAAGGTCTGACAATGTGAATGTCAATATAATTATATAACAATTTAAATGTATGAGAGAATAAGCAAAAGTCTTTGGAATGGGATAGCCATCATCTAATGCTAGAATTTTAACTTGTAGTTCGATATGGGTCTCTCTCTCTCTCTCTCTCTCTCTCTCTCTCTCTCTCTCTCTCTCTCTCTATATATATATATATATATATATATATATATATATAGGTCCTAATATATAGAATAGAACTAGACAGACATTTTACATTTTTAGGTCATGCTCCCTAGGGGCAAAGTTGATGTGGTGATGTATACAAAGTGGAGTAGCATCCAGGGTGTGAAGGGGTTCAATGAACCCGGGCCCATAATCATTTAAGGGCCCATAGCCTGTGGTGTAACAACCATGGTGCCAGTGAGCATTTACCTATAGGTAACAATAAGCTACAGCTTAGGGCCTCCAATATCCAATAAATATTTAGTATTTACATATATTATCTGGATGAGTTTTATGGGGCCCTAAAATGTTGAATTTTGTGCTACTATATACAAACTAAGGTACCGATACTAGATTTTTTTTCTCACACACTAATTCGTCATTTGGAGGAGGGGAGGTGACATTCAACATATTCTTGAACCCAGGACCCTGAGTACCTTACTATGCCTCTGTACAAAGGCACTATTATACTATTTGTTTCCTTCTTCCCTAGTGCCATATTTGATCATGGATCAGATTGGCTGAATCAGCCAGGAAAATCAATGACTCAATCTCTAATAAACATGCACACCAGATTGACATATAGATATGTATAAGATTTAGTTATCTTCCGTTAAGAAGAAATAGGTTGCCTGAATCAGCCAATGACTTTACGTCTCAAATTAACATGAAAGTCTTGACTGGACTTAAATTTAGCATTATAGTATTTATATTGAAATATAAAATTATAATAAAAATATAATGAAATAGAGGCATAAACATTAAAATAAAGTGTAATGACTATGATAGTATTGTGTTCTTGAAGAGCATAACTTCTTGATATCAGGGATGATATTGATTAGCTAAATTCTAATATCTGAAACTAGTCCACCGGCGGCGTAGCATACGCTGCTATTTTGCAGTGCCGAATTGAGGCCACTGCAATCGATGCGACCGCAGTGAGCCCCACACTTTTAAAGGACCTGCGCTAATTTTAGGTGTATGAATTATTAAATAAAACCATTTTATAACTTATAACAGATTTCCCGCGGCCTCCTGCCGATTTAACAGGAGGTCCAGGAAATCTTCTGAAATTGGAAAGTATATAAAAAAGTCATGGAAATATCCGGAAATTATTAAAATCTTTTGAAAACTCATACAAATCTCCTGAAATATATAAATGAAAATTGTCATTTTGTTGTGTCATTCAATATAGAAAACGCCAATCCTAGGCGCGATAAAAAACAAAACGGCATTGTGCAATACCCGCAATTGTGGAATCTAGTGAAAGAAGCTTCTCGAGCCTCAAACTAATGAAGAATTACTTGAGATCAACAATTCTCGTAGATTGAAACATTTAGTAATTCTTGCTATTGAGCGTGATCTATGTAGGAAACAGAATTATTATGATATACTGTATGACTTTGCTACACGCAAGGCTCGTAAAGTAATTCTATATGTAGTAAAGAATGAATAAAATGCAAAAACGAATTTATTTTCTAATACAAACTCTTAATTTTCACTTATTATCTGTAGGTCTATCTCTACCCAAACTTGGCATCCGGTTCTGCTATTTAGTGACGGGTGGTGAATACTACTCCCCCCCCCCCCCCCCAGCTCCTTTTTTTTTTTCGCCTCTTAAATTACCTAGGATAACTCCCTTCGTCTGAATTGTGAAAATAAAAGAGTGATCTTTCCATGGGGTCCAAACTCTTGAGCATGCGCTGTCACCTTGATAGTTACTACAGAGTAGATTACTTCCCGCCCCCCTCTTTTTATCAAGAGGTAGAAATATATTTTTAAAAAAAAGAGTGATATTTCTTTGTTACAACGGTCCGGACCTGCTATTTTGTGACTACGTGTTCTTACCCCCCCCCCCCCCCTCTTATTTTCTAGTGGACTTTCCACAGAAATAAGAGAGTGATCTTTCCTTTACTTTTTCTTTTCGTTTAAACTGTTGAGGGAAGAAGAGAATTATATATATAGATGCTGCGCAACCAGTTTCTATATTAAATCCTGCTTCACACAAATATGTTGTAGGAAGCTGAAGTAAAGTATCAAATTTTGTGGGAAAGTATGCTTCAGACAAGCTTGACTAAAATTTATTGATTAATTGATCTGTGTATCTTTGTTTTAAATCAGAGTCAGAGTCTACATCATTGCAAAGTTTTTATTGATGTTATAAAAGTTTTTCCATAACTAAGAAGCACTAATAAAATCATTTTTTATTTAATTATTTGCAATTACTTAAGAAATGGATGGCTACCTGGTCATGTGGTATATGCACTGGACCATCTTGCTGATCTTTGGTTCATACCCTGCCTGCTGCCTGCCCATCATCCTGTGAGAGGTTTGGACTAGGAAGTAAATTATCTTCAACTCTGAAGAAACATTCAAAACATGTAAAGCAACCAAAAAAAAATGAACGAAACAATTAATTCTCAATGCAGGCCTACTAGTTAATTACTCCAATAGTTCATGGAATACCTAATGAGACCTCATGGAAAACTAGTGTTCCGCAGAACACTGTTTAAGAAACACTTATATGATAATGGAGTTGGATACTGGAATTATATAACAATGGAGTTGTAGGATTAGACTACTACATAAATGGTTTAAATAATTTACAATTAGTAAAGAACAGTTAAGTATGATGCATCTGTAATTAATGTTAGTTTAATGATCTTCTTGTGAAATTAAGTTCAAAGCTAGGAACTATAATCCTGTAGTGCTTAGATGTATTAGACAAAAGGATGGATTAAACTTAGACCTCTGGAATGTGCTTCAGAATGTTTTCACAATGGTCATGGGTTTGAATGGCAAAAAAGTCACCTAGCTATTGTTGTTTTATTTTGATTCACCTCAACCACCTCACCTATCTCTTAGTCTGTTGAACCGTCGGGGAACCACACAAGATCTGTCAACTGTCCACTCCTCTTTGCCTTGGTAAGAATTTCATTCATTGACCGGCCTATCGATTCTTTGATGTTGTCTTCCCATCACTTCCTCTGTCTTCTTCTTCTAGGTACTGTCCCCTGAAAGAAGATCTTTGCGAGCCCTGAATTAGTTTGAATAGTGTTTTAATTTACTGTTTTAAAAATCCTTTTCTTACATTGTAAACGCTAAGGTTGGTGTCACAGGCAAAATAGTTATAACTTATTGCACCTTATTGTTCTTTGGTGAATTTTATGAACACAGAGTGTGAAAATGTAAATAGTGAACATGAGTTTGGTATGACAGGAGGTGAGATCATATTATTATTATTATTATAGCTTTTATATAGCGCTACTTTCATGCTTATAGCATGCTCAGAGCGCTTTTTGGTCCAATCTCATTTGTGGACCAGTGGGGGGAGGGGGTATCTAGGAGTGGGTTTTCCGTGCTGCCTTTAGGCGCTCAGTAAACACAACTCTGCCCGAGTCGGGTGTCGAACCTCGAGCCCCCTTCTAGGTGGCCAAGCCAAGCCAAGTTCAAGTGCACTTGGCCTCTCGACCAAACTTCTCATATGAGAGAGAGAGAGAGATTAGTCAGTTAGGAGAGCTAGTAAAGGTATAGTAAGTTGGTTAAGTACAATAGGGGTAGAAAGACAGTATGTGGTAGCAAGTTGTTGTAGCAATTGTAGGATGTTAATTTTAAAAAGTATATGATTGATGTTAAGACTGAAAACAAATCTTCAAACAAGAAAAACATTTAAAAAAATAATTTTTGTACATTTTAACAAAGCTTATGTTAAGTATAATGGTATCAGTTAGTTTGGATCAATCATGTAATTATGTGTATAAACGACCTAGACATATAAATTTGTGCAATAAAAATATTTTTACCAATTACTTTTGTTTAAGGTTTTAGCTTTCTCAATGTGCTATGATCCTATCACTATCTCAATGCGCTATGATCCTATCACTTTCTCAATGCGCTACTATAAAATCACTTTCTCAATGCGCTATGATCCATCACTTTCTCAATGCGCTATGATCCTATCACTTTCTCAATGTGCTATGATCCTATCACTTTCTCAATGTGCTATGATCCTATCACTTTCTCAATGCGCTATGATCCTATCACTTTCTCAATGCGCTACGATCCAATCACTTTCTAAATGCGCTATGATCCTATCACTTTCTCAATGTGCTTTGATCCTATCACTTTCTCAATGTGCTATGATCCTATCACTTTCTCAATGTGCTATGATCCTATCACTTTCTCAATGCGCTATGATTCTATCACTTTCTTAATGCGCTATGATCCTATCACTTTCTCAATGTGCTATGATCCTATCACTTTCTCAATGTGCTATGATCCTATCACTTTCTCAATGTGCTATGATCCTATCACTTTCTCAATGGGCTATGATTCTATCACTCTCTCAATGTGCTATGATCCTATCACTTGTTTGGACACTTGTAAAATGGGAAGGAAACAATGGTGAATGTTTACATATCCACTCAGGGCTTGAGTCCTCAAGGGGACTAATTCAATTTATACCACCACATTAGTCAAATATGATTTCTTTCCTTTATTCAAGATACCAAACAAAATAATTAATTACCTGTACCAATAGTTAAGTAACTAATTGGTTAAATTTTTTAAAATTCTTGTGTTGTCATGGAAAAGAAATAATTGTGCAAAATTTCAGCTAAATCTGTGATTTGGTGTGGGAGAAATAATGTGCACACACTTTTTACCAGAAAAACAGAGTGAGTTGTATATAAACTGCTATTTATGATATAATTATTATGGATTGACTACATCTGCTTAAGATGAACAGAATAAGTTTATTTCTTGCATATTCAACACAAAGTATTTATGAATGCAAAACAAAACATTCTTGTTCTCTAGATGTGGTGAAGCCCAACTTTATGTGGAATGGATTTTTCCTTTAATGTCAATAGTATTCTTCCTGATGAGATAACAGAGGTGGACAGCAGCCTCAAAATTTGCAGACAAAATGTCAGTGACAGGTAAGTCATTCGTTTTCAACTACATAACAAAAACTTTCCATGCTAGGCATTGTTGTGATATTGGTAGGATGTATGGCTGAGAGGCCTAAACCACTTGGCTATTTGGTCACCTAATATGGGGGAATTGAGTTTGAATTCCAACTTGAGCAGAGTTGTGTTTGCTAAGCGCCTAAAAGCAGCATAGAAACCTTCTCCAAGATACCCCCATTGAAATAAACCATAGCGCACTTCGCATGCGACAGGCATGAAAGATGCAAAACAAAATGTCTCTGCTTGATTGAAGCTGCTTTGAGATGTAATTGTTAACAAGCATGATTTTTTCTACTCTTCCGTACTATGCTTATGTGGTATGTGCTTCAGACAGTAATCATGATGGTCTCAAGTTCCAACCCTGTAAGGGGGGGACATTATTATAAATTGTATTTGGCAACGAAGAACAATTAATTACTATGCTTTAATATATTTTCTTGTGCAAAATATAATGTACCATAATTCCCACAAGTGCCTGCAATTCTTAAACAATTTTTTTGGTCATGTCTCAGGTTTGGATTCAGGCAACTTCAAAGTATGCTGTATGAGGTCATAGACAGAATGGGAGAAGCTTCTGCCAAAGTAAGTTTCTTGAAATAACTGCCAATTAGTATCTAATGAAGGAGCAATGTCTTGATTTGTTAGATATCTTATGAAAACTATTTCAACATCGTTATCTGATTTAGATTTACTTGTTCTTGATGTAGTTCTATTTTGGACTAAAAATGAAGGACCTAACTCTACTAAATGGTATAAATTTAGAGAGTTAGATATACTAAGGCTGAGAAGAATGATTCTACTGGCAAATAAATGGGTGAAGGTGGATATCTGAGATATCTAACCCTAACCTCATAACTGTAATCTATAATAAGTTAAAATACTTATCAGATTTGTAAATGTCTCTATTGAAATTTTGAATAAACACATTTTTTTTAACCAAACACTAGGTGTAGAGGATTAATTATAGTTCATATCTTTCTGTTGCTTAAGACAAACAAATGATGGACTTCAAGCAGGATTCATCCTTTGCTTGACTAAAGTTTTCAGCAGAAAATAACTTCATCACTTGAATTGAACAGTCTTAGAAACAACAAGCTTTCTTGGCAAGACTATCCTGAAACTCTGTCAAAGAAAATCGCACTGTGACTATTTTTCCTATACAAACTTAACAGCTTTAATTAAACTACATAAGATCTTGGTCAATTTTGACTTTGTGAGAATGCTAAATTTGCCAACATATGAAATAACTTTGCAAGACAAAGTTTCATCTAAACTGTTGTGCCTTGTGTTTCATAGACAACCTTATAAAAAGAGGAAAAAAAAACCCAACATACACACACTCAACACTATCACATTTAGACAAACTTTTTGAACAAAAATGTCTCAGCAAAGTTGGACAAATCTTAGAAGACAACAGCCAAGCTTAAACTGAACGGTACAAAAACTCGTTCCTTGCTCTGGCAGACTGTATTGATGCTACTCGTTGACTAGGATATGAGAAAGGATCAAGATGTCTGCAGTCACTCAATGAACTTTTTATGTTGTGTCTGTTCTATTAGTGTGGGTCCCTATAAATTTCCAAAAAGGATCAATAATGCATTCTTAGTCTTAGTTTAAAAAAAAAAAAAATGAAAAATGAATAAAATACAAAAAGGCATCTTTTATAAAATATGCTATGCCTATTTTCATTATAGTATTAATTACAAGTCAAATTTGTTCAGCTGATGTATTAAACCACATTTAATATTTTTTATTTGTATTTATAGGCTCAAGATTTGCATGGCCCAATCACTACTGGGAAAAAAATGGAAATTTCAAACCATAGACTATATATAATGAAAGATGCACAGAGCAATAAGTAGGCCATCACAAATTATTGCAAATGATTGTAAAGTATCTAAGTAGGGTCATTTATAGTTAGAATTTTTTTTGATATTACAATTTTAACAAATTTGTCTAGCAAAATTCACTTTTAGAAAAGAACATCTTATTTTATTCATTTTTTAAAAATATCTTCCTGCAGCGGTCACGGGTCGGTGGTGGGTTTTCTAAAGATGGGATGCAAGAAATTGTTTGTCTATAACCATAGTAAAATTCAACAAGAAATGGAGCCTCTCTGTGTTCTTGACTTCTATGTCACTGAGTCTCGTCAGAGGATAGGCTGTGGGAAAAAACTTTTTGAATACATGTTGATGGTAGGTTACGAGTGCTTAGAATTTTATTTTCATTTCCCTTTACTGAATATTTTTTCACTGGCATCAATTTCTGAGTGGTCAATATGAGCTGCATTTATATATTCTAAATTGTATCAATTACGCTGCTTATCTAATAACAATTTTATAAATCTTCTAAAAAAAAAATGAAAAAAATTTACAAATTTTGGCCAACCAAAACAAAAACTGTAATTTAAATAATAAAAGTGACTTCTAAAAAAAAAAATTCATTAGTACATTAACATAAATATATAATTTTCTTTATGTTGAGGATAATATTAAAAATTCTTTTTTTTTTTCAATTCGAAAGTTGCTTTCATTATGTCATCTGTGAATTGATCTCCCTTAGCAAAAAGACTCCTTTTAAAATTATGTATGATAAAATGAATTATTGAAATGATTCTTTTGCTATGATTGTTAACACTATTAATAATAGCCATAGGTAATGTTAATACTGGGGCAATGGGGGCATGGTGGCTGAGTGGCAAAGTGCTTGGCTTTCAAATTGAGGGGTCTCAAGTTCAAGTCCCGGTGAAGAGGGCATTTGGAATTTCAGGATTTTAGGGGGCCCTGAGATTAGTTTGAGAAAAGTAAAAAGGGAGTTGGCCATTGTGGTGGCCACATGACACTTTCGTTAAAAGTGGGTAACAGAAACAGACCATTATATTTTGACCATTTTTTAATGGTCAAATGAGACTTTTTAAACCAGAGTTTTCACTGTGTGGCCAAAAATATAGACTGTCAAATTACTAGGAAAATCATGAGAGCTATTTTAAAAATCCCACCTGCTGTGAAGGTTAACAAATAAAAATAAAAGGCATAGATCTTATACATGCCAACATTGTTTTTTTTTTTTGTAATTGTTCTACAATTATTTACAGAATGAAAGAATTCCAGCGCAACATTTGGCAATAGACAGACCTTCCACTAAGTTTTTGTCTTTCTTAAGCCGACACTATGGCCTCCAAAATATTATACCTCAAGTCAATAATTTTGTTATTTTTGAAGGATTCTTTAACAACAGATCAGGTAGATGTCTTCTTCATTTATTTAGGATGATTGTATAACTTCACTTGACTTTCACCTGCCCCTAATTCTTTAGGATTGTTGGGGCACCACACATGGTCTCTACATTCCAATGTCTTTCCAGGATTAGTCTCTTTCATTGACAGAAGATAAGATGATAGTCCAACACCAACACTTCCATTGCTTTTTTTTTCTGCTTCTAATTCTTTTCTCTGGCACTGTTCCCTGCCATGGGGTCTTTGTGAGCCCTGTGGATCTTGTAATATGACCATACATACTTGGTTTGCATTTTTTGACAATGGTCAGAAGGTCATCATTGGGCCCCATCGCCATTGTGATCCTGTTTTGAGTTTCCTCCATTTGTGATGCAGTCTTTGTAGATGATACCTAGAAGCTGTAGTATCTCGACTCCATGTTTAGGATCCTCATCATTAATTAATGTAGTTAGAGAGAGTCATTGATTCACATGCTCACAAGTTGCCATGACCATGGAGCGCATCAGTCAGCCTTTTGTAACATTTCTTGACATAGCTCACTTTGTCCATAGTTGTTGTTAAACTAAAAAGTCAGATAATCAATGCTGATAACAAAATTTTGTATTCTTGTATTTCTTAGCCTGTTAGAGACAAGTATTTTTTAAAAATTATAATAATTATATAACTTTATGATTTTTGCAAAATTTGTCTTACTACTGTACCATACATTACAAATACCAAAACATTAAAATGATAGTAATTAAATATCATTATACCATAGCTGCACTCAAACCTTATTATGAAGTACCTATTTTTTTTTTTTAGGAACCAAAAATGGAAGACCAAGCAGCATAATTTCCAGGCCACCATCAGGTAGGCTACTATATAGAATCTTAAATTTGTCAAGACAACAGAGTAAACAATTTTTGTGATAGTATAAGTGCTTGTTTTGTCTGGCCAGCAATGTTTTCTTATTGTACTGACAAGCTGAACGAAAGAGCTGCTGAATGGTACAAATGTTTGCTTGTTGACAGAAGAGTGGGATAGTGAAAGCATGTTTGGTCTTTATAAAGGACATTAATCAGAAATGAAATGTAGTGTTTGTTAGTGTATACAAGCCTACTATTACAATTTAACACTATATTTTTTAAAAGTCTTTGGTCTGAATCATGTAGAGAGCATCTAGTCATTTTTCACATAATATCTTCTTGTTTAGTAGAAAGTTTTAACTTTATAAAAATTTTTTTATTAGTATGATTAGTATAATAATGCTGGTTGAAAATTATCTTATTAAACTGTAACTTTCCATGAATTTAAAATAAATTCAATGTATTATATTTTAAAGGTCACAGAAGTCAACCTAGGATATCTAGTTCTCCTCATCAGAACCAGTACTTGCACCCAACACTGAACAGAAATATGTTAAAAGAACAAACAGTAAATATTTATTGAGCTTTATCTATGATTTGTAATTGTTATTGTTTTAGACTCAATTAATCATGTAATCAATACAGTTTTGTTCGTGATAGTCCAACACATCAGTTATCTGACACACTCAGTAATCTGAATTATTCAGTAATAAGAAACACTTAGTCATCTGACTCAGGACACAAGTAAATTCATGTAATTTACGTCTGTTGTATTTTTTTTTTATTGTAGTAGGATAAATATTTAAGTACAGCATGTAAAATAGGGCGTGGTGGCTGAGTAGTAAGTCGCTTGGCTTGGGGTATGTAAAGGCTGTTGGTTCTTTGTGCTGCCCACATGACACACTCATTAACTGTTGACCATAAAAACAGATGACCTTTATATCATCTGCCCCATAGATTGAAAGGGGTGCTTTCTTGTTTTGTAACAGAGGGTACTTTTGAAAAATAAAATTATATGCTTTGTATTATTTTTAGATCAATACATTTTTTGGCTTACACTTGTACACATAAAAGAATTCAGTATTACATCTTAAATAAAATTTTCTTGCTATATGGTTACATTGTTTAAAGTACAACCAACCTCTGGTAATCCAACATTTTTTAAAAATCTCACACTCTTTTGGTCCTGTAACTGTCAGACTGTGAAGAGTAAACTATGCTTGAAAAAAAAAAAGGCCTTAGATAAAACAAAAAAAAAGTGGATTGTGTCCCTTCATTAAGTCGTTTATGCAATAAAATTCCAGAAGGATTGTAATTTTTTATATAGATTTGATATGTATGCTTTGTAATGATCAATTTCTTTTACCAAAACATTACATCTTATTTTAGTTTAAGATATCTTTTTGTGAACTTTTTGAATTGGAAAAGCTATGATAAAATGCCCTATTCTTCTAGTCAATTCTCTTCTTTAATACAGAATGGTGATTACAGCTGGACAGTGTCAGGGTTATCTTCTCGTCCTCAGTTACAGAGGTACTTCCTTAGTTCATTGAACACAGTTTTTGCAATTTTAGCAATTAATATTCTGATGAAAGCAATATTTAAATTTCTCTCTTGTGCTTGCATTAAGACTAGTTGTGTGTTTAACTTACATATGTTTGAACACTGATTGTGTGTTTAACTTACATATGTTTGAACACTGATTGTGTGTTTAACTTACATATGTTTGAACATTGTTTGTATGTCTAACTTACATATGTTTGAACACTGATTATGTGTTTAACTTACATATGTTTGAACACTGATTGTGTGTCTAACTTACATATGTTTGAACACTGATTGGGTGTCTAACTTACATATGTTTGAACACTGATTGTGTGTCTAACTTACATATGTTTGAACACTGATTGGAAAAGTTTTCTTTCTTTTTTTTTAAGTCACATGGGAGCTGGACAGCACATGTACAGTCGGCATGGAGTGAGCTCATTGACTAACATCAACTCTCGACCAACGAGAGGCTACACCCCCTCCAGGGAACACACAACTTCTAATGAAGGAAACAATCATAATCTCAGTAGAGGTTTTGATGCAGGGTCTGACGTTTTACAAGAGCAAAATGCTCACCCTGATCAAAGATTTCCTAAAGACCACATACCAAATCAAAATGACAGGGAAGGAAATTCATACACTTCTGTATCAAGAACAGGAATAAGCGATGTAAACTATAATTACCCGGAGGCTAACAGTAATACTTCTTCTACACCCATTGTTAATCCTCGCTATCCCAAAGATGTCGACTCCCACCAGTTGCCAAACATATCATCAGTAACTCACAGACCTCCTAGTGGTCATCAAAATAATTACATCTGTAAGTTTCTAAATTTAGAATTAACAAACCAGCCCGAAACAGTTCAAATTTTTTTTTTTTTTGCATCTTAGATAAACTTATTAAAATGGTTTCATTATAATGATTTTATTGAAGATATGTTAAAAGAAGCCCAAAGAATGTAAAGATCAGAAAATAGATAGTTTGACAGCACCTTTATGAGGCCAACTTGATTATTCTCTGACCAAAAACATTTATTGAGCATACATTTTTAAAATGTTCAAGTCAAAATGTTACCATATTTAAATCTTGACATTATATAACTATTGCTGAAAATGAAGATTTCAAGAAAAAGTAACCGCTAATCTTTAGATAAACCATCAGAAAATTAAAGTCTTAGTAATTTTATTTTTAAACTGTAAGCCTAATGCTATTTAAATGCTGTAAGTCTAGAACAACACTAAAACATTATGACCATTCACTTTTTGCTACTTAATGTTGAACAATAGTAACATTCATCAAAAGCTTCACCTGTTTTCATGTATTTATATAATAAATCTATTCTTAGCTAAACTTGACCCGCCTTACCCATACTATGATGGTTCTCCAGCCAGATTCCAAAACTTTCTAAACATGCACAGCACATATCAAGGCAGAAATGGACATTTGAACCTACCGTAAGATCCTCATAATTTTACTTCATACTTTACATAAGGTGGGGGGGAGTGAGCTTTAAGGCTTTTTAACACTTTCAGTGTGGATCTCGAGTTACTCTTAGCAAGTAACTTGATATATAATATTAGTTTCACTAATAGTGTTAAAGTTTGTGATTTGTCAATATTTATAATATGGATCAAAAGTAGAATCCTAAGGTTAAATCTTTTCATATATCAATTTTTTACTGAATTTTTAAATATATTTTTTTTCCATACTCAGTTTAAACTGATTTAAAGAAAAAAATTTTTTCATTACACTTTTATAGCCAATTCATTTTCCTTTAAAATAAGTTACATTTGATAATAAAATAAAAAAAGTTACACCAGTTATAGTAACAGTACCCGCTAGCTAATTTTTGTTCTTCCCAGAAAACTCCATTTTTTTAATCAAAACTATTCGCACCGGGTTGTTAAATCATTGTAAGATTAGAAGAATTGAGTTCCTTTTTTATTTGAAACATATTGGATGCTCGTTGCAGCTTATGTCCATTGTTGTGAATGCTATCATGTTGTGAGTGTGTGCCTGCATTCACCTGTGTACTTGTCAGTTACATATGGTATTTAAATAGGTCAGTGGTATAATGTGTGTGTGGATTAGGATATTGAGACATAGAGATTGGGGAAGAGGCAGGCGGGTTGTGTTGGAGAGCCTACAATGGTTGAATAAATGAATTTGTGTTCAAGACTACGACGTGCCATCATAGTTACTTATTGATAGTGGTTATACCTTTTGAATAGCATGACATCCATGAAAAGTAGGGGGCGCTTTGCTTCCAAACTTGGAGTCCTGGGTTTGAATCTCAGTGAAGACTGTGATTTTTAATTCAGGATTTTTAGGGCGCCCCTAACCCTAACCCTCCACCCAACTTTAATGACTACTTGACTTTAGCTTGGGAAAGTAAAGGCAGTTGGTTGTTGTGCTGGCCATATGACATCCTGCTCATTAACCATTGGCCAAAGAAACAGATGAGCTTAACAGCATCTGCTCTATAGATCACAAGGTCTGAAAGAACGAACTTTACTTAATTTACATCCATGATTGGTTCTAACTGACCTTTCATAACACGATTTGGTTCCAAGTTGAGTAGGCTTTGTGTTTGTACTGAGAAATGATGTTAAAAATCTTTAAGTCATGCTAAATAATATCCTTTCATTATTGCTATACATCATAATTTTCTTTGATATATAATTTATCATTTTCAATGTTCTTTTACTTTCATATAATAATATATATCTTTATTAGTATTGGGGATATTTTTAATTACAATTGTGAATTTAAAAAAATATTCTAACAATAGCAAAGAAATGAATGGAAATGTTTCACTCAAACATTATATAAGAGGTTAAAACAGCAAGATGGATTTTATTCAATCAGTTAGTTGCCATGTAAAACTCTGCCTATACCAGTACAACTGATTTAATACAATAAACTGCAGATAATACAAAACTTACTCAAAGTGAAATTCTGTTTAATTTAAATTGGCTTTATTATTTTTTTTCCTTTTTTATTTTAAAAAGTGGTTCATTCATTGTAAATTATGCCTGGCTTCTGATAATTGGAATTAAACTGATCTCTTTTTCTCCCAGATTTGTAATAAGTCAGGAGGGGCAGTGGCTGAATGCTAAAGCAATTGGTTTCTTACAAACCGAGGGGTCCCAAGTTGGAATCCTGGTGAAGACTGGGATTTTTAATTTCAAAAACTTTAGGGCGCCTCTGAGTCCACCCAGCTCTAATGGGTAACTGACATTATTATAAAGGCTGTTGATCGTTATGTTGGCCACATGACACCTTCGTTAACTGCTGTGTTTTAGAGCATCATTACATGCTTATCCAATTTAATTATCTTAACACAGTCAGCTTGTCTGATTTAATTATCTTAGCCCAGTTTTTTAAAAGACATTTTTGTATTGAACTTGTACACATTTTGTCAACTATTTACTCATCCAATGATTATACTATACGTTACATAAATTTTAAAGATTAACTATTGTATACGCAACTTATAATATCTCATTCAGAGTAAATCAGTTACACTCACTAAAAACTCAAAATATCTTCAGGACAGAAGACTAAGACGTTAAGTAGTAATAATACATAAAATACTAAACCATCACTCACAAAAATACAAAAACATAACCTTATAAAATAAAGGCACAACGTTTATGGCACATTTTTTTCATTTTTATTCTTTATGCTAGGATAAATTCTTACCAGTATTCCTTAATCTGTAGTGCCATTAGAGCATGGAATAGTTTGCCTGAATCAGCAAGGAAAATGAATGACAGCTGAATTTAAGTCTTGACATGAACAACTAGATCAACACATGAATATGTTTAGGACATAATTATCTTCTATTTTGAACATGATTAATGCATAAGATAAATTAAATATTGTTTTTCATTTCTCTAATAGACCTTCACCAGTGCCAGCACATAAACCAGTGCCCTCTGCTTCAACACTTATTGCTCACCCTTCTAACCAAAACAGCTCATGGACAGTGATGGGTGTCCTGAGGGACCAGAGGATGACAAGTCCACTAGCAGCCAGACGCAACAACAGGTTGTGGTGATAATGAGCTCATTTGTACTGACACATGTGTATATATATATAAAAGTGACAAGCTGTGGCCAGTCTGCTGTGATATTATCTTGTGACTGTAATAAGCCAATTTGAAATTTTTATAGACGTCTAATACTTCACATACCTTATCACACTTACACTTCAAATGTACTTCTAGTCCATTTTCTCCAAGTATCTTACATTTTTCAACTATTACTATAACTGTACTACTGCCTTCCATCCTATCAGCATCTGAAGCTCCTCCTTCTTGAACCAAGTTAAACAATTATCATCTCATCTTTGTCTTGAAAGGTTGATTACATGTGGTGCCAGAGGTGATAAACCCATGCAACTTTTCTTCTGTTTTCTATCCTTGCTACCCACTAATCTATTGTTTGCATACCCAAAATAGTCCCAGCAGTCAGGATGCCATGTCATTTATGAAGAAAAAAAAAGTGTAACCAATCACAGGTGCATGATGTTTTTGTCAAGCTTGGGACACTATTTTTCCATTTATATCCTTGTCAGATGACATCTATGTCCTTTGCCAGTTTTCTTTGTTTAAAAGACAAGTTATGAATAACTTGTGTATCCTTTGTCAGTTTTCTTTGTTATAAAGACAACTTTTGTTTGTTGGTTCATATATTGCCTATAAAATTTAGCTACACACTTCTGTGCCTTTATTGAACAGCTAGTCCTTAGTAAGTGGGGCTAGATTTCCTGTGTTGGCTTGATAAGTTCATGATAAAATCTGTGATACAATGTATTGGTATTTATTCTTTAAATCACAAAAGACAAATGCTGTTATTTGTTCTGTAAGTGAAACTGGATACTATTTAGAGATTTCCATTTTCATCCTGAACACTAAGTTATTAATAGAAACACACTAACTGTCAAACTGTTATATTTGAAAATAGTAAGACATACAATTGAGATGATTGCATTTATAGTTAAACTTTTTGTTGTACTATTGTCTTTTATAGGGATCTTTTCTTTCACTTACAGGTCTTAGCGCATTGTCATAAAATACTTATGATATTCTCAATTTTACTTATTATTTTCCCTTGTAATTTAATAATTGTTTTTTTTTTGTTTTGTAAAAAAGTTAATAACTTTTATAGATTTTTTTGCCAAATATGTATTTTCCAAAAAGTTCAAAGTTGGTGAAAGTTACCCCACCCTTAGTATTTGGTTTTTATTATTTTTTTTCCTATTGTTTACTGTTTATATTAGTAGTGTTGAATTGAATAAATAGTTGGCAATGTTAGTTTTCAATTTTGAAACTGTTAGAAAAAAAAAGCCATTAAAAATTATAAGAACTAAAGTTTGTTTTTGTTCAATCCTAAAAAGGCATTTTCCTCTATGACAAGTAGATCACTGTATGTGACTGAAATGTTGCTGTTCAATTTTGTTTCAAAATTACTGTTAACGTGTCTTAACCATTTCCTGCCTTCATAGTTCTTTCACTAACTGAAGTAGAAGGTTCATTAGTAGAAGTTGAATTGGTTGAATAATCTACTGCTGTCCATAGCTCTTCTTTATGTGGTCCATCAAGTTGACATCCAGCTACTTATGTCTTATAATGGTCAAGTGACTTTTCTCTCAGGCACACAAACATAATTGATGTGGTCAGTGATTATTGATAATATAAATATTTTATCCACCCCCACTCCCCTCTTCATTATTTTTTCATTTTAACCATGGACATCGAATACATTTCTCTATCTGCTCCTTTTAGATAACTTTCTTTCTAAAGAAAGTTGCAATAATTTTTTTTTTATTGACACTATGAACTTGTTAGCATCCTTTAAGAAATGTTGACATCACATTCTTTAAGAAATGTTGACTTAACATCCTACACATTTTGAACTGTAAAATAAATATCCTTTAAGAAATGTTGACTTAACATCCTACACATTTTGAACTGTAAAAAAAAATATTTGTCCATACAAAACATACTTGAAATTTTCCATCAAATACTAATCTAATTACATCAACAAAAATATTTTTGATAAACCATCAAGAGATATTTCAATAATAAACAATGTAAAACACTTTGGCTTTTTAGTGTTTAGTGTCTTGTTTTTCAAAGTGAATATTGTGCAGTCCCTTAAGACAAGCTGTAATTTAAATTGTCCAGTCTGCCTTTCTCAGTGTCTAGCCAGAAACTCTAAATTTTTCCCCCCTATTTTTTAAAATTTCATTAATGATAAAAAGATATTTATTTCGCCTTTACTCACATGACCATAAATGGCCAAGCATTGGAATTTTGCTGATCATCTCCAACGATGATAATTATGATAAAGACATCAACAACAAAATAGCCAAGACAATCGTCACAATGTGGGACAATACCTTGATGACTACCAGTAGTACCAATACAAAAGCCTTAGTCTACTGGACCTGTGTGATGATGACTGTGCCATACGGTAGTGAAACATGGTCAACTTACTTTTTGCAGGAAAAAAAAGTCTTCCACCTCTGATGCTTAATGCGGATTTTTTAAATAAGGCGGCAAGATAAAATAACCAATGAGGAAGTGCTGTGAAGAGCTGGGTGCCAGGACAAATATTTTTTTCAGCTCTATTTTTATTCGCACTATTTTGTTGGGTAAAAGAGGCACTGGATAGATCCAAGTAATGAATTACAATCGTATAGGAAGGTCCAGCATTGCAGAAATAACAGAAGTAGTAAGAAGGATGAAAGTGCAACAGTGACTGGTGATTACATATGCCCAACTTGTGTATCAAGGATTGATTTCACATGTTGCTAAGGTAAAAGATAATTTCTCAAAAGGTAAAATGACACAGATTTCACCATTACATGAATGATAAATCTTTTTATCTTATATAATACAGACATTACTTCAAAAAAGAAGATGATTACATCCTAGGCGTCATTATAATTATTTATTTAACATCAAATTTTATATTAATTGGAGTACCTAACAATAGAGCTAAAAAAATATCCATTAATATTTTTTGCATAAAAGATTGTATCAGTACTAAAGAAGTTCAGAAAAAAAATATACTGAAATAATACATAAAATGATTACCAACACATAGTGTTATTAAAAATAGTTAACTACTGTTGAAATACATTACTGTGTTAATGTGAGCTTAACATTCTCTATGTACCAACTTGATGTCTGATATAAATATAGTTTATATTTTCTTAATTATAAATGTGACTTTTCTTCTTCTCCATAAAAAAAAAAATAATAATTATAAGGCATAATCATATAATGCTTTAGGGGGTTTTCATAAATCTAAATTAAAAGGCTTCTCATAATTGGACTCCACAGTCAAGTTTGTGAACACTTTTTAGCCACTTTGAGTCATATAATGTGCTTAAATACAACTATTCATTTTGAATGTTGACGATTTTTAGAATTATAACTGTGGCTGAGTGACATAAATCGTGTGCCTACCAGTCAAGGGGCTGAGTTGTGTTTGCTAAGCAAGCGCCTATAGCATGGAAATCTCCAAGATTCCCCACCCTCAAGTTCACATAAGAGATTGGAACACAGTGCATGCTTATCTTATATCATACAGATGTTACTTCAAAAAAGAATTTGATTACGTTCTATGTGTCATGCATTTTTAACCAATGACTTAAATTCTTCTAAGTCATTGGTTTCCCTGGTTGGCTCAGGCAACCCATTCCAGGCTTTAATAGCACTAGGAAAGAAGGAGCATTTGTAAAAATTTATCCTAACTTATGGAATGATGAATGTGCCCTTTTTTGAGTATTTAATTAGATTGATTTTGTTTTTGTATTTAAAGATTATGGTCCAGTGTTTTATGTATTTTTGCAACTTTACTTTAAAGTCTTCTCTCCAGAAGGCTTTCTAAATTTAGTGATTTTAATTAGGGTGTTACTCTAGTCGACTGTGAACATTCATTTGTTATGAATCTCACTGCTGTATTTTGTGTCTGTTCCAGTTTCTTTATGTTTCCCTAATGAAATGAGGAGTCCCCAAACAGTGGATGCATATTCTATTATTGGCCTAACCAAGGTACATTTTAGTTCTTATGTTCTTATTTGATTTGTTGTGCTATTCAAAAGTAGTTTAAATTAAACCCAACAGAAATAAAACCAACAAAAACGGTGCAGAAATCAATTGGCAATTTCATGATGACACTAAACAGATATCAATCTGAAATTAAAATAGGAGATATGACATTTGCAGTAAGAACAATTTATTAGTAGTCTTTGAATTTCTTTTTTTTTTTTCCTCATTTAAGAATCTTAAATTAGCTTTAAAGTTTCACAACAAACTTCAGTGTTACTAATACAAATAAAAAGGACAAATTGTAAGAGCAACAATTTGGTTATGTAGAAAGAAACTAATTGGAGGATGACTTTTGATTCAACTTGTGTGGCTCAAAATGAAATCAAAACTAGATCACAACAAATGCTATAGAAATGATAAGCGTAGAATCACTTTATACTATAAATATTCAACACCAAGGACCATTAATAGAAACCGAAGTCAGTACTTGTATGTCCAAAGTTAGTGTTTAATTAACCCTAGACATGTCAGTCATTGGAAAGAATGACGTCATTTATTAGCACTGTTTAAGGCAACTATCAATTCATAGAGTTAACATAAGATGAAGGGTAAGAGTTAGGTATACATATTTGTCAAATATTAGCATATATGTACACAAAAAACAATCTTTACATGTCTAAAGCCAAGCCTTCTGTGGACTAAAAGACTTGACCATTCGCAGTTTTAAAATTGAAGTCATCCAAATAGGTGGTCAAACACACATATATGTAGCAATGGAAATATAAGAAAACCAAACTCTTAGTTTACTATAGATAGCTTTGATTGCAGTTTCTTGACTCTAAGCACACTTTGACTTGCTAATGAAAAACTTAATATGAATAACAACAGAGAGATGTAATGAGAACAAAAATTAAGAAAGAGGATTAGATCAAGACAATCCTGTATCATATAGCATATTTTGATATGTACGCTAACAGTGGCATTATTTAATTGTGTATTTCACTACTATAAGCATGCATAGTACTAAAAGATAACTTGACAACTTTTAGAGAGTGAATGTGCAATCAAATATTGTCATATGTTTCTAACATTATGTCTAACAGATGTCAAGTATAATGACTAAATATCTATCACCACAACAAATTTAGAGTCTGTGACTTAAAAGTACATAAACAACTAGGGAGTAAATGATTATCTTATCACATTAATATTTGTATTCATAACTTTACCTAGAAAGCAAATGACTAAACATCCTATCACAATAATAACTTTATAACAGTAAATGACTAAACATCCTAGAATATTGACAGACAGAGAGTAAAGAAATTTTATGTAAGTAATTCTTTGAACATTCTTAGCTATAGATCTTAGTGTTTAGTCAACTTGTTAAAATCTTTTGAAAATAATATATGCATAAAAACTTTAATAGTTCTAAGACTCATTGAAGAAGCATGAGTAAAAATGTTTGTAAAATGTTTTGGATGTTCCTTCAGAGTTGAAGATAGTTTACTTCCTAGTCCATACCTCCCGCAGGACGACAGGGGATGGGAGAAGGCAGAGTTTGAAACCAGGACCATTCAAACGACAGTCCAGCGCGCAAACCGCAAGACCAGGCAGTATAATCAAAAGATTATGAAATATGCTCAAAATATGGAAACTAAAAAACAATTGAGTAGAAAGAAGCTCTAATTACTACAACAAAAAGTAACTTAGAAAAAGGAGACAAAACGTAGTATTTAAGTCGTAATAAGAAAAAATGGACAAAAAAAACCAAACAAAACAGCAATTAAAATGACATCCTCTAACTGTTGGGCACACTATTTCAAAGCTAACGGTGAAACAATTGAAAAGGTAAGGGGAGATAAAAAAAGGCACCATGCAAATACAAAGTTTAGACAATAAAATTGCTGCCTTTATCCCAACAAACGAGACGTTTCTATGCATCACTGGCTGCTCAGAGCATAAATATAGTGGCAACAAGACTACAATCAATTCTAGGGGTCTGTGGCATTTTACGTCTCGAGAGACAATCTTTTCCCTTTGCAACTTCTTGTGTGACTAAAGAGGCCAATCCTTGATGCGAAGCTGCGATCGCAGGTTGGGCAAATGTAATCACCAGGCGCCGTTGCATTTTCATCCTTCTTTCTGCTTCTGTTGTGTATGACATCTGCAATCTTTGACCCTTCTTTTATGCTCTCTCTCCATGAGGATCTGTCCAG